>OX336396.1:98395379-98995379 GCA_946902985.2 Meconema thalassinum | reverse complement strand
AGTAACGAATCGAGATGAGAGTTGCACACAGGTGAATATCTTGGCAAGAAGATAATTTTAGAGTCTCTTACCTGCGAAATTGGTGCATATTTAATGATGTGCGTAAGGACTGTAAAACGACCATTGTTCGCGGATGGATGTGAAGATGTTGCCGGGGGTTTCCCGTTAGGTAGCGTCCCACGCCATGGAGAAAGGAATTAATATTAATTAATTGAACGAGCGATTCCTTTGCACACAGATAGTTTTGGGACCTGTGAAGAGAGAGGAACGCAATGATCATGGTTTGAAGACCTGAATCATGCTGTGAGAGGAGCCAAGATTACGCGGGAAGATGTTGCTCTACTTTCTGTGGAAATCCGATATAAGGGAGTAGACCCCAGGAGGAGCTCTCAGTCTTGCTCAGCTATGCTCAGTTGTTACTCAGTTGTAAGCCAGTCGAGACGCAGTCAAGCTCAGTCTACATGCCGCCAAGCGCAGTTACAGCCAGTTATTGTCTTACGCAGTTTTCAATTGTAGCACAATGGCAATAAGTTGCAATCAGTATGCAGCAAATATGCAGCAGTACGAGACAGCGTGTAAGCCGCATATAGAAGTCTTCAAATAAGTTACGTGCAGTCTTCGAGTGAAACTTCAGTCAGCTACAGCCAGGTTGAAGCAAGTTCGTCAAGGCAAAACGCATGACGATTCTATTCTTCAAGACGCCGAACAAAGACTGGTATGTGTAAAAGAAACAGTAAACATGCTTGTATGAATAAGAGTCGTGATTCAGGCATAATCAGCAGCACGAATTATGACGTGTTCAGTTACGAAGCACCGTATAGACTAACGGTAGAACTATTGTATATAATTATTTGTGAAAGTGTTGAACTTTATTAAGCGCAGTGTGTATAGTATTAACTAATCGTATATGTGTAACTACGATAGAATGCGCGAAAGAAACTCTACTAAGTGTTTGGTATTGCCATGAGAGTACCAGATGTTAACGCTCATGTTTGGGAGCCAGCGTATTGATGTAACGCAGGACGCTTACTGTAGGAGTAATGATCGTCATAAAAACTGTTGGAGAGTTCCGAGAGCAGATAACCAGACTTTCAATCAGGAGTTGGTAACGTAAGATGCCGTCGACACCTGCAATTTCGATCTCTGCTAGGGAATTTCAGCATTGAAGTGTGTATAAAGTGACGAGTGTTCAGTGTAATGCATATGTAAAAATATCATTTAAAGTAGTGTTTGATGAAGTGTTTCACATGTTTGGGGAGTGATAACTTCCTGAAAGGTATGCAACGTGTCGTGTTGGTGATAGAAATTATGTGTAATCAAATGTGTGTAAACAAAAGAAATATGTCGCGTTAAACCCATTATGGCGGGCGACATGGAAGAATATGATTGGTCGGAGCCACCTTAGATGCCTATAGAGATGTAAGTACCCCACAAATTATGGTTATGATTATGTAGAAGTTTGGACCGCTGCATGTCTGTGATTCCGTAAAGGTATTGTGAATTCCTTATAGATGCCAGTAAAAATCAGTTAGGAGGCTGATCCTCCATGTTTAATCAGTATTGAGTTGATTTTGATAGAGTTGAGATGTTAATTTGCATCATTAAGTGGAGTAATTATTCCCACTATGAATTAAGAATGGCAATAAGTTATGTAAATGCAACGAACGCGATTGTTCGAGTTTAAAACGTCTAGCTATGTCGGAAATTTTGGTAATTTATATGAGAATAATAATAAATGATGATTTTGGTCATTTATGTCAATGAGATTTATAATAATAATAATAAAGGATGATTTTGGTCATTTATGTCAGTGAGAAATGATGATATAATAATAATAATGGTTATTAAGAGTATGAATGAACACATCAGGAAAACAAATAAATGTTGTAAGCGAGAATTATTAATGCTAAGTGCAAGACTTATCAATCTAAGCAGGAAGATGTTACAGTGAGATTACATTACAGTAACTATGGAAAGAAGTTTTATATCAGAATATTGCAGATATTCAGTAATGATACCAGTAATGAAAGGGCTTTTAGTGAATTGAATTTACAGCTTAATTGAGAAGCTTATAGAGTAAATGTTAGATTTCTCTTAATATTATAGGTCGGAGTGTCGTAGCATGGAGCATTAGGGGCCAGATAGTCTATTCTACGTATGAATTCTCCTATGTCGTGGACATTGTTGGAGATATTATTTATTCCAGAGTTGTAGTGATGGACCCTAACTCTGAAGAAAGGATTGAAATGTGTTCCGGACTGGAATCTTGACAGGGTCGAGGAAACGAGGACACCTCGCAGCTCTATGATTTCCCGAGAACTTATTGATGAGTTATTTACGCTCGTTGGCAGCGAAAACTCATGGCGACAGTGGTTTTGTGCGCCTATATTATACTTGAGACATCGGTCAAACCGCCAGGCTCATGCATTGCGAACCCCGAACCTTCATGTTGAATGGACCCATGGGAGGCCATTAATTAATCGTTATCCTCGACGTAGGAATAATTACAAAAGCTCATTCAATACCTGTTGGCATAATAGTCAATTAAGATCCTTTGGGAACATGTGTGTCAGTCAGGACACAGTATTTTGTCTTGTAAATCTTCATTGCTTAGAGAGAGGGAGGCTTTCAAACTTTTAGAAAGGTCGAGATAATTGGTGAAACGACCCATTCCACTTTCTATTGTGTAGCGACTTCCTTAGCCGAGGGTCGGTGCTAGCCACCCGGACCGCTCAGGCAAGTTATTGAGGGAAGAGATTCTAGACCTTGTTGAAATGACATATAATGCAAGATTGTTATGTTGAGTATTATGGCCATGTGGTTTGTGAACACATGGATAATTATAGTTCATCCTGATGGTTCATTATTTTAGCTATCTGACGAATAGTTACATGATATATTTGTACTGTCACTGGAGCCAAGTCATGTAGTTGGTTACTAGATGCCAATCGCCATGAGCGCGAGGTAGTCTATCGTACAATCCGACATAAGCTATAACGTAACGTTTTATTTAGGAATCACAGACAGCATGCGGTGAAACCATATAATTGGAGGATGTGTAGGGGGTAGCTTACATAATTATGGAGTTGCACGTTGATTTTGGTGCAACGTCCAAATAGGTAAATGCATGCAAAGCATTTCATTGGTGAGAAGAAAAATATTAAAACACGCACGGCACACATAATTGTTTAACATAAAGAGGTTTAAGGAATAATCCTTGTTGTAATATTAAAGAAGTCACATTGTATGACTGTTATGTTAATGTACAGGTTGTTTTGAAGTCGTAGGTGCATCAGCGCACTAGTATATCCTTGTGAAGTTCACAGAAGGGTAAAGCCTTATGGCTAGGTATGACTTTGTTGTGATTTTATATTTGTTTACTTATGGATTGTGGAAGTAAAAAATTTTGTTTGCTTTATTTTATGCTTTTTGGGTATTGTTTTGTGTTTGAAGCCATGATTTATTTTACTGGATTAAAGTTTTAGAATAGAGTTGTGCCTTATCATTGTAGAGTTGATACCTTTTAGCCTCAAATCCAAAATATGCACTGCTTAATTGGATACCTATCAGTAGAAAGGTGCTAAGTGCCATTTTTATGAACATTGAGTATTATAGTAAAAAGTGTTTAGTCAGTTTATTTGTGAGTATTTATTCTTCTAATTTGAATAACATACAGATATAGTTATCCTTACTATCCAGTGACAGATACAGGTTCATAATATGAAAACTGTGGAATTCTGTTTGAGTGAAATGTTAGAAGTTGTGAAAGGTGCTAAGTCCACTAGTCTTTACGAATGTGCTACGTGCTAATTAAACAAAGATAACGGCTTTCCGTCACGCAAACACGAGACATACAGTTGTCCGTGCATGAAACACGGAAACTCCAAGGTGATTCCACAAATTTCCAACGACTGACCTTGTGATTTGTTGATGGTCATTGCGAAGGCCAGAAGCATGGGAAATTGCAACCGTTTAAAATCGAATGGCACGTCCGGTGGAAACATTGGGATGTGCGGAATCAAAACAACTTCTCCATCGATGACGTTGTTCATTTGCTTTTCCACAGCCAGTCGTGTTCCATTGCATAGTCGAAGTTGATTGATGTTACGCAACATGATGATGAGCCTACTTTCAATTGCAAATTGTGAGGTGGTAATCCAGGCGATTCCAGAGAATTCAAAAATTCTGTGAGATGGCTGACTACCTCATCCAGGTTGATAACTAAGTCAACCGATTTGAAGGAAAACAACTGTCCCGGAATGAAATTTTGAATGGACTTGTTGGGATCTTTATATTTCTCTGCCAATATGGCTCGTTTGCTCAGCCAATTATGGTTTTTGAAGTTCTGCGCTACGTTCAGAAAAACACGCCGAATGAGCTCCTTCTTTGATTCGGTCAACTGACGTTCCAGGTTCATAGGAGCATCGCGTCGGCGCAATCGGTCATGCCCATTGTGTCGTGCTCGCTGGCGTTGTGTTTGATATTCACGAACTCATTGCATTCTGAATCTATTCGCTGTCCGTTCATTTTCAGTCGCTCTCGAACGTAAGTCAGACATGCCCATACGACTATTTTCATTATCCGTCGCTCTTTGGTCATCAGTGTGGTTTGCACGTCAAGTAGCTCGCCGCGCATTTAACAGGCTTCGACGACCTCTGTCAGCTCTTCCTCTCCTTGGCATTGCAATGGACACTGTAAAACGACACGGAATTTGAGTAATGTAATGGACACTGTAAAACGACACGGAATTATTTTCATAGTTGCTCAAATCTATCGAACTTACCTTGAGAACTTGACAATATTGACATCCTTTCCGTTAGTAGTACGTTCTCACATTAGATATGTTGGTCGAAACACATTAACGTGAAATGTAATTGGATTATACAGTATGATTCTGTTACGTTAAGTATTATTTTATTGCACGTATTGATCAAAGGGTATGGTATGGGATGTTATCTTTGCTCACAGAAGATTTTGAAGTGGATGCACTGTGTCACCATCTGTCCGTCAAGTTATTAGATTCAATATTGGCGTGGCTTTTTAATGTAAATTAATTTAAAAATACTGCCAATTTGATTTCGTTCAAACCACTTTCTAAACATTGTCTACCATAATGACAACAAATTGTAAAATTTTCAATGAAATCGGAGCAGTAGTTTTCGAGATTTTGCGAGACTAATGCCCGGCAAAGTCGCGTTTCCAACAGGAAACAAACTGTGCTATCCGTACACAGGTTCCCACCAGTACGAACTGCTAATAATTGAGTATTCTAAGTTCTTTAAACAATTCTGTCAACGATGCACATATTGGAGGGAAATGAGAACAAATGATTGGCACATTGCACCTTTCTTCTGAAAGAGCTGCAGGACTTACCACTAGTGCCATCTTGTGATGCTCTTGAATGGTCCTTCGAAACCACTGAGGAGTTAGCCCTTTTGATAAGTAATGCTACATCGCACATAGCACCATTTTAGCAAAAAAAACGCTTTTTTCAAAAAATGGCACTTAGCACCTTTCTACTGATAGGTATCCAATTGGGGTTACCGTACACGCCTGAGAGCTGATGCTAGTTGGAGGCAGATGCATATTATCCACCGAGATTACTCACATGGGTACAGAAGATAATATAAGATCAAAGGACATTGAAATTCTTGAACTGAAGTCTAACGCACAGAGGTTAGAAAATCAGGAACGAAGCAAGGAAACTCAAGCCTTTCCCGGTTGTGGAGACGGACAGGTGGTGCCATCTTCTGGCGGAAGACAGGAAACACCTCTGAATAATGTTCGAGAAGATGAGACATCTGGTGACCAACATCACCTACTTCAGGATGATGGGGCAGAGTCTCATGGCCCCATGGAAGAGAACAATGTTGTAGGCATAGAAGAGCTAAATCATAAAGTAGACTTGGTTATGGACTTCATAACCAACAAAATCAGTAATGTCATACAAACTCACATTATGAAGGCGCTTCACCAAGGAGAAAGCATGGACGTGTCGTCAAAGAACTCCTTCAACAGTCGACAAACTAACACGAGTGAAGGGGACCAACAGAAAGTCACAATGGACAACACCCCCTGGTCTCCAGTTGCTGGAAGAAGAAGAAATACAGTGCAAACATCACGTCCGCCGGTAGTTATTGGAACAAAACTGGGCGTTGACCTGCAGGCCGCTGACCAAAGGGCTTGGCTGTACGTAGG
The DNA here is from genome assembly GCA_946902985.2 of Meconema thalassinum. Classification (NCBI taxonomy): domain Eukaryota; kingdom Metazoa; phylum Arthropoda; class Insecta; order Orthoptera; family Tettigoniidae; genus Meconema; species Meconema thalassinum. The sequence goes on along the minus strand of OX336396.1, from coordinate 98,989,181 downwards.
TAAATTGAAGAACACCGCCACAATAGATTTAATAAAGACCTACCTGAACCAAGGCGGAGTTGAAGGTCAAATAACTTGCGAAGAACTTAATACTCAAGGCGATAACAAGGCCTTTAAAATTGGAATACCTTTTCAATACTTAGAGGCAACTTTAGACTCAGCTTTTGGCCAAAAAGGGTTTTAGTACGGCGATTTCGTTTCTCCCGTAGGAAATTTGATTCCCCCTCCCTTGAATAAAAATAGATCTACCAAGTTCATCCTATGGAACGCAGAAGGATTAAGGAATGCTCTTCAGTTTATTCCACCAGAAATGACACAGATACCGGACGCCCTGATAACGACTGAGACCTTCCTATTAGAACCTATAGATATCCCTGGATATTATAGTATACACATGCTCGCAAAACCAACGAAAGGGAGACCGGAAGGTGGTGTCTCTTGTTTTTTGAAACCTACAATTGGCACCATAAAAGCAACATATAAGGAAGAAAACTTACTCGTTATAAGGACTACCGACATCACTATTATTGCATTGTATATCAACCCCTACGCCTCCATAAACGACGTCATTGAAACGCTCGCTAAAGCCATTTCAAAAACAACTGGAGAAGACAAAAATATTATCCTAGCCGGCGACCTCAACTGCCGAATTGATAAACCAAGCCGGAAAACAGAGTTAGTACTAGAAATGCTGACTGAGGAAGGATTTTCACTAGTGAACAAAAAGGAAGAAATGACCTACTTCTGCAACAACGGAGCGAGCGCAATTGATCTTGTATTTTACAAAGGCAATGGAATATACATCAAGAAACAGGAAGGACTCTGGAGATCTGGAGCAGCTCCCATAAGAAAACATATTCCAATAGTAACTGACATCATTATAATAGATCAGGCATCGAAACAACGCAACAGAAGGCAAATATCCAGATTAATTGACCAAATTCAGATCATCCCTGAAGATATTACCAGAGCAGAACGCCTCGCAAATGAAGGTCACATAAATGAAGCATTAAAAATAGTCACAGATTTAATACAATCAGCTAGTCTTCCTATGAAGAAAAGAAGGGCTCAAATCTGGTTTGATAAGAAATGTTATGCCAAGCGAAAAGAAACTCTACAAGCACTCTACAAGGCAAGGACTCAAGTCACGGACGAAAATCTCCAAATATATGCACAACATAGGAAATTCTATAAACAACTCCTACAAACAAAAAAATCAGAACACATTGAAAGAGAAGCAAAAAATCTAGCAAGGAAGGCCAAATCCGATCCCTTTCTTGCTCTACGAAGACCTGTAACATTCCGACCAAATGAAATTACCATGAGAGAATGGAAAGAACATTTTAAGTCCCTTCTAAATCAAGAATCCAAGAGATGTAATTTCTCATCAGATAGATCTTCTTCAGATGAGGATACGTTAATTATATCCTTGGAAGAAATCAAAGCAATAATAGATTGCGGAAAAAACAAGAAAGCTCCTGGACCAGACCTCATTTGCACAGAACTACTAAAGCAGTCACAGGACATACACTTACCATTTTGGACCCATCTCTTTAATGCATGCATACGATTCGGGACCATTCCAGACAGCTGGAGAATTTCCACCATCAAAATTCTCTACAAGGGAAAAGGGGACACCAGTGATCCCAATTCATACAGAGGTATTGCACTTGAGAACAACATCTTCAAGGTATTTATGAAGCTTCTCACAACGAAACTAACACCAATAGCAGAAATTCCAGATTGCCAATTTGGTTTTATGCAAGGAAGAAGCACAACACAGGCAGTAACTTATCTTTTAAGTGAAGTGCAAGAATCTTTAAGAAAACCTAAAGGGAAATATTATACAGTATTTGTGGATTATGCAAAAGCATTCGACTCATTACATCGGGAACTACTTATCCAGAAGATCAAAGGATTGACCAATGAATTAAGACCAATAACGACCTTACTGGAACATATACTGGCATACAACCTCTTAGAAATAGACGACGGTGTCACCACATCTCATTATATCAGACAAACGAACGGAGTTTTGCAGGGTGATCCTTTAAGCCCGCTTCTATTTAATATTACTACGGCAGACATTACTAGCATAATAAAGGACTCTCCCAATACCACACTCTTACTTTATGCGGATGACATGGTATTAGGGTCATCAAACAAATTAGAATTACAGAGTGTATTGTTTGAACTAGAAAAATGGGTCAATGAAAATCACCTTGATATTAACCTTCAAACAAGATGTTCAGTAAAGAACATATAGCCTACTTTCTCCTAAATGCATGGGTATTGTTATAACTCTTTGTCCTTTTCAAGGAGTATGATTGAATATTGGTTGTAGTAGCTTGTTGAAATACAACGTGCTATAGGGATATTAAACATGAATATGAGGTGCCCTTTGCTAGTGCTACCTCTGTACCAAATTTCGTTCATTCGGTTCCACCATGTTCGAATTAATAGGGGGAATCAATTTTGACATAAAGATGGCCGCCATCCGCAAACTATTAGACTAATGACCTCTTAGATTGGTCAAAGGATGCTCCCTCAATACAGGTATGTTGTTGCAAAGTTTGGTAGAGATCGGATGGTTATGTTAGTCGTAATTTTATTTAAGCTTTAAATATTCGTGTGGCCGCCATTACGTTTCTGTCAATATGGCGGCGATATTAATCAAGACACTGAGATGCCCTTTGCTAGTGCTATCTCTGTACCAAATTTCGTTCCATTCTGTTTCACCGTGCTTGAATTAATAGGGGGAATCGATTCTGACACAAAGATGGCCGCCATCCGCAAACTATTTGGCGAATGACCTATTAGATTGGTCAAAGGATGCTCCCTCCATAAAGGTATGTAGTTGCAAAATTTGGTAGAGATCGGGTGATTAGGTTAATCGTAATTTGATTTAAGCTTTGAAAATTCGTGTGGCCGCCATTACGTTTCAGTCAAGATGGCGGCGATATAAAACATGACACTGAGGTGCCCTTTGCTAGTGCTACCTCTGTACCAAATTTCGTTCCATTCGGTTTCACCGTGTTTGAATTAATAGGGGGAATTTATTTTCACACAAAGATGGCCGCCATCCGCAAACTATTAGGCTAATGACCTATTCATTTGGTCAAAGGATGCTTCCTCTATAAGGGTATGTTGTTGCAAAATTTGGTAGAGATCGGATGATTAGGTTAGTCGTAATTTGATTTTAGCTTTGAACATTTGTGTGGCCGCCATTACGTTTCCGTCAAGATGGCGGCGATATAAAACATGACACTGAGGTGTCCTTTGCTACTGCTACCTTTGTACCAAATTTCGTTCAATTCGCATTCACCGTGTTCGAATTGATAGGGGGGGGACAGACATTCAGAGTACACACACTCACACACACACAGACACACACACACACACAGACTCACACACACACATATACACACACACACAGACTCACACACACACATACACACACACAGACACACTTTTTTCGCCCTGTGTTGATCTCATAAGTCTACTTTCATTTTTTGCAAAAATCGAAAGTAGGCTAAAAACGGTTCAAATGACATTTCGAAAAGGAGGTAAACCTGCGCTTAAAGACACGCTCACATTGTACAACGAACCATTAAACGTTGTGAACAAGTTCAAATACCTGGGCATAACCCTGCAGACTACAGCCACATCCTTCAGTCATCATATACAAGAGAGGTCAGCAACAGCTATCAGAGCCATTTAAAAGATTAAGAATCTACCATCGTTATCGCTAGCTACAGCTCTGACCCTTTTCCATACGACCATCTCACCAGTTGTTACGTATGGTCTTGAAATAATATGGGATTTTCTCACATTTAGCGATCTAGAAAGAATAGAGAATTCTAAGAGTTGGAAAGATGGCTCCCACAAGATTAGTCTATGAGTTAGCAAAGGAAACCTTCTTCATCGAAGACCTCAGACTGAAAGTACCTTTGCCGGCTACAAGATCCTCTACTGACTTTTTGGAGGCTAGAAGAGCAAAGAGACAAGAGATAGATCCAGACTTTTATATTACTGATGCCATGATGAACAGAACGTGGTCTAACGAGAATCAAGATCAAAGACATGTAATAACGAGACTCGCCATTCACGGATTCCATCATAAGATATGCTCCAACAGATCCTTCCATAGTCCGAATGATAATTGTGTTTGCATTTTATGCAACGAAAGGTGTACCAGATACCATATTACGACGTGTCGCAAAAGATTAAAATCATTAAGTGATTATGGTAAAAATTAATGCCCATTCGGGTGATCCTTTTTCCTTTATTGTGTTTTCGGTTAGGATGTAACTTACAGTTCTTTGTTTCAATAAAGGAAATCTTTAATTATAATAATGTACGTGGAACTGTCCAATATTTTGTTATAAGCAGATCATTCTGGGGGACTGTAAAGTCGGCCGAAGGACAATTGAAAGTGGTATTTGTACAAGTACAATGTGCAATGGACGAGCGCAATATATAAGCTATTGGTTAGACATATAATAGGATATCGAAATGCGCAGGTATAAACTTTGTTATGCGAGTGAGGAAATTTCGCAGGGATACCACTGTAATTAATGCTCAGGACGATGTGGAAGCATATCTATGCTATATCGGGAATTTATCTAAGGATAGAAATTGATAGACAGATTGGGGACCGCTAGGAATCATTAGGCAGAGAATCGAGACTTTCGAAGGAGAAGCGGGATAGTCGTGAAAGATAGATCTTCAACGCCTGCATTTCTGAAATTCTGCAAGGAAAGGTCAACCATTAAGAAACGTACATAGTGATCGTGTGATTTTAGTGATGGTCATTTAAATATATGTAAAATTAACAGTGTAATAATTGATATAACGTGTTTTGTGAAAAAGGAAGTGACAGCTTCGACATGGAGAAGCAAAGTGCAGTGTGTTTTGTAATGCAAAAATTATGTAAAATGTGTGTGAAAAGTGTGATAATGCCTTGCTAATTTGCAAATGATGGCGGGCATTACTGGAGAAAATGTTTGGTCGGAGCCACCAGATTAACCAATGTGAGTACCCAAAACCATGATTTTGTAGTGAATGTAGTCCACTGTATGTTGAGTGTTTTCAAAAATTATAGAATATGCCAATAAGAGTCAATTTTGGGAGGTAGAACCTTCAGATATTAATGTTGTGTTGATTTTAGTCAAGTTGAGATATCTTTGTACATCATTGAGTGGATAAATCGTTACACTAATGTAAAAATGGCAATTGAGTTATATAGAAATTTAACGTAACGAACTCGGATGTTCAGTTATTGATTATATAAATACGGTTACGTTGTGTCGGTATAGGGAAAAATTTATGTCAGTGATGATGATAATAATAATAATAACGATAATAAATGAATACACATCAGGGAGAATGTTTGTAAGCAAAATATATATGCTAATTGGAATACTTGTGTATCCAAGCAGTAGTATTATACGTGATGGGCTAAGCAAAGGAATATCATATCAGTGTATATTATGATAATGGAAATAAATATGCAATAATATAGGAACATGAAGGGTTTATTAGTGAATTGATCGCAGCTTGATGAATAAGCTTATAAGCGTAATTGATAGAGATTATCTTACTAATTAAAGGACGGGATCATATCACAATGGTCATGGGAGCCAGGTAATCTAATCGACGTGTGAAATCTCGTATAGCCAACGGCATACAGAGATATTATTATTTGCCAGAGCGTATTTAGTGAAGGTAACCCTAGCTCTGAGTATTGCTATGAAATGTCCCGGGTTCGAATCCAGTGGTGCATGGGAGGATAACAATGGACACCTCAGCATGACACCTGATATCGACCGAGAACTAGCTATTGAATAAATTCAGCTCCTGGGAGTGAATGTAGATGGCAGGAAGTGTACCTGACCGTGTTCTTTAACAAAAAATGCCGGTTATCCCAATTCGACATGTGTTTGATGAATCTCGTTCCTTCATATGAATGTAAATGGACCTGTTGAGGCCAGCTATTAATATCCTAAGGATAGGGTTAAATGCTTAAACAATTCCATATCCCGTCTTGCATACAGTTCAGTTAGATCATCTGTGTTGTGCAGGTCAGTGAGACGGCACTATTGTATTTGAAGCCACGTGCTACTGCTTGGAAATAAAAGAAAAGGAACAGAGCGAGGGAGGTAGCAAGTGTTTTGTTACAGCCCGGCGCAGACCCATTGTATACAGGAAGGGCCAGGGGGAAGAGATGTTAAACTACCCTTGGAGGGTGACGTTTAGAGAGGAAAGACTTTGAAACCCAGTTTGTAATAAAAGAATCATTGTTCTATTGTATAATGAATTTGTGTGATTTGAAACACATTGATAATTAGGGATCATTCTGATAACTTAATACTTGGCAAACTTATGAGATGTTGAAAGTTGCATTTTTATACTGACATTGTCACCTATTTCCGAAGGTGGACACCAGATGCCATATGCTATGCCCACGCAAGGGTAGCATAAAATCCCACCCGACACAGCGGTAATGGAATCATTGAAATTGAACTCATGATGGCATACAGTGGAACTGCATAAAGGGGTAGAATTACAAGTAACGGTGGAGTTGCAAGTAAATATGATGTGCAACCCATAAATTGGTTAATGCATGGTAGAGCATTTTGGTGGGAAGAGAAAAACAGAACATAATTGTACGCATAATGTAAAGTAGGATGTGTTGAGAATGAACAACTAGATTGTGAAATTAAAGTGGTCACAATAGGTGACGTAAGATTGTAAGTACAGTTGTATGTGTATTTTACCAGTGCATCAGCGCACTTGAGAATGAATTTTATGTTAATCTCATGGTAAATGAATAAATGATCATTTGGATTTGCGAGGATAAAATACGAATAATAGTGGATTGAAGGAATAAGTTTTGCATTTGCATATTAAGGCTTTCACGGCCCGGATTATTATATAAATAATTCATGCTTTTGGGCTAATGCCGTGTGTATTTTTAATTTAAAACCATACGTTTCGGAGAAACCTTGCCTCCTTTTTCAATGGAAATAAACAATGTTTATTTATGTTTGTTTATTTCCATTGAAAAAGGAGGCAAGGTTTCTCCGAAACGTATGGTTTTAAATTAAAAATACACACGGCATTAGCCCAAAAGCATGAATTATTTATATAAGTTTTGCATTGTTTTGTGTATTATTGTTGGGATTGTGTTTTTGTTTGTGTGAAACCATGATTTAGAGCTCAATTAAAGTCTTTAGAATAGAGTTGTGCCTTATTATTGTAGAGTTGATACCTTTTAGTCTCAGATCAAAAATACGCAACTGCTCAGTGGGTGAACGGTACACGCCTGAGGACTGATGCTAGCTGGAGGCAGAAGCATGTTTTCCATGGAAATTATTCACATGGGTACATGGGATTTCGTGCCCTTTACAGTGATTTGAGCTAAAGGTACTACTTAAGTCGGTCAAGATCTGATGTAAACAACTCTATTAACATAACGAATAAGACGAATTAGGGGAACGACCGCACCTAACCTTAGCTAAGCTCCGATACAAACAAAATAAATTTTGATAAACACCATATACTTATCATGGGATATCCATATATTTATCATGTCCCCGGTATGTGGAGCCAGTTGTAAATACAGGTTACCATAGGCGCATGGCAGATCCTTCATCTATTTATCATGGCGACCAAGTTTGTGGAGCTGATGGGATTTAAGGAAACCCCATAGATCTTATATGGTATTTCATGGGGAAAACCATAATATTTTTTTGCCTCAAACTGTGTTTGAGTGATTTTTGAGTTCAGTAGGCTTTTGAAGTAACGCAGAATCTCTCTATTGAGGAGAGAAGTGCCCAAGGGTAGGAGCGCTACACACCCAATTCACAATTTATCCAAAATCCAAATTTTAAGTACAATCTTACAATATGTGTACAGTCTTGAATTTCTCTTCAAAACGAATCCATACATGTATCCATGAAGCCTGCTTATATCTCAAAGTGAATTGTAGTTCGAATGGCTGGCACGAAGGGAATTTTGAAAGGTATTGCAGAGCTAAGACAGCATTTTGACGCTGTCAATGAACAGAATAAGCTGGAAGCCAAGGCTTTCCAGGACGAAATAAATAACCATTTAGATGCCAATCAGGTGGCAATTAATGCAAATCAGGTTGCAATGAATAATAATCAGGCAGAAATAAATGCTAAGTTAGGTCAAATGCAAGAAACAATTAAGACCGAGGTAACTGAAACCGTTGTAAGCATTACATCAGAAATGCAGGTTAAGACCGAAGAACGTTTCGAGTCCATAGAAGCGAAACTCGAAAGTAATTTGCAGGCATGTAAGCACGCGCAGGATGAAACGAACAGCAGGTTTGACGAGCTTTCCAATGACATTAAGGATATTCAAATCCAAAATGAGGTGAATCTCGAACGCCAAGCAAAACAGTTTTCCGAATTTACTAGAACGGTAGATCAGAGATTAGAAGAGAATGACAGTAAATGGGATGAATAGTTGAAAAGTTATGCTAGAGCGATTAACGCTGATCTAAAGAAGCAGGATCAGAACATATTAGACCAATGTCAGGAAATAGGAGAAATTAAGGCTATCGCTAACGAAAGTAAAGAGCTGGTAGGCAACATAAAAGGTCAAGTGAGCAAAGTTCATCAAGAACTGGACCAAATTCAAAGCGACATTGTTATAGTTAACAAAAGACAAGAGGAAAAGAGAGGGGAAATCGCCAAGGTCAGAAGTGAAATATCAAAGGTCAATGGACATATCCAAGAGGAAATTAAAGGGCTTAGAGAAGAACTCGAAGTGAGAGAAGGCCAAAAGACAGAGGCAAGCGACAAGACCCTTGCTCAAATAAAGGAAGACGTAGAAGATGAAATCTCCCATATCAAGCAAAGCCTGAAGGAAGATAAGAAGAAAATATTTCAAGTGGCAGAAGAAAACCGGGATAGGCTAAGCAGAATAGAAAAAGAAGTACTCGCTCGATTGGAAAGAGCAGAGATGCGCCACAATCAAATGCAGACTAGGATAATAGCACAGAAGGAAACCCTAAAGAAATATCCTAAGTCAAGTGAAGGCAGCATGGAAGATATGAGGAAAACCAAGTGGGCAGAATTAGAAACCCAACCTATAATAAGGAATGCTACAGGGCCAGGCGAAAGTGCATATATGACGCCAGGAGCACCGATTGCAGCTTCTACGCCGCATGAAAATGCTATTCACAACCAGGTTATAACTGTAATTAGAGCAAGCGAGGAGAAACCAAGAAAGTTTTCAGGTAGCCATTGTAACATGACACCGAAGTATTGGTTGAAAGAAGTGTTCGAATATCTGAATGATGCGCGGATACCACAAGAGCGCAGGCTACGAGCCATATATAAACTAACGGAGGGAGAATGTGCGTTATGGTTTCGCAGTTTCCGTTATACCTTCGATACTATCGAGGATTTCCAGGAAGCTTTTCTGAAGCGATACTGGGATCCGAGTACCCAGCAGAATTTACGACTGGATTTGAACTCGAAAAGATACAGCACCAACAATCCAACGAAATACGCTGAATTTTTCGTATCTCAGGTGTGTAAATTTAAAGAACTAGACCAAGCACCTAGCGAGCTAGAGCTATGCATTGCTATTGCCAAACAACTTCCTTATGAAATCCAAAGGCTGCTGATTTCGGCAAATGCAAAAACCGCAATGGAAATGGAGGCAGTTTTTAGGCAACTGGACCTCACAACATCCAATACTATGCGTCAGAATCGAACCGTGGAACAGGTACACGTGACCAACACGCAGGCTGACCAGTACAAAGCTCCGAAAAATAACAAAGCTACTAGCACCGAAACGTTAGATTCCAACGGACATCAATGGCAACATGAACCCAGAAGATGGCAACCGAAATATAAAGGAAACGCCGGTAGAGGAAGAGGAGGCCGAAATTCTTGGAATCAACAGAATTCAAGGGGTAGACCGTACCAAAATAATGGAGGTAACAATCGCCAAGAGGGCAACAATCGAAATTGGAGACCCCAGGAAAGAAGGCGTAACTTTGATGACGAGGTAGAGGAACGTTATCACGCTTCATTGCAATACCTCGATGAAAGGGGAGAAGTACCCCAGAAGCAGCAAGTCCGCTGGCAAGAAGCTATTCAAAATAGGACGTCACCAGACAGATAAGGAGACGGGCCCAAAAGTTTGGAGTTACAGCGCAGTGAACAGGAGAGAAGAAAGTCTAACGGGACTGGCGCTGTAGAGAAAAAAAACACCAACATTAAAAGAATTTGAGAATGATGGATGGAATGCAGTCAACATTATTAATTGGATAGCTAAACCGGAAGAATTAATCGAGGATACAGGAGGATCACAGGTCATGATCAAAGAGAATTGCCCTTTATTATAGTAAGATTGGCAGGGTAGAATATAAGAAGTCTTTTGGACACGGGTTCAACGGTGTGTCTTATGACACAAGCTTTGTATAATGAGATAGCGCAAAGAGAAAACGTTTTGAAAATACCTATCTCGAGTGTCAAAATAAAGGGTGTCATTCCTGACAAGACGATGATATGCAAATATCAGGTATTCCTAGACTTACAGATAGGAGGCTCTATCTTTCCACAGAGTTTTCTACTAGTAGGCAAATTGCCTTTTAATCTCATTGTTGGGGCAGAGTTTATAAGGGAATACAGAGTGGTAATAGACCTATCACAGGACAGAGTTATGTTCCGTGTGAACAAGGAAGCCGAAGGCTTAGAGGTTTCACTCAAACAGAATGAACCTGGGACAGATGAACAAGTATGGCATACATGCAGAGACATGACTGAGGAGGAAGTGTTAGCTATCGAGCATTTAGAAGACGAACTGAAAACACTAGCCGCAGACATGGAGAAAGATCTGGAACCCGAACTGGAAGAGTATATTTTGGAAAAACTAGAAGAAGCGAAAATTGGTCCAAGAGATAAAGAAATTTTAAAGAAATTGTTATTGGAACAGAAGGAAGTCTATGACTCGAGACCTGTGGTGTATTCTTGGAATACACGGTAAGATAGAGTATTCTTTTTAATACTCTTTGCTTGTTCATTTCTTCCTTTTTTCTCAAACACCAACAGTGATCTCCTAGTTTCTCTTTGGTGGTCATATCTCCTATGTCATTGTGAGTCTGTTCTAGATATATATCTTCCATGACCCACCTAGCGTCATCTAGCAGCGAATCTCTGAAGCTCCTCAATTCTTCCCGGTGCTAGAGGACTTCCTTATCCATCTGGCCACCAGATCTCGTTGCCATCGCCAGCTATTATCTCCGTGATCAAGAGAACTTCGTCTACTTTTTCACTCACCAGGCTGTGCTAGTATCGCCTGCTATCAACTCTTTGAAGGCCATTCATCAAGAAAAACATTTAATTTTCTTATGTTGGTTATGCTTATATGTATTCCTTTTGTCTCCTACCCCCACCCTTTTCCCGTCCCTGGTTCCTCTGCGCTTCGCCGAGTGGGTCTCACTTGTTCGTCGGCAGTTGACTTGTTCGGTCAAGGCTCAACTAGAGCCAGTCTCCTCAAACCAAGAGGCACTCTCCACATTCTACGCCATGTTGGCACATTAAGTATCCGTCAAAGGGAACTTCACCTTCGGCATGCAACAAAGATAAGTACAAACTTCTGGTTTTAACCTCATCTTCATCAGTTTTATTTTCTACATGCTTTTATCGATCATTTATAGGCAGTGTGAGATTAATCATTTGTGGCAATAATCATCCTTCGCGGGATTCTCCATGTTGTGCTTTTGTCTAATTAAGCCACTCTTTGTGAAAAGCAGCATTTCTTATGCTTATTAAATGAGAGATCTTCTCACAACGTGGGATATTATCAAATACCCACTGTCTATAAATATTAAGCTTGTTCCACCGCTGGAGTAACTTTGGCCCTATTCTTCCATTAGAGTCGTTCTGGAACCTTCCAGAATCTGCACTTTATCTATAAGTCACGCCGTAATGTATTTTCCACTCACTTGTGGGAATGCCATTCCAAACTAGGATATCTTCCTTATAAATCAATGCTCCATAGCTAATTTTCTTTCCTCCGTTGGATTTGCTCAAGCGTATTTAATGATAATCTACAACCTTCTCAAGTAATAGAATTTTGCCTATCTAGTGCAACCAGTCATTTTCCACGATTGCAATAACTTTCTTTGCCATAAACTTTTGCGCTACTACAGTGAACTTTTCATCCATTTCAACGAACTATAGTGATAAACAGTGTTCTCTCAGTATTTCTTCCGCGTCGCGCTCGTCCGATTATTATAAACAAGGCCATGAACATTTACCTTTCATCCCAATTTCTCTTTCCTAAACCTCTTACTAACAACCCATAATAAATTGTTAAATTTAGGTCTGTTTCAACGAGGTGTCAATCTAAAGATGTGCCCTCCCATTTTTAGCCTACTTTCGATTTTTGCAAAAAATGAAAGTAGACTTATGAGATCAACACAGGGCGAAAAAAGTGTGTCTGTCTGTGTGTGTGTATGTGTGTGTGTGAGTCTGTGTGTGTGTGTATGTGTGTGTGTGAGTCTGTGTGTGTGTGTGTGTGTGTCTGTGTGTGTGTGTGTGAGTGTGTGTACTCTGAATGTCTGTCCCCCCCTATCAATTCGAACACGGTGAATGCAAATTGAACGAAATTTGGTACAAAGGTAGCACTAGCAAAGGACACCTCAGTGTCATGTTTTATATCGCCGCCATCTTTACTAAAACTGAATGGCGGCCACTCAAACGTTCAAAACGTAAAATCAAATAACGACTAACCAAATCTTCCGATCTCTACCAAATGTGGTAACAACATACCTTCGTATAGGATGCGTCTTGTGACCAAATTACAAGGTCGTCCGCCATACCATTTCAGGATGGCGGCCGAGCGAATTATGCAAACTTTATAATCCATATCATGGGACCCACCAGTTCCGATTATCGAGCTGAGAATCGTTTTAACTGTTCTAAAGGAAGAGGCACGTTCGAAATTAAAAGTATATTTTGTAATACTATAGTGCAGACGTGATTTTAAAAAGCTGAACTGATTCAGTAATAAGACAAGATGGCAGCGGATATCTTGTGCCGGACTTATATTTCACTAATTTGAGTATTGCATGCAATATAGCGTACTGATAAAAAATAAATAAACTTTGTATGAAATGCTTTATATATAAATAATATACTCCAGTGATGAAATCGTTTAGTATAAATCATTATTTGCTAACAAGTTCTATGTAAGTCATTTTAAATAGAACGATATTCGTTGACACAATTAGCTCAGTGGTAGAGCGTTAGCCTATCGCTCAAATGCCTATGGTTCAAACCCGATCAGAGCTAGATTTTTTGCTTGAAATGTTATATGTTTATTGTTTTGTAATGACTCAGATGTTTTAAAATTAAGCGTTATATTGTGCACATTATGGTGTAAAATATATATTTAATTAAAACATAATTCGCCAGCAGATTTACTCGGGACATCTAGCTGCCAAAAAGGTAACTTCCAGATTTTATTGAAAAGTTTCTTCTTCTGGCCGCTAGAATGCACTCGCTCTGTTAGGATTATATTGTTCGATATTTCACCAATAGATGTCACGACTAGTCTACGTGGGGATCCATTGATTACTATACCATTATCATTCTATGCGCATCGAATTTGAAGAATGACAAGATGATACTACGATACATTTTAACTTTTTATTTTAAAGGGTTTGTAACAGCCTATTTTGCGTTACTCGAAAATGTTATTAAGCGTTATATTGTGCACATTATGGTGTAAAATATATATTTAATTAAAACATAATTCGCCAGCAGATTTACTCGAGACATCTAGCTGCCAAAAAGGTAACTTCCAGATTTTATTGAAAAGTTTCTTCTTCTGGCCGCTAGAATGCACTCGCTCTGTTAGGATTATATTATCGAAAATATCCACATAGTTTGTATACACACGTCTCTGTAGGGTCATGGAAAGATTTGTTAATTCAATTAGGGTTGTGAAAGCCATGCACAACCAGACGTGTAAAGACATGCCTCAACTCAAAGTTGGATGTTGCCCACGGCAGGTCGTAATAATAATAATAATAATAATAATGTTATTGGTTTTACATCCCTTTTAACTACTGCTGATTTTAGAGACACCGGGGTGCCGGAATTTTGGCCCGAAGGGGATCTTTAACGTGCCAGTAAATGTACTGACACGGCTCCCTCGCATTTGTGCACCCTCAAATGCCAGCTGACTGCGCCAGGATACGAACCTGCAACCTAGGGCCCAGCAAGCGAGAACGTTACCGCTGAGCCACGCCGCCAGTCCGGTCGATTATGTCTCCAGATCCATAACATTCTTGATATACTTCTTATCTTTCTTTCTTCAATGATGGTAGCAGTTTTTATCTAGGTTGTGGCGTTTGGTAGAGGTAAATCGTTTCTAAGGTCTTCAACAAAGAATAGTTCTATTATACTCTTTGATAATAACAACGAGTTATAACTATACTCATACATTTAGGAGAAAGTAGGCTATATGTTCTTTACTGAACATCTTGTTTCTTATGTGTAATGAATTAACTTCTGCATAACTACGTGTCTTGTACACGGTTCAAATTATCTTGTTTCTCCCTTCTCATTTAGGGGATACAATTCTTTCAACTTATAAGTGAGTTATTTCTAGGTTTCACGAAAGGGAAACTTGCCCCATTTGTCTCGTGATTCCTATCTAACCATTGGAAGTCTAGAACCTTCCTTTTGACCTTCTCTTCAGGTTTCACAGTAAGTGACCTGTCTTATTTTGTAACTATTATAAAAGTAATTCAGCGTAAATATAAGAAGTTATAGGAACTTCTCTTCCATTCTACCTGTTTTCTTTTTTTGTTATTTTCGAAATTGTAACTTTTTCTAAGATAGGTACTTGGGAATTTCAGAAAGTACACACATTGTACTCGATTTAATGTTTAAACTTTAATCACTTCATTTGTCTTTTTTAAATCTTACAAAGATTTTAGTACATATATAAGGTTTGAAAGCTAAAGAATTGTTAATTGCCTGGAGCAAACTTTAAATGTTAGGAGGTCTGCGACCCCAAATTGTTACCAAAAATTGAAACTATATACTTGTCAAATTTATTAGACTTTTTTGCATTGTTAAATAAATTCAAACTTTCCATTTCGACTCATCATTTCTCTAATACAACGGTTAGGCAAGATCCTGTCTTCCTTGGCTCTTCCTACTCAATGCCATTAAATCTATTGATAGGGCTTTCACCACTCGTTGCATTTGAGCAAGAACTCTTAGTGGTAATCTGGTTAAAGTTTCTCTTAGCTTTAATAGCTAATTCTAACCGGCCAGTAAGGCAAGTACAGCTCGCTACGCCAGCTACCAGCTTGTGGAGATCCTCTCCGAAAACTTATGGTTGGTTTTCCAAAAGATAAGTGTTTCTCTTTGCCTAAACTTTTAGTCGGCTCCTTGCTGAGTAAAAGCTTAGCCATTTCCAAATGCAACTATTGGTTCACTTACCAAAATTACTCCCCAAGGTATAATTTTTTTTCACTATCCTTCTTGGAAGCACTTGGTCGCTTTTTCAGGAACTCTATAACTTCGAAAACTGGAAATACCAAACCTGATTCAAATTATTGGCATTCTTCGAATTACTTTGCAAAAACGAATTTCTTTGAACAGATATACAATAAATCTGTTCCTCTCTGTCTTGCCAGACCATCACCCTTCCACATAGTAGGCTTATGCATGCTTGAGAGGGAATACACTAAAGCCACTCTCTTGCAAACCGCCCAAGTCCTAGCTGCGTTTCCCGTCAGCTTCGACCAGGTCCTTACCCACTTTAGGTATCAGAGAGCGGATTTGCGGTGGCAACCGTCTCTGAGTGCATTTAAAGTTAAATTTATAACTTTTGTCAGAATCTCCTCCTATTTCTCCATCCTTTTTCTCCCGTCCGAAACCCACCTTCTTTTCTTTATCATCTTCCCTTGGTGGTTAGGTTATTCCTCAGCAAATAATCTACCCAAAATTTGGTCCCCGAAACCCGGGAGAGTCCATTTGTCATTTTTCATTCTGTTTAAAGGGTTATTTGACAATACCTTACAAATTATTAATATCTGCTTTGAATCTTTCAGCTATAACTACATCGTGCAAAGCCTGTGAAGGGGAAAGAGGCCGCTCCTGTCTCCCGTGGTGTGTCCCTTTCTTTCAACTTATTTGCTGCTGCCAGCTTGACAGCATTTCCAAGGTTCCACAGTTTCGAAGAGTTATATTCTAAACTATTTTCTATTACATGGCTCCTACTAAAAGGATAAGGATGAAAAACTTACTTCTAAACGAGCATCCTATAAAGGGCAAATTACCCGATTCAGAAAGTACATAAAAGAGTTAGATCCCTCAGAGGCTCAATTAGACTTGTTGAAACATCGTGTAAGGGATTTTGAACGTTCTTATGAAAATTATTGCAACATCCAAACTGAAATAGAAACTTGTATGCTCAATCAAACCGAAGATCGAGTCGAAGTAGAAAACCAATATTACGAAGGCATAGGTTCTGCTTTCAAAATAATACGCCAACTCGAAGAGGAGCAGAAAAAGGACGCTTCTGTTCTTGGTTCCCTTCACGAACCACAAACTTCTTTCCGTGATGGTACTCACAAGCCCAAACCAATTTTACCTAAAATTGATTTACCCCATTTCTCTGGAGATGAATCTACTTGGGATTCTTTCTATGAATTATTTTGCTCTCTTGTTCATGACAATGAAGAAATTCAAGTCATATACTGTACAAGTTTCATTACTTGAGATCTATCCTCCGAGGTCAAGCTTTGCAGTTAGTTGAAGCACTTCCTCTAAGTGCCGAAAATTACCCCATTGCCTTTAACTTATTAAACGAAAGATATGGAAATTTACGGTTACGAATTCAACGCCATATGAAGGCTCTATTCAACCTACCTGCGTCACAGCACAATGACGTCACTAGTTTGCGTACTCTCATTGATACTACGCAGCTTCATGTTAAAGCTTTATCCCAACTAGATCAACCCACTGAACACTGGGACACTTTCCTAATACATTTAGTGGTTTCTAAAGTTGATACTGCTACCCTCAAAGCTTGGGAAATCGAACTTTCTAGAGATGACGATTACTCTTACGAGCATTTAGTCACTTTCATAAACGCTAGATGCCAACTCTTAACCGCTCTAGCTAATCAAAGTGAACCCTCTTCCCCGAGTTCCAAATTTGAATTAATGTATATCAAACCTAAAAGCGAACGCTTAGCGTCTAATACCCAAAAACCCGGGTCCAGCTCATCCAAATTTTAATCAAACACTACTGGTTACCCAACTAGGTCTAGTGAACGTCGTGTTGCTAGCTCTATTGTTTTAAACACTCAAAGCGAACCCTGCAAGAGTTTAAACGAACCTTTAAAGTGCATACTTTGTAAAGATCCCCAAGCCCTATACCTCTGTAAATCTTTTAAAGAAATGTCAGTCGACGACAGAATAAAATTAGTTTCCCAGAACAAACATTGCTTCAATAGCCTGGCGCCTACTCATTCTGCTTCAAATTGCAAGTCCACAAGACTTTGTTTCCATTGTGAAAAGGCTCATCACACTTTGCTACATCGTCATGATCAGGCAAGGTCATCGACAGCATCTACTTCTCAAGAAAGTGATAATGCTAACAGTTCCAATGCTTTATCATATATTCAAAAAGTCCTCTCGGCATGCCGGAAGGCGGAGGTAGATTTCACAGGACAAACTTGGGGATAGGCGAAAATAGGCAGAATATGCAGGTTTTCGTAGAAGGATCAGACCTCATTTATTGCGAGAAGGTATTTTAAAATTGGAGCTTAATTAACTTTGTTTTTCGTCATTTTATGCTTATTTTAAACATTTTATTGTCTTATGGGAACGGTAACCTTCTTGTCATTTGGGGTCCATTTTTAGCCTATTTTCAATTTTGAAAAAATAGGCTTATGAGATCACCTTTTGTCCGTGTGTGTGTGCGTGTGTGTGTGTGTGTGTGTGTGTGTGTGTGTGATTCGTGTGTGTGTCCCCCCCTAATAAAATCTAAACGGCAGGAGCGATTTCAATGAAACTCGGAAAGTTCATAGCACTATTCCCGGCGACCTCGACCGTGCCCTTCAAATTTTGTTACGACTCACCAATCCAACATGGCGGCTGTGCGAAATATTTCACCAGCATTCAATATCTCCGAAACTATTACCGATATTACCCGGACATTTTCTATGGTGATAGAGGGTACTGCTATAAGTTCACTTATGTGACTTTTGAAAACCTGGTATCTACAAAACCAACATGGAGGCCAAGCGAATTTGCGACTTTTAAATAGACGTTTCTCGTGATTTGACCAACCAAACGCAATGAGACTTGGTACAGTATATGTTTATATACATTGTAATGCACCGACATCTAACTTCGTTCAATTGTTTACATAATCACAAGATGGCGGATGTGCGAAATATTTCACCGGCATTCTATATCTCTGAAACTATTAGCGGTATCTCCCTAAAATTTTGTACGGAGATAAAGGGCACTACTGGAAGTCCATCTATAAGACTTTCAAAAACCGGTTAACTACAAAACGAACATGGCGGCCAGGCGAATTTGAAAATTTTAAATAGACCTTTCTCGCGATTTAATGTTCCAAGCGCACTGAAACCTGGTACAAGAAATATTTACACACATTGTAATCCACTGGTATCTAATTTAGTTCAATTGTTTACATAACCTCAAGATGGCGGCAGTGCGAATTTTAAAATTAAGTTTTTATTTCTTGTGATGTATTTATGCGATCGAAGTGAAAGTTTGAATAATGAACCTACGCAATAATTTTCCTTTAATGGTACATGACTCTATGGCCTATACATTTAACAATCCAACATGGTGACCATCCGAAATATTTAGACGATACTGAATATCTACGAATCTATTTTAGCAATCAAACTGCATTTTTAATGTTCATAGGGGCTATGAACTTAAGTTCACCTATAGGACTTTAAATAACCTGGTGATCACAAATCCAACATGGTGGTGACGCGAATTATAAATATTCACATGGACGTTTCTCGCAATTTAACCATCCGAGTGCAGTGAAACTTGGTACAGTAAATCCTTATACGAATGTCAATCCACTGGCATCTAATTTATTTCAATTGTTTCCATAAACTCAAGATGGCACCTGTGAAAAAATTTAAAATCTCCTTGTTTTTTCTTGTGTCCTAATTTTGCGATTGAAGTTTGAATACTACACGTTCACAATAATCTGCATGTAACAGTACATAACTCTAGGACCTACATATATAAAATCCAACATGGCGACCATCCGAAATATTTAGTCGGTTCTCAATATCTACGAATCTATTACAGCAATCAAACAGAAATTGTGTATGTTGATAGTGGCAATTAACATAAATAGGATACATGAAAATAGGCTCTATAGTTCTTCACCGAACTACTTGTTATACTTGTGGTCACACTGTCCTTATGCAAGGTTTCGACACTGATGTGTAACTATGTAACGGTCTGTTACTTCTTCACGCAAAATTATATCTCCCGCAGAGATTTTGGTTGGTTTCTCAGTTTAGGGGCTGTGACAACGCGGTCATGTAACCCCGTGTACTTAGGGATGGCTGTATTAGTCTGTAATTCAGGTAAGGACTACAGACGGTCAATTTCAAGCAGTAGTTCCTAATGTTGCTACCAGGTACTACCGTCTACGACACCTACCCGTGAACTTGGCTACTAGATGCCACCGCAGCCAGCAACTCGCAACGAACGTTGGAATTTCCCCTCCAAAGGAAAGCATACTGAGGGATTTTTAGCGCTCTAAGAAAATCCGACGACTTCGGCCGGCTTTGAACTCGCGACCTTGGGCGTAGACATTCAGCACGCTTGCTACCAGTTACGTCACCGAAGCCGCTTCACACTTAGTCAGATGGAATTCTGAATATGATCTCGTGCAAGTGCGTTATCTTGGCAACGTCTGATGGCTCATCCCTCATCAATTTAGTAGAGTTGCCATGGCAAGCACTGATAGCTCTTGGCATTTTCTTATACTTCCGAAATCATTTTTCTCATCCCTTGGCATAATGGTGGGTCATATCAAAAATTCTTTAAGACAAAATTTTAGGTAATTATTAGGGGAATATTGTCCATTTTGTACGGTTTTGAGATTGTGCCTATTAAGAGAGATATGATTAATGTTTCCCGAAAAACCCACTTTTTCCCACCCCTTTGGTCAATGGTTGGTGCTATAAAAAAAACTCTTCAAACATAAATTTTTGGGCTTTATCCGACACATAGTATGAACGTTGAACGGATTCTATATTTTACATATTAAGAGAGTTATAGCAATATTTCACTTTTTCGAAAAAAAAAGCCCCCCATTTTCACCCCCTTCGACCGATTTAGCCCATTAACGAACTCGAACGAGATTTTATAGGTATACATATTCGGTAAAATATTCAAAGTGATTGGTGCAAAATTACGACAGTTATCGTGTCCACAAGAAACTGATATGCATATATATATATATATACACATATACATACATAAATTATATATAAACCTTTGAACTGACGGTGGTTTTGGGGTCTGCGGGATGTGAAACGCGAAGATATGTCGAAATTTTCCGGAAGTCGAAACATGGTACTCATTGCAATAGTTAGCTTTCTAATGAAATCTACCTCTGGTTGGTTCCTCAGTTTAGGGGCTGCGACAACGCGGTCATCTAACACCGTGTACTTTGGGTGAGTGTAGAATCTGTCTGATAAACGGTGTGAATTGTAATGGCTGTAGTAGTCTTAATTCAGGTAAGGACTGCAGACGGTCAATTTCAAGCAGTAGTTCCTAATGTTGCTACCAGGTACTACCGTCAACGACACCTAGCTGTGAACTTGGCTACTAGATGCCACCCTATCCAGCAACTCGCAACGAACGTTGGAACTTCCCCTCCAAAGGAAAGCATACTGAGGGATTTTAGCTCTCTTAGAAAATCCGACGACTTCGGCCGGCTTTGAAACCGCGACCTTGGGCATAGTCATTCTGCATGCTACTAGTTACGTCACCGAAGCCGCTTCCCACTTAGATGAAAATACTGAATCTGATCTCGTGCAAGTGCGTTGTCATGGCAACGTCCGATGGCTCATCCCTCATCAATTTAGTAGTGTTGCCATGGCAACCTCTGATAGCTCTTGGCATTTTCTTATAATTCCGAAATCATTTTTCTCATCCCTTGGCATAATGGTGGGTCATATCAAAAATTCTTTCAGACAAAAGTTTTAGGTAATTATTAGGGGAATATTGTCCATTTCGTACGGTTTTGATATTGTGCCTATTAAGAGAGATATGATTAATGTTTCCCGAAAAACCCACTTTTTCCCACCCCTTTGGTCAATGGTTGGTGATATAAAAAAAACTCTTCAAACATAAATTTTGGGGCTTTATCCGACACATAGTATGAACGTTGAACGGATTCTATATTTCATATATTAAGAGAGTTATAGCAATATTTCACTTTTTCGAAAAAAAAAGCCCCCCATTTTCACCCCCTTCTACCGGTTTAGCCCAGTAACGAACTCGACCGAGATTTTATAGGTATACATATTCGGTAAAAAGTGATTGGTGAAAAATTACGGCAGTTATCGCGTCCACAAGAAACTGATATATTGTACCCATGCGAGTAATCTCGGTGGATAATATGCATCTGCCTCCAACTAGCATCAGCTCTCAGGCGTGTACGGTAACCCCAATTTAGCAGTGCATATTTTGGATTTGAGGCTAAAAGGTATCAACTCTACAATGATAAGGCACAACTCTATTCTAAAACTTTAATTCATTAAAATAAATCATGGCTTCAAACACAAAACAATACCCAAAAAAGCATAAAAATAAAGCAAACAAAATTTTTACTTCCACAATCCATAAGTAAACAAATATAAAATCACAACAAAGTCATACCTAGCCATAAGGCTTTACCCTTCTGTGAACTTCACAAGGATAACTAGTGCGCTGATGCACCTACGACTTCAAAACAAACTGTACATTAACATAACAGTCATACAATGTGACTTCTTTAATATTACAACAAGGATTATTCCTTAAACCTCTTTATGTTAAACAATTATGTGTGCCGTGCGTGTTTTAATATTTTTCTTCTCACCAATGAAATGCTTTGCATGCATTTACCTATTTGGACGTTGCACCAAAATCAACGTGCAACTCCATAATTATGTAAGCAACCCCCTACACATCCTCCAATTATATGGTTTCCCCGCCTGCTGTCTGTGATTCCTAGATAAAACGTTACGTTATAGCTTATGTCGGATTGTACGATAGACTACCTCGCGCTCATGGCGATTGGCATCTAGTAACCAACTACATGACTTGGCTCCAGTGACAGTACAAATATATCATGTAACTATTCGTCAGATAGCTAAAATAATGAACCATCAGGATGAACTATAATTATCCATGTGTTCACAAACCACATGGCTATAATACTCAACATAACAATCATGCATTATATGTCATTTCAACAAGGTCTAGACTCTCTTCCCTTTATAACTTGCCTGAGCGGTCCGGGTGGCTAGCACCGACCCTCGGCTAAGGAAGTCGCTACACAATAGAAAGTGGAATGGGTCGTTTCACCAATTATCTCGACCTTTCTAAAAGTTTGAAAGCTTCCCTCTCTCTAAGCAGTGAAGGTTTACAAGACAAAATACTGTGTCCTGACCGACACACATGTTCCCAAAGGATCTTAATTGACTATTATGCCAACAGGTATTGAATGAGCTTTTGTAATTATTCCTACGTCGAGGATAATGATTAATTAATGGCCTCACCTGGGTCCATTCAACATGAAGGTTCGGGGTTCGCAATGCATGAGCCTGGCGGTTTGACCGATGTCTCAAGTATAATATAGGCGCACAAAACCACTGTCGCCCTGAGTTTCGCTGCCCACGAGCGTAAATAACTCATCAATAAGTTCTCGGGAAATCATAGAGCTGCGAGGTGTCCTTGTTTCCTCGTCTCTATCATAGGATTCCAATCCGGAACACATTTCAATCCTTTCTTCAGAGTTAGGGTCCATCACTAGAACTCTGGAATAAATAATATCTCCAACAATGTCCACGACATAGGAGAATTCATACGTAGAATAGACTATCTGGCCCCTAATGCTCCATGCTACGACACTCCGACCTATAATATTAAGAGAAATCTAACATTTACTCTATAAGCTTCTCAATTAAGCTGCAAATTCAATTCACTAAAAGCTCTTTCATTACTGGTATCATTACTGAATATATGCAATATTCTGATATAAAACTTCTTTCCATAATTACTGAAATGTAATCTCACTGTAACATCTTCCTGCTTAGATTGATAAGTCTTGCACTTAGCGTTAATAATTCTCGCTTATAACATTTATTTGTTTCCTGATGCGTTCATTCATACTCTTAATAACCATTATTATTATTATCATCATTTCTCACTGACATAAATGACCAAAATCATTATTTATTATTATTATTGTAAATCTCATTGACATAAATGACCAAAATCATTGTTTATTATTATACTCACATAAATTTCCAAAATTTCCGACATAGCTAGACGTTTTAAACTCGAACAATCGCGTTCGTTGCATTTACATAACTGATTGCCATTCTTAATTCATAGTGGGAATAATTACTCCACTTAATGATGCAAATCAACATCTCAACTCTATCAAAATCAACTCAATACTGATTAAACATGGAGGATCAGCCTCCTAACTGACTTTTACTGGCATCTATAAGGAATTCACAATATCTTTACGGAATCACAGACATGCAGCGGTCCAAACTTCTACATAATCATAACCATAATTTGTGAGGTACTTACATCTCTATAGGCATCTAAGGTGGCTCCGACCAATCATATTCTTCCATGTCGCCCGCCATAATGGGTTTAACGCGACATATTTCTCTTGTTTACACACATTTGATTAAACATAATTTCTATCACCAACACGACACGTTGCATACCTTTCAGGAAGTTATCACTCCCCAAACATGTGAAACACTTCATCAAACACTACTTTAAATGATATTTTTACATATGCATTACACTGAACACTCGTCACTTTATACACATTTCAATGCTGAAATTCCCTAGCAGAGATCGAAATTGCAGGTGTCGACGGCATCTCACGTTACCAACTCCTGATTGAAAGTCTGGTTATCTGCTCTCGGAACTCTCCAACAGTTTTTATGACGATCATTACTCCTACAGTAAGCGTCCTGCGTTACATCTATACGCTGGCTCCCAAACATGAGCGTTAACATCTGGTACTCTCATGGCAATACCAAACACTTAGTAGAGTTTCTTTCGCGCATTCTATCGTAGTTACACATATACGATTAGTTAATACTATACACATTGCGCTTAATAAAGTTCAACACTTTCACAAATAATTATATACAATAGTTCTACCGTTAGTCTATACGGTGCTTCGTAACTGAACACGTCATAGTTCGTGCTGCTAATTATGCCTGTATCACGACTATTATTCATACAAGCATGTTTACTGTTTCTTTTACACATACCAGTCTTTGTTCGGCGTCTTGATGAATAGAATCGTCATGCGTTTTGCCTTGACGAACTTGCTTCAACCTGGCTGTAGCTGACTGAAGTTTCACTCGAAGACTGTACGTAACTTATTTGAAGACTTCTGTATGCGGCTTACACGCTGTCTCGTACTGCTGCATATTTGCTGCATACTGATTGCAACTTATTGCCATTGTGCTACAATTGATAATTGAGTAAGACTGTAACTGGCTGTAACTGCGCTTGGCGGCATGTAGACTGCGTGACAACTGAGTTTCAACTGAGCATAGCTGAGATACATTGAGAGCTCCTCCTGGGGTCTACTCCCTTATATCGGATTTCCACAGAAAGTAGAGCAACATCTTCCCGCGTAATCTTGGCTCCTCTCACAGCATGATTCAGGTCTTCAAACCATGATCATTGTGTTCCTCTCTCTTCACAGGTCCCAAAACTATCTGTGTGCAAAGGAATCGCTCGTCCAATTAATTAATATTAATTCCTTTCTCCATGGCGTGGGACGCTACCTCACGGGAAACCCCCGGCAACATCTTCACATCCATCCGCGAACAATGGTCGTTTTACAGTCCTTACGCACATCATTAAATATGCACCAATTTCGCAGGTAAAAGACTCTAAAATTATCTTCTTGCCAAGATATTCACCTGTGTGCAACTCTCATCTCGATTCGTTACTCCAATCACGAGTAATCAATGATTTTTCTGGGCATTTCTCCGCCCCTACTCCAAATCTATTCTCCGTCGGGGAATAACTATGTCATTATTCAGGCCTCACCCCTGCTCCAGACGACATAATGGGGTCGCAGAGATGGACGTGGCTCCACTGGGACCAACCCACAATTCTGGGCCAATTAGTAAATGTCAGCTCTGCCCTCCTCTGTACTTCAAGCCTCCAATAGCTTACACCAAATCGTCTTATAATGATATAATCTGCTCATTATTTCCTACATTATTTTACTAAATAATGCCATTTCATCAAAAATCACACCAGTGATTAAATATACATTTCTTTCGAGGGGTTTTTACCAAGAAACTCCCTTTACAGATCTCTGGTTCGCTTCCTGGTGGAACCTTTTTACTGAGATCACAGTCTCTGAGAACCATGTTCGATTCCAGTCAGCATAACCCCATCGGGTTCATGTTCCCCTTGCAAAACTTATAAAAGTCCAATGCAAGTGGCTTATATAAGTAACCAGCTGACTGTCGACCACCGTCTGTGTTTACGTCTGGGGTCCTTCACCTTGTCTGGCTGCGAGTGGGTTAGTAGTGTTCCCCCTTCCACACTCGGCCTTGTTTCTGAGCTGTCTATTCTCCCTGCGAAGGGTCGCGTTTACAGCCTCAACCTCTCTAGCCACTCTGACCATTTCTTCATAGAATTCTCGCAAACACTGGCATTCTTTCTGCTCTTCGCTTACACTGGGTAAACTGTCTGCTTCTCGTCCCGTCTCGCCGTTCCAACATTCAGGTCTGCCTGCTTGGCTGCCTCCGCTCTCCACGTTAAGTTGGGTGTGCGTTACTAATTCTTCTTCTGGTTCGTCGAATTCTTCTGGCGAGTAATAAACTTTTAAGTTGGCTATGTTCATAACGACCTCGTTTCCCTTCTCTAAATGCCTTAACCTGTATGCATTGTTCTGGAGGTCTCTTATCACCTCGAACGGGCCGTGGTAAGAAAAATTAAACTTTTTATACTTCCGTGCCTCTGGATCTGAACTGGCGGGTTTCTTAATTAAAACTTTCTGTCCCACGAGAAGCGGTTTATGATACCTCTTCGCACGATTCCTTCTCTGACGTCTCTCCGCCTGTGCTTTGAGATATTCAAAGGTTCGTTGGATCCTCAATTCTCTACCGGGCTGTGCGTCTACTGGTAATGGAATAACACCATTCCACGGTCTCTCTGGTCTCTGATCCAGATGTAGAGTAACGGGAACCTGACCTGTCGCCTCATGTACAGTATTATTTATACAGTATTCAATGACTTCTAGAAATTCAATCCAACGCCAATTCGCTTCAGAACAGTAGATCTTCATGTATTTCTGGATCTCTCTCATTACTCTTTCAACGGGACTTGCCTCAGGATGGCGAATGGTAGATAAAATCTGCCTAATTCCTAGAGTTTCCAGTTCTCGACGAAATTCTGCACTAGTAAAGCAACTTCCGTGGTCCGAGAGAATGTTATCCGGTTTCCCAAGAATCGGAATAACTCTCTCTTTCAGGCGCTTCAAGACCTGTTTTGAACTTGTCTTTTGAATGGGGCACAACACCACCATTTTCGAAAATACATCCATGGCTACGAAAATGTGTCTATTGCCTCTACGTGCTCTAGGCAATGGTCCAAAGTTGTCGATA
Source organism: Meconema thalassinum (assembly GCA_946902985.2). Taxonomy (NCBI): domain Eukaryota; kingdom Metazoa; phylum Arthropoda; class Insecta; order Orthoptera; family Tettigoniidae; genus Meconema; species Meconema thalassinum. The sequence continues at coordinate 98,962,211 of OX336396.1, read as the reverse complement.
CTCAATAGCTGCCTTGGCTTCTCTGGCAATAACGGGATAGGTCGTTGCCTCATTAAAAAGGGATTCGGCTTTACCCTTTGGCAAAGATCACATGTTCTAATAGCATTTCTCACCGGTTCTCTCAATTTTGGCCAAGTAAATGCTTCCTTCAACAGAGCACAAATTTTATCTATTCCAGGATGTCCAAATGCTCTGTGGGCTAGCCATACTAATCTCCTCTGCAAAGATGCAGGAATTACAATCCTTTGACGTGTGTGATCCACATCGTCCCACTTGTGTAATATCTGATTATACCATACATAATCTGTTGCCAATGCCTCCGCCTCTCTGTATATCGCAGTTCCCCTTGCTAAGCGTCCCTCGAAGTAATCGATTATCATCTTCAACCATGGGTCTTCGCGTTGTAGGTTGGTAATGTTCCTTAAGTCATCCAACGTCTTCTGATCTCGATTCTCAATCTGGACCGCTAGTACTTCTTCTTCTCTAGGGTAACGACTTAATATGTCCGGTATTACATTCTCTTTCCCTGGACAGTATTCTATTTCCACATTAAATTGCTGGATATACAGGGACCATCTTGTCAATCTCTGACTAGACAAATCCGTCTTTAACAAAAATGTTAAAGCTTTATGGTCTGTTCTCAGAACTATTCGGAAGCCGTACACGAGTTTGTGCCACGATTGCAACGCGTACAAAATTGCGAGCAATTCTATCTCTGTGATCGTGTAGTTTTTCTCATGGGCTCTCAGTCTTCTGCTTATAAAGGCGATAAAAACTTTCTTCTCAGGCTGGTCAACATTTTCCTGGAATAGCATCGCTCCAATCCCAATAAGTGATGCATCCGTCTGTATGATGAACTTCTGGGTATAATCTGGGTATCCCAGTTTCACATATTCCAAAAGCATTTGTTTTGACCTCACGAATGCTTCCTGACATTGCTCCGTCCAATTCCATCTGCCGCCTTTCTTCAATAGGTCCTGCAGTGGTGCTACTGTCGCAGTATAGTTCGGGCAGTGGTTCGAAAAGAATCCAATTACTCCCAAATACTGTCGGACGTGCTTTACTTTCGTGGGTCGAGGGAAATTTCGAATTACCTCCAATTTATCTGGATTAGGCTTCACTCCATTTGCATCAATAACATGCCCTAGGAATTTAACTTCCCTCTGACAGAAGTGCGATTTCTTGATATTGACCTTAAAGTTAGCCTCTCGAAGGTCATCTAGCAACTTCTTCAGGTCTCTCATGTGCTCCTCCAGAGATTCTGATGTAAGTAGAATGTCGTCTACATATCTGATGGTACTCTCTTTAACCTCATCTGTAGATTGCGATCTATCGCTCTTATCAGGGCTGAACCAGCTGTTTTCAACCCAAAAGGTAGCCTTAAAAATGTGAATGTATGTTGATCAAACATAAATCCTGTCAACAGACTAGTTTTCTTCTCTAATTCAAGATGGTGGAAACTGGATGTGATATCCAAATTTGAGAATATAGTTTTCCCTCTAAACTTCCTGAGGATCTCTTTAATAGGTGGCACTTGGTCAAATTCCGGAATAACTCTCAAATTTAAGCGTCTCAGGTCCAAGCAGACTCTGACAGATCCGTCTGACTTTGGTACAATTACCAATGGACTTACATAAGGCGTAGGTGTTTTCTCAATAACGCCGGCCTCCAACATCTCCTGAATTGCCTCTTTCACTTTAGCATAATGCTTTTCAGCTATAGGGTAGGGTTTCTGCCTAAATGGTGTCCAATCACTGACTTGAAAAGCATAAGTGAAGTTCTTTATCCGACCAGGTCTCGAATCAAAGACTTCCTTCTGTTCCAGCAATAACTGCTTTAAATTTTCCTTCTCTTTTAGCCCAATTTTCGCTTCTTCTAGCTTCTCCGAAATGTATTCTTCCAATTTGGGTTCCAGATCTTTTTCCAAGTCTGTGGCTAGTGTTTTGAGCTCCGCTTCTAACTGCTCAATAGCTAACACTTCTTCATCAGCCACATCTCTGTATGTATGCCATACTTGTTCACTGGGTTTTTGATCCAGCTCTTTAAAACGACACATCTGCGATATGAAGAATTCTGCGTACTTCGTCGGGTTGTTCGTGCTGTACTTTTTGGCACACAAATCCAGCCGTAAATTCTGCTGAGTCGCGGCGTCCCAATATCTCTTCAAGAATGCCTCGCGGAATTCCTCAACAGTATCAAAAGTGTAACGGAAGCTGCGAAACCATAATGCGCACTCCCCCTCTGTTAACTTCTCTATAGCACGTAGCCTACGCTCCTGCGGTATTCGTGCATCATTGAGATATTCAGTCACTTCCTTTAACCAATATTTTGGTGTCATACTACAGTGACTACCTGAAAATTTCCTAGGTTTTTCTTCGCTTGCCCTAATGACGTTTATCACCTGGGTGTGCATCGCGTTTTCATGTGGCGTCGATGCCGCAATTGGTACACCTGGCGTCATGTAAGGACTTTCTCCTGCGCCTGCAGCATTCCTGCTTATAGGTTGGGTTTCTAGGTCTGCCCACCTTGTTTTTCTCATATCCTCTATGCTGCCTTCACTTGACTTAGGATATTTCAGAAGTGTCTCCTCCTGTGCTATTATCCTAGTCTCCATTTGGTTATGGCGCATTTCTGCTCTTTCTAGGCGAGTAATGACTTCTTTTTCTATTCTCGTAAGCCTATCTCGGTTTTCCTCGGCTACTTGAAAAATTTTCACCTTGTCTTCTTTCAGACTTTGTTTGATATGGGATATTTCATCCTCTACGTCCTCTTTAATTTGAGCAAGGGTCTTGTCGCTTGCCTCTGTTTTCTGGCCTTCTCTTATTTCGAGTTCTTCTCTCAGACCTTTAATTTCATCTTGAATGTGTCCATTGACTTTAGACAATTCATTCCGGACCTTGGTGATCTCGCCTCTATTTTCCTCTTGTCTTTTATTGACCATGACAATATCACTCTGAACTTGGTCCAGTTCTTTATGAACTTTACCCATCTGAATTTTCACGTTGCCTACCAGCTCCTTACTTTCATGAGCGATAGCCTTAATTTCGCCTATTTCCTGGCATTGACCTAATATATTCTGGTCCTGTTTCTTGAGGTCACCGTTAATTGCTCTAGCGTAGCTTTTCAATTTCTGGTCCCATTTGGAGTCGTTCTCCTCTAATCTCTGGTCTACTGTTTTCGTAAACTCTGCGAACTGTTTCGCTTGGCGTTCGAGATTCGCCTCATTTTGGATCTGAATATCCTTAATATCGTTAGACAACGCCTCTAATTTACTGTTGGTTTGCTCCTGAGCATGCCTACACGCTTGCAAATTACCCTCAAGTTTGGCTTCTATAGCCTCGAAACGTTTATCAGTATTTACCTGCATTTCCGATACAATGCTTACAACAGTATCTGTTACTTCGGTCTTAATGACTTCTTGCATTTGACCTAACTTATTGTTTAATTCAATCTGGTTATTATCCATTGCAACCTGATTTGCATTAATTGCCTCTAACCGATTGTTTAATTCAATCTGGTTCTCATCTAACCGAGTGTTTATACTATCCTGGAACGCCTTGGTTTCCAGTTTACTCTGCTCGTGAGCAGCATCATAATGCTGTTTCAGTCCTGCAATAACTTGCAAGATCTCCTGCGTACCTGACATTTTCCAATAACACACTTAAATATGCAGGCAGGCTTCCTGGAAAAATATGTGGATACGTTTCGAAGAGAAACATCAAACACTGCACACATATTGTGAAGTCGTACAAAACCTGATAATATTATGGTAGATTGTGGATTGGGTAAGTAACGCTCGTACCCTTAGGCCATTCTCTTCTCAATAGAGAGATTCTGCGTTACCTCAAAAGCCTACTGAATTCAAAAATCACTCAAACACAGTTTGAGGCAAAACAATTACTATGGTTTTCCCCATGAAATACCATAAAAAATCTATGGGTTTTCCCTAAATCCCATAAGCTCCACGTATTCTGGGCGCCATGATAAATTAGATGTGATATGCACAATCTATCGTTGCCCGGTTCGTGCAATGCCAACATCGCTCATATTGCACTGACGCAGGCGGTTCCATAAAGAGTTAATACCGTCCCACGTTGCTTGGGCCATGATAAATGAGATCAGAGGGATTTATCACTATCTATCAAAATTTATATATACGTATCGGAACTTAGCTATGGATTGGGAGCGGTCACACCCTACTTCGTTAATTCTTACTTTAATAGAGTTGTGTGCATTAAATCTGACCGACTTTAGTCGTACCTTTAGCTCAAATCAAAGTATAGGACATCAATTCCCATGTACCCATGCGAGTAATCTCGGTGGATAATATGCATCTGCCTCCAACTAGCATCAGCTCTCAGGCGTGTACGGTAACCCCAATTTAGCAGTGCATATTTTGGATTTGAGGCTAAAAGGTATCAACTCTACAATGATAAGGCACAACTCTATTCTAAAACTTTAATTCATTAAAATAAATCATGGCTTCAAACACAAAACAATACCCAAAAAAGCATAAAAATAAAGCAAACAAAATTTTTACTTCCACAATCCATAAGTAAACAAATATAAAATCACAACAAAGTCATACCTAGCCATAAGGCTTTACCCTTCTGTGAACTTCACAAGGATAACTAGTGCGCTGATGCACCTACGACTTCAAAACAAACTGTACATTAACATAACAGTCATACAATGTGACTTCTTTAATATTACAACAAGGATTATTCCTTAAACCTCTTTATGTTAAACAATTATGTGTGCCGTGCGTGTTTTAATATTTTTCTTCTCACCAATGAAATGCTTTGCATGCATTTACCTATTTGGACGTTGCACCAAAATCAACGTGCAACTCCATAATTATGTAAGCAACCCCCTACACATCCTCCAATTATATGGTTTCCCCGCCTGCTGTCTGTGATTCCTAGATAAAACGTTACGTTATAGCTTATGTCGGATTGTACGATAGACTACCTCGCGCTCATGGCGATTGGCATCTAGTAACCAACTACATGACTTGGCTCCAGTGACAGTACAAATATATCATGTAACTATTCGTCAGATAGCTAAAATAATGAACCATCAGGATGAACTATAATTATCCATGTGTTCACAAACCACATGGCTATAATACTCAACATAACAATCATGCATTATATGTCATTTCAACAAGGTCTAGACTCTCTTCCCTTTATAACTTGCCTGAGCGGTCCGGGTGGCTAGCACCGACCCTCGGCTAAGGAAGTCGCTACACAATAGAAAGTGGAATGGGTCGTTTCACCAATTATCTCGACCTTTCTAAAAGTTTGAAAGCTTCCCTCTCTCTAAGCAGTGAAGGTTTACAAGACAAAATACTGTGTCCTGACCGACACACATGTTCCCAAAGGATCTTAATTGACTATTATGCCAACAGGTATTGAATGAGCTTTTGTAATTATTCCTACGTCGAGGATAATGATTAATTAATGGCCTCACCTGGGTCCATTCAACATGAAGGTTCGGGGTTCGCAATGCATGAGCCTGGCGGTTTGACCGATGTCTCAAGTATAATATAGGCGCACAAAACCACTGTCGCCCTGAGTTTCGCTGCCCACGAGCGTAAATAACTCATCAATAAGTTCTCGGGAAATCATAGAGCTGCGAGGTGTCCTTGTTTCCTCGTCTCTATCATAGGATTCCAATCCGGAACACATTTCAATCCTTTCTTCAGAGTTAGGGTCCATCACTAGAACTCTGGAATAAATAATATCTCCAACAATGTCCACGACATAGGAGAATTCATACGTAGAATAGACTATCTGGCCCCTAATGCTCCATGCTACGACACTCCGACCTATAATATTAAGAGAAATCTAACATTTACTCTATAAGCTTCTCAATTAAGCTGCAAATTCAATTCACTAAAAGCTCTTTCATTACTGGTATCATTACTGAATATATGCAATATTCTGATATAAAACTTCTTTCCATAATTACTGAAATGTAATCTCACTGTAACATCTTCCTGCTTAGATTGATAAGTCTTGCACTTAGCGTTAATAATTCTCGCTTATAACATTTATTTGTTTCCTGATGCGTTCATTCATACTCTTAATAACCATTATTATTATTATCATCATTTCTCACTGACATAAATGACCAAAATCATTATTTATTATTATTATTGTAAATCTCATTGACATAAATGACCAAAATCATTGTTTATTATTATACTCACATAAATTTCCAAAATTTCCGACATAGCTAGACGTTTTAAACTCGAACAATCGCGTTCGTTGCATTTACATAACTGATTGCCATTCTTAATTCATAGTGGGAATAATTACTCCACTTAATGATGCAAATCAACATCTCAACTCTATCAAAATCAACTCAATACTGATTAAACATGGAGGATCAGCCTCCTAACTGACTTTTACTGGCATCTATAAGGAATTCACAATATCTTTACGGAATCACAGACATGCAGCGGTCCAAACTTCTACATAATCATAACCATAATTTGTGGGGTACTTACATCTCTATAGGCATCTAAGGTGGCTCCGACCAATCATATTCTTCCATGTCGCCCGCCATAATGGGTTTAACGCGACATATTTCTCTTGTTTACACACATTTGATTACACATAATTTCTATCACCAACACGACACGTTGCATACCTTTCAGGAAGTTATCACTCCCCAAACATGTGAAACACTTCATCAAACACTACTTTAAATGATATTTTTACATATGCATTACACTGAACACTCGTCACTTTATACACATTTCAATGCTGAAATTCCCTAGCAGAGATCGAAATTGCAGGTGTCGACGGCATCTCACGTTACCAACTCCTGATTGAAAGTCTGGTTATCTGCTCTCGGAACTCTCCAACAGTTTTTATGACGATCATTACTCCTACAGTAAGCGTCCTGCGTTACATCAATACGCTGGCTCCCAAACATGAGCGTTAACATCTGGTACTCTCATGGCAATACCAAACACTTATTAGAGTTTCTTTCGCGCATTCTATCGTAGTTACACATATACGATTAGTTAATACTATACACATTGCGCTTAATAAAGTTCAACACTTTCACAAATAATTATATACAATAGTTCTACCGTTAGTCTATACGGTGCTTCGTAACTGAACACGTCATAGTTCGTGCTGCTAATTATGCCTGTATCACGACTATTATTCATACAAGCATGTTTACTGTTTCTTTTACACATACCAGTCTTTGTTCGGCGTCTTGATGAATAGAATCGTCATGCGTTTTGCCTTGACGAACTTGCTTCAACCTGGCTGTAGCTGACTGAAGTTTCACTCGAAGACTGTACGTAACTTATTTGAAGACTTCTGTATGCGGCTTACACGCTGTCTCGTACTGCTGCATATTTGCTGCATACTGATTGCAACTTATTGCCATTGTGCTACAATTGATAATTGAGTAAGACTGTAACTGGCTGTAACTGCGCTTGGCGGCATGTAGACTGCGTGACAACTGAGTTTCAACTGAGCATAGCTGAGATACATTGAGAGCTCCTCCTGGGGTCTACTCCCTTATATCGGATTTCCACAGAAAGTAGAGCAACATCTTCCCGCGTAATCTTGGCTCCTCTCACAGCATGATTCAGGTCTTCAAACCATGATCATTGTGTTCCTCTCTCTTCACAGGTCCCAAAACTATCTGTGTGCAAAGGAATCGCTCGTTCAATTAATTAATATTAATTCCTTTCTCCATGGCGTGGGACGCTACCTAACGGGAAACCCCCGGCAACATCTTCACATCCATCCGCGAACAATGGTCGTTTTACAGTCCTTACGCACATCATTAAATATGCACCAATTTCGCAGGTAAAAGACTCTAAAATTATCTTCTTGCCAAGATATTCACCTGTGTGCAACTCTCATCTCGATTCGTTACTCCAATCACGAGTAATCAATGATTTTTCTGGGCATTTCTCCGCCCCTACTCCAAATCTATTCTCCGTCGGGGAATAACTATGTCATTATTCAGGCCTCACCCCTGCTCCAGACGACATAATGGGATCGCAGAGATGGACGTGGCTCCACTGGGACCAACCCACAATTCTGGGCCAATTAGTAAATGTCAGCTCTGCCCTCCTCTGTACTTCAAGCCTCCAATAGCTTACACCAAATCGTCTTATAATGATATAATCTGCTCATTATTTCCTACATTATTTTACTAAATAATGCCATTTCATCAAAAATCACACCAGTGATTAAATATACATTTCTTTCGAGGGGTTTTTACCAAGAAACTCCCTTTACAGATCTCTGGTTCGCTTCCTGGTGGAACCTTTTTACTGAGATCACAGTCTCTGAGAACCATGTTCGATTCCAGTCAGCATAACCCCATCGGGTTCAATATATATACTTTTGAACTGACGGTGGATTTGGGGTCTGGGGGATGTGAAACGCGAAGATATGTCGAAATTTTCCGGAAGTCGAAACATGGTAGCCTACCCATTGCAATAGTTAGCTTTCTAATGAAATCTACCTCTGGTTGGTTCCTCAGTTTAGGGGCTGCGACAACGTGGTCATCTAGCCCCGTGTACTTTGGGTGAGTGTAGAATCTGTCTGATAGACGGTGTGAATTGTAATGGATGTATTAGTCTGTAATTCAGGTAAGGACTGCAGACGGTCAATTTCAAGCAGTAGTTCCTAATGTTGCTACCAGGTACTACCGTCAATGACACCTAGCTGTGAACTTGGCTACTAGATGCCACCCCAACCAGCAACTCGCAACGAACGTTGGAACTTCCCCTCCAAAGGAAAGCATACTGAGGGATTTTAGCGCTCTTAGAAAATCCGACGACTTCGGCCGGCTTTGAAACCGCGACCTTGGGCATAGACATTCTGCATGCTACCAGTTACGTCACCGAAGCCGCTTCCCACTTAGTCAGATGTCAAAGTCAACCCCTGGCACCATCCAACCCATGACGGGCTAAGGCCGACCAAGCGACCGCTGCCCAGCCATTTGGCCTGCAGATATTGGGGTGACACGTGATCAGCGCGTCGGGTCCCCTCGGCCGTTAATATTGGTATTCGTGATCGGAGTGCTGTCTCACTGTCAGACATCTACTCAATTGTCCTCACGAGGCTGAGTGCACCCCGTTCTAACCCTCACGTCAGTTTTAAAATCCCTGACGGAGCCGGGGATCGAACCCGGGGACTCCGGGTGAGAGGCAGGCGCGCTACCCCAACACCACGGGGCCGGCTTAGTCAGATGGAAATACTGAATCTGATCTCGTGCAAGTGCGTTGTCATGGCAACGCCTCATCCCTCATCAATTTAGTAGTGTTGCCATGGCAACCTCTGATAGCTCTTGGCATTTTCTTATAATTCCGAAATCATTCTTCTCATCCCTTGGCGTAATGGTGGGTCATATCAAAAATTCTTTCAGACAAAAGTTTTAGGTAATTATTAGGGGAATATTGTCCATTTTGTACGGTTTTGATATTGTGCCTATTAAGAGAGATATGATTAATGTTTCCCGAAAAACCCACTTTTTTCCACCCCTTTGGTCAATGGTTGGTGCTATCAAAAAACTTATTTGACATAAATTGTTGGCACTTATCCGACACATATTATGAACTTTGAATGGATTCAATATTTCACGTATTAAGAGAGTTATTGCGAAATTTCAATTTTTCGAAAAAAGCCCCCCATGTTCACCCCCTTCGACTGATTTTGCCCATTAACGAACTCGACCGAGATTTTATAGGGATACATATTATGTAAAAAATTCAAAGTGATTGGTGAGAAATTACGGCCGTTATCGTGACTATATGAAACTGATATACATATATATATATATATATATATATATATGTAATCGGTATTCTGCCCGAAGGCAGGTCCGAGCCTCCGAAGAGGCTTCCCCCAGCCGGAGTTTACGTGCGGTAGGGTGGCCAGGGCCTTTCCGCTCCTCCTTATGTTAGCCAACAGCGCGCAGTACCTAGAACTGGCATACCATCCAAGTTCTGACTGCGCCCAATGTTGCTTAACTTCGGAGTTCTCATGGGATCCGGTGTTTCAACACGGCTAGGCCGTTGGCATATATATATACATACATAAATTATATATAAACTTTTGAACTGACGGTGATTTTGGGGTCTGGGGGATGTGAAACGCGAAGATATGTCGAAATTTTCCGGAAGTCGAAACATGGGACCCATTGCAATAGTTAGCTTTCTAATGAAATCTACCTAAATGCCAAGTCCATTCGCAGTGCTCAAGTATTATTGTCTACTGTCCAAATCGAAGTTCAGGATAACTTTGGCAACTGGGTCCGTGCACGCGGTCTTCTTGATTCAGCGGCAACTCATGATTTTGTGTCTAATTCTTTGATTAGAAAACTAGGCCTACCTGTAAACCCCACTTCTATTAACGTATCAGGCATTAACAGCTCAAAATCACAAGCTTTACAATTCTCAAAGTTAACCATAAGAGACATTTGTCACAGAAACAACCTTCTTAAACTGAATTGTCTAATTCTCAATAGCATTGGAGAAGACACTCCAAGTCACTCTGTGGATATTTCAGGGTTAAACATCCCTCGCATATAAGGCTAGCCGATCCTTTGTTCAACATGCAAAACCCTATTGACATACTCTTTAGTCCCAATGTTTTCTGGAATTGCCTTCGTAAACAGGTTCGCAAGTTATCCTCAAACGTGGTCGCCAGAGAAACTAATTTTGGATGGATCGTCACAGGTCAACTTCCCCATTATTCTCCCCAACCTGCATCGCAATGCTACATTGCCAATACTGACCTGGAACAGTTCTGGAGGCTTGAAAGCGTTGATCCTCCTAACGTAACCTCTTCAGAAAATGAATTATGTGAGCATCTTTTTTTGAACACCACCACTCGTTCTTCTGATGGCCGGTTCATTGTTCAAATGCCAAGATTACATAATCCTCCTAAACTTATTAACTCTCAACCCAAAGCTCGAAAGGCTCTCTTTGCTATCGAGAGCAAATTCAAGAAAGAACCTCTTGTTAAACAGCAGTACACTGATTTCATGGATGAGTATGAAAGCTTAGATCATATGGAAGTTGTTAACAAATCTGATGATGAATCCCACCCCCCAATTGAAACTGTTTATTTAAATCATCATCCCGTATGGAAAAACCCTCTTGTAAAACATAAAATCCGAGTTGTTTTCAATGGTTCATCACCCGACGTTAATGGCAACAGCCTTAACGACACTCTTTACTCAGGCCCTGCTGTTCGATCAGATCTATCTGCTATACTCTTAAACTTTCGATTATTTCCCATAGCTGTTATCGCTGATATAAAACAGATGTACCGTCAAGTTTTAATTCAGCCTGAACAACGAGATCTCCAAAGAATCTTGTGGCGCGACGAAATCAGTAAGCCCATTAAGATATTTCGTTTAAAAACAGTTACTTATTGCTTAAAACCTTCCGCTTTCCTTGCTATCCGATCCTTACACTTGTTAGCCTCTCAAGATGGTAATTTATTTGATCCTAAAGCTACTAAAGCATTAACTACGTCCTTCTATGTTGACGATTATTTGCAGTCCTTTCCCACCCTGGAGGAAGCTTCTTTCGTGCCCTTAGAACTTCAAGCATTGCTAAGGAATGGAGGTTTCCCACTTCATAAGTGGAATTCCAACTACCCTGAGTTTCTAGCCCAGTTTCCTATTGAAGACGTTGATCCCTCCTCTGTCGAAATTTGTGGAAACTCCGAATCCATAAAATCGCTAAGAGTTCATTGGTGCACTAGCACTGACACTCTCGTCTATAAAGTTTCGCTCGCCGAAGAGGTCTCTAACACAAAAAGACAAATTCTCTCTGAAATTGCAAAAATTTTTGATCCGCTTCAATTCCTTGCCCCAGTTATCGTTATGGCCAAACTCTTCATGCAAGAGCTGTGGTCGCTCAAATGTGAATGGGATGACACTGTTCCCCTTTCTTTTCTTAATCGTTGGCTCTCGTTTCGCAGCAATTTGCTGGATCTTTCCCTTATTGAAATTCCTAGGAATTTAATTAGCTATCATTCTAATGCATCTTTTTTCCTTCATGTGTTCGCGGACAGTTCCAAAAAAGCTTACGGTTGCTGCGCATATTTAGTTTATCGCGGTCCATTAAATGGATCTTCAGTCTCCAACCTTGTTTGTGCCAAATCGAAGGTAGCTCCTCTTAAAACTATCACTTTGCCTAGGCTTGAATTGTGTGCTGCACTCAAGGCCGCAGAACTTGTCAAAAAATTACGGGAAGTGTTAAAAGTCGAATTCTCACAAATCTTTCTCTGGAGCGATTCCATGATCACCCTTTCTTGGATCGCCAAGAACCCCGCTCACTGGCAAACTTTTGTTGCAAACAGGGTTTCCAAAATTCAAACCCTTTCATTGGGATGTCAATGGAGGCATGTGCCCAGTGCTGATAACCCAGCCAATATTATCTCTCGTGGTTGTTGACCTTCTCAATTGGCAGCTTCCCAGTTGTACTGGCATGGGCCCTCGTGGTTAATCGAAGACTCTTCTTCATGGCCTTCTAAACCTCCAGCTACAAACTCCAACTTGCCTGACGCTAAAGTATCTCTATCTACCGCTTCGTGTCTTGTTTCCAACGCTTCTCATCCCTTGTTTTCCCGCTATTCTTCCTTTCATAAATTAATTCGAATTGTCGCCTATCTCCTTAGATGGAAATATCTTGTGGTTGACCAACCTCTTCTCCCAAAACTACACCTTACCAATCATGAATTGAATCTCGCTACCATTAAGGTCTTACAACTGACAAAGCAAGAAGCCTTTTCTTCTGAATTATCTTTACTTTCTTCTAAAAGGGATCTTCCCAAATCCAGTCGTCTTCGTGCTTTAGCCCCGTTCCTTGATGACAATGGGTTACTTAGGGAAGGTGGTAGGCTCTCTCAAACTTTGCTCTCTGCAGACAAAAAGCATCCCGTTATTTTGCCTTCTAAACACCACGTAACTTCCTTAATTATACGTGACTTTCATTATCGCAATCTGCATGTTGGTACACGCACTCTGCTTTGCCTCCTAAGGGAAAAGTACTGGATTATAAATGGAATTCATGAAGTTTCCTCAGTAATTCACAAGTGCATTCCTTGCTTCAAAGCGAAAACCTAAAGTCAATACTCAATTCATGAGCGATCTGCCCTCTTTTCGCTCTTCTCCTATACGTCCATTTGCTCTAACTGGTGTAGACTATATGGGTTCGTTCCAATATCAACGAAATTCCCCTGAAGCTAAACGCAAATTGTTTGGTAAGCTCTATGTTTCTCTCTTTGTTTGCATGGTTACTGGCGCAATCCATTTGGAACTAGTAACGAATGCTTCTACTTCTTACTTTTTATCAGCTGTCTCTCGCTTCGCTGCCAGGCGTGGTGTTCCTTAAGAGATGTTCTCTGTTAACGCTTCCACTTTTCAAGGCGCAGCTTCCTTGTGGAAAAAATCTCTCACATCTTCTCCTGTCATGGAACAGATTTCTAATTTTTCCTATTCAAAGGGTTTTAAATGGCGTTTTATACCTCCCTACGCTCCTCATCACGGTGGTAGGTGGGAATCCTGCGTAAAGCTCACTAAACGTAATTTAAGAAAGGTTTTAGGTGATCGCATTCTGACTTATGAAGAATTTAATTCACTCTCTGTTCTGATTGAAGGTGTTGTTAATTCTCGCCCTTTAACTCCTCTTTCCAATGACCCCGATGACCTGCTTCCACTCACACCTGGTCACTTCCTTATCGGCACTTCTCTTTCTGCCCCTCCTCCTCTTCCCAATTCTTGCAGGGATTCTAATTTACCTATCGTTTGGCGTAAACTTGAAGCCCTTGGCAATTCTTTTTGGAAGAGGTGGACCTTGGAATATTTAACTTTCTTGCAACGGAGACAGAAGTGGTTTCTTTCCAGTCCCGACATTAAAGTGGGGGACTTTGTCTTGGTTAGGAATGTCTCTCCTCCCCTGGTCTGGATTTCTGGTAGAGTGACCGAGTATTATCCTGGAAGGGATGGGAGAGTCTGGGTGGTCAGAGTCTTGAACACTAATGGTCAGATCACAAGACCACTTTCTTTTATTGCTCCATTACCTTTAAATGTTTAACTGCTTATTTGTTCTCTGTTGGTGTTTGCTCCTCCCAGTATGGTGTATTCTTGGAATACACGGTAAGATAGAGTATTCTTTTTAATACTCTTTGCTTGTTCATTTCTTCCTTTTTTCTCAAACACCAACAGTGATCTCCTAGTTTCTCTTTGGTGGTCATATCTCTTATGTCATTGTGAGTCTGTTCTAGATATATATCTTCCATGACCCACCTAGCGTCATCTAGCAGCGAATCTCTGAAGCTCCTCAATTCTTCCCGGTGCTAGAGGACTTCCTTATCCATCTGGCCACCAGATCTCGTTGCCATCGCCAGCTATTATCTCCGTGATCAAGAGAACTTCGTCTACTTTTTCACTCACCAGGCTGTGCTAGTATCGCCTGCTATCAACTCTTTGAAGACCATTCATCAAGAAAAACATTTAATTTTCTTATGTTGGTTATGCTTATATGTATTCCTTTTGTCTCCTACCCCCACCCCTTTCCCTTCCCTGGTTCCTCTGCGCTTCACCGAGTGGGTCTCACTTGTTCGTCGGCAGTTGACTTGGTCAGTCAAGGCTCAATTAGAGCCAGTCTCCTCAAGCCAAGAGGCACTCTCCACATTCTACGCCATGTTGGCACATTAAGTATCCGTCAAAGGGAACTTCACCTTCGGCATGCAACAAAGATAAGTATAAACTTCTGGTTTTAACCTCATCTTCATCAGTTTTATTATCTACATGCTTTTATCGATCATTTATAGGCAGTGTGAGATTAATCATTTGTGGCAATAATCATCCTTCGCGGGATTCTCCATGTTGGGCTTTTGTCTAATTAAGCCACTCTTTGTGATAAGCAGCATTTCTTATGCTTATTAAATGAGAGATCTTCTCACAACGTGGGATATTATCAAATACCCACTGTCTATAAATATTAAGCTTGTTCCACCGCTGGAGTAACTTTGGCCCTATTCTTCCATTAGAGTCGTTCTGGAACCTTCCAGAATCTGCACTTTATCTACAAGTCACGCCGTCATGTATTTTCCACTCACTTGTGGGAATGCCATTCCAAACTAGGATATCTTCCTTATAAATCAATGCTCCATAGCAAATTTTCTTTCCTCCGTTGGATTTGCTCAAGCGTATTTAATGATAATCTACAACCTTCTCAAGTAATAGAATTTCGCCTATCTAGTGCAACCAGTCATTTTCCACGATTGCAATAACTTTCTTTGCCATAAACTTTTGCGCTACTACAGTGAACTTTTCATCCATTTCAACGAACTATAGTGATAAACAGTGTTCTCTCAGTATTTCTTCCGCGTCGCGCTCGTCCGATTATTATAAACAAGGCCATGAACATTTACCTTTCATCCCAATTTCTCTTTCCTAAACCTCTTACTAACAACCCATAATAAATTGTTAAATTTAGGTCTGTTTCAACGAGGTGTCAATCTAAAGATGTGCCCTCCCATTTTTTCTTATGTGTAATGAATTAACTTCTGCATAACTACGTGTCTTGTACACGGTTCAAATTATCTTGTTTCTCCCTTCTAATTTAGGGGATACAATTCTTTCAACTTATAAGTGAGTTATTTCTAGGTTTCACGAAAGGGAAACTTTCCCATTTGTCTCGTGATTCCTATCTAACCATAGGAAGTCTAGAACCTTCCTTTTGACTTTCTCTTCAGGTTTCACAGTAAGTGACCTGTCCTATTTTCTAACTATTATAAAAGTAATTCAGCGTAAATATAAGAAGTTATAGGAACTTCTCTTCCATTCTACCTGTTTTATTTTTTTGTTATTCTCGAAATTGTAACTTTTTCTAAGATAGGTACTTGGGAATTTCTGAAAGCACACACATTGTACTCGATTTAATGTTTAAACTTTAATCACTTCATTTGTCTTTTTTAAATCTTACAAAGATTTTAGTACATATATAGGGTTTGAAAGCTAAAGAATTGTTAATTGCCTGGAGCAAACTTTAAATGTTAGGAGGTCTGCGACCCCAAATTGTTACCAAAAATTGAAACTATATACTTGTCAAATTTATTAGACTTTTTGCATTGTTAAATAAATTCAAATTTTCCTTTTCGACTCGTCATTTCTCTAATACAACGGTTAGGCAAGATCCTGTCTTCCTTGGCTCTTCCTACTCAATGCCATTAAATCTATTGATAGGGCTTTAACCACTCGTTGCATTTGAGCAAGACCTCTTAGTGGTAATCTCGTTAAAGTTTCTCTTAGCTTTAATAGCTAATTCTAACTGGCCAGTAAGGCAAGTACAGCTCGCTACGCCAGCTACCAGCTTGTGGACATCCTCTCCGAAAACTTATGGTTGGTTTTCCAAAAGATAAGTGTTTCTCTTTGCCTAAACTTTTAGTCGGCTCCTTGCTGAGTAAAAGCTTAGCCATTTCTAAATGCAACTATTGGTTCACTTGCCAAAATTACTCCCCAAGGTATAATTTTTTTTCACTATCCTTCTTGGAAGCACTTGGTCGCTTTTTCAGGAACTCTATAACTTCGAAAACTGGAAATACTAAACCTGATTCAAATTATTGGCATTCTTCGAATTACTTTGCAAAAACGAATTTCTTTGAACAGACATACAATAAATCAGTTCCTCTCTGTCTTGCCAGACCATCACCCTTCCACATAGTAGGCTTACGCATGCTTGAGAGGGAATACACTAAAGCCACTCTCTTGCAAACCGCCCAAGTCCTAGCTGCGTTTCCCGTCAGCTTCGACCAGGTCCTTACCCACTTTAGGTATCAGAGAGTGGATTTGCGGTGGCAACCGTCTCTGAGTGCATTTAAAGTTAAATTTATAAATTTTGTGAGACTCTCCTCCTATTTCTCCATCCTTTTTCTCCCGTCCGAAACCCACCTCCTTTTCTTTATCATCTTCCCTTGGTGGTTAGGTTATTCCTCAGCCAATAATCTACCCAAAATTTGGTCCCCGAAACCCGGGAGAGTCCATTTGTCATTTTTTATTCTGTTCAAAGGGTTATTTGACAATACCTTACAAATTATTAATATCTGCTTTGAATCTTTCAGCTATAACTACATCGTGCAAAGCCTGTGAAGGGGAAAGAGGCCACTCCTGTCTCCCGTGGTGTGTCCCTTTCTTTCAACTTATTTGCTGCTGCCAGCTTGACAGCATTTCCAAGGTTCCACAGTTTCGTGAGTTACATTCTAATCTATTTTCTTTGACATGGCTCCTACAGAAAAGGATAAGGATGAAAAACTTACTTCTAAACGAGCATCCTATAAAGGGCAAACTACCCGATTCAGAAAGTACATAAAAGAGTTAGATCCCTCAGAGGCTCAATTAGACTTGTTGAAACGTCGTGTAAGGGATTTTGAACGTTCTTATGAAAATTATTGCAACATCCAAACTGAAATAGAAACTTGTATGCTCAATCAAACCGAAGATCGAGTCGAAGTAGAAAACCAATATTACGAAGGCATAGGTTCTGCTTTCAAAATAATACGCCAACTCGAAGAGGAGCAGAAAAAGGACGCTTCTGTTCTTGGTTCCCTTCACGAACCACAAACTTCTTTCCGTGATGGCACTCACAAGCCCAAACCAATTTTACCTAAAATTGATTTACCCCATTTCTCTGGAGATGAATCTACTTGGGATTCTTTCTATGAATAATTTAGCCCTCTTGTTCATGACAATGAAGAAATTCAAGTCATATACAAGTTTCATTACTTGAGATCTATCCTCCGAGGTAAAGCTTTGCAGTTAGTTGAAGCACTTCCTCTAAGTGCCGAAAATTACCCCATTGCCTTTAACATATTAAAAGAAAGATATGGAAATTTACGGTTACGAATTCAACGCCATATGAAGGCTCTATTCAACCTACCTGCGTCACAGCACAATGACGTCACTTGTTTGCGTACTCTCATTGATACTACGCAGCTTCATGTTAAAGCTTTATCCCAACTAGATCAACCCACTGAACACTGGGACACTTTCCTAATACATTTAGTGGTTTCTAAAGTTGATACTGCTACCCTCAAAGCTTGGGAAATCGAAATTTTTAGAGATGACGATTATTCTTACGAGCATTTAGTCACTTTCATAAACGCTAGATGCCAACTCTTAACCGCTCTAGGTAATCAAAGTGAACCCTCTTCCCCGAGTTCCAAATTTGAATTAATGTCTATCAAACCTAAAAGCGAACGTTTAGCGTCTAATACCCAAAAACCCGGGTCCAGCTCATCCAAATTTAAATCAAACACTACTGGTTACCCAACTAGGTCTAGTGAACGTCGTGTTGCTAGCTCTATTGTTTTAAACACTCAAAGCGATCCCCGCAAGAGTTTAAACGACCCTTTAAAGTGCATACTTTGTAAAGATCCCCATGCCCTATACCTCTGTAAATCCTTTAAAGAAATGTCAGTCGACGACAGAAGAAAATTAGTTTCCCAGAACAAACATTGCTTCAATAGCCTGGCGCCTACTCATTCTGCTTCAAATTGCAAGTCCACAAGACTTTGTTTCCATTGTGAAAAGGCTCATCACACTTTGCTACATCGTCATGATCAGGCAAGGTCATCGACAGCATCTACTTCTCAAAAAAGTGATAATGCTAACAGTTCCAATACTTCATCATATATTCAAAATGCCAAGTCCATTCGCAGTGCTCAAGTATTATTGTCTACTGTCCAAATCGAAGTTTTGGATAACTTTGGCAACTGGGTCCGTGCACGCGGTCTTCTTGATTCAGCGGCAACTCATGATTTAGTGTCTAATTCTTTGATTAGAAAACTAGGCCTACCTCTAAACCCCACTTCTATTAACGTATCAGGCATTAACAGTTCAAAATCACAAGCTTTACAATTCTCAAACTTAACCATAAGAGACATTTGTCACAGAAACAACCTTCTTAAACTGAATTGTCTAATTCTCAATAGCATTGGAGAAGACACTCCAAGTCACTCTGTAGATATTTCAGGGTTAAACATTCCCTTTCATTTAAGGCTAGCCGATCCTTTGTTCAACATGCAAAACCCTATTGACATACTCTTCAGTGCCAATGTTTTCTGGAATTGCCTTCGTAAACAGGTTCGCAAGTTATCCTCAAACGTGGTCGCCAGAGACACTAATTTGGGATGGATCGTCACTGGTCAACTTCCCCATTATTCTCCCCAACCTGCATCGCAATACTACTTTGCCAATACTGACCTGGAACAGTTCTGGAGGCTTGAAAGCGTTGATCCTCCTGACGTAACCTCTTCAGAAAATGAATTCTGTGAGCAACTTTTTTTGAACACCACCACTCGTTCTTCTGATGGCCGGTTCATTGTTCAAATGCCAAGATTACATAATCCTCCTAAACTTATTAACTCTCAACCCAAAGCTCGAAAGGCTCTCTTTGCTATCGAGAGCAAATTCAAGAAAGAATCTCTTGTTAAACAGCAGTACACTGATTTCATGGATGAGTATGAAAGCTTAGATCATATGGAAGTTGTTAACAAATCTGATGATGAATCCCCCCCCATTGAAACTGTTTATTTAAATCATCATCCCGTAAGGAAAAACCCTCTTGTAAAAGATAAAATCCGAGTTGTTTTCAATGGTTCATCACCCGACGTTAATGGCAACAGCCTTAACGACACTCTTTACTCTGGTCCTGCTATTCAATCAGATCTATCTGCTATACTCTTAAACTTTCGATTATTTCCCATAGCTGTTATCGCTGATATAAAACAGATGTGCCGTCAAGTTTTAATTCAGCCTGAACAACGAGATCTCCAAAGAATCTTGTGGTGCGACGAAATCAGTAAGTCCATTAAGGTATTTCGTTTAAAAACAGTTACTTATTGCTTAAAACCTTCCGCTTTCCTTGCTATCCGATCCTTACACTTGTTAGCCTCTCAAGATGGTCATTTATTTGATCCTAAAGCTTCTAAAGCATTAACTACGTCCTTCTATGTTGACGATTATTTGCAGTCCTTTCCCACTCTGGAGGAAGCTTCTTTCGTGTTCTTAGAACTTCAAGCATTGCTAAGGAATGGAGGTTTCCCACTTCATAAGTGGAATTCCAACTCCCCTGAGTTTCTCGCCCAGTTTCCTACAGAAGACGTTGATCCCTCCTCTGTCGAAATTTGTGGAAACTCCGAATCCATAAAAACTCTAGGAGTTCATTCGTGCACTAGCACTGACACTCTCGTCTATAAAGTTTCGCTCGCCGAAGAGCTCCCTAACACAAAAAGACAAATTCTCTCTGAAATTGCAAAAATTTTTGATCCGTTTCAATTCCTTGCCCCAGTTATCGTTATGGCCAAACTCTTCATGCAAGAGCTGTGGTCGCTCAAATGTGAATGGGATGACACTGTTCCCCTTTCTTTTCATAATCGTTGGCTCTCGTTTCGCAGCAATTTGCTGGATCTTTCCCTTATTGAAATTCCTAGGAATTTAATTAGCTCTCATTCTAATGCATCTTTTTTCCTTCATGTGTTCGCGGACAGTTCCGAAAAAGCTTACGGTTGCTGCGCATATTTAGTTTATCGCGGTCCATTAAATGGATCTTCAGTCTCCAACCTTGTTTGTGCCAAATCGAAGGTAGCTCCTCTTAAAACTATCACTTTGCCTAGGCTTGAATTGTGTGCTGCACTCATGGCCGCAGAACTTGTCAAAAAATTACGGGAAGTGTTAAAAGTCGAATTCTCGCAAATCTTTCTCTGGAGCGATTCCATGATCACCCTTTCTTGGATCGCCAAGAACCCCGCTCACTGGCAAACTTTTGTTGCAAACAGGGTTTCCAAAATTCAAACCCTTTCATTGGGATGTCAATGGAGGCATGTGCCCAGTGCTGATAACCCAGCCGATATTATCTCTCGTGGTTGTTTACCCTCTCAATTGGCAGCTTCCCAATTGTACTGGCATGGGCCCTCGTGGTTAATCGAAGACTCTTCTTCATGGCCTTCTAAACCTCCAGCTACAAAATCCAACTTGCCTGACGCTAAAGTATCTCTATCTACCGCTTCGTGTCTTGTTTCCAACGCTTCTCATCCCTTGTTTTCCCGCTATTCTTCCTTTCATAAATTAATTCGAATTGTCGCCTATCTCCTTAGATGGAAATATATTGTGGTTGACCAACCTCTTCTCCCAAAACCACACCTTACCAATCATGAATTGAATCTCGTTACCATTAAGGTCTTACAACTGACACAGCAAGAAGCCTTTTCTTCTGAATTATCTTTACTTTCTTCTAAAAGGGATCTTCCCAAATCCAGTCGTCTTCGTGCTTTAGCCCCGTTCCTTGATGACAATGGGTTACTTAGGGTAGGTGGTAGGCTCTCTCAATCTTTGCTCTCTGCAGACAAAAAGCATCCCGTTATTTTGCCTTCTAAACACAACGTAACTTCCTTAATTATACGTGACTTTCATTATCGCAATCTGCATATTGGTGCACGCACTCTGCTTTGCCTCCTAAGGGAAAAGTACTGGATTATAAATGGAATTCATTAAGTTTCCTCTGTAATTCACAAGTGCATTCCTTGTTTCAAAGCGAAACCTAAAGTCAATACTCAATTCATGAGCGATCTGCCCTCTTTTCGCTCTTCTCCTATACGTCCATTTGCTCTAACTGGTGTAGACTATATGGGTCCGTTCCAATATCAACGAAATTCCCCTGAAGCTAAACGCAAATTGTTTGGTAAGCTCTATGTTTCTCTCTTTGTCTGCATGGTTACTGGCGCAATCCATTTGGAACTAGTAACGAATGCTTCTACTTCTTACTTTTTATCAGCTGTCCCTCGCTTCGCTGCCAGGCGTGGTGTTCCTTCAGAGATGTTCTCTGATAACGCTTCCACTTTTCAAGGAGCAGCTTCCTTGTGGAAAAAAGCTCTCACATCTTATCCTGCCATGGAACAGATCTCTAATTTTTCCTATTCAAAGTGTTTCAAATGGCGTTTTATACCTCCCTACGCTCCTCATCACGGTGGTAGGTGGGAATCCTGCGTAAAGCTCACTAAACGTAATTTAAGAAAGGTTTTAGGTAATCGCATTCTGACTTATGAAGAATTTAATTCACTCTCTGTTCTGATTGAAGGTGTTGTTAATTCTCGCCCTTTAACTCCTCTTTCTAATGACCCTGATGACCTGCTTCCACTCACACCTGGTCACTTCCTTATCGGCACTTCTCTTTCTGCCCCTCCTCCTCTTCCCATTTCTTACAGGGATTCTAATTTACCTATCGTTTGGCGTAAACTTGAAGCCCTTCGCAATTCTTTTTGGAAGAGGTGTACCTTGGAATATTTAACTTTCTTGCAACGGAGACAGAAGTGGTTTCTTTCCAGTCCCGACATTAAAGTGGGCGACTTGGTCTTGGTTAGGGATGTCTCTCCTCCCCTGGTCTGGATTTCTGGTAGAGTGACCGAGTGTTATCCTGGAAGGGATGGGAGAGTCAGGGTGGTCAGAGTCTTGACCACTAATGGTCAGATCACAAGACCACTTTCTTTCATTGCTCCATTACCTTTAAATGTTTAACTGCTTATTTGTTCTCTGTTGGTGTTTGCCCCTCCCAGTATGGTGTATTCTTAGAATACACGGTAAGATAGAGTATTCTTTTTAATACTCTTTGCTTGTTCATTTCTTCCTTTTTTCTCAAACACCAACAGTGATCTCCTAGTTTCTCTTTGGTGGTCATATCTCTTATGTCATTGTGAGTCTGTTCTAGATATATATCTTCCATGACCCACCTAGCGTCATCTAGCAGCGAATCTCTGAAGCTCCTCAATTCTTCCCGGTGCTAGAGGACTTCCTTATCCATCTGGCCACCAGATCTCGTTGCCCTCGCCAGCTATTATCTCCGTGATCAAGAGAACTTCGTCTACTTTTTCACTCACCAGGCTGTGCTAGTATCGCCTGCTATCAACTCTTTGAAGACCATTCATCAAGAAAAACATTTAATTTTCTTATGTTGGTTATGCTTATATGAATTCCTTTTGTCTCCTACCCCCACTCCTTTCCCTTCCCTGGTTCCTCTGCGCTTCGCCGAGTGGGTCTCACTTGTTCGTCGGCAGTTGACTTGGTCAGTCAAGGCTCAACTAGAGCCAGTCTCCTCAAACCAAGAGGCACTCTCCACATTCTACGCCATGTTGGCACATTAAGTATCCGTCAAAGGGAACTTCACCTTCGGCATGCAACAAAGATAAGTACAAACTTCTGGTTTTAACCTCATCTTCATCAGTTTTATTTTCTACATGCTTTTATCGATCATTTATAGGCAGTGTGAGATTAATCATTTGTGGCAATAATCATCCTTCGCGGGATTCTCCATGTTGGGCTTTTGTCTGATTAAGCCACTCTTTGTGAAAAGCAGCATTTCTTATGCTTATTAAATGAGAGATCTTCTCACAACGTGGGATATTATCAAATACCCACTGTCTATAAATATTAAGCTTGTTCCACCGCTGGAGTACCTTTGGCCCTATTCTTCCATTAGAGTCGTTCTGGAACCTTCCAGAATCTGCACTTTATCTACAAGTCACGCCGTCATGTATTTTCCACTCACTTGTGGGAATGCCATTCCAAACTAGGATATCTTCCTTATAAATCAATGCTCCATAGCTAATTTTCTTTCCTCCGTTGGATTTGCTCAAGCGTATTCAATGATAATCTACAACATTCTCAAGTAATAGAATTTCGCCTATCTAGTGCAACCAGTCATTTTCCACGATTGCAATAACTTTCTTTGCCATAATTTTTTGCGCTACTACAGTGAACTTTTCATCTATTTCAACGAACTATAGTGATAAACAGTGTTCTCTCAGTATTTCTTCCGCGTCGCGCTCGTCCGATTATTATAAACAAGGCCATGAACATTTACCTTTCATCCCAATTTCTCTTTCCTAAACCTCTTACTAACAACCCATAATAAATTGTTAAATTTAGGTCTGTTTCAACGAGGTGTCAATCTAAAGATGTGCCCTCCCATTTTTTCTTATGTGTAATGAATTAACTTCTGCATAACTACGTGTCTTGTACACGGTTCAAATTATCTTGTTTCTCCCTTCTCATTTAGGGGATACAATTCTTTCAACTTATAAGTGAGTTATTTCTAGGTTTCACGAAAGGGAAACTTGCCCCATTTGTCTCGTGATTCCTATCTAACCATAGGAAGTCTAGAACCTTCCTTTTGACTTTCTCTTCAGGTTTCACAGTAAGTGACCTGTCATATTTTGTAACTATTATAAAAGTAATTCAGCGTAAATATATGAAGTTATAGGAACTTCTCTTCCATTGTACCTGTTTTCTTTTTTTGTTATTTTCGAAATTGTAACTTTTTCTAAGATAGGTACTTGGGAATTTCTGAAAGTACACACATTGTACTCGATTTAATGTTTAAACTTTAATCACTTCATTTGTCTTTTTTAAATCTTACAAAGATTTTAGTACATATATAAGGTTTGAAACCTAGAGAATTGTTAATTGCCTGGAGCAAACTTTAAATGTTAGGAGGTCTGCGACCCCAAATTCTTACCAAAAATTGAAACTATATACTTGTCAAATTTATTAGACTTTTTTGCATTGTTAAATAAATTCAAACTTTCCTTTTCGACTCATCATTTCTCTAATACAACGGTTAGGCAAGATCCTGTCTTCCTTGGCTCTTCCTACTCAATGCCATTAAATCTATTGATAGGGCTTTAACCACTCGTTGCATTTGAGCAAGAACTCTTAGTGGTAATCTCGTTAAAGTTTCTCTTAGCTTTAATAGCTAATTCTAACTGGCCAGTAAGGCAAGTACAGCTCGCTACGCCAGCTACCTGCTTGTGGAGATCCTCTCCGAAAACTTATGGTTGGTTTTCCAAAAGATAAGTGTTTCTCTTTGCCTAAACTTTTAGTCGGCTCCTTGCTGAGTAAAAGCTTAGACATTTCCAAATGCAACTATTGGTTCACTTACCAAAATTACTCCCCAAGGTATAATTTTTTTCACTATCCTTCTTGGAAGCACTTGGTCACTTTTTCAGGAACTCTATAACTTCGAAAACTGGAAATACTAAACCTGATTCAAATTATTGGCATTCTTCGAATTACTTTGCAAGAACGAATTTCTTTGAACAGACATACAATATATCTGTTCCTCTCTGTCTTGCCAGACCATCACCCTTCCACATAGTAGGCTTATGCATGCTTGAGAGGGAATACACTAAAGCCACTCTCTTGCAAACCGCCCAAGTCCTAGCTGCGTTTCCCGTCAGCTTCGACCAGGTCCTTACCCACTTTAGGTATCAGAGAGCGGATTTGCGGTGGCAACCGTCCCTGAGTGCATTTAAAGTTAAATTTATAACTTTTGTGAGACTCTCCTCCTATTTCTCCATCCTTTTTCTCCCGTCCGAAACCCACCTCCTTTTCTGGTTTGGTTATTCCTCAGCCAATAATCTACCCAACCTGGTCGTATGAAGAACTTCACTTATGCATTCCAAGCTAACGACTGGACACCATTTAGGCAGAAACCCTATCCAATAGACGAAAAGCACTATGCTAAGGTCAAAGAAGCAATTCAGGAGATGTTCGAGGCCGGTGTTATTGAGAAGGCATCTACGCCTTACGTAAGTCCATTGGTGATTGTACCCAAGACAGACGGGACTGTCAGAGTGTGCCTGGACTTGAGACATTTAAATATGAGGGTGACCAAGTGCCACCTATTAAGGAAATCCTCAGAAAGTTTAAAGGGAAGACCATATTTACAAATTTGGATATCACGTCGAGTTTTCACCATATTAAATTGGAAAAGAAAACTAGTCTATTGACAGGATTTATGTATGATCAACATACATACTCATTTTTAAGACTACCCTTTGGTTTTAAAACAGCTGGTTCAGTTTTGATAAGAGCGTTAGACCGCAATCTATCGGAAGAAGTTAAAGAGAGTACCATCAGGTACGTAGATGACATTCTACTCACATCGGAATCTCTGGAGGAGCACACGAGAGACGTGAAGAAGTTGCTGGATAATCTTAGAGAAGCTAATTTTAAGGTTAACATCAAGAAATCGCACTTCTGTCAGTGGGAAGTCAAATTCCTAGGGCACGTTATCGATGAAAATGGAGTAAGGCCAAACCCAGAGAAATTAGAGGTAATTCGAAATTTTCCTCGACCCACGAAAGTTAAGCACGTCCGACAGTATTTGGGAGTAATTGGATTCTTTGCTAACCTCTGCCCAAACTATACTACAACTGTGGCACCCCTGCAAGATCTATTGAAGAAAGGCGGCAGGTGGAATTGGACGGAGCAGTGTCAAGAAGCATTCGTGAGGTCGAAACAAATGCTTTTGGAATACGTGAAGCTGGGATACCCTGATTATACCCAGAAGTTCATAATACAGACGGATGCATCACTTGTTGGAATAGGGGCGATGCTATTCCAAGAAAATGTTGATAAGCCTGAGGAGAAAGATTTTATTGCCTTTATAAGTAGGAGATTGAAGGCCCACGAGAAAAATTACACGATTACAGAGATAGAGTTGCTCGCAATTCTGTACGCGTTACAGTACTGGCGCAAACTCGTGTTTGGCTTTCAAATCGTCCTCAGAACAGACCATAAATCTTTAACATTTTTGTTAAAGACGGATTTGTCCAGCCAGAGGTTGACAAGATTGTCCCTGTATATTCAACAGTTCAATGTGGAAATAGAATACTGGCCAGGGAAAGAGAACGTAATACCGGACATGCTAAGCCGATATCCGAGAGAAGAGGAAACTCTAGCTGTCGAGATAGAAGATCGAGATCAGAAGATTTAGATGACTTGAAGAATCTTACCACCCTTCAACGCGAAGATCCGTGGTAGAAAATGATGATTGATTACTTCGAGGGACGCTTAGCAAGGGGAACTGCAATATACAGAGAGGCAGAGGCGTTATCAACAGACTACTTGTGGTTCAATCAGATGCTACACAAGTGGGGTGATGTAGAGCATACCCGCCAAAGAATTGTTATTCCTGCATCTCTGCAGAGGAGAGTGGTGTGGCTGGCACACAGAGCGTTTGGACACCCTGGTATATATAAGGTAACTGCTCTAATGAATGAAGCATTCATTTGGCCGAAGTTAAGAGAAACTGTAAGAAATGCTCTTAGGACATGCGATTTGTGCCAAAGGGTAAAGCCAAATCCCTTTTTAATGAGACAACGACCCATTCCGTTGTTACCAGAGAAGCCAAGGCAGCTAATGGGTGTAGACAACATTGGACCACTGCCTAGGGCACTTAGAGGCAATAGACATATTTTTGTAGCCATGGATGTATTTTCAAAAATGGTGGTATTATGCCCCATACAGAAGACCAGCTCGAAGCAGGTGTTAAAGAGATTGAAAGAGAGAGTTATACCGATACTTGGGAAACCGGATAACTTACTCTCAGATCACGGGAGCTGCTTTACTAGCGCAGAATTTCGTCGGGAATTGGCAAATTCAGGAATTAGGCAGATTCTATCTACCATTCGCCATCCTGAGGCTAGCCCCGTTGAACGTGTTATGAGAGAGATCCAGAAATACATGAAAATCTACTGTTCAGAAGAGAATTGGAGATGCATCGACGTCTTGGATATAATAGAGTACTGCATCAATAATACTGTGCACGAAGCGACAGGTCAAGTGCCCGTGACTCTACATTTGGATCAGAGACCGGAGAGGCCATGGACTGGTGTTATTCCACTACCTGTAGACGCGCAGCCAGGACGAGAATCGAGGATCCAGCGAACCTTCGAATATCTCCAAGCACAGGCTGAAAGACGCCAGAGAAGAAACCGTGCGAAGCGATATCACAGACCGCTTCTCATTGGGGAGAAAGTTTTAGTTAGGAGACCAGCCAGTTCAGATCCAGAAGCACAGAAATATAAGAAATTCAATTTTGGATATTACGGCCCGTTCGAAATTATAAGAGACCTACAGGATAATGCATATAGAATAAGGCATTTAGAAACGGAAAACGAGGTCGTTATGAATGCTGCCAACCTCAAAATTTATCATTCACCAGAAGAATTTGACGAACAAGAGGAAGTTGTAGCAGCGTACTCCCAAGTGTATGTGGACAGCAAAGTCAGGTATGCAGGCGAGTTTGAAGGCTCACGCAGCGAGACGGAAAGAAACCCAAGCAGTTTGCCCAGGGAAAGAAGAAGCCTGACGGAGTGCAAGTGTCTACGACTGCTATACAAAGAAATGGTCGATTTTGCCGGGGAGGTTGAAGCCTTGAATGAAGCCCTCCGTGAGGACAATGCACGTCTGAGAGCCAAGCTAAGAGTAGAAGGGGGAGGTAGGCAGACCCCCTCGCAAGCAGACGAGTTGAATGACCGCTAATTGTAAACACGGCAGCGGTCGGGACATAGTCAGCCAGTGACTTACAGAAGGTCACTTGCTAATGACTACTATAAGTTTTGCAAGGGGAATATGAACCCAACGGTGTTAGGCTGATTGGTGTCGAACCTAGATCTCTGAGGTAAATGAGTACAGACTAGAGATACCAGCAAGAAACGAACACAAAATCTTTTGAGGGAGTTTAAGCTATAAAAACCCCTAGAGAATATACACATTAAATCACTGTTGTGATATAATCAAATTTTGACATTATTTGTTAATATAATGTAGAAAATATTAGCAGAATACGGCAGTATTGGGCTGTAAGATGCATACAATTCTGGACTTAGTGCAGAGAGTTAGAACTCATGACAGATTGTAAATGGGCCTGGAATAGAGGCGTGGTTTCGTGGAGCCATGCCAGTCACTATGACCTATTTATGCTGTCTGAAACAAGGCAGGACGGTAATATATGGGCAAGTGATTCCCCGCTACTTAAGGAAAGGTCCAAGGGGGTGAGAAGATGCCAGAATAATTTAATGATTACTCGTGAATGGAGTAACTCAGAGACATGAGGATTGCACCTATGTGAATGAATGGCCAGGAGGCTAATTATCAAGCCGTCAAACATTGAAATCGAGGCAGATTTAATGTAACGCGCATTGGCACTGTAGAAATGAGGCCAGCAACAGAATCTGACCTTGTCTTCGGGGAAAAACCAGTGACGCGGCGGGGGGACGTGCTGGCAAAGGCAATTAATATTAATTAATTGGCCGATCGATCCTCGAGCACACAGACGGATATGTGATCAGCGAGGCAAAATAGATCAGGAAAACGTTATTTCAAAACCAGAAATGTACGGAGAGAGGAGATGAAGCTCCAAGGAAATTTTAGACCTCCTTTTTGTCTCCAAACAGATATAAGGTCAGTGGAGCGAACAGTTGGGGTCAGTTGAGCCATAGTCTAGTGCGAAGCGCACGTCACCGGAGTCCAGGAGGGGACGCGCGGACTTTAGTATGTTGAGTGCTCATCAACATATTAACCATGCAGTAAGGCACTAATTAAGAACAATTAATAAGGACAGTCGTGGCATACTTTTATAGTCGGCAGTACAAGTGATTACTATTGAGTACGCAGAAAATGTACCGTGTGATGTACAAGTTAGAACAATGTCAGATTAGGCAAATCGTACCTCATGACGAGGAGATATTATGTGGTATCATCTTCTTTATCGTTTAGGCCTACTTAGGACCACGGGGCTCGTATCTACTCTTCGGTAAAGTTGTTGCTTTCTTCTTCTTCCAATAGTCCCTCATTTTCTGACTGTTAATCAGTCTTCTTTCTTCTGTCCACTTAGCTCCTGTAGTCTTCTTACTTGTAAGGGACGTTGGGAAAACGCCCTGTCGGATGACCTGACAGAACATCAGACGGCGACGAGTTTGTTCCTGCGGGATATCTAGTTGTTCCATATCTGACTTAACTGACGCAATCCATTTGTTCTTAGAAGCCTTGCCTCTTCCTGTTACTGTGAATATCCTTTTGCTGAGTCTTTCAGAAACCAGACGTGCCAAGTGTCCATAAAAGGCCAGGCGTCTTTTCCTTATAGACGTGATGATGTCCTCCTGGTGTTCATACAATTCAACATTATGACGGATTCTGTAAATGCCTCCTTCCTCTCTAATTGGACCTAATATCCTCCTCAGGATCTTCCTCTCTTTTAACTCCAGTTTTCTGAGTGGACCCTTTCTGGTCATTACAAGGCACTCAGAAGCATACAGAACAGATGGCTTGACGACGGAGTTAGAGTGTCTGAGTTTGAGGTTATTGGAGAGGCACTTAGATGAATAGATACTACGACAGGAATGATAAGCCCTTTCAAACTTGGTACATCTGGCATGTATGGCTAGGTTCTCGCTCTGATTCGCAGAAATCCATTCTCCCAAGTACTTAACTGCAGGTACCTTTCGTATGGTAGTGTCTGTGAGAGGAATATTAGAAGGTGCCTCTTTGATATTGGTCATAAATTGGGTCTTCTGGATGTTGAACTTCAAACCAGTCTTAACTGCTACACTATAAAAACTCTGTAGGTTGTAGGTAGCCTCCTCTATGTTATTTGCCAGTAGAATGAGGTCATCAGCAAAAGCTAGGCAAGGGACGAAGAGGTTGTCTCTCTTGTAACCAAGCTTCAGTCCAGCTCCCGGTGGTAGCATCGTTCTCCATTCCCTAATGATCTTTTACAGTACATAGTTGAAGAGAATACAGGACAGACCATCGCCCTGTCTAACTCCTGTTCTGATTGGAAAGCTTTCGGATAGTTCACCTCTGAATCTGACCTTGGACGTCGTGTTTCTCAGAGTGGCTTGGACTAATCGTAGTGTCTTCCCATCCAGACCAAATTCCCGTAGTATGAAGAAAAGGGTATCTCTATCCACAGAGTCATAAGCTTTCTGAAAATCTACTAGAACCACCACCCATGGATGGCCACCTCGGTTCGTGTAGGTGAGAACTGTCTTAAGATTGTGTATCTGTTCTGGTCAAGATCTGGTCATACGGAAACAAGCCTGGTATTCACCTAATTCAGAGTCTAGCTGTGCATTGACTCTATTGAGCAAGGCTACAGAGAGGATCTTGTAGGTAATTGGTAACAAGGAAATACCCCAATAATTGTTGAGGTCTGTCTTACTTCCCTTCTTGTGGAGGGGATAAATCACAGCAGACGTCCAACCTTCGGGTAGGGACTCTGTTGCCCATATGTCCTTTATGATTTGATAGATGTTCTGTAAGGACTGGTCATCTGCATGTTTCCACATCTCGGCTACTATGCCGTCTTCACCTGGAGCCTTGTTGTTCTTGAGACCATTCGAAATGATGTTCATTATTTCTTCTATTGTAGGCGGTTGAGAATCAGGATTCCTGTGCGGAGGCTCGTAGAAAATAAGCTTTTCATTAGGTTCCTCCTCGTTTAGTAGCTTCTGGAAGTAATCTGCAAGAGTTTTAGTGCAGTCTTTATTGTTTAGTTGAAGTTTCCCATCCGGCCCGCGGAGGATGAGGGTAGGAGCTGTATACTGAGCCGTTTGCTTCTTAAGTGGTATCATAACAATGTACGGGGAACTGTCCATTGTTTTCTATAAGCAGATCATTCAGGGGGACTGTAAAGTCGGCCGAAGGACAATTGAAAGTGGTATTTGTACAAGTACAATGTACAATGGAGGAGCGCAATATATAAGCTATTGGTTAGACATATAATAGGATGTCGAAACGCGCAGGTATAAACTTTGTTATGCGAGTGAGGAAATTTCGCAGGGATACCTCTGTAATTAATGCGCGGGACGATGTGGAAGCATATCTATGCAATATCGGGAATTTATCTATGGATAGAAATTGATATACAGATTGGGGACCGCTAGGAATCATTAGGCAGAGAATCGAGACTTTCGAACGAGATGCGGGATAGTCGTGAAGGATAGATCTTCAACGCCTGCATTTCTGAAATTCTGCAAGGAAAGGTCAACCATTAAGAAATGTACATAGTGATCGTGTGATTTTAGTGATGGTCATTTAAATATATATAAAATTAACAGTGTAATAATTGATATAACGTGTTTTGTGAAAAAGGAAGTGACAGCTTCGACATGGAGAAGCAAAGTGCAGTGTGTTTTGTAATGCAAAAATTATGTAAAATGTGTGTGAAAAGTGTGATAATGCCTTGCTAATTTGCAAATGATGGTGGGCATTACTGGATAAAATGTTTGTTCGGAGCCACCAGATTAACCAATGTGAGTACCATGATTTTGTAGTGAATATAGTCCACTGTATGTTGAGTGATTTTAAAAATTATAGAATATGCCAATAAGAGTCAATTTTGGGAGGTAGAACCTTCAGATATTAATGTTGTGTTGATTTTAGTCAAGTTGAGATGTCTTTGTACATCATTGAGTGGATAAATCGTTACCACTAATGTAAAAATGGCAATTGAGTCATATAGAAACTTAACGTAACGAACACGGATGTTCGGTTATTGATTATATAAATACGGTTACGTTGTGTCGGTATAGGGAAAAATTTATGTCAGTGATAATAATAATAATAATAATAATAATAACGTGAATAAATGAATACATATCAGGGAGAATGTTTGTAAGCAAAATATATATGCTAATTGGAATACTTGTGTATCCAAGCAGTAGTATTATACGTGATGGGCTAAGCAAAGGAATTTAATAAGTAGTATAATTCGCTAGACTTTGAATATTGCGTAATCCTGACCACGTGGTCCAGGAGCGGGGCATGTGCACTGCACGTGTTAGCGTGGGAAGGGGTTGACCTTGTGGCTTGTTTATGTGATTGTGATAAAAAGTTAGCACTGCATGTGTTAGCGTGGGAAGGGGTTGACCTTTTGGCTTGTTTATGTGATTGTGATAAAAAGTTAATGGGTGTTGACGGCATGGGCGTTGTTTATTAGGATGGTAACTCGAAATTCAGACTCCTCTTCCACTCCTACAGGGGAGTTTCTTGGTTCGATTCCGTGTTTTGTTATTTAATTCCCGTGGGGGGGCAGCCTTGTGTATCATGGTTATTAAGTATTGATTGATTATTGAATTATATTTTGGTAATTTCCCAAGGAAGTGTAGAGAGTCTTGGGTGTCATAACTTTTGAATGAGAGTGTACGGTGAGGCACTCGACATAGCCGGATCGCTACCAGACATGTGGTGTGCGGCTGTTCCGTTTTTGCTCGCGCCGTGCGGCAAGCAATGAGAGCACTTAGCGTATGTAGTGCATGGTTGTCGTTAAAGTTTTTGCTCGCGCAAGCTAAATAAGTAATCATATGTTGTAATGCGACACTCTGTTTAAGTACGACATATATTACCACAGCGTGGGAGTGGAGTGGTGTTACTCCTTCTCGCTATGATATGTCTGTTTAATTTAAATGATGTTAACATTTTTTGTGTTCTGGCTTGCTTCATGATCTCAATCTGGTTAAAGTGTTTTATATGCCATGTATAACTTTGAGTGTGTGAAATGAATTTCGATCTGTTTGTTTTTAGATTCACAGATGTCATTAGTCAAGTCTGCAATTTTTAATGCGAGAACGAGATTGGATGTCGGTTCCCAGAGCTTCATGTGAAATGTTTTAAAGAGGTTTTTTGGCGCTCTAACTTCTTAATATATATATAAGAGGAGATTGCTATGGAGCAGTAGTTAGCTATCTTTATCTGCAATATCATGAGTCTGTGCGAGGGGTTGATAGAAAAGTTAGTAAAATTGCAACGCATTATGATGTTTGCGGAAAGTGCCCTGAATCAAGGGTTGCATTTCATCGTCAGTGCAACGAAAATAGAGGAGGAGGTGTGGTATAACACCTTAACACCGGGAGAAAAGGAGGTTTTAAGCGCCGAAATATTCGAGCTGATGAGGGATCAACACCACTGCCGTGAAATTATTTTCAACGGCATGACATTTCACATTGTCAATATTATTATTGACAAGTTGAGATCCATCGGCTCGATGAATTTCAACGTGTTTGAACCTACATTGGCGGAAGAGCTAATGGCCGTGTTTGAACGGCCATTAGAGGAACAGCATATGGAAGAGCATATGGAAGAAGTGCAAGAAGAAGCAGAAGAAGAAGAAGAAGAAGACCATCGAATGGAAGAAGAAGAAGAAGAACATCGAGCGGAAGGAGAAGAAGAAGAAGACCGACAAGAAGAAGAAGAAGAAGAAGAAGATGATGATGATGATGATGATGATGATGATGATGATGATGATGATGATGTTCAAATCTTAAATTAAATTCAATGGACAGTGGACAGTGGATTAATATTGTGCAGTGTAAATTTTATTTTTTAAATATATTTATTTGATCATTTGTGGTTTACATTAATTATATAATATGAATTAGTGAAAAATGATATGATCTTCGTTCTTAAAGTGGTAAGTAGTTCCTTTTCCAACAAGCTGCAGAGAGAATTGAAGATGCTGTGTTGTTTGCAGAGTGGAATATGCTGGTCTTGTGCACGGGGTAAGTAGAATCATTCTTTTCTTTCTTGCGTGTGTTGGTTTTAGCGAGCTGAAAAATATATATATAGAGACACATTAATAATAATAATAATAATAATAATTTTTTTTGTTTTTTTTGTTTTTTCGAGGGAAACGTGGGGAAATCTTCAAAAGACAGATTGCAAGCTTCCGGACTTACAACTGTGCAGGATTCTTACCTACTAAAAACCCACAAACCCTATACTTGGCTTAAGGCCACCCCGGAACTGCCTGTTCAGCCTTACTTCAGGGTGGAGCCTCTGTTACGACCAGAAGTCTCAGTCAATTTCATTAAATGTGATGATAATGAAATTACTCATCATCATCTTCACTGTCTTCAGCAACCAATCTTCTCGGTTCCTCTTCTTTTTTTGTTTTCAGCAGCTCAGAGATGTAGACTGCAATCTGTGCCCAACTTTCTCTGCTGCTGAGCATTTTATCCACCACATTGTCTGGTGTAATGACACCTACTTTTGTCTCCAGAAGCCTTCGAAGATTTCTCCACCTCAAGCATGCAAAGAATGTGTGCTGAACATCGTCCCATTGATCATCACAATAACGACAACGTGAACTCGGTGAAATTCCCATTCGATGGAGGTATGCTTCATAATAACCATGGCCAGAGAGAAACATGGTAATGTAATAATTAACCTCACCATGTTCCCTCGACAACCATGGCTTCAGTTGCTTGATGAGCCTAACGGTCCACCTGCCACGATTTTCACGTTCCCATTCTTCCTGCCATTCCAGAAGAGATCTGTCTCTTTCCTCCCTCTTCACGCGTATCTTAGAATGCTCGTCTTTGCGCAAGTATATACGGCGCCTTTCCTTGGCCAGGATGTAAATGGGTATCGCCCCAGCTATTACTAGCACTGCCGGTCCAGACACTGTACGATAGGCAGAAGTTATTCTGAGGGCAGCTCTTCTGTGAACAGAGTTTATCCGCTTCCTATACATCTCAGTGCCAAGAGCTACTGACCAAATCTCTGCACCATAAACAATAACTGATTCCGCCACTCTCATCAGCAGTTTCCTCTTCAATGGTGAAGGGCCGCCAATATTAGCCATGAGCCGCGACAAGTTGTTAACAATCCTTGCAGCCCTATCAGCAATCTTGCTGATATGATTCCAGAATGTTAACTTGCTGTCAATCATAACACCCAAGTAACGAACAGCAGGAGCTGTTTCTATCACTTGATTATCTACTAGCATGGGTACAACTCGTGGAACTCTCTTCTTAGTAGCAAGGACTAGTTCTGTTTTATGAACTGCTAGTTGGAGACCATGTTCATTCATCCAGGTGGAAACTCTCCGCATTACCTGATTCAGTTTAAGTTGCAGACCCTCCATGGAGCGCTCCATAATGAGTACAACGAGATCATCAGCATATCCCACCAAAGAAGTGTCCTCTGGCATCTCCATCCGTAAAATACTGTCATAATTTACGTTCCATAAATCAGGACCTAACACCGAGCCTTGAGCCGCCCCCGCTGTTACCTTGCGACACTTGACTCCTTCATCTGTGTCATACTGAATCCAACGATCACAAAGATAATTCCTCAGAACAGACGCCAAGTAGCGAGGAATGTTAAATGTTGTTTCAAGTGCAGCTATTATGTCAATCCACCGGGCAGAATTGAAGGCATTTTTCACATCCAGAGTAACCAGTAAGCACATTTTTCTAGAGAAATGGTTGCCATGCTCAATGGATCTGACAGCCATCACCACTTCTTCAATGGCGCTGATGGTGGACTTACCCTTCACAAAACCGTATTGTTTGGGGGACAGACCTCCTGCAGCAACAATCGCTGCCTGAAGCCTTCCTTTAATCATCTTCTCAAACAGTTTGCCAGCCATGTCCAACATGCATAGAGGTCTCTGACCTGAAGCAGTAGTGGGATCTCCTTTGCCTTTAGGCATGAGCACAAGCCTGGCCACTTTCCACGGGGTCGCAAAGACTCCCTGTAGTAAACAACAATTATACATATTCAGCAAAACATCTGGTTCCTCTTCGGATATCATCTTTAACACTTCAGCAGGAATTCCATCCGGCCCTGGTGCCTTCTTATTCTGAAAAGATCGTGCTGTAGTTTGTAATTCCTCCCTAGTGAATAGCGGAATATCATCTAGCATCACCGGCATGTGATCGGGAAATCTCTCTGGGTGATTAGGAAATAGCTCATCTATAATAGCTTCCTTCTGGGATGCCGTCATAGCAGCAGTAGACACCATAATGCCGCCGAGCTTCTTACTGACAATTTTGTAGCCCAGACCCCATGGGTCCTGATCCAGATCGTTAATGAGCTCGTTCCATTTATGTGCCTTACTTTGAGCAATGGCCCGTTTGAGAGTCCTCCTCGCTACTCTACACTCTTCTATCGCATTTGCAAACTCTAGAGAATCTCTGCAGAGCCTTTGTGCCCTTCTCCTTAATCGAAAACACAATCGTCGAGCCTCTGCTATTTCAACATTCCACCAATAGGCTGGCCGTTTGTTTGGAAAAATCTTCTTCTTGGGCATGGATGCTCCGCAAGCCTTAACAATGAGATCAATGGTCGACCTAACCAGGGTTTCTGCAGAGCTCGCGGGGCTATGTTGAAACAAATCCTCCAGAACTTGTTTCCCTTGTGCTATTACTGCAAGAAGAATTTCACCATCCATGTGATCAACGTTCCATCTAAACGGTATCGGAATTTCATGGACTAGGCCTCCTCGAGGCCTAGTATTAAAAAGGATGTATCTATGATCACTGTTGTTATAATCTAGCATTACATGCCAGTCTGCAATGCAAGCAGCAAGATCTGCAGAGGCAAACGTTAGGTCTGGTGTGGTTTCGTTTTGCCCAGGCCGACAAAATGTTGGAACATCACCGCTATTTAGCAGCACCAAGTCCAACCTAGCAGCCATCTCCAAAATTCTATGGCCTCTCCCGTTTGTATGAGCCAAGCCCCACTCAACTGCTCGACCATTAAAATCACCGGCCACCAGAATACCCCCAGTTACTGTACCTAGGAAATCCTCAAGGGCAGATAGTCGGGTCTCAAACTGCCGAATTGATTCATTGGGTGTTAAGTAACAGCTTACATAAGAAATATTTCTGCTCTTGACCCAGACAAATCCATTTCCAGCACCAAACTTTTCAATAAAAACTCTGCTTGGATCCGCTACCCATATAGCAGCCGTCCCACTTTCATCAGAGTACCACGATGGAATATCCCTGTTCTTATATTGTTCGCTAATAAGCACAACATCAATATTCTTTTCCACGGCAAACTGAACTAGGAGATCGTTAGCCACCCTGCTACGATGAATATTGCCTTGTAGAAATCTTAGCATTTTGACTGTTGAGCACTCTCCAATGCACGTCGAAAGACAGCACACATACCTGACCCGATCACATGGTCGTCATTCTTGCCTTCACACGCGCAGATCGAGCATTTTGGGGCAGACGTGCAGTGAGCAGCTTTATGCTCCTTTCCCCCGCATCTGTAGCACAACTTCGACCTGTCAGGACCCGTACATTGTCTTGCCATGTGACCATAGCCCATACATCGGAAGCATTTCAGCACATTGGTCCTTTTCCGAATACGGCAGCTAACCATGCCTATCTTAATATGCTGATCAAGGAGCAACTCATTTGCCGCATTGGAGTTTACCACAACTATGGCCATACGCTGTTCTCTGGAATTGGGCTTGGTAATAGTAACTTTTATTTCACCCATGTTATCCTTAAGCCGGTCCTCTAATGTTGCCTGGACTTCCTCTGCTGTTGTAAGACAGTCCAAATCCCTAATTTCCAAGGTTATGGTAGGAGCCAACATTTTAACTTCACCCAAACCCTCAGCGGCTTTGGAAATCATCTCCCTGAACTTAGATTTATCTCCATTTTTCCCTTTCATTTCAAGGAGCACCGCGCCAGTCGACGTTCTGCGAATCGATTTAAGGTTTACGCCACTGCAATCAGATGTTGCTTGCTGACGCAATGATTGAAGAACTTCTGAATATGTCTTCCCCTCAGTAGGCTTGATAACAATTGCCTCGTTGCGTCTTCTATCCTTCGTTTTATTTCCCTTCTGATGTAGAGAATGATTACTTCTAAGTTCTCCCTTTTCGTCCTCCAGAATAACTTTACCGCTATGACCCCTGTGTTTCCTTGTTCGAACTGTTTGCCAGGCATCTTCTGCTAACTTCTCCACGGGAGGTTCAATGACCACAATTTCATTTGCAGATATGTTTTCGGAATTGACACTGCTCTCAATTACAGTAATCATTGTTTCTCCTTGACTTGCAGCCTTCTCGCATATGGGAGTTCTAGGTCGAGTGATGGTAGTGACCTCTGTTGCCAATCTAGTTTTGCGGCAGTGAACGAGGACATCAAAAACCTCTACTAACTGCGCTAGGCTATTCTTGATATTATTACTCACATTTCTTTGAGTTTTGGTAGCTGCCATCATGATCTTCAGTAATCCTATTCCTTTCAGAATCTCTGACTCTTCTTTTATGTCTATTTCATTTCGACATTTACCTTTGTCCGCAGTGAACCTCAATTCATCTGAACCTCCATTCTCACCCGAGATTATTGTACTCTGCCCCGCCATGACATTAGATGCAACGTCCAGCTCCCTAGATGAAGTAGTTCTTGTAGACGCCACACATCGCGCGCCATTAGAATCTCCCACTTGGGCCTGAGCGCTGGTATCTGCGCCGCTTACAATCTCGGTGGATTCCACACACAATCTCTCCATGACACCGATCTCTTCTCTTCTGTTGGACATAACCTTACTTTCCACAAGCGACGGGGACACAATTCCTGAACAGATGGAAGAATTACTCACCCAGCCACCCCTCAGGTAGAGAAATCACTTCGTCGTGCGGAAGAGGCTCTGCCACACAAAACTCAACCCTTTCAACTGATATAGTCACTGAAATATACCGTCAAACTCACTTAAACCACGAAAGCCAAGACGCACCAACCGCTCAGTACGACAACAATTATAATCTCAATAATAATAATAATAATAATAATAATAATAATAATAATAATAATAATAATAATAATAATAATAATAATAATAATAATAATAATAATAATAATAATAATATCTTTGTGAGGAATAAAAAATAAAAATAAAAAAAAAACTTACACTGTTCTAATTATAAGATATTTTTGTTGGGGATCCAAGAGTTGTGAGTTGAATCGAATCCAAGCCAAGATACGAAGGCTCGGGTTCCTTTTCTACGTAGTACTTTGTTGACTAAGTAAATATTAGGATGTTTTGTTCGTTGTAACTCTGCTTCGTAGAACGCACCAAATATTGGAGTATTTTTATTATCTTTTAAAAGATATGTTCGTGGATTAGTATTTTGAACTTTATAAATTGTAAATAATTCTGTTGTCCAATTACCTTCGTACCCTTTACTGAAGTGTTTCTTGATTTTTGATATCCTTACAATATCGCCGATTTTATATTTTGGTTTTCTTAAAGTTTCATTATATTGTGTTGGCAAGCGGGGTGGATTGTTTCTTTTCACATCATTAGGTTTCATGCCAATGCTGCGATGTATTTTGTGATTATACTTTACTAGTAACTCAGGCAAAATATGTACCCATCGGTAAGAACCTCGTGTTGTGAATTCTTTCCACATCGATTCCTTAAGAGTTCGATTGAATCTTTCTATCACACTCGCTTTAATGGAGCTGCCAGTGGAATAATGCTTTAGATTTTGTTTCTGAGACCATGTTTTGAATTCACTGTTATAAAATTCCGTTCCTCGATCGGTGTGAAAATAATTGGGCAATCTTTTACTTTGAGAATAAACAAATTTTAAGCTGTTCACAATCTCACTTCCTTTTTTGGTTTTAAGAGGAATTGCCCATGCATATTTCGAGTAAACGTCAATAATGGTTAATAAATATTTAAATCCATTATTCCATTTTGCAAGTTTGCACATGTCCACAAGGTCAGCTTCATGGAGGTCATCGATTCCTTTGCTAATAACACGTCGTCTTTTAAACTTTTTTCTAAGCGGTGCGTGAAGTTCTTTTGCAATTTCTCGTCTGATTTCGTTCATAGTTATTTTCCAAACAATGTTTTATAACATACTGTGCATTGTTTTACAAACGTTGGAATTTTTATTCAATATATCCAGCATTTCTTAGTTCTTCTTCTATTGCAAAGATTTCGCTGTCTAGTCCTGTGTGACCTGCAGCTTTCGATGCAATTAATGTTTTAAGTCTTGATACCAATTTGTTTGGTTCATTCCAGTGAACGAATTCAATATTGTTTCCGCCTTCAAATTTCCAAATGGCTTGTGGCGCGATGTGTTTTTTTTGACCATATCCAGTATGCATTGTAGTATTTGCTTCTTCATTTTCATCTGCTGTTTTTATAATTCCATCTATGTCTTCAGTGAGAAGGGGTTCAATTATATGTCTATACTTATAAGATTGCCTTCCTCTTGGAGCTGCATTGCTTGTATAATTTCTTTTGTGCACGTTTGAAACATTTAATAATTTCAAATATGAACTTAAATCACTCCTATCTATTAGAGTGGGGTCTGGTACTTTCCTTTGAATCAATTCAAGTAGACCTTCTGTAATAGGAAATTTTTCACCGCCAACTTTTATCCACTTTTTATCGAAGAAAACTCGTTCGCGTCCCAAGTATTGTTTATCATTTCTTATCGTTATACCAAATGTTCTATCCACGTTTTGTTTAATGAATGGATCAAAGTAGCGGTTAAGTAGTGAAATTATTTTGATGCTATCTCCATCTTCTTCGTCTGAAGTAGCAGTGGATTCAGAATCGTTATATTTTCCTTTTCTTTTTCGATTTTCTTTATTTTGAGTCGACGTATTAGCAATAGCTACAAGTTGATTTAATGAACTTGTTACTGGTTTAAAGTTAGTCTCTATATCTAATTCTTTTCGTCTAACATCATCTTGAAGTGAAAGATACTTGTCTTTAACATCTTTTTTTAAGCGAGAAAGTTTATCCTTTACACGACTTTCAGCTTTAATCTTTGAGCTCTTCTCCATGACTAAACGGAAATTGTGGTTGTTTTACTTATTTATAGTATATTCAAAATCGATTTGAAGAGGAAGATCATCAGTTTTATGTTTTTTCGGGTCTCTAAGTCGAAACTGAATTTCATCTTGCTCTTCAACGACAATATCACTACCATCCAGTTCAATCTCTTGATGTATATTTAAAATTGCATACACAATTGGAGATCTTGGTGAAACAAAAATTGGTTTTAATACGCCTTTGTAGGGAAGTTGGTACTGTATGTTATGATTATGAAGCGTGTATACTGGTGAATGGATTGATGGTGTGTTGGAGAATTTCAGAATAAATTTCGATAAGTTCTTTTTCTTTACTTCATCTTTTAATATACCATATTCTTCTTTGGATGCAGTAAAACTTTCGAGTGGTTCTTTGTTAACCATTTGCTCAATTTTTCCCAGTTCAGTTTTTAACTTGTTATATTCTTCTTTGGATTCAGCAGCATAACTTTCAAGATCTTCTTTTTTAACAATATTGAGATTGTTAGCAACACCCTCAATACGAGTTTGTAAATTGCTTAAAATTTCTTTTAGTTGATTAACTTCAGTTCGTGACGCAGCATAGTGTTCTACAAACCGTTTATTTGTCACGTCTTGGTCGTTAACAGGGAACTCAACATTTGTTTGTTTTTGATGTTGTAGATTGTTTACAGTTTGTTTCAATTGATCAAATTCACGTTGGGAAGCGGCATATTGCTCAACAAACGTCTTATTTGCAACATCGTTATCGTATATGGGGTTGTTTACGTGAGTAATTCGTCCACTCATCATATTTAAAGTTCCACCATCGTCTACGTTTAAAACGTTTTGTTTATTAAATTTAGCGATTAAGTCTTCTAGATCTTTTCGAGAGGCAGCAAAGTTTTCTAAGTAATATTTGTTTATTGCATCTAACGAATCGATTGGTTGAGATATGTTTGTTATTCTTCTATTTAACATATCTACAGTTTCATCATCTCTGTTTATATTCAAAAGAGATTTTTTAATTTCATCGAGTTCATTTGTTACATGAGTTTTAAGAAAAGAATACGTTACCGCATCTTGATTTTGAATTGGATCTTTAACATTTCTTATTCTTTTGTTACCCAAGTCGAGAGTATCTTGATCATACGGAAAGTGATCTTCTGAAAATTCTCGCACTAAACCATGAATGAATTCTACTCGTTGTAACACTTCGGTTATTCGGGTCTCAAGATATTTTTTTATATTCGATGTATGTTGCTGCATTGCAATAAGGTTTACTGCATCATTTGCAGATGATGGTAAAGCTAAGCCCGCGAGACGTTTGTTTTGAAAGTCAAGTTCTTTTTTCTCTATTTTACAAATTGAAAAAATTAAACCTTTAAGCTCGCTAAAGTTTCGTTGTATGTCTTCTTTAGACTCGATTTTATTTAGCTCATTTAATAACTTCACTACATAACCTTTGTTGCATGCATCTTCAACATGTATTGGCATTCCAACATTTTTTAACCGTTTGCCGTTAATACTTAGATGTCCGTCGCTTGTTGTTGTTGTTAGTTGATTTTCATATTGCACTAGCTTATCATCAACATATGATTTAGTTGCAATATCATGTCGTGAAGTCGGTCGTCCGATAGACACATTATTGGTTTTGTTAAACGATGTCATAGTTAAGTTGTTAACCACGCAAAAGCTATAACACGAATGGCCATTTACCTCTTTTTGAAGTCATATTTATAACTGAAAATAAACATCAAAACCATTGCGATATCGACCATTTTGTAAATCGCTATCTTTATCGATAACCAAAAAACCAAACTTAGAGTTTTGCCAACAATACGAACAAATATCAAAGAACTGTTCATAGCTCATATCTGTATTTACATGATCGTTATATACGTGACGCAAGTTTGTTCCGTCTTGTTTAAAAAGAATTAAAAAATTAGCGTTATCTCTAATTAGATGTTTAGGTATACAAGAATATGTTTGACAAAGATAAAATACGTCAACGTCGTGATGACGACCTCTACTGAAATAATCTTTCATGTGTTGTTGTTTATTGCTGGCTACATCATCAAAAACAAATATAGAGTTTTTTCTAGCCATTTCTGGAGGCATTACTTCATCATTATCGGAAAAAAATCACTTTTTATTTCTTTTATGGAGTCCAAAAACTTTTTTAATTCAACATATTTACTTTGAGCAAGTGATTTAGAATAAATATAAACGTTTTCAAAACGAACTCCATTTTTGTGGCATAATAAATTTAGCATTACGTTTGTTTTGCCACAGTTCGATGGACCGCAAATGATACATCGAATTGTGTTCGGTAGTAAAACACCATGCTTTCTTTTTTCACTTTTACTCTGGTTTTCAGCATTAGTAAATGAAATTACTGGTAGAGTGTTTGACTGCTTAACAAACTTCAACATGTCTACGTTTACGTCTGAGAATGCACACTGCACAAAAAATCACATCACATCAACATATATTGCTTCCACATGTATCATAACTTGTATTATGTGGAATAATAGTAGGATTTTCAGGATTTAAATCAACGTTGCCGACGTAAAACCCTCTTATATATGGACAATATGGCGCCCATTTTTCATGATCATTTAAAGGATTATCGTTTTCCCTCCAATTTTCAATTTCAATCTTACAGAATATACATTTCACCTTATCACCATGTCCAGTATAATAAAACCCTGCTGGTGCTAAACAAAATTCGTTTGGACAGGGAAGAGGCCAATTTTGAAAAGTTTTAAGTCTTTCATATTCGCATTTCAATTCTATGCTAGGAGAAATATTGTTTACGTAGGGGCAAGAAAAAGCCCATTTCTTATGTTCTTCAAACGGATCATCATCTTCTTCCCAATAACTAAGTTGCAGATTACAGAAAGCACACCTAACCATATCCTTATATCCAAAATAGAAAAATCCTGCGGCTGCTAACCATGCAGTGTTCGTAAAACTGTCTGAAGACCAGGTCTTAAATGTTTTTAGCCGATCTCTTTCAGATTTTAAATTCATTTCTTTTTGACTCAATATCATTTGCATTAACTGTTTTTTGGAATACTT
This sequence comes from Meconema thalassinum, assembly GCA_946902985.2. Classification (NCBI taxonomy): domain Eukaryota; kingdom Metazoa; phylum Arthropoda; class Insecta; order Orthoptera; family Tettigoniidae; genus Meconema; species Meconema thalassinum. Next base: position 98,917,683 of record OX336396.1, on the reverse strand, counting down.
TACACAATTAAAATACTTCATGATGCTGGTTTACTTCACAAAGAAAAGATGTTCACCACACAAAGCTAAATGCGAACTGACATGAATCAACAAAACACGTTGGCTAATATGCACGTGTTGGGTTGGCCGAGCGGTCTAAGGCGTTAGACTTAAGATCTAATTTTCAGAAATTGAAAGCGAGGGTTCGAATCCCTCACCTGACAATATTATTATTATTATTATTATTATTATTATTATTATTATTTTATTTACATGTAGAGTGAGGAGGTAATTGATCATTAATAAGAACTTTCATATGAAATGGTACAAAAGACATTTTTTTTTTTTCTTTATTCATTTAGAATTACAATTAATACAATTTTATTTCTCTTGAAGTAATCTCATTCTTTTTTTTTAGTTGTCCAGATGAGTGTGGCTGTGTTGAGATGATCTTCTTCTTTTTAGTTGTCCAGATGATTATTTTCTGTAGACAAAAAAAAAAAAAGATACACTGTGTTAAAAAGCGAACTAAAAACAAAATATGTATAGCTGTCAACTACAGTAGTAGATCTAAATTATTCACCTTTTATAGATAGCGATTACAGTTGTCACATTTGCAGCGAAGATGAAACAGTTGAAATTTCCTCTTTAGATGATCTGGTAGATGTTCCCACTCTAGACGAATTCGTTGTGGTTCATATATAGTCAGCACGTTTATAGGAAAGTAGTTCCAATCAAACTTATTAAAACCTCGAAGTCCACTGTTTCGAAACTTGTTTATTATCGAACACACGATTTTCATGATGCCATCAGAAGAATTTAACCAATGTTGAACAGCATTGACGTTGAATTTAGCACAACTATTGCTTCCCATTGCTAGAGATGGTAAATGTTTTGGACAATCTGTAGGTAAACGATGGCTATGCCTCAACATTAGGTCTGACATTCCATCAATCGTATTAAGATCGAATAATGAGTCTGGGGAAAGTGCTTTTAGTGCAAACAAAGAAAATTCCTGTGGCAAATTATATACAACTAAATAATCATATTTATTCTTAATAGACTCAAAAAAAGAAGAAAGAGTTTTTTCACAATATGCTGCAACCCATGTGATCACGGGGCTGAATGAAGGTATATTGCCGTTATTTAACATACAGTAAGCAAGTTCCAAACTGCCGTTTGGTAGCTTGCGAATGTCTGCAACTATTGGTTGCTTCTTATTCCACGTGCCAGCATCAGTAGAAGGAGAGTTTGTTGTTGTCAATTCCATGATTGCAACTAAAGTGAGAATACTTGTTTACTTGCTTGCTTATAACTTAGCAAATATTGGTTTAGATAATTACTTCATTCGTTAATGGTCTGTAAGATATTTGACGATCATGAATAAGAACACAATAAAGAGTTGTATCTTCAGGTATATTCTCACTTGTCTCGATTTCAATTCGCACATCGACTGAAGATGTCTTCACTGCTTCCACTTGTTCGAGACAATTAATTACAATAATCGGACAAAGAGACTTAAATTCATCTCGTGAAACCAGAGTCTCTGAACGAACATCATCGATCTGATAATATACATTACGAAATTTAACAAACATGTCATACAACTCGCTGTAGTCATTTATGGCAATTTCAGAAGTTGGCATTTCATAGGGATAAAAAATTGAATTTAAAAAAACTCTTATAGATTTAATGTTACAATGGTCGAAATAGGAAGAGCATGTGTTTAGTAAATTTCTTCTAGTTTGAAAACCTAATAAAAATTGACGTGGTTTTTGAGTTTCAGAAGTTGTCATTACAGTCCAACTATATTTAGTTGTTCTAGGAAGAGAAGGCAAGACGTGAACATCCCACGATCGATAACCAACCTGAATGGGAATATTTTTCTGCATTAGTTTTAATCTTTTAATTTGTTCTTCGTCCGATAATAATAAAACGGGAATTTTTAGATAAACTTTAAATAACCTGACCTTAGAAAGATCGTTTTCGGTTGTCGATTGCAACGCACGTGCGTCACTTGACGATCGGAGAAGTATTACCTCATGCTTGCAGTTTAAAATCGGCTTTCTGTAATCCTCTGCTATTCCTAACAGGTTGCTTAAAGGAAGTATTATATGAAAACGTTTTGTGTTACTATCAACAATATTTGCTTCACTTGCTGGCGTTGTTAAAGAGGGAAAATAACCGGCATTTTGTAAAGCTGTATATTCGTTTTTTGAATATGATGCAAAGGTTTTTATAGAACTTGTTATACCTAGATGGCGTGTACGATCAATTTCTTTACCATTTAACGTGATGCGAATTTCGCTAAAAAGATTAGCCCCAAAATTTTGGTCAGGATGCGCTGTAGTAGAAGCAGCTGGATTTATGTTAGAAGTAATAATTTGACCTTCTAAGTGAAGAACACCTTCTGATAATAAAACTATGTTTTCTTCATTTTGAATCGGTATTCGAATTTCATCATTATTTTCGAATTTATTAGCTGAATAAGGTTGATAAACTCTTTCTTCTCGTCGCACAACTCTGTTGTCAACCTCTCTTTTATCTGTTATGTTAAACATGTTAACAGCTTCAACTATAGATAGAAACTAAATAAGATTAACAATTGCATATATATTTATATTGAAATTAAAGTACGCGATAGCCTAAAGACTGTAAGAATTGTTTGTTGTTACTCGATAACTGTTTCTTAGATTTCAAGGTGCGATGTCGTTGTTTGTTTTTTTTTTTACAAATTTTAGCTGATTGATTTATATTATTTTTTCGAATCAGAGTCGACTTCTTTTTTTTCAAACTTTGAGTATTATATAGTATAGCCATATTTGTGATTGTTTTCTAGTATGCTTACTCAAGTAGAATGAAAACATAACAGTATTTCATTACTTTATATAGCAAGATATCGTGCTGGACGAATAATTAATTCTACAGTTAAATCTTCATCTTGCAAATCAATGAGCTGTTGAAGATGATCTTCAAGTTGCACAGATACATGTTGAATAAGCTTGGTGTTCATGGGCAAAAAATTAATCGTTGTTGGTTGTACAACAATCGGGTAACCAGCAGGAACATGAGCTTTAAAATTATATAAAGAGTGTGTTGGTTTATGGTTCAAATAAGAACTCGTACCAAGCACAAGGTTGCAACATACTCGAATACTATTAACAGTGTTAATTTTAATCATATATTCAGAATGATGAGTTGTGTTTGCCTTGAACTTTCTATGAGAAAAGCCTAACAAATCTGCAATAGAATCTGCAACACCAAAATCTATAGCAAACACTTTCGAATGTAGTTTACAATGATAAAAGACTTTATCATAATTAATATAAAATGATGGGAATTTGTCTTTGTCGCCTAATAAATGTTCAACTAATAAATCATCAATCTTTTCACTTAATTGTTTTAACGTATAGCTAGCATTGGGTATTATTAAAATCGCTCTATCCGCTTCGTTCAACTTTATAGCCAAAATGTTATTATTCTCGTTAATTGCAAACTTCATTATCGATTCTATTTTTCGATGAATTTCAATTTCTCTTTTATTCTCTTTAGGGTAAACTTTCTTTTCAATACCTAAAGGCCCTGCTACACTGTTGGCTACAGTGAAATCAATATTAAACGGGGAAGACAAAACGAGACGGTTGTCTCTTTTTCCATCTATATCCTCTTCCACATACAATTTTGTTTTTTCTAAATGTTCTGGTATAAGTTTCGACAATGAGTGATAACTAAGTAAATCATCAAAAGCCGAGGCTAGATCTTCAAATTCATAAATACCCGGTGGTACCACTAAATCAATTGATAAAAAATTAGTAAAATGAATGCGAAATTTATTATTTCTGTTGGTAACATTTCGAATAGAATTAGATGTATACAATCCTGCAAGTCCTATTTCAAAAAACTCTGCTCCTACAAGATGAATCGGGTTCTCCAATGTAACATCAATCTTCGAGCCTTTACCTTCAAGAGTTATCCGTCTTTCGAAAGCCATCTTTGAAATGTTTAAAGACGGTCTGTGTTTCCCTTATTTATACAATACAAGAAGACTAAACATAAATGTCCACAAATCGAAGAAGTAATCGATTGATATGAATGAAAATTATATTGTAGATAGCAATTTTTAAGATATGTTAAAATTTCAAATGGTGGTCTTAAATTACCAATACTATCAAAATAATGCACATATTTACCATGTTTACTGAAAGCTACCCAATGTGAACCGGATTTATCCATCGGTTCAAGGTTGACAATACAGTTTTCATTTTTTCGAGGATATCTTGGTAACGTATCTCGCATAAAGACTCCTCTAAAATTTGGAATCTTTAATTGATGTGCGTATTTAGCTAAATCGAAATTACTTAATGCTTTATTTGGTATTTGGTTAATTATCTTTTGTATGCAGGAGGATTTAAATAAATGCCTTGACCTCCTTTTCCTCGCATTGCTTCTATCATTCGATTGTGTCTTTTCATTTCTTTTAGTTCTTCTTGAGCAGCTTTCGCCTTGTTTATAGCAGACGCCACCCCTGCTGCTCCGCCTGCTAGACCCCCCAAGCCCGACAAGGCTGCAAATATCGGAAGTAGGGGTAAAATACCACCTTGCTTTTTCGATGTTCTTCTTCTTCTTTTTTTTAATCTTTTCTTGTTTTTTTTTTTATTATTTAAGTTTCGCTTACCTCCTCCAATCTTAGACTTAGCTTTCATGATGCCACCCACTGTTAGTGCAGCCGCTCTCTCTCCAAATGATGCGTCACGGGATTTTACACGAGACCAAGCTTTTGAAGCTAAAATTTCATCAGCCTCTCTTCTTTTGTTTGAATCTTTATGCTTTGCGTAAGCAATGTCGTGCTCTTTGCACGCTTTATCTAATATATTTATTCCTGGATCACCACGGCTCAATCGCTTTTCTAATTTTGTTCCTGGTCCGCAATATTCATATCCCGGGATGTGTAATTCCACGGGTAAATTATCAATAGTTTTATTAAGTACACGACTGATTAATGATCCACTTCCTGTTCGTTTATATTGAGTGGTAGAGTTGCTCCTCTTACAACGCACCATTACTAAATGATATGTAATATAAAGTAATTATACATATATATTTCTGGAAAATGGGAATGGTGGGGGGAGGTGTTTTTTTTTTAAATAATACACACAAAATTTGGGGTTATTATTTATTCTTTTTTTCATAAGCAAAGGAACACACAAAAAATTAGTATTATTATTAACAGCATAAAAGTGTGTGTGTGAAAGAAATAAAGTAAGTGAGATGAAGTGCTTTAATCTCAAATTTGTTTCTAATCATTTTTTCAGAGAAAAATGACCAAACGGTAAAGTATCAATTCCGTTTTCAGTTATGTGTCTTTTATCTTCGTTTGATGAAATTGCCAACTTATTTTGCCGAACAGTAAATACAGAATGAGATTTTGAAATTATACAAACTTGAACTTTGTTGACTTTTTCTCTGTTATAAAGACACTTTCGATACTCATCAATATTCATACTTTTACTCACACTCTTCTTAATGCCTTTAGCCTTACACAAGCTATTCATTTCATCACACAATTTTATTGCATACATTTTGGGTCGTAACCCCACAAATTCTTCAACAATCCTTCCAGCATTTTCATCTTTCATTAAACCAATTTCACCTTTATTTTGTCTCACAATGCCAAAAGGATTGTTTGTTTCATAGTTTCCAGTATCAAACAAATTTGAATGCTGTTTCATGAACTCATAAATATCATCATAGAATATATACATAAAACTATCGGTGTCTGTGTATAACAACCTCACATTTGATTCAGGATTTGCTAAAATAACATTGTAATGAAAGTCATTCATTTTACATTTAGACAAATCTAATATAGATGCACCAACATATACTGGTTGATTGTGAAAAATCTTTAGTCTACTCATCTCGATGACCATACATTGTTCATCGAATATAATTCTATGTTTAAAATTAGCCTTAGCTATTAAAGACCTAGCACCACAAGCTCCATGCCATTTGGTGACCCATTTGATGTCCCTTAACTTCCTCACATTCATCAGTGAACGACCAAAAATTGCATTATTCATCAATTTATAAAAATTCTTTTCAAAATCATTTTTGGCATGTTTTCGTTTCTCGGTGTTCACATCAATATATGGTTTTAGCCATTGGCTCTGATTGAATTCAATTATTCTGTGAATACGATCTAATTTCATTCCTAGTTGAATACATTGCTTTAACAATCTATAATGCAAAACATAACGTTCTTTATTATCTAGGGTAGCCATTAGCTTTGTCAACTTTTCGGGACATAGAGGGTAATCTGAATGTTTGTCATGTAACTCTTGAGGATAAGTCAAATCTACTTCCAAAATATATCCAATTTCTGAAGTATCATCAATAGTTAAAACATCAAAGCCTTCAACATTTGCAACCCATTTAAACCCGCCCGTTGGAAGATATTCCATCATCGCATATCCATATAAATTATTAACGTCAAAGTACATTATGTAGGACTCTTGCTTTTTCTCATCATAAGTTTTCATATACTTATTATTAGCAATCGCATGTCGTGTTATACACTGAACATTTCCTCCTCGAATAGATCGTTCAAAAAAGTGTAACATATCAATATCTTGAAGCAATTCAAGTTGAACGTTGGTTATCTTTTTCATAGCACACCAAGACATAGATGGAGCAGTGTAAAAATGAGCTGCATCAATGCCATAAGTTTCCATGCCATTCGATCTAAAATTTTCAAAGACATCCGCCAAAAGAAGTGTGTCAACTTTTAAATACAAATCGGCGTATTCTCCTAATGTTTGACATGAAAACGTTTCCCACACCGATTGAGCAAACTCATACTCTTCATTCGATATTGTTTGATCATTAAGACTGCTATAAAACTTGGATATTTCAGGTAATTTAGTTTCGTTAAGTACATCCATACTCGTGACGTATTCATAGGGAAACACGCCTTTTCTCGCAGTAAGTCGAAACTGTGCATCATCATCATTAAAATAACGTCGAGTTATTTGCTTTGAATCTTCACTTAACGAAGATGAACATTGATCTAGTGAACAGGACAAGAAATTATATGTATCGAAAAATCTTAACTGAATGAATCCATTCTTAACCCGTACATACTTTGTAAACCCTTTATAACGTTCCATATTCACCGCCAACAAACTTATATTACCAGGATTATGTAACACCTCTCCATCACGTTTCTCACAAATTTCTTTAATTATAAAATGTCCATCATAGGCCGTTAGATTATGAAATGCTATAGGCAAAACCTTTGTTACTTTGTAATTTAAATTACAACTATTGTGTGCGCTTCCTCTATATTTTCCAGTTAAGTGACAATGATCGCGTACTTTGAGTTCATTAACTGCAATCGGTTTCTCGCAAATGTGACACATTTTACTTGACAAAAATAATCTTTCTTCATTTTCGGTCATCTTTAACATTGGCTTAACCGATAAGTAATATGTTTGAAGTTTATCCACAATACTATAAAGTTCCTTTACAAACAATTCAATGCAATTATTTCCCCTAAAGAGTTTGAAACTGCACAATTCACTATCGAAATTACAATGAAGGTATAAAGAAATGCTGTAAGGAATATGTTTATGTGTTAAAGTAGAGTTAGGAATGTCACTATTTGGAAAACAGGAGGAAATTGGAGACAAGACGCATTCAGTGTCTGCATATATTATAAATGGAACTGTATCTTTAACTCGGAATTCTGTAAAATTAACAAATCTTTGTTCATCAGTCGGCATTATGCTTTTTGCAACAGGAAACTGTTTACAGTCTGCAAAGTGAACATTTAACTCATCCTCAAGAAAATAATATGACAAACAACGTCTGCATATATAAATCCTTCTCTGAGTGCTAGTGACGCTTGAACGCACAAGGCGAGCAAGATTTCTAATTAAACTAAAGTGATAACTTTCACTGTTTCCAATCTGCAACATCAATAAGTCTACACTCCTTTCATATACTTTATCTGATACATACAAAGGTACAATAGTAAAAGTTTTTTTTCCTTTTACTTCGTTTGTTCCCATACATACCCAATTGTTTTCATCATATTGTGCTCCATACACATTTACAGAAATATTGTTTTGGTTTTCAAACTTGTTTAAATATTTCATTTCCATCGGAATTGGAATTCCATCTAAATTTAAAACATCTCTGTAATTAGGATAGGAAGAAAGATGATTCACGTTTCGAGTTTTTGGATACAAACCAGCAACCACACTCCACGCAAAACAAGCTTCCTTTGTATCATACAAATTTAGCACTGCATGTTTATTGACTATTACATCAGGCAATCTACTAGTATTGGACATTCCTACTCGAAATCCAACATATTTATTTATATTAATTCTCAAACTATGAATTTTTTCTAAAGCCCACCCGGAACCATTTACTTCAAATTCGCTCATTTTTGTCAATGTACCTTCAATGATATTCTTATTATAAAATTCATTTAAATCAGTATACTCGAAAACTACCTCATTTTTGATAGCAAAATATTTTGTTTCTGATATGTCGCGAAGCACGTATTGTGCACACAAAACTGAATTCACCTTTAAAGCTTGTACAGTTAACGCTTTCTTAACATACTTTGTAAACCAAATATTAGCATTCGCTAAAAATTCGCGAGGATCCAAAAACTCATTCTTAACATTTGATAATGCAAGTGTGTACACTCTAGAATTGAATGCCGTTTCAATTAACTCACAGCTCAAGAAAGATTCATCCTTTATTTGAATTGTAATTTCTTTGAAATTCACAGCTTGTTGCAATATGTGCTCACTAATAACTCTCCAACATTCAATCAACTCATCACTGTTCTCAATCAACTCGGTTTGAGTGTTTTCCCCGATTTGGTATGATACTGAAATAGCACCGTTTAGTTCACTTCGAAAATTAGAAACACTTTCAAATGCATTGTCCAATTGGTTTCTTATATTTTCACTGTTATTATGTAATACAATATCAACCTTTCTACGTTTGCTAGGAGGCGAGGTCATTGTTGCTGTTGTCTAAGCAAATGTCCAATTTGCACTAAAGTTAATACACCACCAACAGTTGGTGTACCATCACTGATGTCTAAGCATACGTCCAATTTGCACTATTGTTAATACACCACCAGCAGTTGCTGTAACATCGGTTTACCATAAACCTATAATCTTTTAAAGTATATTCAAGCCATTGTGATAAATTACTGCCTGTAATCTCCAATGAACAATGAACAGCCTCAAAAGGAAATTCATCCTGAAGTTTACCAAGCAAATTGTTTCTATACACATTCAATTTTGTTACATCGTAACACGTCATGGAAAATTCTATTTTGAAAACTTCATCAAATGTATTGTATCCGAAGAAACAAATAAAATGTTCATCTTCACATAATTCTTTCAATAGATATCTTAGAACTGTTTCTGTCACCTCTCGCTGACTATCCTCTGATTTGCTAACATTGGTAACGTAGACTGAAAATGTTGAAATTCCACTCGAAGATGTCCATTTGTTAAAACAAGCTTCTTTCTCATTACGACTCACCTCGTTATCATCTTCTTCCTCTTCTTCCGGTTGTTGAAAGCATACACGATGATACTCTATTAGCGGGTGCGATCGATGTTCAGTTCCACTCAGGAAATTAACAGTTTTCCACTTCATTATGCTGGTTGTTTTATTAGTTTATTTAGATAATCTGAAAAATTAAACAAATTAAGAAATAATTAGCAACTAAATATATCAATCGTTATATCAATCAATACATAATATATAATCCAATACTCACCAAAACATGTCGATGTGAGCGGTTCTTCAACCCAAAATACACCGTCATCAGTTTGCCCTCGAGTACTGTTTCAAAATGACTTGATGTGAGCGGTTCTTCACCCCCAAATACACCAGCATCAGTGTGCCTCCCATTGAGTTTAGTTCATCGATCTCTGATGCGCTTAATTTCGAAAATACTGCTGGTAGAAATACACTTGTTACTTCATCTTCAATGTTAATGTCCACCACTATTTTTCTTCCAAACCTCGTCTGTACGGGGCGAATAATTTGCACCACATATGGTAAATCAATGACTAGTTCTGCTAGTTTCTTATTAGAATACTCAGTACAAGATGATAAGTTATTGAACTTCGTTAGAGCTTCCATCACACAATTTGTTCCTCGTCGTTGACTTTCTTTATTTCTTTCACACACACACTCTTCGCGCAAAAGTAGAAGTTAAACTCTTCCATGCACTCGTCCATTTATATATCCTTCACCCCCACCCACACTCCAGAAACCATATGCTGCAAACATTTCTTTTTTTCCACTATTGCTTAAAGAAGTCAAAGATTACATTCTTAGCCAATGACGTTAAAGGTCAACTCTGTCTCACGCGAACACAGCAGACGAGATCAATCACACTGCTGCACATGGTCAAACTTGCACGGGTGTCAAATGACGGTTAGCATCCTAAGCAAAAACAATAACAGCTGCACACCACATGTGTGGATTGTTGATAGTGGCACACATGCTCACACTCGCATGAGTGTCAGATGACGGTTAACATCCTAATAAACAACCACATGACGTCAACACCCATTAACTTTTTATCACCATCACATAAACAAGCCAAAAGGTCAACCTCTTCCCACGCTAACACGTGCACTGCACATGCTCGCTCCTGGACCACGTGCTCGCTCTAAGGACCCATGACGTCATCCCATGACGTCATCAGGATTACGCAATATTCAAAGTCTAGCGAATTATACTACTTTAATATCAGAGTAAATTATGATAATGGAAATAAATATGCAAGAATATAAGAACTGGAAGGGTTTAATAGTGAATTGATCGCAGCATGATGAATAAGCTTATAAGAGTAATTGATAGAGATTATCTTACTAATTAAAGGACGGGATCATATCACAATGGTCATGGGAGCCAGGTAATCTAATCGACGTGTGAAATCTCGTATAGCCAACGGCATACAGAGATATTATTATTTGCCAGAGCGTATTTAGTGAAGGAAACCCTAGCTCTGAGTATTGCTATGAAATGTTCCGGGTTCGAATCCAGTGGTGCATGGGAGGATAACAATAGACACCTCAGCATGACACCTGATATCGACCGAGAACTAGCTATTGAAAAAATTCAGCTCCTGGGAGTGAATGTAGACGGCAGGAAGTGTACCTGACCGTGTTCTTTAACAAAAAATGCCGGTTATCCCAATTCGACATGTGTTTGATGAATCTCGTTCCTTCATATGAATGTAAGTGGACCTGTTGAGGCCAGCTATTAATATCCTAAGGATAGGAATAAATGCTTAAACAATTCCATATCCCGTCTTGCATACAATTCAGTTAGATCATCTGTGTTGTGCAGGTCAGTGAGACGGCACTATTGTATTTGAAGCCACGTGCTACTGCTTGGAAATAAAAGAAAAGGAACAGAGCGAGGGAGGTAGCAAGTGTTTTGTTACAGCCCGGCGCAGACCCATTGTATACAGGAAGGGCCAGGGGGAAGAGATGGTAAACTACCCTTGGAGGGTGACGTTTAGAGAGGAAAGACTTTGAAATCCTGTTTGTAATAAAAGAATCATTGTTGTGTTGTATAATGAATTTGTGTGGCTTGAAACACATTGATAATTAAGGATCATTCTGATAACATAATACTTGGCAAACTTATGAGATGTTGAAAGTTGCATTTTTATACTGACATTGTCACCTATTTCCGAAGGTGGACACCAGATGCCGTATGCTATGCCCACGCAAGGGTAGCATAAAATCCCACCCGACACAGCGGTAACTGAATCATTGAAATTGAACTCATGACGGCATACAGTGGAACTGCATAAAGGGGTAGAATTACAAGTAACGGTGGAGTTGCAAGTAAATATGATGTGCAACCCAAAAATTGGTTAATGTATGGTAGAGCATTTTGGTGGGAAGAGAAATAAAGAACATAATTGTACGCATAATGCAAAGTAGGATGTGTTGAGAATGAACAACTAGATTGTGAAATTAAAGTGATCACAATAGGTGACGTAAGATTGTAAGTACAGTTATATGTGCAATTTACCAGTGCATCAGCGCACTTGAGAATGAATTTTATGTTAATCTCATGGTAAATGAATAAATGATCATTTTGATTTGCGAGGATAAAATACGAATAATAGTGGATTGAAGGAATAAGTTTTGCATTGTTTTGTGTATTATTGTTGGGATTGTGTTTTTGTTTGTGTGAAACCATGATTTAGAGCTCAATTAAAGTCTTTAGAATAGAGTTGTGCCTTATTATTGTAGAGTTGATACCTTTTAGTCTCAGATCAAAAATATGCAACTGCTCAGTGGGTGAACGGTACACGCCTGAGGACTGATGCTAGCTGGAGGCAGAAGCATGTTTTCCATGGAAAATATTCACATGGGCACAATACGTGTGCATAGTTTAAAGCTGTCGGCTTGCATACTTTCTGATATATTAGTATTTGGATAAAAGAAATTGAGAGCATTTATTAACAGTTGGCAGCCCTGGAGGATATTAAGAACACGCTCAGTCATATATATTTATGTACACATAGCACACACGAAATTTGGTTGAATTTCAATTGATAGTGTAGAAGTTATATGCATTTAAAAATTGGACCTATCAGCAGGCTTATAATCATTTTGGCAACACTGCCATGTATGGCCTCCTGGAAATTAAAATGCAATATTATTATCTATACGTGTGCCGATTTTGAAATAGCTCCCATTCATACCTCCCAAGATATCCAACATGGAGCTCAGATTTCAATTGCGATTTTTCAGCAGTTGGTAGCACTGACATCATTTTCAAATATGGCCGTGAGATATTCATGTATAGATCTTTACTCCTACCGAATTTTGTTTCGATTGCTCCAGCCGTTTAGGAGTTGATAGGGGGACACACACACACAGCCAGACAGACAGACGGACAGACACACATTTGCCCGATCTCATTAGTCTACTTTTTCCTCATTTTTGCAAAATGTGAAAAGTAGGCTAAAAATAGATGCCAGTGGATTAATATTTGTATATGGATTTACTGTACCAAGTGTCAGTGCACTCGGATGGATAAATTGCTGGAAACGACCCTGTGAATATTTATATTTCGCGTCACCACCATGTTGGATTTGTGATCACCAGGTTATTGAAAGTCTTATAGGTGAACTTATGTCCATAGCCCCTATTAAAAAATTCAATTTGATAGCTGCAATAGATTCGTAGATATTGAGATCCATCTATATATTTCGAATGGTCGCCATGTTGGATTTTTATATGTATAGGCCATAGAGTCATGTACCATTAAAGGAAATTGATTGCGTAGGTTCATTATTCTAACTTTCATTTCGATCGCATGATTACGACACGAAATAAAAACTTAATTTTCAAATTCGCTCGAACGCCGTCTTGAGGTTATGTAAACAATTGAACGAAATTAGATACTAGTGCATTACAATGTGTATAAACATTTCCTGTACCATGTTTCAATGCATTTGGATCATTAAATCGCGAGAAAGGTTTATTTAAAATTTTCAACTTTGCTTGGCCGCCCTATTCGTTTTGTAGTTAACTTATAGATGAAATTCCAGTAGAAACCTTTATCTCCGTACAGTATTTCAGGGTCATACCGGTAATAGTTTCAGAGATATAATATGCCGGTGAAATATTTCGCACAGCCATCTTGAGGTTATGTAAACAATTGAAGTTAGATGTCGGTGCATTACAACACATACTGTACTGAACCCTTTATCCGCAGGCTATATAAAGGATTCTAATAATTATTCATCGTCTTCTGATACATTTCTACAGACAACAGATATGAGAGCCAGATGCTGTTGGGAAATATTGAGAAATCAGTGGCCGAGAAGACACAATGGTTTAAGCTCCTGTGGTATTTTAGGAGGATGCGTATATATTCTCGAGACACAGGACAGGTGCAACTTTTAGCGCGAATGTTGGCTTGGGGACGCACACTATGGCTTGTTGCTATGAAGGTTGGCGCCAAGGAAGAAATCGAATGCTACAAGGTAATTGGTCTATCATCATGTGAACCACTCCCTACGGCAGAAATGTATGTAAAAAAGGGCAAAGACATACAAGAGTCTAGGCCAATAATATCAAGACGCCTTGTCTTAGCGGGAACTCGGCTTGGGAACGCGCACGAGTAGATTAACGCGGGAGTTATCTACAGATTAATTCCACGATCGATTCAAGCCGGCTTCAGCATAATCGTAACCTCCATACTGCTACGAACTCAATGATACCGATCGCATGCTAGTCTGATAGTTATTATGGAATATTTTTTAATAGATCCCCTTCCACATCTACCCTAGTCAGTGTCATTTATAAGGATCCAAGATGTTTCGAGGATCACTACTAATTTTTGTTCGTCTGAGGACGGAACGTATTACTTATTTCTGTGCGTCTGAGGACGTGAGATTCATACTCTGCATATTTCATGTTAGTGAACATGGAACAGTGTCGTCAAATCATAAGTGTAACTTCAGTGATTTATTTATAGTCCCAGCACTATCAGTAGGACCAGTTTATCGAAGTAATTCACCAAATAGACTGTCAAGGAATTTAGTACTTGATAGGTGAATATAGTAGGAATTATATCGTGTGTGTATCTGACAAAACTTTATTTAATTCAGCACGTGATGACGTCCAAGAACGAGGATGGATCTGGGAACCAGCAGGACATTTGCCTGACGATGTCAATGACCAGATAAACATCTTAAAGGAGATGGCTGCAGACGTATTCTTGGCGCTGTTTTAAAGGATTGAGTACCAAATAAATTTATTTATTTATTAAATCAGCTACGGTGTTATGGGATATTTTTCTAAATATTTGTTTGCTTGCTTGGTAATGTAGATTATTAGTTCTTGTTTTACTGACACATTAAATATGGGACTAGCCGAGCGTTGCGTAATTTATATATTTTGTGATTGTATTTGGTTTAACTGTACGGGGCGAGACGCGAATCCGATGCTCGATCTCGCTTGCGTAAATCGCGGTCAAGCATTATTATTCGGAGATTTGCCTTACAACAAAAATGGAACTGATTTAATTTTGAGATTAAAAATAGAATTTGGAGGGTAAAAGATTATTTGTGAGTAGAATTTTATGACGGATCAGGATTGTTTTTGATAGTTGCTTTCCAGCAGATTTGAACGGGATGGCACTTTGCACCCGAGTTTTTGTTGTGTATTTTTGTTGTTAATGTGTCAATGGACGCAGTATTGTTGATCTGTTTGAGCCGACCCAGAGTGAGTGTGTTTGAGTTTCAGTCCAAGCTATGGGTGCGTATGTGATTTTTATGATGTGCTAGCGAGAATATATCATGGTGATTATTCTGACTTGCTCCACGTCAACCCAGTTCATGACCTCGCGAGGCTGAACTCGTGGTATATATTTGTTTCTCGCCATCCAGGGGATGCGTGAAATATGTTGATTTTTCCAGAGGGAAAACTGCACCTAGCTTGCCAGATTGAGAGAGGTATTTGAAGGGCAGCGTGACTCATACAAGAGGGGGGAGCTCAATCAGATAACGTGTCTTGTCATTAGTAACAGATCTGCTTCCTATACTGCAATTTATGATGTTGTTTTAAATTCACAAAACCTGATCGGTTATAATGAGTATTGCTTGATTAAATGGGAGCTGTCCATAATTGTAAGGTAGCCACCGAAATTCGTGTTTGTCTGGCGTTTCATATAAATGTAAACATCGTTTATCAGCCGTTAGGCTTGTATTTTGTTGTTGTTGGTTCAATTTATTGTTGGTGTGTTTATTTTTGACGCGTTCTTGACCCCTGTCAAGTTAGGGTGCGCGAAGCTATGTTCCCAAGTTATGATGAGAGCTTTTGGGCCTATTTCTGGCATACTCTTTTTATTCCGTGTGCTCTGGCACCAGCTAGGATCTCAGGGAGATTCTTCATTCTGTTAATATTATTAGATCTTGCATGTGTCAGTATTTATTATGGTGTATTAATTAAGGGTGGGTCCCATAGCCGTAGTGGGATTTAAAAGATGCACTCCGTAAGCAACATGTCTGTTTCAGCTGTAAACGGACTCGCATCAGTACTCAGTTTCTTATTAACGAACAGTACACCACACATTATATAACTTCTTGACCAGAATATGGACTTGTATCCATATGTTGTGACGAGTGAGTTCTTACCGCTCAAATGCTTATGTTATGATTTTATCATTTATGTGAAGCTGCATTCACATTGTCTTGTTGACGAGCGAGTTCCTACCGCTCAGTGTTATTATTATTATTTATTAAGGGGGTAAAAGTCAGGGAGGATTTGTTTTTATTTATTATTATTATTATTATGCACATATCTTTCAGTCATTAAATTTCTTTTATTCTACTTGTTATTCATTTTATTTCTAGTATAGCCTCTGTCATGAACCTTTCTATTCATTAGAGCATGTTGTTTTAAGCGAACTTTGCTGTGTAACGCAGTCAGGACTGAACACGACCCCGTAGACGACTCTCGACAAAACCATGCTTTATTGAAGGGTGCATAGACAAGCTGGCGCGCCAAGTGGGGCTAGTTCGTTGCTAGTTAACTGCTAGAACACGGTGGATAGACAGCATAGATAAGCTGGTGTCATACCGTGGAGCGTTTCGTTGTTTTGGGCTTTTCTAGCGGATCATAAACAAGCTGTTACCCTACATGTGGTGTTTCGCTGTTTTTGACTGTTTGAGATCACCGGAAGTGATATTTTGTTAACGTAAATACGGCGAAGAGAAGTACCGCCAAGAAAATGGAATATACAGTAGAATCACGAGTTTACAAGTTAAAATACGATTCACGTTTTGTTTATTGATGTAATTAGTAAAATAATGTACGTGAAATCGGGCGCCCATTGATTAAATATAAAATTAGATTTGTTTTGAAAGTCAAACTCATGAATATGTTAGGAGGCTGGTAGCCTTAAATGACAATTAATACTTTGTTAATTAGTCTGTGTTAACATCAGATCTGGATAGTAATTTATGACTGAATATGTGCGGGGTTAAAAATGTATTAAGTAAAGTTAGAACCATTCAGTGATGATTGATTTGCGGGATTAAAGGGAATAAGTTTAAATGAACTGAATGTGGTCAAATGAAGTAAATGTATGTCAAGAATTATATATGTGTGTGTCAGGGAGACGTTTGCGTGCCATCCTCCTGTCTTCTCAGTGATATATTTTTTGTGTGTGAAAATGGCGACGGTCGCAGAGATCCGGGCGATTATTGAGAGTGCTACGGCACGAACCCAGAAACTATTAAGAGAACAAAGCGAAAGATTAGACAGTAAATTATCTGAACAGAGTGAGTCATTCCAGGCTCAAATGAATGACACTATAAAAACACAATTAGAGGAACAAAGTGAAAGATTAGACAGCAAATTATCTGAACAGAATGCACAATTAGCCGAGCAGAGTGAGTCATTAGAAATTAAATTAATTGAACAGGGTATCTCATTACAAGCGCAAGTAAATGAAAATATAAAAAAACAGTTAGAAGCGCAAGAAAGTCGAAATACGAGTCAGTTAGCAACATTATCTGCAGAGATGAAAGAATACACTACACAGCAGATGGTTCAATTCGCGCTTGATATAAGTAAGAATAATGACAAACAGCTAGGTCAGATATAAAAATTAGAGGATACGTTCAACCGTAAATTAAATGATTTGGACGAAATTGTATTAGCAAAACTAGCTCAGCGAGAATTAGCATGCACGGTAAATAACAGTGAGGTTAAAACGGCATAGGATGGTCTTGAAAAAAGGTTTGATAAAATGGAGGAGGATTCTACGTTTATCCAGGGACAATTGTCGGCAGTAAATGAAAGCATCACGGCCTTAATAAAGGACATGGATAAATTAGAAATACAATCAGCAGAGCGATGGCAAAACCTAGAATCGGACCAGGATAATATAAAGAGTACGATAGATGAGAATAGTCTACGTCTAGAAGACAGGCTTGAGAAGATAGAATCTAATCAGCAGGACACGAAACAGCAGATGGAAGAAAAATTAGGAGCGATAAAAGATAGCATCAGAAAGGATTGGCGCAAGATGAGCTGCGACTCTAAAGAAGAACGGCTAACTATTATAAAGACCGTAGGTGAAAATCATACGCGCATTAAAGTACTTGAGGAAGAAATCAAGAATAAAATGAAAGAACAGTCGGACAGAATCATTAAAGCAGAGTTGCGCTCATTAGGACAGAACACTTTATTTCAGACAGAGCACGCAGATAAGGAAGTTGACTCAACGAGCCAGAGGGCAATTAGCGCGGAGAATGGGCACGGAATGACAGGTAGCCCATTAACGACTAGCACAGAGGGATTTCACAACAACGTTGGAGGGACCTCTACCCCTCAACATGGCTATCAGCACCCTCAAGTCGTTCAAGAAATTCGATCAAATGAATTTAAACCTAATAAATTCACCGAAAATTCTGGTGTCACACCGAAGGCATATCTTAAAGAGATGGATCACTATTTTAATGATAATAATATACCGCCCGCGCGTCGTTTAAGACTGATGGAACGATTTCTTTCGGGAAATGTACTTACGCGGTTCTTGAGCTTCAAGTATACTTTCGGAGGGATAGATGATTTTAAGATTGCGTTCCTTAAAAAGTACTGGTCGGCTTCTCTACAACAAAGTCTCAGAATGGAACTTTATTCAAGAAAATATCAGCCGACTCAGCAGACAAAATATTCAGATTTCTTTTCGCTACAATTGTTAAAATTTCGGGATCTGGATCACCCTTTAGAAGAATCGGATATGGTTATGACGATTGCACGGCAGTTGCCAGTAAATGTTCAGCAGGTTTTAGTAGCAGCAAACGTGGACACAGCGGTTCGAGCCGAACAAATCTTACGTCAGATTGACGAGACAACATCTCACTTGCAGCAAAGAGGGGGACGACAGCTGGAACTTGTAAACACAACGGAGGTGGTTAAACCCACTCAAATACACACCAGGTCGCATGCCACAAATACAAGTGTGTCAACAACACCAAGACGAGGTCAGGAGGGTGACTAAAATAGGTCACACCAGCGTCATGAAAATAACAATGATAGACATACACAGGGCAACAATAGGTATCAGCAGCGAGGATACCAACAATGGAGAAATAATAGGAGAAATGAGGGACCCTACAGACGTTATGAAAATAACAATAATGATAATCGACAGTGGCGTGAAAGAAGATATCAGAACCAGGGGAACTATCAGAATTATAGAAATGATTGGAATGACAGGCACGCCGAATCGCAGCGCTACCTGGAAGAGTTACACGCTAATGGAGGGAACGAACAAGGATATTGGGAACGTGCCATAAATAGAAGGTCGAATCCTGACACCTTTAAAGAAGAAATTGGAGAGGAAGAAAATATACCAGCCAGCCAGTAAGACGAACGAAGCTTGCCAGTACGGAGTACGAGAGAACGTAGCCCGGTAGGGAAGAGAAAAACCGGTGCGATACGGAAAACAAGTCAATACTAGAAGAGGATGGTATCAGAACGGTGGAGAAGAAGAAGATGGCAGCACGGAGAAATGGAGAGGACCCTTCTGTATTGTACGGAATCTTGGTAACAACGCATACAGAGTGAAGGAATTGAGTACAGGTACAATGTCTGTCAATAATGCTGCAAATTGAATATATGGACGTCCTTTTTGCACATCCAACTATACGTGGGTCAGTGAGTACGTCAGTAGAACGAGGAAGTAGAGAACAGTCTGCTGTGGTCAGACACTAATGAGCTCTGACGGTGACGACACAGCGACAGAGCGAGCGAGAGCGATAAGGACATTGGAAAGGGGAAATACTAGCCTTAGGCGATCAGTCAAGCAGGCTGGTTTGCGGAATGTCTGAATGAATGAGGAAGCTGGATGTAAACACGAGCACGTGATGTGTGGGTAGATTATAGGCTAAGGAATAACCCACCCACCAAGGGAAGATGATTTTAAAAAAAGGAGAAAAAGGATAGAAAAATAGGAGGAGAGTCCCACAAGAGTTGCAAATTTAACTTTAAATACCTTTAGAGGCAGTTGCCACTGGAAATTAACTCTCTGATACCTAAAGTAGGTACGAGCTTGGTCGAAGCTAACGGGAACCGCAGCTGAGACTTGGGCGATTTGCAAGAGAGAGGCTGTAGTGTATTTCCTCCCAAGCATGTATAAGACTACTATGGGGAAAGGTGATGGTCTGGCAAAACTAAGAGCAACAAATTTATTGTAAGGTTTTTCAAAGAAATTCGTTTTGCGAAATAATTCGAAGAATGCCAATGATTTAAATCAAGTTTGGTATTTCCAATTTTCGAAATTATAGAGTTCCTGAGAAAAGCGACCCAGTGCTTCCAGGAAGGAAAATGATAAAAGATTATAACCTGGGGAGTAATTTTGTTGAATAAGCCAAGGGTTGCATTTAGAAATGGCTAAACGTTTACTCGGCGAGGAGCCGGCTAAAAGTTTAGACAAAAAGAAACACTTATTTTTTGGAAAACTGACCATAAGTTTTCGGAGAGGATCTCCACAAGCAGGTAGCTGGCGTAGCGAGCTTTACTTGCCTTACTGGCCAATAAGAATTAGCTATTAAAGCTAAAAGAATCTTTAGTGGGGTTGCTACTAAGAGTTCTTGCTCAAATGCAACGAGTGGTGAATGCCCTATTAATGGTTTTAATGGCATCAAGTAGGGAGAGCCAAGGAGAACAGGATCTTGCTTACCCGTTGTATTAGAAAAATGAAAAAGCAAAAAAGAAACTCTTAATTTATTTAACAAATTAGTGGAAGTTGATATCTTTAACAATTAAATATGTTTCAATCTTATTAACAATTTGGGGTCGCAGACCTCCGACAACATTTAGAAATTGCTCCAGGCAAATAATAATTCTTAAGGTTTTAAACCTGGTACTAAAATCCTTGTAAGATTTTAAAAAGGCAATGAAATGATTAAAGTTTAAACATTAAATTGAGTACAAGGAGTGTACTATAAGAAATTTCTGAAAGAATATTCTAGAGAGTATAACAACTTCGAAAATAACAATAAGGAAAACATAAAGAATAAAATAGAAGTTCCTACAACTTCTTATATTTAAACAGAATTACTATATGAGAATTATACAAAAGAGGGCAGGTCACTTACTGTGAATCCTGAAGAGATAATCAAAAGGAAGGTTCTCGACCTCCTATATTTTAGATAGGAATCACGAGCCAAATGGGGCAGTTTCCATTTAGTGAGACCTAAAAATAACTCACACAAGAGTTGAAAGAATTGTTTTCCCTGATTTGAAGGGAGAAACAATGTAAGTTTGAAACGTGTATAAAACACGTAATTATACAGCAATTACTTAATGATAAACAAGCAAAATGGAAGGGCACTTCATAGAGTGACACCTTATTGAAACAGACCTAAATTTAAAAGTTTATTACGGATTGTTAGTAAGAGGTTAGGAAAGTGAAATAGGGAATTGAGGAAAAATGTTCATGGCCTTATTCAAATATAAACGGACGATCGCGACGCGGTAGAAAAGTTGAGCAAGCACTGGTTTTCACTATAGTTGGTTGAAATATATGAAAAGTTCACTGTGGAAACACAAAATTTATGGGAAAGAAAGTTATTGCAATGATAACTGGTTTCACTAGGTAGGCGAGAGTCTATTTCTTGAGAAAGTTGTAAATTACAATTAAATGCGCCATAGAAAATTCCAGCGGTGGACGAAAATTCACTATTGTAGTAATTTAGAAGTAAGATTCTTCAATTTTAAATAGCATTCTCACAAATAAGTGAGAAATACATGACGGCAGGACTTGCAGATAAAGTAAAAGATCTGGAAGGTTCCAGAACGATCTTAGTAGAGAAATGGGGCTAATGTAAATCCAACGGAGGAACTAGCTTGGTGAATTATAGACAGCGGGTATTAGATAATATCCCACGTAGCGAGAGGATTTCTCATTTAAATAGCTTAAGAAAAGCTCTTTTCTAGTAAGGTTGCCTTGTACGAGCAAAAGCTCAACATGGCAAATCCCACGAAGAATGACTTTTGCCCCCAAATAAATAATCTCACACTGTCTATAAAAGTATCGTTAAAAGCACGTGAAAGTTAAAACCATAAAGATGAGGTTAAAACTTTAAGATGGTACTTATCTTGATTTCATGTTGGAGGCGAAGTTCCGTATGACGATAACTACTTTGCCAACATGGCGTAGAAGAGAGTATGCCTCTTGGTTTGAGGAGGCTGGCTCGAGAGGAGCCTTAACTGATCGAGTCAACTGCCGACTGAGAAGTGAGACCTGCTCAACGGAGCACGGAGGGTCCAAGGAAGGGAAAAAGAGTGGGGGGTAGGAAACAAAAGGAGAACATATAAACATAACCAACTTATCAAAAATAAATGTTCTTCTTGATGAATGGTCTTCAAGGAGTTGATAGTGGGCGATGCTAGCGCAGCGTGGTGAGTAAAGAAGTAGACGTAGTCCTCTTGCTCAAGGAGAAAATAGCTGGCGATGGTAACAGGATCTGGTGGCCAAATGGATAAGTAAGTCCTCTAGCACCAGGAAGGATTGAGGAGCTTCAGAGATTCACTGCGAGATGACGCTAGGTGGGTCACAGAAGGTATATATCTAGAACAGACTCATGAAAAGCATAAGAGACAGGAACCAAAGAGAAAATAGAAGATCACTGTTGGTGTTTGACAAAGAGGAAGGAAGAAATGAACATGCAAGGAGCAATAAAAATTATCACTCAGGTACCGTGTAGTCAAAGAATACACCATACTGGGGGAAACACCAACAGAGAGCAAATAAGCAGTTACACATTTAAAGGAAGAGGAGCGATCACAGACAGGGGTCTTGCAATCGAACCGTTAGTGGTCAAGACTCTGACCACCCTGACTCTCCCATCTCTTCCAGGATAACACTCGGTCACTCTACCGGGAGTCCAGACTAGAGGGGGAGAAACATCCCTAACCAAGACCAAGTCCCCCACTTAAATGTCGGGACTGGAAAGAAACCACTTCTGCCTCCGTTGCAAAGAAGTTAAATATTCCAAGTTCCATCTCTTCCAAAAAGAATTACGGAGGGCTTCAAGTTTACGCCAAGCGATAGGTAGATTAGAATCCCTGTAAGAATTGGGAAGAGGAGGAGGGGCAGAAAGAGAAGTGCCGATATGGAAGTGACCAGGGGTGAGTGGAAGTAGGTCATCAGGGTCATTGGAAAGCGGAGTTAAAGGGCGAGCATTAACAACACCTTCAATCAGAACAGACAGTGAATTGAATTCTTCATAAGTCAGAATTTGATTACCTAAGACTTTTCTTAAATGACGTTTAGTGAGCTTTACGCAAGATTCCCACCTACCACCGTGATGAGGAGCGTAAGGAGGTATAAAGCGCCATTTGAAACCTTTTGAATAAGAAAAATTAGAAATTTGTTCCATGGCAGGAGAGGAAGTGAGAGCTTTCTTCCACAGGGAAGCTGCGCCCTGAAAAGTGGAAGCGTTATCAGAGAACATCTCTGAAGGAACACCACGCTTAGCGGTGAAGCGAGAGACAGCTGATAAAAAATAAGAAGTAGAAGCATTCGTTACTAGTTCCAAGTGGATTGCACCGGTAACCATGCAAACAAAGAGAGAAACATAAAGCTTACCCAACAATTTGCGTATAGCTTCAGGAGAATTTCGTTGATATTGGAACGGACCCATATAGTCCACATCAGTTAAAGCAAATGGGCGTATAGGAGAAGAGCGAAAGGAAGGCAAATCGCTCATTAATTGAGTTTTGATTTTAGGTTTCGCTTTGAAACAAGGAATGCACTTGTGAATTACAGAAGAAACTTCATGAATTCCATTTATAATCCAGTACTTTTCCCTTAAGAGGCAAAGCAGAGTGCGTGTACCAACATGAAGATTACGGTAATGAAAGTCACGTATAATTAAGGAAGTTACGTGATGTTTGGAAGGCAAAATAACGGGATGCTTTTTGTCCTCAGAGAGCAAAGATTGCGAAAGTCTTCCACCAACCCTGAGTAACCCATGGTCATCAAGGAACGGGGCCAAAGCACGAAGACGACTGGATTTGGGAAGATCCCTTTTAGAAGAAAGTAAAGACAATTCAGAAGAAAAGGCTTCTTGCTGTGTCAGTTGTAAAACCTTAATGGTAGCGAGAATCAATTCATGATTGGTAAGATGTGGTTTAGGGAGAAGAGGTTGGTCAACCACAAGATATTTCCATCTAAGGAGATAGGCGACAATTCGTAGTAATTTATGAAAGGAAGAGTAGCGGGACAACAAGGGATGAGAAGCGTTGGAAACAAGACACGAAGCAATGGATAGAGGTACTTTAGCGTCAGGCAAGTTGGAGTTTGTAGCTGGGGGTTTAGAAGGCCATGAAGAAGAGTCTTCGATTAGCCACGAAGGCCCATACCAGTATAATGGGGAAGCTGCCAATTGAGAGGGTAAACAACCACGAGAGATAATATCGGCTGGATTATCAGCACCGGGCACATGCCTCCATTGACATCCAGAAGAAAGAGTTTGAATTTTGGAAACTCTGTTTGCAACAAAAGTTTGCCAATGAGAGGGGCTCTTGGCGATCCACGAAAGGGTGATCATGGAATCGCTCCAGAGATAGATTTGCGAGAATTCGACTTTTAATACTTCCCGTAACTTCTTAACAAGTTCGGCAGCCATGAGTGCAGCGCACAATTCAAGCCTAGGCAAAGTAATAGCTTTAAGAGGAGCGACTTTCGATTTGGCACAAACAAGGTTGGAAACTGAAGATCCATAGAATGAACCGTGATAAACTAAATATGCGCAGCAACCATAAGCTTTTTCGGAACTATCCGCGAACACATGAAGGAAAAAGGGTGTATTAGAATGAGAGCTAATTAAATTCCTGGGAATTTCAATGAGGGAAAGATCCAACAAATTACTGCGAAACGAGAGCCAGCGATTAAGAAAAGAAAGAGGTACAGTATCATCCCATTCGCACTTAAGCGACCACAGCTCTTGCATGAAGAGTTTGGCTATAACGATGACTGGAGCAAGGAATTGAAGTGGATCAAAAATTTTTGCAATTTCAGAGAGAATTTGTCTTTTTGTATTAGGAAGCTCTTCTGCGAGCGAAACTTTATAGATAAGAGTGTCAGTGCTAGTGCACCAGTGAACTCCTAGAGTTTTTATAGATTCGGAGTTTCCACAAATTTCGACAGAAGAAGGATCTACGTCTTCGATGGGAAACTGAGCGAGAAACTCAGGGGAGTTGGAGTTCCACTATTGGAGTGGGAAACCTCCATTCCTTAACAATGCCTGAAGTTCTAAAGACACAAAAGAAGCTTCCTCTAAAGAGGGGAAGGACTGCAAGTAATCGTCAAGATAAAATGATGTTGTTAGTGCTTCAGAGGCTTTGGGGTTAAATAAATGACCATCTTGTGAGGCTAGCAAGTGTAGGGATCGGATAGCAAGGAAAGCAGAGGGTTTTAAGCCATAAGTAACCGTTTTCAAGCGAAATACCTTAATGGGCTTACTGATTTCATCACGCCACAAGATTCTTTGAAGATCTCGTTGTTCTGGTTGAATTAACACTTGACGGTACATCTGTTTTATGTCGGCTATGACAGCTATGGGAAATAATCGAAAGTTTAAGAGTATAGCAGATAGATCTGATTGAATAGCAGGACCAGAATAAAGAGTGTCATTAAGGCTGTTGCCATTAACGTCGGGTGATGAACCATTGAAAACAACTCGAATTTTATCTTTTACAAGAGGGTTTTTCCACACGGGATGATGATTTAAATAAACCGTTTCAATTGGGGGGTGTAATTCATCATCAGATTTGTTAACAACTTCCATATGATCTAAGCTTACATACTCATCCATGAAATCAGTGTACTGTTGTTTAACAAGAGGTTCCTTCTTGAATTTGCTCTCGATAGCAAAGAGAGCTTTTCGAGCTTTAGGCTGAGAGTTGATAAGTTTAGGAGGATTATGTAATCTTGGCATTTGAACGACGAACCGGCCATCAGAAGAACGAGTGGTGGTGTTCAAAAAAAGTTGCTCACAGAATTCATTTTCTGAAGAGGTTACATTAGGAGAATCAACATTTTCAAGCCTCCAGAACTGTTCCAGGTCAGTATTGGAGAAGTAACATTGCGATGCGGGTTGAGGAGAATAATGGGGAAGTTGACCGGTGACGATCCATCCAAAATTAGTGTCTCTGGCGACCACGTTTGAGGATAACTTACGAACCTGTTTACGTAGGCAATTCCAGAAAACATTGGCACTAAAGAGTATGTCAATAGGGTTCTGCATATTGAAAAAAGGATCGGCTAGCCTTAAATGCGAGGGAATGTTTAACCCTGAAATATCCACAGAGAGACTTGGAGTGTCTTCTCCAATGCTATTGAGAATTAGACAATTAAGTTTAAGAAAGTTGTTTCTATGACAAGTATCTCTTATAGTTAGCTTTGAGAATTGTAAAGCTTGCGATTTTGAGCTGTTGATGCCCGACACGTTGATAGAAGTGGGGTTTACAGGTAGACCTAGTTTTCTAATCAAGGAATTAGACACAAAATCATGAGTTGCCGCTGAGTCTAGAAGACCGCGTGCACGGACCCAGTTGCCAAAGTTATCCTGAACTTCGATTTGAACAGTAGACAACAATACTTGAGCACTGCGAATGGACTTGGCATTTTGAATATACGATGAAGCATTAGAACTGTTAGCACTATCATTTTTCGGAGAAGTAGATGCTGTCGATGACCTTGCCTGATCATGACGATGTAGCAAAGTATGATGAGCCTTTTCACAATGGTAGCAAAGTCTTGTGGACTTACAATTAGAAGCAGAATGCGTGGGCGCTAGGCAGTTGAAACAATGTTTGTTTTGAGCGACTAATTTTCGTCTGTCCTCGACTGACATTTCTTAAAAAGATTTGCAGAGGTATAGGGCATGGGGATCTTTACAAAGTATGCACTTTACAGGTTCGTTTAAACTTTTGCGAGGTTCGCTTTGCGTGTTTAAAACAATAGAGCTAGCAACACGACGTTCACTAGACCTAGTTGGGTAACCAGTAGTGTTTGATTTAAATTTGGATGAGTTGGACCCGGGTTTTTGGGTATTGGACGCTGAGCGTTCACTTTTGGGTTTGATGGACATTAATTCGAATTTGGAATTAGGAGAAGAAGGTTCACTTTGATTAGCTAGAGCGGTTAAAAGTTGGCATCTAGCGTTTATGAAAGTAACTAAATGCTCGTAAGTGTAGTCGTCTTCTTTAGAAAGTTCAATTTCCCAAGCTTTGAGGGTAGCAGCATCAACTTTAGAAACCACTAAATGTATTAGGAAAGTATCCCAATAATTAGTAGGTTGATCTAATTGGGACAAAGCCTTAACGTGAAGTTGTGTAGTGTCAACTAGAGTACGTAAACTAGTGACGTCATTGTGCTGTGACGCAGGTAGATTGAATAGAGCCTTTATATGGCGCTGAATACGTAACCGTAAATTTCCATATCTTTCCTTTAATAAGTTAAAGGCAATGGGGTAATTTTCGTCACGCAGAGGAAGTGCTTCGACCAACTGCAAAGCTTGACCTCGGAGGATAGATCTCAAATAATGAAACTTGTAAATAACTTGAATGTCTTCATTGTCATGAACAAGGGAGCAAAATAATTCATAGAAAGAATCCCAAGCAGATTCATCTCCAGAAAAATGGGTAAATCAATTTTCGGTAAAGTTGGTTTGGGCTTGTGAGTGCCCTCACGGAAAGAAGTTTGTGGTTCGTGAAGGGAACCAAGAACAGAAGCGTCCTTTTTCTGCTCCTCTTCGAGTTGGCGTATTATTTTGAAAGCAGAACCTATGCCTTCGTAATATAGGTTTTCTACTTCGACACGATCTTCTGTTTGATTGAGCATGCAAGTTTCTATTTCAGTTTGAATGTTACAGTAGTTTTCATAAGAACGTTCAAAATCCTTTACACGATGTTTCAACAAGTCTAATTGCGCTTCTGAGGGATCTAATTCTTTTATGTACCTTCTGAATCGGGTAATTTGCCCTTTATAGGATGCTCGTTTAGAAGTAAGTTTTTCATCCTTATCCTTATCAGTGGGAGCCATATTAAAGAAGGTAGATGAAAATGTAACTCACGAAACTGTGGAACCTTGGAAATGCTGTCAAGCTGGCAGCAGCGAATGAGTAGAAAGAACGGGACACACCAAAGGAGACAGGAGCGGCCTTTTTCCCCTTCACAGGCTTTGCAAGATGTGGTTATAGCTGAAAGATTCAAAGCAGATATTAATAATTTGCCAAGTATTGTCAAATGACACTTTTTTTTAAGAAAAAATGGAAAATGGACTCTCCCGGGATTCTGGGACCAAATTTTGGGTAGATTATGGGCTAAGGTATAACCCACCCACCAAGGGAAGATGATTAAAAAAAAAAGGGAAGTAGGTTTTGGATTGGAGAAAAAGGATAGAAAAATAGGAGGAGAGTCCCACAAGAGTAGTAAATTTAACTTTAAATACCTTTAGAGGCAGTTGCCACTGGAAATTAACTCTCTGATACCTAAAGTAGGTACGAGCTTGGTCGAATCTAACGGGAACCGCAGCTGAGACTTGGGCGATTTGCAAGATAGAGGCTGTAGTGTATTTCATCCCAAGCATGTATAAGACTACTATGGGGAAAAGTGATGGTCTGGCAAAACTAAGAGCAACAAATTTATTGTAAGGTTTTTTCAAAGAAATTCGTTTTGCGAAATAATTCGAAGAATGCCAATGATTTAAATCAAGTTTGGTATTTCCAATTTTCGAAATTATAGAGTTCCTGAGAAAAGCGACCCAGTGCTTCCAGGAAGGAAAATGATAAAAGATTATAACCTGGGGAGTAATTTTGTTGAATAAGCCAAGGGTTGCATTTAGAAATGGCTAAACTTTTACTCGGCGAGGAGCCGGCTAAAAGTTTAGACAAAAAGAAACACTTATTTTTTGGAAAACTGACCATAATTTTTCGGAGAGGATCTCCACAAGCAGGTAGCTGCCGTAGCGAGCTTTACTTGCCTTACTGGCCAATTAGAATTAGCTATTAAAGCTAAAAGAATCTTTAGTGAGGTTACTACTAAGAGTTCTTGCTTAAATGCAACGAGTGGTGAATGCCCTATTAATGGTTTTAATGGCATCAAGTAGGGAGAGCCAAGGAGGACAGGATCTTGCTTACCCGTTGTATTAGAAAAATGAAAAAGCAAAAAAGAAACTCTTAATTTATTTAACAAATTAGTGGAAGTTGATATCTTTAACAATTAAATATGTTTCAATCTTATTAACAATTTGGGGTCGCAGACCTCCGACAACATTTAGAAATTGCTCCAGGCAAATAATAATTCTTAAGGTTTTAAACCTGGTACTAAAATCCTTGTAAGATTTTAAAAAGGCAATGAAATGATTAAAGTTTAAAATTAAATTGAGTACAAGGAGTGTACTATAAGAAATTTCTGAAAGAATATTCTAGAGAGTATAACAACTTCGAAAATAACAATAAGGAAAACATAAAGAATAAAATAGAAGTTCCTACAACTTCTTGTATTTAAACAGAATTACTATATGAGAATTATACAAAAGAGGGCAGGTCACTTACTGTGAAACCTGAAGATATAATCAAAAGGAAGGTTCTCGACCTCCTATATTTTAGATAGGAATCACGAGCCAAATGGGGCAGTTTCCATTTAGTGAGACCTAAAAGCAACTCACACAAGAGTTGAAAGAATTGTTTTCCCTGATTTGAAGGGAGAAACAATGTAAGTTTGAAACGTGTATAAAACACGTAATTATACAGCAATTACTTAATGATAAACAAGCAAAATGGAAGGGCACTTCATAGAGTGACACCTTATTGAAACAGACCTAAATTTAAAAGTTTATTACGGATTGTTAGTAAGAGGTTAGGAAAGAGAAATAGGGAATTGAGGAAAAATGTTCATGGCCTTATTCAAATATAAACGGACGATCGCGACGCGGTAGAAAAGTTGAGCAAGCACTGGTTTTTACTATAGTTGGTTGAAATATATGAAAAGTTCACTGTGGAAACACAAAGTTTATGGGAAAGAAAGTTATTGCAATGATAACTGGTTTCACTAGGTAGGCGAGAGTCTATTTCTTGAGAAAGTTGTAAATTACAATTAAATGCGCCATAGAAAATTCCAGCGGTGGACGAAAATTCACTATTGTAGTAATTTAGAAGTAAGATTCTTCAATTTTAAATAGCATTCTCACAAATAAGTGAGAAATACATGACGGCAGGACTTGCAGATAAAGTAAAAGATCTGGAAGGTTCCAGAACGATCTTAGTAGAAAAATGGGGCTAATGTAAATCCAACGGAGGAACTAGCTTGGTGAATCATAGACAGCGGGTATTAGATAATATCCCACGTAGCGAGACGATTTCTCATTTAAATAGCTTAAGAAAAGCTCTTTTCTAGTAAGGTTGGCTTGTACGAACAAAAGATCAACATGGCAAATCCCACGAAGAATGATTTTTGCCCCCAAATAAATAATCTCACACTGTCTATAAAAGTATCGTTAAAAGCACGTGAAAGTTAAAACCATGAAGATGAGGTTAAAACTTTAAGGTGGTACTTATCTTGATTTCATGTTGGAGGCGAAGTTCCGTATGACGATAACTACTTTGCCAACATGGCGTAGAAGAGAGTATGCCTCTTGGTTTGAGGAGACTGGCTCGAGAGGACCCTTAACTGTTCGAGTCAACTGCCGACTGAGAAGTGAGACCTGCTCAACGGAGCACGGAGGGTCCAAGGAAGGGAAAAAGAGTGGGGGGTAGGAAACAAAAGGAGAACATATCAACATAACCAACTTATCAAAAATGAATGTTCTTCTTGATGAATGGTCTTCAAGGAGTTGATAGTGGGCGATGCTAGCGCAGCATGGTGAGTAAAGAAGTAGACGTAGTCCTCTTGCTCAAGGAGAAAATAGCTGGCGATGGTAACAGGATCTGGTGGCCAAATGGATAAGTAAGTCCTCTAGCACCAGGAAGAATTGAGGAGCTTCAGAGATTCGCTGCGAGATGACGCTAGGTGGGTCACAGAAGGTATATATCTAGAACAGACTCATGAAAAGCATAAGAGACAGGAACCAAAGAGAAAATAGAAGATCACTGTTGGTGTTTGACAAAGAGGAAGGAAGAAATGAACATGCAAGGAGCAATAAAAATTATCACTCAGGTACCGTGTATTCAAAGAATACACCAATGTGACTCCAACGACAGTGGCGGCTAGACTAGACTGATGAGAGGGAGATTTCTCTAGGATTGGCAGAAATGGATTACAGATGTTTTGTATTTGTAAAAAAATCGACTATTTGTTATGTTCGATTTTTTCCATGCAGGGGGGTTGTGAACCCTTTATCCGCAGGCTATATAAAGGATTCTAATAATTATTCATCGTCTTCTGATACATTTCTACAGACAACAGATATGAGAGCCAGACGCTGTTGGGAAATATTTAGAAATCAGTGGCCGAGAGGACAAAATGGTTTAAGCTCCTGTGGTATTTTAGGAGGATGCGTGTATATTCTTGAGACACAGGACAGGTGCAACTTTTAGCGCGAATGTTGGCTTGGGGACGCACACTATGGCTTGTTGCTATGAAGGTTGGCGCCAAGGAAGAAATCGAATGCTACAAGGTAATTGGTCTATCATCATGTGAACCACTCCCTACGGCAGAAATGTATGTAAAAAAGCGCAAAGACATACAAGAGTCTAGGCCAATAATATCAAGACGCCTTGTCTTAGCGGGAACTCGGCTTGGGAACGCACACGAGTAGATTAACGCGGGAGTTATCTACAGATTAATTCCACGATCGATTCAAGCCGGCTTCAGCATAATCGTAACCTCCATACTGCTACGAACTCAATGATACCGATCGCATGCTAGTCTGATAGTTATTATGGAATATTTTTTAATAGATCCCCTTCCATACCTACACTAGTCAGTGTCATTTATAGGATCCAAGATGCTTCGAGGATCACTACTAATTTTTGTTCGTCTGAGGACGGAACGTATTACTTATTTCTGTGCGTCTGAGGACGTGAGATTCATACTCTGCATATTTCATGTTAGTGAACATGGAACAGTGTCGTCAAATCATAAGTGTAACTTCAGTGATTTATTTATAGTCCAAGCACTATCAGTAGGACCAGTTCATCGAAGTAATTCACCAAATAGACTGTCAAGGAATTTAGTACTTGATAGGTGAATATAGTAGGAATTATATCGTGTGTGTATCTGACAAAACTTTATTTAATTCAGCACGTGATGACGTCCAAGAACGAGGATGGATCTGGGAACCAGCAGGACATTTGCCTGAAGATGTCAATGACCAGATAAACATCTTAAAGGAGATGGCTGCAGACGTATTCTTGGCGCTGTTTTAAAGGATTGAGTACCAAATAAATTTATTTATTTATTTATTAAATCAGCTATGGTGTTATGGGATATTTTTGTAAATATTTGTTTGATTGCTTGGTAATGTAGATTATTAGTTTTTGTTTTACTGACACATTAAATATGGGACTAGCCGAGCGTTGCGTAATTTATATATTTTGTGACTGTATTTGGTTTAACTGTACGGGGCGAGGCGCGAATCCGATGCTCGATCTCGCTTGCGTAAATCGCGGTCAAGCATTATTATTCGGAGATTTGCCTTACAACAAAAATGAAACTGAATTAATTTTGAGATTAAAAATAGAATTTGGAGGGTAAAAGATTATTTGTGAGTAGAATTTTATGACGGATCAGGATTGTTTTTGATAGTTGCTTTCCAGCAGATTTGAACGGGATGGCAATTTGCACCCGAGTTTTTGTTGTGTATTTTTTTTGTTAATGTGTCAATGGACGCAGTATTGTTGATCTGTTTGAGCCGACCCAGAGTGAGTGTGTTTGAGATTCAGTCCAAGCTATGGGTGCGTATGTGATTTTTATGATGTGCTAGCGAGAATATATCATGGTGATTATTCTGACTTGCTCCACGTCAACCCAGTTCATGACCTCGCTAGGCTGAACTCGTGGTATATATTTGTTTCTCGCCATCCAGGGGATGCGTGAAATATGTTGATTTTTCCAGAGGGAAAACTGCACCTAGCTTGCCAGATTGAGAGAGGTATTTGAAGGGCAGCGTGACTCATACAAGAGGGGGGAGCTCAATCAGATAACGTGTCTTGTCATTAGTAACAGATCTGCTTCCTATACTGCAATTTATGATGTTGTTTTAAATTCACAAAACCTGATCGGTTATAATGAGTATTGCTTGATTAAATGGGAGCTGTCCATAATTGTAAGGTAGCCACCGAAATTCGTGTTTGTCTGGCGTTTCATATAAATGTAAACATCGTTTTTCAGCCGTTAGGCTTGTATTTTGTTGTTGTTGGTTCAATTTATTTTTGGTGTGTTTATTTTTGACGCGTTCTTGACCCGTGTCAAGTTAGGGTGCGCGAAGCTATGTTCCCAAGTTATGATGAGAGCTTTTGGGCCTATTTCTGGCATACTTTTTTATTCCGTGTGCTCTGGCACCAGCTAGGATCTCAGAGAGATTCTTCATTCTGTTAATATTATTAGATCTTGCATGTGTCAGTATTTATTATGGTGTATTAATTAAGGGTGGGTCCCATAGCCGTAGTGGGATTTAAAAGATGCACTCCGTAAGCAACATGTCTGTTTCAGTTGTAAACGGACTCGCATCAGTACTCAGTTTCTTATTTACGAACAGTACACCACACATTATATAACTTCTTGACCAGAATATGGACTTGTATCCATATGTTGTGACGAGTGAGTTCTTACCGCTCAAATGCTTATGTTATGATTTTATCATTTATGTGAAGCTGCATTCACATTGTCTTGTTGACGAGCGAGTTCCTACCGCTCAGTGTTATTATTATTATTTATTAAGGGGGTAAAAGTCAGGGAGGATTTGTTTTTATTTATTATTATTATTATGCACATATCTTTCAGTCATTAAATTTCTTTTATTCTACTTGTTATTCATTTTATTTCTAGTATAGCCTCTGTCATGAACCTTTCTATTCATTAGAGCATGTTGTTTTAAGCGAACTTTGCTGTGTAACGCAGTCAGGACTGAACACGACCCCGTAGACGACTCTCGACAAAACCATGCTTAATTGAAGGGTGCAGTACCAAGTTTTATTGCGTTTGGTTGCTTAAATCACGAGAAACGTCTATTTAAAAGTCGCAATTTCGCTTGGCCGCCATGTTGGTTTTCTAGTTACCAGGTTTTCAAAAGTCACATAGGCGAATTTCTAGTAGTTTCCTTTATCACCGTAAAATATTCCAGGGTGATATCGGTAATAGTTTCGGAGATATTGAATGCTGGTGATATATTTCGCAAAGCCACCATGTTGGATTGGTGAGACGTACTGCTCGGTTCCAAGCTCTGTAAACTTGCGGGATGAAGGGCACAGGCAGGGTAGGAGCAGGCGTGAATTGAGAAGCCTGTCGACAGCCCGCCGTGTTACCTGTCTTACTCGTCTATTCCAATACAGCTAACATAGGGTCTTTTCTGAAACCAGTGTGGTGTTACGAATAAGTCAGTGAGTCACCGACCAATGTATTTGGTTCGGTACTATGCATGGACCGAGAAACCTCGTCAACTCCATTTCTCATAGTCCGCGATGCACATACAGGCCGGACGTTGGTTTTAGACGATTGCCCTTGACCTTGAAGCCTGCGGGTGAGCCTACACACAGTCATTCTCTCAGCCTATCGCTTCACATTTGTCACCACCGATCTGATGTAATGGAATTCCAGACTTGAGCACGTGGCGACACGGACTTGCAGACATTACAGTCAAAGTCGAAGTATTGTGTGACGCGGAAATACACGTTACGTATTTACGAACAGAACGTCATTATATTTGCCAATGACTGTACTTCAATAGGAGTGTGAGACAGCTTTGTCAATCATCGGACCGCTTGGGGCAGCTGATAACTACACAGGTACTGTAGTAACTCGCTTCCAGGCTTCCATTAAGATTTTTCAATCGTCTAAAACAAACGTCCGGCCTGTACCTCTCAGGTTCACGCAGCTTAGACTCGAGCAGTAACAATATTTGAAGGGCACGGTCGGGGTCGTCCGGAATAGTGCTATGAACTTACCGAGTTTCATTGAAATCGATTCAGCCGTTTAGAAGTTATTAGGGGGGACATACACCATATCTCTCTCACACATACACGCGCACATAGACAGACACACGGACAAAAGGTGGTCTCATTAGCCTATTTTTTTCATAAATGAAAACAGGCTGAAAACAAAAAAATGAAATGCCCTCAGCTGTCGAAGAATGAGGATTGAGCAACTTGAAAGGAAGCAGAGCCATTAAAGGCAGATAGGAAAGGGAAATACAGGGCGTTTAATTTAAGGATTTGCACATGTGGCCACATGCTGTGGAAATCCCCCAGCGAGTATTATATTGCTTGTAATAAGCTTGGCTAGAAGTGTTGAGAGCTGATGAAACTGACGCAGCGTTGAAGCAACAGATAATGAGCTCGCACGCACGACGCACAGCTTGTTATACTCAGTATTACGAAAGGTGAACGGTGACGGCTGCCATCCACTTGAAAGGTGAGGTGTGGAGAGGAGATGTGCGGGGTAACGATCTCCATGGCAACAGCCAGCGGTGTTGCAATGTATGCAGAGACAGCGGTGAGCATATGACTTGAGGCAGTGTTCTACTGTGCCTTGACTCTGCCTCTTGGAATGTTATGACTAGGGCCCGGATGTTGATGTCGTTAAAAAGTTTAAAAAATGCACTTAAAATTTTCAAAAATGACTGCAATAAATGACCTATAAATTCAAAAAATGCACTATAAAATGGTGAAAATGATCTTATAATAAACTCGACAATATTTCAAAAATGAATGTCTTGAGATTTTGCATAATTTTTTATACCCGGTGTTTTTGTCCAACACTTTTTTCAATTTTTATGCAATACCCGCAGCAATGTCGCCACAATTGTTGCTAAGAATAGTTTGATTAAGGAAATGGAATCAACCATTTCTTCGCCCGTTTTCTCCAACGATGTGATTGGTGTTGTCAATAACTCTACCGGTACTAGCTTCTTCTTAACTCTGAGAGATGTAACTCCCTCATATAAAGCTGTGACATGACTAAATTGGATAAAAATGACCTTAAAATGCCTATTTCTCTAAAATATGACCCAAAAAATATACCAAACTTAAAAAATTCTCTTAAAATGAAAAATAGCAAAAAAAATGCAAAAAGATGCAAAATAAACAAGTAGTTCCGTGAAGAACTATGCAGCCTAATTTCATATATCATACTTATGTTAATTGCCTCTATCTACATACACAATTTCAGTATGATTGCTGTAATAGATTCGTAGATATTGAGAACCGACTAAATATTTCGGATGGTCGCCATGTTGGATTTTATATATGTAGGTCCTAGAGCAATGTAGTGTTACATGAAGATTATTGTGTACGTGTAGCATTATTAGGACCCAAGAAGTAACAAGGTGATTTTAAATTTTCGCACAGCTGCCATCTTGTGGTTATGGAAACAATTGAAATAAATTAGATGCCAGTGGATTAACATTCGTATAAGGATTCACTGTGCCAAGTTCCACTGCACTCGGATGGTTAAATTGCGAGAAACGTCCATGTGAATATTTATAATTCGCGTCGCCGCCATGTTGGATATGTGACCACCAGGTTACTTAAAGTCATATAGGTGAATTTAAGTTCATAGCCGCTATGAACATTAAAAAATCCAGTTTGATTGCTATAATGGATTCGTAGATATTCAGAGCCGTCTAAATATTTCGGATGGTCGCCATGTTGGATTGTTAAATGTATAGGCCATAGAGTCATGTACCATTAAAGGAAAATTATTGCGTAGGTTCATCATTCAAACTTTCACTTCGATCGCATGACTACATCACAATAAATAAAATCTTAATTTTAAAATTCGCACTGCCGCCATCTTGAGGTTATGTAAACAATTGAACTAAATTAGATACCAGTGGATTACAATGTGTATAAATATTTCCTGTGCCAGGTTTCAGTGCGCTTGGAACATTAAATCGCGAGAAAGGTCTATTTAAATTTTTCAAATTCGCTTGGCCGCCATGTTCGTTTTGTAGTTAACCGGTTTTTGAAAGTCTTATGGATGGACTTCTAGTAGTTCCCTTTATCTCCGTAAAAAATTTCAGGGGTTTACCGCTAATAGTTTCAGAGATATAGAATGCCGGTGAAATATTTCGCACATCCGCCATCTTGTGATTATGTAAACAATTGAACGAAGTTAGATGTCGGTGCATTACAATGTATATAAACATATACCGTACCAAGTTTCATTGCGTTTGGTTGGTCAAATCGCGAGAAACGTCTATTTAAAAGTCGCAAATTCGCTTGGCCACCATGTTGGTTTTGTTTTTACCAGGTTTTCAAAAGTCACATAAGTGAACTTATAGTAGTTCCCTCTATCACCATAGAAAATGTCAGGGTAATATCGGTAATAGTTTCGGAGATATTGAATGCTGGTGAAATATTTCGCACAGCCGCCATGTTGGATTGGTGAGTCGTAACAAAATTTGAAGGGCACGGTCGAGGTCGCCGGGAATAGTGCTATGAACTTTCCGAGTTTCATTGAAATCGCTCCAGCCGTTTAGATTTTATTAGGGACACACACACACACACACGCACACACACACGGACAAAAGGTGATCTCATAAGCCTATTTTTTCAAAATTTAAAATAGGCTAAAACACATATTTGAAGACGGGGTTGCCCGTCCGGAGTTGCTATGTACTACAGCATTGTTTTAGACCGCTCAGTATAAAGATGACATGTCTTCAACATCCGGGCCCTATGAGTCATGACTGTATCAGTGGCAACGCAACATTTACCCACGTGCTAGCTTTAACAGACCTCAGCGTTCATTATTGGTAATACAGATTATAGTACATATTGGATTTTCAAAGTGTGGCGATGATTATAAAATGCACAGAATATTTTTGGTCGAGTGTTATTTGCACAAGAAGGAGAAATCAGTTCAAAGGTGCATTCTAAACTTCCATAGACGTTTTCCCGGTTGAATCGTACCATCAATACGTTACGTGTAACGACTCGTTCTTAAGTGGTGTAGCATTGGTTAGTTATTATTTTCTTACTATGTATAGAAGTATTACTACGCCACTACGTCAGCTGTCAACACTTCTAATCAAGCCGTGCTTATCACTTATCACAAGTTATATCATACTCGCTCGGGAATTCCCACGGCATGCAACCAGAAGTG
The DNA here is from genome assembly GCA_946902985.2 of Meconema thalassinum. NCBI lineage: Eukaryota > Metazoa > Arthropoda > Insecta > Orthoptera > Tettigoniidae > Meconema > Meconema thalassinum. Next base: position 98,879,332 of record OX336396.1, on the reverse strand, counting down.
CGTAGTATTAAATTAAACTCACTGTAGAAGAGGGTCTACCCCAAAGTCACTGGAAAAAGGGAAAAACCGACTCAGCTCATTGCAAGTAATGAGGATTCAGCATGAGTTCGGTGGTCGCCTACACGTCCAACTAATTGTGAGCAACCGGGCGCAGGGTATTTTGAGAATTTATTATAATTATTATTATTATTAGAAAACGTTTGGGCCCCCAAAAGAATAAAAACAAGATGTTCAGGAAAGAACATACAGCCTACTTTCTTCTAAATGTAGGGGTATAGTTATAACTCTTTGTCCTTACCACCTCCTGTTTTCTTCCTATTCGAAATGCAAATTGGCACACAGGATTTGAGCAGCGGTGTTCAAACCATAGTTTATAATTTACCCCAGTATTTTGCAATTTCATCAGCAAACACTCCAAACAACGTAGGAATTCAGTATATTAACACCAACTACTAACAATAATTGAAATTTCGTTGGTCTAAACGTATCACTGGGAGAAACACATTTAATATACTGTTACGAGAGCGGGGTTGCTTCATTCCCTCTCGCGTGACTCACAGCCGCCTGAGGCTACCTCTGGGCTCTGTCGGCCGGCTACTTGCGCAGCGAGAACAAAGACATGGTCTGGAATGTTCCCGGCCTACCTGGTGATGGAACTCTCGGGAGGAGCCGTGAACTCACCTACTCTGGAAACATCCATTGAGTCAACACCCTCCCTATATAAAGCGACCTGGCCAGCGAGGGACGAACAGTGTTTTGAGCGAGTGTGTATAGCAGTGCGACAGAGATTATTGTAGTGAAGTGCTGTGTGAATTGTGAAACTCAGTGAGATTATTTCCGAGCCTGCAGAGCAGTGTGTAGCAGACTCGTAAGTAGCCTAACTTTAGTGTGTACTCAAGAACAATTGAGTGTCAGACTGTGGCTTATTGACAAGAGAAGGGTGCAGTTATTTCTGGCCAGCGCACGGGACCACCTCATTAGGAGGGATTAACTTTTGTGAGTGAGTGAAAGAGTGAGTGTACTCCATAAGGGAGCGAACTTGACTAGGACTGCTAATTGGTTTCTGAGTGTTTATTGTGTGTGTACTGCAACTTGCTAGACCTGCAATAAAACTTATATTTCTTTAAGGGCCAATTGTGTTGTGCTTTCTACCTACTGTGATCCAATTTAACGAACGTGCTACTAGAGCTAACATGTAACAATACCTACTGCACACCTAATTTTTAATCGCGCCTATACTTGGCAGTGCGCTCTTTCGGCAAAAAAGAGGCCATTCTCAATAACACGGCTGGCATGGGTACACTAACTGGCCGGTATACAGTGCAGCTCGCATCTAGTAGGCAGTGGATAGCTCCCGCATACCGTAGTTCAACTAGTTGCTGGTAGATGTCACTCATGCAGATCCATTGGATAACTTTTTTTCAATTAAGTATATATGTTACATTGCAAACTGCACAATATAACGCTCAATCGCATAACGCCTCAGTACTAAAAAAAACAATTCATATAAAAAATCAAGCAAAAAATTACAACTCTGTTAGGATAAGAACCCCAGGCGGCAGGGTGAGTGACCAACGCTGTAACCACAGACCTAATTATGTCCTCCCAAGTTCAATGTTATCAATCCATTAAGATACAACGTCTTAGCAAATAGACTTTGACTAAACGATTTCTTCACTGGAGTATATTTCAAACAAAGTTCATTTCATACAAAGTTCCTATTATTTATATCTGTAGGCTGTATTGCATGCAACATACTCAAATTAGAGAAATATAGGTCAGAACGAGAGATCTGCTGCCATATTGTCTATAACAGAGACGGCTCAGCTTGTTAAAGCCACTTCTGCACTATAATATTACAATATAAACTTTTAATTTCGAATGGGCACGTCCTTCAGAACAGTTTAAACGATTCTCGGTTCGATAATCGGAACTGGTGGGTCCCATGTTACGGATTATAAAGTTTGCATAATTAACATGGCCTCCATCTTGAAATGGTATGGCTGATGACCTTGTCATTTGGCCACAAGACGCGTCCCATAATAAAGTATATTGTTACTAAATTTGGTAAAGATCCGAGGATTAGTTTGGTCGTAATTTAATTTTAAGTTTTGACCATTTGAGTGGCCGCCATTTCGTTTTGGTAAAGATGGCGGCAATATAAAACATGACACTGAGGTGCCCTTTGCTAGTGCCACCTCTATACCAAATTTCGTTCAGTTCGGATTCACCGTGTTTATAATTTATGGGGGGGGGGACAGACATGCAGAGTACATACACTCACACACACACACACACACAGACACACAATTTTTGGCCCTGTGTAGATCTCATAAGTCTACTTTCATTTTTTGCAAAAATCTACAGTAGGCTAATAATATTTGGATGAAGAGGAACAAGATGTTCAGTAAAGAACATATAGCCTACTTTCTCCTAAATGCATGGGCATTGTTATAACTCTTTGTCCTTTCCAAGGAGTATAATTGAATGTTGGTTGTAGTAGCTTTTTGAAATAAGTGTCATACGGATATTAAACATGAATATGAGGTGCCCTTGGAAGCCTCCGTGGCTTAGGCGGCAGCACGCCGGCCTCTCATCGCTGGGTCCGTGGTTCAAATCCCGGTCACTCCATGTGAGATCTGTGCTGGACAAAACGGAGGCAGACAGGTTTTTCTCCGGGTACTCCGGTTTTCCCTGTCACAATTTCATTCCAGCAACACTCTCCACTATCATTTCATTTCATCTGTCATCCATTTAATCATTGCCCCAGAGGAGTGCGACAGGCTTCGGCAGCCGGCACACTTCATATCCTCGCCGCTAGATGGGGGCTTCATTCATTCCATTCCTGACCCGGTCGGAGACTGGAAGCAGGCTGTGGATTTTCATTTTTCATGAGGTGCCCTTTGCTAGTGCTACCTCTGTACCAAATTTCGTTCAATTCGGTTTCACCGTGTTTGAATAGATAGGAGGAATCGATTGGCACACATAAATGGCCGCCAGCCGCAAATTATTGGGCAGATGAACTAGTAGTTTGGTCAAAAGATTCTTCATACATGAAGGTTTAATGTTACAAAATTTGGTAGAGATCAGATAAAAAAGGTTGGTCGTAATTTGATTTAAGCTTTGAACATTTGGGTGGCCGCCATTACGTTTCCGTCAAGATTGCGGCTATATAAAACATGATATTGAGGTGCCCTTTGCTTGTGCTACCTCTGTACCAAATTTCGTTCAATTCGGTTTCACCGTGTTTGAATTGATAGGGGGAATCAATTGGCACACATACATGGCCGCCATCCGCAAATTATTGTGCAGATGACCTCGTAGTTTGGTCAAAAGATTTTTCATACATAAAGGTATATCGTTGCAAAATTTGGTAGAGATCAGATGATTAGGTTGGTCGTAATATTATTTAAGCTTTTAACATTTGGGTGACCGCCATTACGTTTTCTTCAAGATTGCGGCTATATAAAACATGACATTGAGGTGCCCTTTGCTTGTGCTACCTCTGTACCAAATTTCGTTCAATTCGGTTTCACCGTGTTTGAATTGATAGGGGGAATCAATTGGCACACATACATGGCCGCCATCCGCAAATTATTGGGCAGATGACCTCGTAGTTTGGTCAAAAGATTTTTCATACATAAAGGTATAACGTTGCAAAATTTGGTAGAGATCAGATGATTAGGTTGGTCGTAATATTATTTAAGCTTTTAACATTTGGGTGACCGCCATTACGTTTTCTTCAAGATGGCGACGATATAAAACATGACTCTGTGATGCCCTTTGCTAGTGTTACCTCTGTACCATAATTCGTTCAATTCGGATTCACCGTGTTTGAAAAGATAGGGGAAATCAATTTTCACACAAACATGGCCGCCATCCGCAAATTATTGGGCAGATGACCTCTTAGTTTGGTCAAAAGATTCCTCATACATAAAGGTATATAATGTTACAAAATTTGGTAGAGATCAGATAAATAGGTTGGTCGTAATTTGATTTAAGCTTTCAATATTTGGGTGGCCGCCATTACGTTTCCATCAAGATGGCAGCGATATAAAACATGACACTGAGGTGCCCTTTGCTAGTGCTACCTCTGTACCAAATTTCGTTCAATTTGGTTTCACCGTGTTTGAAAAAATAGGAGGAATCGATTTGCACACAAATATGGCCACCATCCGCAAATTATTAGGCAGATGACCTCGTAGTTTGGTCAAAGGATTCTTCATACTTAAAGGTATAATGTTACAAAATTTGGTAGAGATCAGATGAATAGGTTGGTCGTATTTTGATTTAAGCTTTGAACATTTGGGTGGCCGCTGTTACGGTTACATCAAGATGGCGGCGATATAAAACATGACACTGGAGTGCCCTTTGCCAGTGCTGCCTCTGTACCAAATGTCCTTCAATTCGGATTCACCGTGTTCGAATTGATAGGGGGGAACAGACATTCAGAGTACACACACTCACACACACACACACACACAGACAGACACACAATTTTTGGCCCTGTAGGTGGCTTTTCACCGATGTCTCAGTCTCACTCATGGCTGTGATTATATGGAAGCTACTGAGGTATGGGTGGTGCTTATTAATGGCATTCGGGGCACAGTCAGTGCCTGTGAATGCTGTGAAAGGTTCTACTCATAGGGTTAGTACCGCTGTTCTGACTCAGTGAGGAAAGCAATGGCAAACTACCTCACTCCTCTTCTTGCCTAGAACGCCTCAAAATAGCGCTGCCTTGGGTTTTTGTGGGTATCTACTCACATAACGTAACGGCGGTACTTTTTGAGGATCCAACCAGCCTTCGGGCTGACTACCTAACAGACAGTGATCTCATAAGTCTACTTTCATTTTTTGCAAAAATCGAAAGTAGGCTAATCATTTTTTGCAAAATTCGAAAGTAGGCAAAAAATGAAGGCCTTTACCGAAATATAGAGGAAATTACAGTTACAATTAAAAAGAGAAGACTACAATTCTATGGACACCTTCACAGAATGGACAATAACAGGCTCACTAAGAGGATTTTTAATTACATCTCTAAATTAAAACACCCCACAGGGTGGCTGTAAGAGATAAGATGGGAACTACAAAAACTGCAGATCGCAGATTACATTATACTTAACAGGGAGGAGTTCCAGCGATAGATCAATTCTATGGATGTTCCAAGTTTATAAGTACAACTTCGACCTAAGAGGGTGATGTTGGAGGAACAGAGACAGACAATCAGCCAACGTATGGAGAACTGGGAAGAATAGAATATTATTGTACCCTAGTCTTAGATTTTAAGCGGTTTATAATTGGCCAAATCCTTTAATTTAAAAAAATATTATTATATTATTATTCTTTTCTCGATCCTTACCATCTTAGAACCACGTAAAATAACCCACTGTAGTCACTTCCTTTTGTATCCTGCTTCTTTTCTTGTTTGTCAATATTTCTTCATTACATCACTTTGCTTTTTCTTCCTCTCCTCCGCCCAGATGTAGTTTCGTTCTTTCCTTACATTCTCCTGGAAACCCTTGACATTTTGCGTTAAATATCTGAAATTTATTCTGTTGTTATTATTATTATCATTATTACTATCACTATTATTATTGCTATCGAGAACATGGCAGCGCAGTAGCTTAGCTGCACGTCTTTCACCAGGACGGTGGAGGTCCGAATCCCAGGGAAGGCGGGATAGAATTTTTACCTGAAAAATCCATTGTAGGCTATCAGGAAGGGCCTACGGCCTTGAAACGCTGGTCAAAACCAAAATGATCCGGCGATCTCAATTAATTGGGATAAGCTGCTGAAAGTATGCACAGAATGTACATTATCATCATCGTTACCGATCAATTGTTGCCCAACACTCGCTGAGAATATTCAACTCATTGCATGTCACATATGACTAGAAACACAATCAAGGTATGTTTGTATTATAAAATACGGTACAGAAAACGTAATGCTATAATCATCTGGTAATACATTTGCAGCTTTGTTCCTGTTTTTTTTTTTTTTTTTTTTTTTTTATTTTCTGTTGGGAATGTATTTAGAGGGACAAATCCGAGACGTGTTCTCCCTGTAAACTGACCGAGTTGGAGAAACTCAGTAGAGCGGATCGCGGGATTCCCCCCTCCCCACCCTGCCTCATCCCGAAACGAATCAAAGTTCCGCATGAGGTCACGTGACAAAAACACCGAAGCAGCGCACAACACAGTGTGTTGAGAACTTGCCGCTGGCTAGAAAGTTAAACTGGCGGCACACGGGGTTTTATAGAACTCAGAGTACATTCGAATTGCCCCCGGGGCGAGGCAAACCGCAACGAATTGAATAGTCTGCCGCTATTGTCCACAACCCGAGGGTCACCAATTCGAAGTCTGGTTTCTGCGGTAACTCTTTGATACAGTTTAAACAGTCTGCGACTTTGTGGTCCTCAAGAGATTGACCATATTCTACTCTGAAGAGTTAAGATGGGTGGCTCCTCAAGTAGGTTTCCTTCAAAAAAATTGACTTTGGGGATACAGAAATAAGCTATAATACAGTAGGTTTCGAAACACTTAGTACCATCTGTTAATCTTTCCAGGCCCAGGGCGGTACATATACTTCTTCAATATTTTTATCAGCAGCAGTTAGTATTACCGGTATGTGAATTCTGATTAGCGCTGACGATAAGGAACGTTCTCGCGATGTCCCGATTAAACTTTTAAAACCGCCTCATAGAAAAACGTTACTAAAAACGTTTAACGTTTTGTAAAGAAACGTTTTCATACGCGTTTAGAGATTCTTTTTTTAATCTTGAACTTCTTAAGGATACTGTGTACCGGTACTATTGAAAATGTGAAATTGAGTACATTGTCAAGCATGTATTGTTTTGTGGGAAGCATATGTCGACGATTCTTGTAACGTGCAAAATGTAACTTATTGTGAACTGGTGGATAACGATATGATGGTATTTTGTGGTTAGAAAATTAATACTATTTGTAACAAAAGACATTTCAGGAAAAGTGACAGATTGGATCATTCAAGAACACTTATCTTTCAAGGGAAGTATCAGGTAAGTCAGGTCGAAACCTATCTTGAAACTTTGTGGACGCGATCGTTGTGCTATAAGAGGAAAACGTGCGGAAAATCAGCTGCCAGAGTGAACTGCAAGGCTCCGATATCATGTGACGAATCTCTCATATAGAGCAATGGAAGGTATCGAGTACCGTACATGTTGGAATGGACAGCCCTGACCGCCCAAGAACTCAAGGCCGGTGAGAAGGAGCTCCACACTCCAGTCAGTAGATACGCCCCACCTCGCTACTACTCCGAGTGCTACAGGGATGTCCAGCTCCTCCAGCCGTCATGCCTGCGTATCAGGATGTCAAGTACGATTTCGGAGCCTTGCAGTTCAATCTGGCGGCTGATTTTCCTCACGTTGTCCTCTTATAGTACAACGATTGCGTCCACAACGTTTCAAGATAGGTTTCGACCTGTCTTATCTGATACTTCCCTTGTTAGTGTTTTTTGTTGTTGTTTTGTTTTTGTTTTTTCAACCAAATGCTATCTACGTTCTTTCACATACTGAGAATAGCAAACTTCAGAATGTTAACCTATTTAGTTCATTAATTTTAGAATACAATCAAAGAAAATTACTTTTTTAAATTATTAGGTAGATTTCATTAGAAAGCTAACTATTGCAATGGGTCCCATGTTTCGACTTCCGGAAAATTTCGACATATCGTCGCGTTTCACATCCCCCAGACCCCAAAACCACCGTCAGTTCAAAAGTTTATATATAATTTATGTATGTATATATGTATGTATATATATATATATGCATATCAGTTTCTTGTAGACACGATAACTGCCGTAATTTTGCACCAATCACTTTGAATATTTTACCGAATATGTATACCTATAAAATCTCGGTTGAGTTCGTTACTGGGCTAAATCGGTTGAAGGGGGTGAAAATGGGGGGCTTTTTTCGAAATAGTGAAATATTGCTATAACTCTCTTAATATGTGAAATATCGAATCCGTTCAACGTTCATACTATGTGTCGGATAAAGCCCAAAAATTTATGTTTGAACGGTTTTTTTTATAGCACCAACCATTGACCAAAGGGGTGGGAAAAAGTGGGTTTTTCGGGAAACATTAATCATATCTCTCTTAATAGGCACAATATCAAAACCGTACAAAATGGACAATATTGCCCTAATACTTACATAAAATTTTGTCTGAAACAATTTTTGATATGACCCACCATTATGCCAAGGGATGAGAAAAATGATTTCGGAATTATAAGAAAATGCCAAGAGCTATCAGTGGTTGCCATGGCAATACTACTAAATTGATGAGGGATGAGCCATCAGACGTTGCCAAGATAACGCACTTGCACGAGATCATATTCAGAATTCCATCTGACTGTGAAGCGGCTTCGGTGACGTAACTGGTAGCAAGCATGCTGAATGTCTATGCCCAAGGTCGCGAGTTCAAAGCCGGCCGAAGTCGTCGGATTTTCTAACAGCGCTAAAAATCCCTCAGTATGCTTTCCTTTGAAGGGGAAGTTCCAACGTTCGTTGCGAGTTGCTGGCTGCGGTGGCATCTAGTAGCCAAGTTCACAGGTAGGTGTCGTTGACGGTAGTACCTGGTAGCAACATTAGGAACTACTGCTTGAAATTGACCGTCTGCAGTCCTTACCTGAATTACAGACTAATACAGCCATCCCTAAGTACACGGGGTTACATGACCGCGTTGTCGCAGCCCCTAAACTGAGGAACCAACCTAAATCTCTGCGGGAGATATAATTTTGCGTGAAGAAGTAACAGACCGTTACATAGTTACACATCAGTGTCGAAACCTTGCATAAGGACAGTGTGACCACAAGTATAAAAATGGACCCCAAATGACAAGAAGGTTACCGTTCCCATAAGACAATAAAATGTTTAAAATAAGCATAAAATGACGAAAAACAAAGTTAATTAAGCTCCAATTATAAAATACCTTCTCGCAATAAATGAGGTCTGATCCTTCTACGAAAACCTGCATATTCTGCCTATTTTCGCAATCCCCAAGTTTGTCCGGTGAAATCTACCTCCGCCTTCCGGCGTGCCGAGAGGACTTTTTTTTAATGGATTATATATTTTTTCGGCTGGCTGGTGAAAATTAATTATTGGTCAACTTTTTGATGTTAGCAATTCTCAGTATGTGAAACAAGTAGTTCCGTGAAGAATTATACAGCCTATTTTCATATATCCTACTTATATTAATTGCCACTATAAACATACTAAATTTCAGTTTGATTGCTGTAATAGATTCGTAGATACTGAGAACCGACTAAATATTGCGGATGGTCGCCATGATGGATTTTTATATATGTAGGTCTTAGAGTTATGTACTGTTACATGAAGATTATTTTGCACGTGTTGTATTCAAACTTCAATCGCATGATTAGGACACAAGAAGTGAAAACGAGATTTTAAAATTTCGCACAGCTGCCAGCTTGTGGTTATGGAAACAATTGAAAAAAAGTATATGCCAGTGGATTAACATTTGTATTAGGATTTACTGTACCAAGTGTCACTGCACTCGTATGATTAAATTGCGAGAAACGACCATGTGAATACTTATACTTCGCGTCGCCGCCATGTTGGATTTGTGATCACCAGGTTATTGAAAGTCCTATGGGTAAACTTATGTTCATAGCCCCTATGAACGTTAAAAAATTCAATTTGATTGCTGTAATATATTCATAGATATTGAGATCCATCTAAATATTTCGGATGGTCGCCATGTTGGATTGTTATATGTAGAGGCCATTGAGGCATGTACCATTAAAGGAAAATTATTGCCTAGGTTCATTATTAGAACTTTCACTTCGATCGCATGATTACGACACAAGAAATAAAAAACTGAATTTTAAAATTCACCCAGCCGCCATCTTGAGGTTATGTAAACAATTGAATTAAATTAGATACCAGTGCATTACAATGTGTATAAGCATTTCCTGTACCAATTTTCATTGCGTTTGGATTATTAAATCGCGAGAAAGGTCTATTTAAAATTTTCAATTTCGCATGGCCGCCATATTCGTTTTGTAGTTAACCGGTTTTTGAAAGTCTTATAAATGAACTTCCATTAGTGCCCTTTATCTCCGTACAATATTTCAGGGTGATAACGCTAATAGTTTCAGAGATATAGAATGCCGGTGAAATATTTCGCACAGCCGCCATCTTGAGGTTATGTAAACTGACACGTGGATGGCCAGCGTGGATCTACTTACCTGTCTTCAGAGGTCCGCCTCGCTTCCACAGCAAAAACACCTCCAGATGACATGCCCCAACAGAAGAGCACCCAAAGGGGTAGATGGAAGGTGGACAAGGGGAACGCACAGGCTATTCTACAGACACCCCCTAATAACCAATGGAATTGTCGCCGACGAAATAATGCCACAACAGTTGCTTTAAAAAAATTAAAAGAAAAATTTAATTGTTAAAATTTAGAGAACACCTCCACCAGAAAACAGAACATGCATCAACCAGCATAATTTACAAGAAGGCAAGAGACCGCTCAACATGCTTGCTTGCAAAGCCAACAAAAAGAAAAGAATTAAATTAAAATTAAAATGTTAAAGCCCAAAGATTAAAGTAAAATTACAGATAATAATTAAATGAGAAAGGGCTTGATAATTTACAAGGGAATGCAATACCGATCCGACATGCAGAGATCCAGGCCACGCCATAAAACGAAAGGATAAAAATCTATATATATAAAAATCAATGTAACGTGATAGTTTGTCTGTGGGTATGTATGTCTCCTATGCGTTCATATACCATTCGTCCGATTGCGATGAAACTTGGGTGAGATGTTGAGTACACTCCAAGGAAGGTTTCTGACTTAGTAAATCCATTTTACAATAGGTAGCGCACGCGTAGATTCAACAAATGAGTGACGATGCGCGAAGCATTTCAACAAAGTCCCGTATGTGTTCATATACCATTCGTCCGATAGCGATGAAAATTGTGTGAGATGTTGTGTACACTTACGTGAAGGTTTCAAAATTAGTGAATACATTTCACAGTAGATAGCGCACAAGTAGATTCAACAAATGAGCGACGACACGTAATGCGTTTCAACAAAGTCCCGTATGCATTCATATACCATTCGTCCGATAGCTATGAAACTTGCGTAAAATGTTGTGTACACTGCAGGGAAATTTTCTGGCTTAGTACATCCACTTTACAATAGGCAGCGCACGAGTAGATTCAACAAATGAGCTACGACGCGCGAAGCATTTCAACAAAGTCACGTTTGCGTTCATATACCATTCATCCGATAGCGATGAAACTAGGCTGAGATTTTGTGTGCACTCCAGGGAAGGTTTCTGGCTTAGTAAAGCCCTTTAAAAATAGGTAAAGCACGAGTAGAATCAACAAATGAGCAACGGCGCGCGAAGCGTTTCAACACAGTCCCATATAATTTCATATACCATTCATCCGATAGCGATGAAACTAGGGTGAGATGTTGTGTACACTCCAGGGAAGGTTTCTGGCTTAGTACATACATTTTACAATAGGTATCGCATCAGTAGATTCAACAAATGAGCGATGACACGAGAAGCGTTTCAACAAAGTCCCGTATAAAGTCATATACCAGTCGTCTGATAGTGATAAATGTTTGGTGAATTGTTGTGTACACTCCAGGAAAGGTTTCTGGCTAAGTAAATCCATTTTACAATAGGAAGCGCACGTTTATATTCAACAAATGAGTGACTACGCGCGAAGCGTTTCGACAACGTCCCGTATACGTTCACATACCATTCATCAGATTGCGATGAAACTTGGGTGAGATGTTGTGTACACTCCAGGGAAGGTTTCTGGCTGAGTACATCCATATTACAATATGTAGCGCAAGAGTAGAATCAACAAATGAGCGACGACACGCGAAGCGTTTCAACCAAGTCCCGTATGCATTCAGAAACCATTCGTCCGTAGCTATGGAACTTGGGTGAGATGTTGTGTACACGTCGTGGAAAATTTCTGGCTTAGTAAATCCACTATACAATATGCAGCGCACAAGTTGATTCAACAAATGAGGGACGACGCGCGAAGCGTTTCAACAAAGTCCCGTATAAGGTCATATACCATTCTGCCGTTAGCGGTGAAACTTGGGTGAAATATGGTGGACACTCCAAGGAAGGTTTCTGGCTTAGTAAATACATTTCACAGTAGGTAGCACACGAGTAGATTCGACAAATGAACGACGACATGCGGAGCGTTTCAATACAGTCCCCTATGTCTTCATATCCCATTAGTCCGATAGTGATGAAACTTGGGTGAGATGTTGTGGACACTTACGTGATGGTTTCTAACTTAGTAAATACATTTTACAGTAGGTAGCGCACGAGTAGGTTCAACAAATGAGTGACGGAGCGCGAATCGTTTAAACAAAATCAGGTATGCGTTCATATACTATTCATCCGATTGCGATTAAACATTGATCAGGTATTGTGTACCCGCCAGGGAAGGGGACTTAGTAAATCCAATTCACAATAACTAGCGCAAGAGTAGATGCATCAAATGGGTGACGACGCACGAAGCGTTTCAACAAAATCCCCTATTGCGTTCATATAACATTCTTCGATTGCGATGAATCCTTGATGAGTTATTGTGTACACGCCAGGGAAGGGCTTCGACTTAGTAATACATTTCTCAATAGGTAGCGCACGAGTAGATTCAACAAATGAGTGACAGCGCACGAATCGTTTAAATAAAACACCGTATACGTGCATATACAATTCATCCGATTGCGATGAATCATTGATGAGTTATTGTGTACACGTCAGGGAAGGGTTTCGACTTAGTAAATCCATTTCACAACAGGTAGCGTACGAGTAGATTCAACAAATGAGTGACAGCGATGAAACTTTTGAAAGTTGTTGTGCACGCTTCCACGAATGGTTCTAAATTAGAAAATCCATTTTACGATAGCTTAGAGGCAGTTAACATGTGTATCCAAAAGCACTTCAAGAAACAGATTTTCAACGCCAACACTTTCTTTGATTGTCATTGCAACGCATGCCGGGTACAGCTTGTTAAATTAATAAAATAAAATATGCTCAATTAAGACATTTCCGATATTCGTGACTAAGAAAAACACAAGAACATTCACCAAAAACATAAGGTTAAACCAACAAGATTAGCAAAAGCATATTAAGCTAACACCACAACACGTTTGAGTTTCGCGGTCGGCGCCAAGAGACTGCCCTCCAAGACCAGGATGCATTTCGGCAAAACAAAAACAAACATGGCCACTAAAAACAGGAGACCGCATGTCCGATCGAATTACGGCAAACAATTTAGCAAAATTAAATTTTTAAATCAGCAGAAAGAAATGAACGGAGGAAAACAATTACGTCTAAATACTATTAACATGAGGCTGGAGCATCGGATCGTAAATTAGAAAAATAATATGCCAATCCCAAGATTGCCAAAGGAAAATAAATAATAATTTAAAACGTAAAATAAACTAGAAATGTGTCTCCAGAAGGTACGAAGAAAAATAACAAAATTAATATATATCTGGTAACATTATTAAAACATAAAAAAATTGACCTACCAGGCGAAACAAAACACAGCATTACAACATACATGCAAGGCCAATATTGGAGCTCCCATAATAAAATATATTAAAAAAATTATAACGTACCTTAAAACTTCACAGTGGAGACACAATAAAAATAAAATAATTCACACACAAACCAAATAACGTAATACGGCACTATATTGCCTTAAAATGGCCCACCCAGCACATGCTTCGTTTGGGTCACAAGCACTGGTCTGCATCGAGATGCGATTACATTTCATACGTCCTCTTCACGGCGAAACGATGAAAATTAAAGCCTGAAGAGCACAGGCAATTTCTTAGTAGAATTGGTATTCATATTTGGTTGAGATACTCCTTCACACCAGCGCCCGGCTTGTTCTCTTGACAACAGACAATGAACTCCACAAGATGGCGGAGAATCACACGTCAGACACCGAACTGCATTCATGTAAATAGTTATTGTCCAATCAAGGCTTGACACATCAATCAACAATGTGATTATTAAGTAATTAATTTGGCGGTATCATGAATACACAGTCCTTTGTTTCATGACGTAGAAAAAAAATAGCCTTCAAACATGACACGAATAGGATAACTTTATAAGGCACCCCAACACACTCTATCGGAGAAGAAGGAACCACGTGAAGAAACCCCGAAGTCCGACAGCAGCTGCCATCTCGTGTTCACAAACGGAATCAAGTCACCAGGCGGTCGATTCAAAATGTCAAGGAACACCAGAATACAGGGAAGATGGATTTTTAAAAACATTGGGACGGGCATTGCACGTAACAGTCTCCCTCCCTTAAGCGTGAACACCGTTCACGAATATGCCTAGGCATAGGCAGTACCCCTTAACTAGTCGATTCACCAAGCATGTTTCCAGAAGATAATGTTCACCAGTTAACTCCAATTGATGGTCGAAACCGCATCGTTTTGGTTAGGAAGAGTTCAGGGTCAGATTATCAGTGAAGGGATAATTGATCACCTCGCAAACCACTTAGTTAACCGCTTCACTGTGTCCATAAGTCTTCAGAAACGCTGAACACCAGCACCAGCAGTGCTTTCATAGTCCGAGACACGTTAGGTAAATTTTCATAAGGTCCAATGTAGTTAGCTTTAAACGAAGTAGGTGGAAGCAATGTGCCAGATATCATTCGACGCGTGGGCAGCCATTTACAAAACAGAAGTTTAATCTTATTTAAAAAAAAATACAGAAATTACAATTTCTTACTACATTTTACAAAAGAGAAACAAAGTTGAATTTAAATGAAGAAAATATTTCTGACCATGACCTAGATCCGTGCTAACAAAATTTCATAAATAACAAGATTACCTTTTTACAGACTAGAAGTACCTTTCAAGATTAGATGAGTTAAGCGACTATACATTTAGAAGGAACTACGGTAGAGGAATAACCACTTAAATTCCCAAGGAATCATGTATATAAATTTTACCATGAGTTATGTCTCCCACCGAGTCCAACTTACAAGCTAGCATTTTTTATGAAAACATCAAAATTTAGTTTCAATTTTACAATATACCATAAAAATGGGAATTATCCAACAGTTACAGTTTGTATCCCAGCAGAGTTTTCATATCCAGTTCAAAATTCCAGAAGGAACAGATGTCTGAAGGCTTCAATGAAGGTTAGGGATACTCTACATTATACAAAAACAGTTTACAAAATTTATGGTAGCATTTCCTCATAAGAAACCTCTCCACCTCGCTCAATGTGCGACAGATGCACTCTGGAAATTTTGTTGGCCTTAGGGTTTCTAATTAACAGAGTAACGGGAGTCAGGAATGCCTCTACATAACACGGGCCTTTAAAACGAGGGGTCAACTTGCTTGAAACTAGATTACTGACGCCCTTGGGCTCGAAATTGCGAACGTACACAACATCACCAATTTCCAAATCAGTTGGCTTGCGACAGGCATTGTGTCGCTTGGCAAGTTGGTCATGTGATACCTTAATACTCTCTCTAGCCTCGTCGAATTTCGCCCTCATATCCTCGGGTGTGAAACTGTCTGGAAGGAGAACGTGCAGGTTCCACAGATTAGACAACGGAGAATTAGCCATAAACGAAAACATTAACGAAAAAGGGGTGGCTTGCGTGCTCTCGTGCACGGCTGTGTTGAAAGCAAAATTGAGCCAATGCAAATTAGAATCCCACTTGGAATGGTCGTCGTGGTGGAAAGCAATCAGAGCAGAACGGAGATTACGATTGACTCGCTCAGCGAGAGACGGGTTAGGAAAATAGGAAGTGGTGGTTACATGCGAAATAGCATAATCAAACAAGAATTGACGGAACTGATGAGATACAAAGCACTTGGCATTATCTGACACCAGGTACTGACATGGCCCAAAAGATGAAAAGATGGAATTAAGACACTTTATGACAGAACTGGTCGTAGCCTGTCTGGTGGGGAAAATCCAACTAAACCGGGTGAAACCGTCAGTGCAAACAAGCGCAAATTGGTTTCCCCGACCAGAGCGAGGGAACGGCCCAACATGATCGATAAAAAGCCTCTCCATGGGTCTAGATGCCGGTTCGGATGACAACAGGCCAACCTTAGTAGAAACCGGAGGCTTGCTAATACTACATGAAGCACAATTTCTAATGAGCCTCCTGATGTCGCCATCCATAGCTTGCCAAATGAAAAACTGTCTGATCTTAGCACGGGTCTTGAATACTCCTAGGTGGCCACCAATAGGAGATTCGTGATAGTAACGAAAGATTTCCGGAATGAGGACCGACGGGAGCACAATTTTAGGAAGACGGTCATGACGAGACGAACAACACAATACACCATCCTTTAGAGAGTAGGGCTTGATCACTTCACCAGAATTGATTCGGTCAATTAGGCTAGATAAGGAGGGATCGTCTTTCTGGAATCGCCTCACATCTTCAAAAAGCACAGGGGAATTGCTAAGAACGACATTGACATAATTTACAGGTGATACAAGGTTTACGGGTTCACATCCTTGAATATCCTCTTCGGCAGTTTCCTCATACATGCGGCTTAATGAATCAGCTACCGCATTTTCGGACCCACGAATATGGTGGACGGTGAACTGGAATGACAGAATCCTAGTTGCCCATCTGGCAATCCTACCAGTTTTACGGGGTTTCCCTAACACCCAGCTCAAGGCTTGGTTATCGGTCTCAAGGAGAAACTTAGTGTGCTCAAGATACATACGGATTTTTTCCAGGGCGAACAACACAGCTAAACCCTCAAGTTCGTATATGGAATACTTCCTCTCTGCGTCCGTTAAGGTACGAGAAGCGTATGAAATGGGTTGCCTACCCAGATCAAACTCTTGCAGTAGGACAAAACCAACACCACGACCAGACGCATCAGTCTGCACAATGAACTGCTTCCCAAAATCCGGAATGGCTAACACAGGGGCGTTAGAGAGCGCAAGCTTAAGATCTTCGAAGGCTGCCTGCTGAGAGGGACCCCACTCAAACTTCACAGCCTTTTTGCGTAATTGATTTAGAGGAGCAGCAAGGTCGGCAAAATTACTGATGAACTTATGGAAGAAGTTCACCATACCAATATAACGAGCAACACCCTTGGCGTTCTTGGGTGGTTTAAAATCTCTGATGGCCTGAGTACGAGATTGGTCCACGGAGATACCAGATTCAGAAACAATATGTCCCAAAAAGGAAATTTTGGGCTTGGCAAAGGAAACTTTGGACAATTTGACGGTAAGGCCAGCGTCAAGCAATCGATCAAGTACAACCTTCAGATGATCAACGTGTTCCTCGAAGGACTCAGAATAGATCACCACATCGTCAAGATAGTGGTACACAAATTTGAATTTAATTTCTGAAAACACCTTGTCCAGAAGTCTGCTCAACACAGCGGCTCCGGTGGACAGGCCAAACGGGACACGGGCATACTCAAACAGGTTCCAGTCAGTGGAAAAGCAGTAACATGCCTGGATTCCGGAGAGAGGGGAATTTGGAAGTAAGAAGAATTTAAATCGAGGATCGTGAACACCTTCGCGTTGCGAAACCAACTAAAACAAGTATGAAGGTCCGGCAAAGGAATTGATTGTAAAACAACCTTTTGATTAAGAGCCCTATAGTCGACCACCGGCCGAAAACCACCGTTAGGTTTTGGCACAAGGAATACAGGGGATGAGTAGGCAGAGATAGAAGGTTGGATAACACCTTCTTCCAACATCTTATCGATAATCTTCCGAAGTTCAGCCATCTTGGGCGGGGCAAGGCGATACGAACTGGAACGCACCGGCACAGAATCGGTTAGCTCAATCTTGTATTCCATCAAATGGGTTACACCCAACTTGTCAGTAAATACATCGCTATACTCCTGACATAACCTCTTAATGGCATCCTTTTGAAGACTCGTTAAATTTTCAAGATCGAGATCCTCAATAGTCATAGGTTCACTAACAGAATTGACCGCAGGAGAAGATAAAACCGGGTTAAACGATAACTTACTCTGCGGATTAAACTTAAACCATAAGTTGCGAGCTCCAAAATCAAGAAGCATACCAACGTGTGACATGAAATTAGCTCCAATGACCACAGAACAAGAAAGATTTCTGGCAACAAAAAATTTAAACTTCCAAGAAAAATTTAGAACATGAATTTTGACTGTCATACTACCCAAAATATTTAAGTTTGAACAGTTTGCCGAAATAAAAGATTCATTGTTAGGCTCTAACTCAGGAAATTTTCAAACACTCTTCATAGATAAAAACCAGTCCTCGCTTATAAAGGATGCGACACTACCAGAATCAAGCAATGCAGAAACGGGCTCGTCATTAACTCAAATTTCAATAAACGGGGATATTCCTTTCGCCACAGGAGAAATTCCAAAATCATTACTCACTCTAAAACGATTACAAGTAGATGACAAGGACACCCGCACCACAGGTTTCACATTATGTTTAGAATTAGGCTGACTTGCCACGACATTGCTCACCGACAGGTTAGGTAGGTCAGAGACATAAGCAGAATTAGCACGTGAACATTTAGTTTTCAACGAGTTATCAAGATTTTCATTAGTAGGGCGACCAGAAACTTCACAGGGATTTCCCAAACTCTCATGCACAGAAATATCCTTAGAAGTAACATCCGAATTGGTCTCCACAACATCTCGTCATTGGCGATACACAACCTGGTTATTCGGACACACCTTCTTAACATGTCCCACGCCACCGCACGTGTGGCACTTAATATAGGGTCTTGGGTGGAACATAACCTTAGGCGGGGGACGAGACATCAAGGAAGGAGGGGGACGAGACATCAAGGAAGGAGGAGGAACATTAGCTACACGAAGGGAATCTGCATGTTTCACAGACATAGCCTCTATAACGACCTGTTTCAGCTCGACAAATGACGAAGGCCTGGTACACATAGTCATGTATGACCTATATTGAGGCGAAAACCCATTTACAATCGATGACACCAACTGTCGTTCAGTTAAAGGGGATGCAAATACCTGGGCATACACCTTAATGTCACTGACATAGTCGCTAAGTTACTCGTCCAACCTTTGGACACGATACAAGAACTTTTGCTCAAGAGTACTAAGGGCACTCACAGGGGCAAAAAAACCACAACACTTCCCTAATAAACATGGCTAAGGACATGCGGAGGTGGATAGCTTCAATCAGCTTATCGCGCAGCATACCGGATGCAACAGGATACAAAAGTTGGAAAATCTGAATTTCCGACATCCCAAAAATCGAGGCATGGTTACCCAATTCGACCACTTGCTTTAAAAATAGGACCACCTGGGTAACGTCATCTAGGTTGAAACTCTTTAACGTAGTTAAGAAACCAGAAATAGGATGAGGAATCGACCCATAATTAACGGTAGGCGAGTATGTAGCATTAGGAAAAGAGACATTGTTACCAGGGTAGCCCGCTCGCACACCCTCTACAGGAGACAAAACATTTACATTGCTAGAGAAAGAACTGGGATGCAATGGGTCAGTAGGATCCAGGAAATCATCAGGTGACCTAACATGAGAAGAATGACCGTATCCAGGGTTAGGTGGTCTGGTCGAGCCAGAGCCAGACAATAGAGGGGCAGGCAAACCACTACTAGTAATCGATCCCAAAACCTCAGACCTAGTAAACAGAGGTGATTCACGTTCAACCCCAGAAGAACTCTCCAAATTCTCAAGGTTATCTCTTAAGTCAATTAAATCGAAAACACTCTTATTGTCGGCCATTTTGAAAATCACAGAATGCAGACAGACAATACAGAAGGAAACAAATTTTAGGAATTACGAGGACAGTTTACACTTTCACAACAATACCATAACTACCAATTACCAACACCATAGATTAGGCTGACACTCTACACCGCCACCATATTATACAAGAGCATGCACAATGCTGCCCAGAACTGCATACGTCACCGCCTGCTTGGCTCGAGAACAGGAAGCTAAATTACAATAATTTGCACAAAACACATGGCGAAAAGCTTCAGACAGGGCTCCTCGACGCCTTCACTCGTAGCATGTAGGCTATCAGAATATTACCAATTCCACATTTCCCATGCCAAGAACACATGCCAGCCAATTACCGAGCTTCTTCTTCAGTGGGGATGTTGTATTACAAACAGGATAAAATACAGCAGCAAACACCTCGCTTTGAACCGGTCACTTACATAACAGCACATGGATATTCAGAGGCAAACATGAAATTAAACAAACGACAAGGATTAGCTTTACATAACATCAAGTGCACTGACATGACATATCTCATCAACAACCGCTCCATCAGCACTAGATGGGTCCATAAAACGAGCCTGCGGGTATTGAGGAGGGGATAGTTACGGAAGCGAACTCGAGCTCGGTCTGCTACCAAAATGACACGTGAATGGCCAGCGTGGATGGGCCAACTTACCTGTATTTAGAGGTCCGCCTCGCTTCCACAGCAAAAACACCTCCAGATGACATGCCCCAACAGAAGAGCACCCAAAGGGGTAGAAGGAAGGTGGAGAAGGGGAACGCACAGGCTATTCTACAGACACCCCCAATAACCAATGGAATTGTCGCCGACGAAATAATGCCACAAAAGTTGCTTTAAAAAAAATAAAAGAAAAATTTAATTGTTAAAATTTAGAGAACACCTCCACCAGAAAACAGAACATGCATCAACCAGCATAATTTACAAGAAAGCAAGAGACCGCTTAACATGCTTGCTTGCAAAGCCAACAAAAAGAAAAGAATTAAATTAAAATTAAAATGTTAAAGCCCAAAGATTAAAATAAAATTACAGGCATAATTAAATGAGAATGGGCTTGATAATTTACAAGGGAATGCAATACCGATCCGACATGCAGAGATCCAGGCCACGCCATAAAACGAAAGGATTAAAATTAAATTAATAAAATAAAATATGCTCAATTAAGAAATTTCCGATATTCGTGACTAAGAAAAACACAAGAACATTCACCAAAAACATAAGGTTAAACCAACAAGATTAGCAAAAGCATATTAAGCTAACACCACAACACGTTTGAGTTTCGCGGTCGGCGCCAAGAGACTGCCCTCCAAGACCAGGATGCATTTCGGCAAAACAAAAACAAACATGGCCACTAAAAACAGGAGACCGCATGTCCGATCGAATTACGGCAAACAATTTAGCAAAATTAAATTTTTAAATCAGCAGAAAGAAATGAACGGAGGAAAACAATTACGTCTAAATACTATTAACATGAGGCTGGAGCATCGGATCGTAAATCAGAAAAATAATATGCCAATCCCAAGATTGCCAAAGGAAAATAAATAATAATTTAAAACGTAAAATAAACTAGAAATGTGTCTCCAGAAGGTACGAAGAAAAATAACAAAATTAATATATATCTGGTAACATTATTAAAACATAAAAAAATTGACCTACCAGGCGAAACAAAACACAGCATTACAACATACATGCAAGGCCAATATTTGTGCTCCCATAATAAAATATAAAAAATAATTATAACGTACCTTAAAACTTCACAGTGGAGACACAATAAAAATAAAATAATTCACACACAAACCAAATAACGTAATACGGCACTATATTGCCTGAAAATGGCCCACCCAGCAAATGCTTCGTTTGGGTCACAAGCACTGATCTGCATCGAGATGCGATTACATTTCATACGTCCTCTTCACGGCGAAACGATGAAAATTAAAGCCTGAACAGCACAGGAAATGTCTTAGTAGAATTGGTATTCATATTTGGTTGAGATACTCCTTCACACCAGCGCCCGGCTTGTTCTCTTGACATCAGACAATGAACTCCACAAGATGGCGGAGAATCACACGTCAGACACCGAACTGCATTCATGTAAATAGTTATTGTCCAATCAAGGCTTGACACATCAATCAACAATGTGATTATTAAGTAATTAATTTGGCGGTATCATGAATACACAGTCCTTTGTTTCATGACGTAGAAAAAAAATAGCCTTCGAACATGACACGAATAGGATAACTTTATAAGGCACCCCAACACACTCTATCGGAGAAGAAGGAACCACGTGAAGAAACCCCGAAGTCCGACAGCAGCTGCCATCTCGTGTTCACAAACGGAATCAAGTCACCAGGCGGTCGATTCAAAATGTCAAGGAACACCAGAATACAGGGAAGATGGATTTTTAAAAACATTGGGACGGGCATTGCACGTAACATAAACAATAGAACGAAATTATATGTCGGTGCATTACAATGTGTATGAACATATACTGTACCAAGTTTTATTGCGATGGTTGGTTAAATCGCGAGAAACATCTATTTAAAAGTCGCAAATTCGCTTGGCCGCCATGTTGGTGTTGTAGGTACCAGGATTTCAAAAGTCGCATAGGTGACCTTCTAGTAGTTCCCTTTAACACCGTAAAATATTCCAGGGTGATATCGGCAATAGTTTCGGAGAGATTGAATGCTGGTGAAATATTTCGCACAGCCGCCATTTTGGATTGGTGGGACGTAACAAAATTTGAAGGGCACGGTCGGGGTCACCCGGAATAGTGCTATGAACTTACTGAGCCGTTTAGAAGTTATTAGGGGGACACACACCATCACACAGACACAAGGACAAAAGGTGATCTCATAAATGAAAATAGGCTAAAAACTCAGAGAGCATTTGGTTAAAAAACAACTGAGATAAGAGTGGCTTCGGTGGCGTAGTTTGCAGCAAACTGAGCTTCTATGCCCAAGATCGTGGGCTCAAATCTGGCCGAAGTCTACGGATTTTTTAAGAGCGTTAAAAATCCCTCCGTGTGACTTCCTTCGGAGGGGAAGTTATAGATTTATGGCATGTAAAAGAACCTTCCACTGACTACAATTGTGTGTAGCTAAATTTGTAGGTTAGATTTGATTGACGCTCTATTAATTTCCAACGTTCGTCGCCAGGTACCAGTTGCGGTGGCATCTAGTAGCCAAGGTCACATCTAGGTGTCGTTGACGGTAGCATTTTGTAGCAAAAGTAGGAAATACTTGAAATTGATCGCCTGCAGTCCTTACCTGTATTACAGACAACACTCACTAATACAGCCATCACAATTAACTCCGGTTATCAAACCGATTCTACACACACCCAAAGTACACGGGACTACATGACCGCATTGTCGCAACCCCTAAACTGAGGAACCAACAACATATTCTGGCAGGAGAAATACCATTATAACGCTCAGGCTTAAAAGCTGTTTATATTACCAACAATGACACCCGTCAAACATGAAATATTATTATGGCACGTTTATTAAATTAAGGAAACAAAAAATGGAGCACATTAAAGGTAAAACAAACAAATTTAAGTGAAAACTGGCATAATAATCGAATTATCTTTTAAATCATAAAACGGATTTCAGAAATAGTTAAATTAGGGAATAAATTTTTAAAAAGTGTCTTGGGATTTATCTATTAAACAACGTTTCTCAAGAAAACGTTTATGTAATTGAAAGGTTTACGAAACGGCATAGTAAGAAAACGTTTAAAAGATTCATTGGTTATTAGGGTGCTCTAATTCTGATCCTAAATATTTCCGTTTCAACGGGGCTGGGGATGATATGATTTTGGTATATGGACAGATCGGTTTTAGGTTCGGATGGCCTTCCCGACGCCTAGTTCATCAGAGGTGTTAATTATATGTTGTTGTTGCATTTTTAGGTGGCATGGACATCGCTCCCCTTTACCCCCGTGTACTTGGATGTGTGTAGAATTTGTCTGATAACCTTTATTGTGATGGCTGTATTAGGGTAGGTATTTGTAAATCAGACGAGGGTTGGGAAGGAGGTGGCCGTGGCGTTAAGTTAAGACTCATCCCGGCATTTTCCTGAAGTATAAGGATCAAATCCACGGAAAACCACTTCCAGGTTGACTGAGGTGAGAATCCTCTCAGTTTTATATCTGTAGGTTGAATGTACATTGTACCTCGTTCCAGCCCTCAGACCAGAAATATATATATATATTGGCAGAGCTGGGAATCGAACACGGACAGCCAAAAATGCTATCCGCTACACCCGGAGGTGAACGAAGAAGTTCCTGAAGGGTAAGTCTTTCACCACTGATCAAACTGTACGTGATGCTATGGAAGAGACATTTAACCAGCAACCAGCGTCCTGCATCGTGGAAGGAATAGAGAAACTTGTTCAGATTTGGGAGAGGTGCTTTAACAGTGGAGGTGACGGTAAACATTTGTTGACTCCCTCGGACACCTTGTCTTATGAAATCTGACGTAATATACAGCAGTGTACATTGTCCAATACTAATTGGGTTCGTTCCTAGAATAATTCTTATGTAACTGCTATACCGGCCGTGGAGGCCGAAAGCCTCGCTGGTATCGGGAGAGCATGGGTTCGAACCCCACCTCGGTCGTCCGGAAAATGGTTTTCGTGGTTTCTCCTTTTCACCACCAGGCAAATTCCGGGACGATTCCTTTCAATAGGTCCACGGCCGATTTCCGTTCAAATTCCCTTCCCTGATCCGTGCAGAAAAGAAAATGCATTGCCATTGGCTGTATTAATAACATTATTATAATTGCTCTCAGCTCTCCGAGTGAAGTAGGTATGTTGGTCTTTCTTCTATTTTTATGACCCCTAACCTAACATCTAAATCGGCCCCCTAACGGTTTGGGTGATAGTGACAAACTAATATGAAATTAAACACTAGAACTACAACTTAATTCTAGAAAAAGAAAAAAGCACAAACGAAGAAAGGAAAGGGAAATAGAAGACAAGAAAACGAAATGCCCTCAACCCTCTAAGAAGAGGATTAAGGGACTCGTAAAGAAGTAGAGCCATGAAAGGCAGATAGGAAAGAGGGTAGGGACCGCCGCAAAGATATGGGAAAAGAGGGAAACGGACCTAGCTAAGAAATCCCTCGGAGTCACAAACTTCCGAACTCACCAACTGTGAGTGCACCATAAGCGGTAGGGCTACATCCACCCTGCCTCCTTTAGGGCTCTAATAAAGTAAAGAAGAAGTCTGAACCCTCGAAGAATTAGGGTATCTGGAAATATAATACATGGGCCAATTAATGCAGAAAACGGAAAGGTATAGATTAGACCTTGGATAACCTAATACCGTCGGACTCGGAAGAGAACAAGCGTTGACCAGGGGGGGGGGGGGGGGGTCGACAGGAAATGATGACCAGAGAGGAGCCCGACACAAGTTAGTGGAAGCAATGCGTGACCTAGCTAATGGGGTCCCGTGGTTGCCAACCAACGTGTTGTGAGCCCCTGGGGATGAATGGAGGGGAATATTTTGGAATAGAAAGCCTATTTATCTGCCTGCATCTCGCATGAACACTATTATCCTTCGTCCGTATTACTCTGTAATCACCGCAGCACGCCGGCCTCTCACCGCTGGATCCGTGGTTCAAATCTGGTCACTCGATGTGAGATCTGTGCTGGACAAAACGGAGGCAGACAGATTTTTCTCCGGGTACTCCGGTTCTCCCTGTCAAAAATTTGTTTCCAGCAACACTCTCCACTATCATTTCATATAATCTGTCATGCATTTAATCATTGCCTCAGATGAGTGCGACAGGCTTCGGCAGCCGGCACAGTTCATATCCTCGCCACTAGATAGGGTATTCATTCATTCATTCCATCCCTGACCCGGTTGGTCGACTGGAAGCAGGCTGTGGATTTTTTTAGCCTACTTTCGATTTTTGCAAAAAATGAAAGTAGACTTACGAGATCACTACAGGGCCGAAAATTGTGTGTCTGTCTGTGTGTGTCTATGTGTGTGGGTGAGTCTGTGTGTGTGTGTGTGTGTGTGTGTGTGTGAGTGTGTGTACTCTGAATGTCTGTCCCCCCTATCAATTCGAACACGGTGAAACCGAATTCAACTAAATTTGGTACAGAGGTAGCACTGGCAAAGGGCACCTCAGTGTCATGTTTTATATTGCCGCCATCTTTACCAAAACTTAATGGCGGCCACTCAAATGGTCAAAACGTAATAATGCATTACAACCAAACTAATAATCGGATCTTTACCAAATTTGGTAACAATGTTCCTTCATATGAGCCGCGTCCTGTGCCCAAACTACGAGGTCATCAACCGTACCATTTCAGAATGGCGGCCGTGTGAATTATGCAAACTTTATAATCCATAACATGGGACCCACCAGTTCCGACTATCGAACCAAGAATCGTTTAATCTGTTTGAAACGACGTGGCCCGTTTGAAATTAAAAGTTTATATTTTAATATTATAGTCTAGAAGTGATTTTAAAAAGCTGAGTCGTCTCGGTTATTTGACAAGATGGCAGCTGTTCTCTCGTTCTGACCTTTATTTTATTAATTTCAGTATGTTGCATGCAATATAGGCTAGTGGTAACAAATATATGAACTTTCTATGAAATGAACTCGGTTTAAAATATACTCCAGTAAAGAAAACGTTTAGTCCAAGTCATAATTTGCTATAACGTGGTATATGTATTGGTTCCTAACGATCTATTAGAGTGTGCACGATTGGCTGAGTGGAGGAGAGTGTTAGTCGTGGCCGAGTGAGGTACGTGTGTGCGCGCTGTGTGACCGCATTGGAAGAGTGAACGGTTCCTAATACCGGTGCTTCCTTAGTTCCACGTGTGTACTGACCTTCCGTGTGTCATTCGGACAATACTTTTCCAAGTAGTGTTCCAGATAGGACAACAAAACCAGAAACCCAGAAAACCCCGCTGAAAATCATGTCCGGATACCAGAGGAAAAACACCGTACGCTGCCAATGGGACAGGCAGAGTTCTCGCCCCTCACCAGGAGAAATTCACCGCTGGATTGGCGATACCCTCCGGTTGACTGTCGACCAAGTAGAAGCCATCCAGTTAAATGCGCACGAAAAAACCATGTACATCAAGGTAATCAGCATATCTACTTATCAGAAATTGTTAAATACTTTTGCAGATCCTATTATATTTCAGTATGACTCAGGCGAAATGACAAATGTTAAGCTCTCCACAGCGGTTTCCAATTTTACCACAGTGCGTATATTTAATGTCCCACTCGAAGTTCCCCCTGAAATTTTCAAATCCGTCCTGTCGAAATATGGCACTGTGAGTGACGTCAGGAAAGAACAATGGTCTTCTGCTTATCAGTTCCCGGTGTATAATGGAATACGTGCCGTCACTATGGAAATCAAACAAGATATCCCCTCCACTGAGACTTTTGGTGGCCATTCTGGCTATATAACGTATAATGGACAGAAACAGACCTGTTTAATTTGCAATGCTACCACACATCTACGTATCAACTGCCCAAAGAAAATGATTCCCCTCGGTATAACTCCTACACAACAACGACGTGCCCAATACTCGGATGTTGTGACGCAGCAAACGTCATATGAAAACATGCTTATTGATCAGTCAGCTGGGACAACACCAGAAGTGGCCTCGAATACATATGACGCAGAACTGAACAGAGCAGCGAGCCACAGAGTGCCCCTGTGCTATCGGCAACCTGTATCGCAGCCTTAGAACCAACTATGCCGTCACTACAGGCTGCCACAGAAATTTTGTCTTCACTTCCCCCACCTTCGCTGGTCCCTACCGACTCACTCAAGCAGGTTGATCGGGGATCCGAGAACGTCTCTAAGAAGATTAAAACAAATGCCTCGATTGCCGTACCAGCCCCGAAGAATCAAACTGGCTCTACAAACGTTCCCGCAGCTGTGAAAATGAAACAAAATCTTCATTCTACGTCATCTAGGGACCCACGAACGCTCTCAACCGCTGACAGCCGGCCTATGAATGGCAGTCATAAGGAACTATCTCAACCTAATTTGACATAGTGCACCAGTATATTTCTCACCTGTGTCTTTTTTTCTTTTTTCTTTTTTCTCGAGTCCACCTTCCAGTATGTCTAGCACAACTTTTATACTTCTCTCTTCTTTTATATTTCTCACTGTGGCCACTGTGAATATCAATGTAATAGAATGCCCTCTGAAATTTCAACTGTTGGAGAGATTCCTTCGAGATGCAGACATTGACATTGCCTTCATTCAAGAAGTTGCTCTACCCTGTTTGCCCATATCTGCCTTCAACAAACAATACATCAATACCGGTAATACGAATAGAGGGACCGGATTCCTCATAAGACATGATATCCCACTGGAAGGTGTGCTATGTCATCCATCAGGACGCATAATATCTGGACACATAAACAATACCACCCTGATAAATGTATATGCCCCATCCGGGTCCAATAAACGTGTGGAACGGAAAATGTCCTTTCAACAGAGTATACTGCCTCATCTGCACGACGTTAAGGAAAAACTTATTCTTGCAGGGGATTTCAATTGTATTCAACGCCCAGAAGATTCCACTAGCTCATACCAAGGTGTCAACCCGGCTCTCAGGACCCTTCTTACCTCCCTACACCTCATTGATGCTGTGGATAGTTTAAGAGTGCCCCTGCCCCATTACACCTGTAAAAGTCACAACTCCTCATCACGACTTGACCGCATCTACTTTTCACAGGAACGTATCCAGCCTAGACGATATGAAGTGATACCTGCCAGTTTCACTAACCATCATGCTGTCGTATGTACAATCTCTTACCCCCATCCCATATTTCACATAGGAAGAGGTTATTGGAAGCTGAATTGCTCGCTGTTACTGGAGGAGGAATGCCAAGATATTTTCAGGCAACACTGGACTCGATGGGTCCAACAAAAATGCAAATTTCGCGACTGCGCAGACTGGTGGGATATTTTAGTTAAACCAGGGATCCGCCGCGTCTTTAAGAACATATCTTACCAACGAGGTCGGGAAAGACGGGATACAGTTGAATTTTACTATCGAGTTCTTCGCCAGCTCCAGCAAAGATCTGATGCTGGGGAGCGTATATATGACCAGATCCGGGAAGTTAAAACCAAGCTCCTGTCTCTACAGCAACGAACGCTCGCTCATATAAACGTGGCTTTAAAAGATCGTACAGTGCTCCCGGACGAAAGTGCAAGTGTATACCATATCGCCAAAGGACAACGTGAGCGGCAACGTAAATATATCCACCGCCTCCGCACCAGTATTGGAAGTGTCGTCACCTCCCCTGACGCTATACGTCGTGAAATATCATTATTTTATCAACGGTTCTACGCTAAGGCTCCCATTGATCCACAGCAGGTGACCCTATTGCTGTCATCTTGCAGTACCCAACTATCTCCGGACAACAAAACTCTGCTCAGCGCGGATATTACGGATGAAGAGATTCACTCTGTGGTTAAGCAACTCCCAAACAACCGCTCACCTGGCATTGATGGACTGCCATATGAAATGTATAAACACTTCTGGCCTCTCATTGACAAAGAATTTTGTCATGTCCTGCGTACCATTCTCCAACGTCGTGCTCTTTGTCAATCACATCACGAGGGTACCATAGTCCTCATACCAAAAACATCCTCTCCCATGGCAGTTGGTGACTTCCGACCAGTTACTCTGCTCTGCAGTGACTATAAAGTCCTTACCAAAGTACTTGCATGCCGATTGAAGACTGTTCTACCTGATATCATTGGTGATGAACAATGTTGCAGTATTCCTGGAAGAACTCTGTTAACAAACTTAGCGATACTACGGGACCTACACCTAAAAGCCGAAATGCTCCCCACTGAGCCAATGAGTTTTCTCACCTTAGATCTTGATAAAGCTTTCGACCGCATCAGTCATGAATACTTGTACATGGTCTTGCAACACTTCGAATTTCCTGAAATCCTTATTGACTACATTCGTATGATAAAATGTAATGCTACGTCTCGAGTGCTCGTCAACGGTTTTCTTTCCCCTCTGATTCCAATACAACGATCAGTTAGGCAAGGATGTCCCCTTTCTATGCTACTTTTTGTCATTGGCCTTGAACCGTTCATTCGGACTACCCAGGTGAAGCTACAGGGTTACAAACTGTCCACACATGTTTTTGGAATGTGCGCCTATGCTGATGACGTATCAATATTGATCCTCAATAATGAAGACATCTCCCACATCGATAGCGTCCTTCAGCGCTACCATATCGCCTCTGGAGCACAATCGAACCCCCAGAAAACTGCTTTGCTTCCGCTCAATACTAACTCAGTGATTACCCAACAGCCCTGGTTCCAGATAGTAAATGAGGTGAAAATTCTTGGCATTACCTGGAAGCAATCGCTTCTGGACACAGTGCAAGCAAACTGGACTAAGGTCATTGCCAAAGTTAGGGGAGTGCTGATCCAATTTGGTCAAAGAAACCTCAATATAGTGCAACGGGTCATGGTCCTCAACGTGTTTGCGCTCTCTAAAATATGGTATGTCGCACAACTTTTCCCACTTCCCAAAATGTTTGAGAGCCAATTGGCAAAATATACAGGTTGGTTTATATGGCAAGGATTTTTGTTCCGAGTACAACGGGAACAGTTGTATCTCCCATCCCGGCAAGGCGGGCTAGGGCTAACAGCTAATGGCATGAAATGCCGTGCATTCCTCTGCAAGAACGATATCACCATTCTTTCCCAACATGACACTTTTACGAAAGCGCTATACAAAGATATTCGAAACACAGCCCGTGGTTGTGATAGAGCTTTGCCGAAGATATTTAGGGACCATCAACAGCACCTTCTGGAAACTGTTCCCCAAATGCCTTCAGGGACTGTTCCAACGACGAAAAGTATTTATAACATGTTGCGGCAAGTGGTACACTCCAAACCGCGAATAGAGGCCACCACCCTCTACGTCCATTGGCCCACTGTTTGGAAAAATTTTGGGGCTATGACCATTTCTTCTGCTGTACACTCCCAGGTTTTTATCTTCCTCAACGATCTCATCCCAACCGCTCTACGGCGATATACCATCCGTCTTGAAGCATACCCATGGTGTACTATATGTGGTCAAACTGATACGGCGATACACCGCTTCACATCATGCACGCGAGTTGCCTCCACGTGGCTGTGATGTAAGGGAAAAGTATGTCAACTATTAAATGTGCCCACGGATGACCTTGATGACAGGAAGTTGGTTCGTTTGTCGGTGACCGCCTTCCCCCAAATTAAACAGACTGCCATTGTGTGGATAATGGGCCAATATGTACACTTCGTGATGGACAATGATCAACATTTCTCGTTCCTGGATCTCAGGTATCACCTGCAAAAAGAGCGTTGGAAGCTTAGTGAAAGTGGACAATTGTACGATAAATATGGACACTATCTGGATTTCTTGTGATGTATTAGTATGGTATTTATCATATCTGAAAATTCTGTAATTCTGTAAAGAGCTAATAAAAAAAAGTGGTCAGCGCGTTAGTCTTTCATCAGGCTGACCGTGGTTCAAATCCTATCAGAGTTAGACTTTTTTTCTTGATTTTTTTATATTTATTATTTCTTGAGTACTGAGACGTTGTAAAATAAAGCATTATATGGTGCATTTTGAAATGGAAAATATATATCTAATTAAAACAACATTCACCACCGGAGTGACATCTAAGAGTAATTACTTGAACTATGTTATTGGTAACCACAGCCTTGTAGATGCGAGCTATGCTCTCTACCGGCCAGTGATTGAACCTATGTCTACAGTATAATTGCGAAGGTTATTATTTTTGCCGATAGAGGGTACACATCCCCAAGATAAGGCGCGATTATCACGGCCAACGAGAATGACTGGCTCTGGTGAGTTTTCGTGACGTCAGCAATGTAGTTCTGTTGCACCACTGCCTGGTCTTCGTTTTACTGCCGGTGTGGTACCTAGTCATCTTGTCTACATCATTGAACCTGTATAAACGTTGGTATTCATTTATCACTTGTCTTCATAGAAGGTATTGATACAAGTCGTTAGTCGGTGGGTAGTGTATTCCGCAGATCTCTTCTATAAACGAATTAATTTATGTTCCGCCCCTTGAAACAACAATAAGTTAATGATATCTATACTGTGCTGCAAGATTCTTTGATCAAATTATACTAATGTGCACATAATTTAACTCACAACGAAGGTCACAGAATCTACAACTCGACTCGCGTGGATTTTTGTAAGGAGTAACTTCAATAGGCGTAGTTTTGCAAACCTATACAGTATAATTTATCGTGTTTGAAAACACACGGAACATCTAAACTGCGTCCATTTTATGAAGATTGATATAAAATATTGCATTTCTGCTGCTTATGAATTGCTCTCGACTTAAACGTACAAGCATCATCAAGCAGTACCGGCACATTGCCTACGTCACAGAAGGGTTTAGTTTACGCGCCATGGCCTGTCTTTCTCGTTAGCCGTGCGCGATTACAAATTAGCTGTGTAATAGTTATATTAAATATGTTTCTCCCAGTGATACGTTTAGAGCAACGAAGTTTAATTTATTGTAAGTAGTCGGTGTTAATAAACTGAATACCTACGTTGTTTGGAGTGTTTACTGATGAAATTGCAAAATGCTGGGGTAAATTATTTGAACGCCACTCCTCAAATCCAGTGTGCCAATTTGCACTTCGAATTGGAAGAAATTAGGAGATGATAAAGACAAAGAGTTATAACTATACCCATACATTTAGGAGAAAGTAGGCTATATGTTCTTTCCTGAACATCTTGTTTTTTTTGGAATCGAGTCTTAAGGAGTAAGGATGCATCACACAGTACTGGCACACCAAACAAATCCCTATTGTGTGCCACCACACAGACCAAGTATCACTGGAGCCCTGCGATTGCCCGAAACATGAGACAAGCCATAGTGTGAGGGTTGAGCGAGCTACAATTCAAATAAGCTAGGGTGAAAGCTCTGTTTAGTTAATTGCATGGAGTGTGGTTAAGCTGCTGTAACGTGACGTGGAGATAATGGCACCCTGATCACAACCAGCACTAACACCGGTCACAACCATGACCATTGAACACAAATCCCTCGGCTCGCCCCGTTAAGTCCCTCTGAGACTTTTATCGTCCTCTGAGTCAGCACTTTTATTGTCTTCTAAACGATGATGTTGATAATTGTTGATTTAAGGGGCCTAACATCTAGGTTATCGGCCCCTAATGGTTTGGGTGATCGTGAAGATGATAATGAAATGTAAACAAACACTAATAAAACTAACTACTTATATACTAGAAGAAGACATGGAAAACTTCAGGAGAATAAGACAAATAAAGGTCAGGAGGAAAAGAAATGCCCTCAACCCTCGAAGAATGCGAATTGAGGGACTTGAAAGGAAGGAGAGCCATGAAAGGCAGATAGGAAAGTGAAAGAAGAGAGGGTCCGCCCCAGAGGTAATGGAAACAAATGGAGAAAACCGGACCCAGCTCAGGAATTCCTCGGGGTCTCCAACTTCCTAACTCACCAGCCGTGAGCCTGTGAGGATGTAGCAAAATCCAGGGTGCATCAGAAGTGGTGGGGCTACATACACCCTGCCTCCTTGAGGGTCTTGAGCAGAAGGCAGGAGATAACAGGAAAATAAAAAGAAGGCTGACCCCTCGCAGAATGAGGGTATCAGAAAAGATGAGACAAGGGCCAATTAAGGCGGGAAAGGAAATAACTCCCTAGGCCTCGGATACCCTAATACCGTCGGAGTCGGAAGAGAACAAGAGTTGACCAAGTGAGGTCGACAGGAAAGATGACGGAGAGGAGCCCGGCACAAGTAAGTGGAAGCAATGCCGGACTCAGCTGGGGCCCCGTGGTCGCCAACCCACGTCCCACTAGATGTGAGCCTCTGAGGGGGGGGGGTCTTCTAAATGTGTCCACCTACTGGTGAAACGGCTAGCATTCTTGGCTGTCACTCTGGAGTTCCGGGTTCGATTCCCGGCCCTACCAATTGATTCAATTCTGGTCTGAGGGCTGGAACGGGGTACACTCAACTCGTGAGACAAAACTGAGAATACGTGGCTTTGATTCCCACCTCAGCCAACCTGAAAGTGAACTTCCGTAGTTGCCCACTTCTACTTTTAGCGAATACCGTGATGGCGCCTAACGTAAGGCCACGGCCACTCCCTTTCCAATCCTCACCTTAATTACAAATACACACACTACTGCGGATACCGCAATACGACAGGTTATCAAATATTTTTATATATTTATTTATTATTTAAGCGAAAATGCTCCTACAGGAGAGCGATTAAACTTGATGACATGATGTCATTTGGAGGTGTGTCTCCTCCGCTCCTCACAAAATCTCTTCATTCTCGAGGAATGCTCCCTCTTCCTCTCATCCATCCAATTCTTCCCAGGTTGTCGTAATGATCTTGGTTCAAACTTAACATTCGCAATTTTCGTCTGGCACTCAGTTCGGTCTTTGAAATTTTCTATGCTGATTACTTGCAAGTCTCTCTGTAGCTCTTTAAGCCATTCTGTGCCGCACTTACTCTGTGTTATGATACCAAGTAGTTTCTTTGGCAATCTGGAGGTGGCCATCCTGTGGATGTGAGTGTATAATTTGGCTCTGCGTTTTCTAATTTCGTCCGTTATCGTATGGGTCTTTTGATAGAGTTTGATACTATTAGTAGGTCTCTTCATCCAAATGCCGTTTCTGTTGATTGTTCCATAGATATTCCGGAGAATTTTTCGCTCCTGCGTTTCCTATACATGTTTCAAATCAACAATGGATTCATCGTCAGCACATTATAAACAAAAGGAAACTTAGAGTAATACTAAAATCGAAAGTAAGGAAATATTTAAAGTTAACTAAAAGTAGAACATAATAAGTCTAATCAAGATTAAAACTAATGTGAATAAAATAACCAATTAAAAGACCACTACGTCCAGGCAAATGCCGGGATATTACCTTATTTCGACTGGTTGCGTGGCGAAGCGGTAACGTTCTCACCTCCTGTGGCCAAGGTTGCAGGAGTGAAATCCTGGCGCAGGAAGCTGGCATTTTACGGTGTGCAAATGCGAAGGAGGCGTGTCAGTAGATTTACTGGCATGATGAAGATCCCTTCGGGGCAAAATTCCATCACAAAAGTGTCTCTTAAAACCTCAATAAAACCAATTGACGTATAACCAATACAGTACATAAGTACTGTTTATGTTCGGTGATAAGTATAACTTTATAGTATTTTATGCTCGAACAGAAATATTCATAAATATCTGTCGATAGTCAGTCACTTGAGTTTAGTGAACAGAGTGCATGCGCTGGGTATGCTGTCTGAACAGAGCGCATGTGTGGGTCAGAGAACTTGGGAAGCAGATACCATATTATTTGCTTCACAATGTCATATGTTTACAGCAGGCATGACGTTCTAGTATATTATACCAATATCCACTTTACAATATTGGTATAATATATCATAATCAATATGGGAAAACCTAGAATAATGACTAAAGTCATAGATATTCATGACGTTCTAGTGCCGATCAGCACCAGCATTCACTAAAATTGTCGCCAAAGTCGTACGAAAGTAATGACCTGTGAAGAAATTAAAGTTGGGGATATTAAGGTACAGTTCTATTTCATTTTCCATATTTATTTATGCGAATATATGGGACGGTGCACTTTCCATGTCGGTAATTTACATAGAAGGATGGTATGTTGCAATCTTCTGGACGTGGATTCATACATTTCTTGCATATTTCATAGTATGATGTTGTTCCCGTAAAGGTTTGTGCTGATTTCGTCTTTGTGTTTGGGATTGTAACTACAGGACAACGGCTGATCCGATATCCTTTACATTGTCAACTTTGAAATCATGTAGGCCTAATTCATGTCCGACATGATGAATTTTGAGTGCGTTGAGGGCTTGTGCGAAGCTATCGTTACCTAATTGGTCAAAGACTGTTTCATAATGAAAATCTTGAGCTCTGAATGGTGGAGAAACTGTATCATAATGAAAACGTGTACTATAATGAGCCTCATTATGATGCAGTTTTCGCCTTGGTCGAACATAATAGTACATTATGCAACGAACAATGGCAATAATTAAGACACGGGTATGTTTATGAAACGAACGAAGTGAGTATTATAATTTCCATACGAGTGTCTTAATTACCATTATAGGCGAGCTGAATACGACTGTTCATGTTCGACGATAATTATAATTTTATTATATGTTTAAACATAAAAATCCAAAAATATCTGTCGAGACTCTGTCAGCTGACTTCAGTGAACAGCGCATATGCTGGATTCCCACTAAAGATCAAAGTCCTTTCAAAGCTTTGTTCTTCTTTTCCTTGGGAATTGTGTGGGCTCAGAATTTGCTCTCTACCCAATAACAAATTCGAAAGCTTTGGAACATTGTTTATCCTGAACTAGCACCAACAGATAGCGCACAGCTTCCGTGAGATCATTTTGATATTTTGGTAAAATAACACACAATAGGCTATTACAAAACTACGAAATTAAAATGTATCGCATTATCAACTAGTTCGTCTTCAAATTCGATGCGTATTGAATGTCAACGGAAGGCAAAGCAATGGAGTCCCAAATAGAACAGTCATGACATCTGGCGGAAAAGTTTCGCATAAGAAATCCCTTTACTGAAAAGAGCTGGGACATTGACTTCCGTGGATCTAATGGCTTACACCAGCTTCCTCCATGACGTTCTGGTGTGTTTAAGTCAACAACAGCATTCACTAAAATTGTTGGCGAAATCGTACGAATGCAATGCCTTGTGTAGAAATTGGAGTTGCGGATATTAAGGTACAGTGCTATTTATTTTGCAATATTCCGCAGTTTGTTTATGCAAGCATTACGGACGGTGCACACTTTCCATGTCGATGATTAATATAGGCTAGGGTAGCAGGATGGTGTGTTGCAAATTTCTGAACGAAAATTCCTAAATTTCTTGCATATTTGATAGTATTTCCTTGTTACCGTAAAGGTTCGTGCTGATTTTGTCTTTGTGTTTGGGATTGTAACCACAATGGTTGATCCAATATCCTTTACTCTGTCAACTTTCAAATCATGTAATTCATGCCCGACATGTTGCATTTTGAGCGCATGTGCGAAGCTAACCTTACTTAATTGGTCAATGTATGAAAATCTTGAGCTCTGATTGGTTGGAGAAACTGTATCATAATGAAAAGTAGTGTTATAATGACCCTCATTATGATACAGTTTTCTGATATATAATATTTACATTTCGACATCGTCGAACATAATAGTACATTATGCAACGAGCCTATAAAGGCTATAATTAAGACACGAGTATGTTTATAAAATGAGCGTAGCGAGTTTTATAATTTTCATACGAGTGTCTTAATTACCATTATAGGCGAGTTGCATACGACTGTTCATGTTCGAGGATAATTATAACTTTATTATCTGTTTTAACATAAATATTCATAAATATCTGTCCAGTCACAAAAATTTTGTGATCGGGTGCTGCACTGGGTAGGATATCTCTGTTCTCCTACCTCTCTGGCTGACCGACGCATGCGCTCTGTGTGCTTCAATGCCATATGTGCAGATTTTGCACCAGTATTCAGTAAAACTTTCACCGAAGTCGTTTGGAAACAACGCGTTGTGTAGAAATTGGATTTGGGGATATTAAGGTACAGTGCTATTTCTTGTCTCATATTCACCAGTTTATTTACGCGAACATAAGGATGGTGCACTTTCGGTAATTTATATAGACATGTTGGATTTTGAGCGCATGCGCGAAGGTATCCTTATCTAATTGGTCAAACAACTGTTTCTTGAGCTGTGATTGGTGGGAGAAATTGTTTCACAATGAAAAATAGTGTTATAATGACCATCATTATGATACAGTTTTCAGACATATAATAGTCAGGGTCAAACATAAACATTAGTATGGGTTACTTGTGACGTCCCTCGTGAATACACCACCCACCCGGCTATACTCTTAAGCGGGCACAGTTATGACAGGGGCTATCGTCTTGTTTATTTATTTAAATGCTCTTTATAATCAATGAAATATATCTCTCTATATATAACAAGTAGTTCCGTGAAGAACTATACAGCCTATTTTTATATATCCTACTTATGTTAATTGCCACTATCAACATACACAATTTCTGTTTGATTGCTGTAATAGATTCGTAGATATTAAGAACCGACTAAATATTTCGGATGGTCGCCATGTTGTATTTTATATATGTAGGTCCTAGAGTTATGTACTGTTACATGCAGATTATTGTGAACGTGTAGTATTCAAACTTCAATCGCATAATTAGGACACAAGAAAAAACAAGGAGATTTTAAAATTGTTCACAGCTGCCTTCTTGAGGTTATGGAAACAATTGAAATAAATTAGATGCCAGTGGATTAACATTCGTATAAAGATTTACTGTACCAAGTTTCACTGCACTCGGATGGTTAAATTGCGAGAAACGTCCATGTGAATATTTATAATTCGCGTCACCGCCATGTTGGATTTGTGATCACCAGGTTATTTAAAGTCCTATAGGTGAACTTAAGTTCATAGCCCCTATGAACATTAAAAAATTCAGTTTGATTGCTAAAATAGATTCGTAGATACAGTATCGTCTAAATATTTCGGATGGTCGCCATGTTGGATTGTTAAATGTATAGGCCATAGAGTCATGTACCATTAAAGGAAAATTATTGCGTAGGTTCATTATTCAAACTTTCACTTCGATCGCATGACTACATCACAAGAAATAAAAACTTAATTTTAAAATTCGCACTGCCGCCATCTTGAGGTTATGTAAACAATTGAACTAAATTAGAAACCAGTGGATTACAATGTGTATAAATATTTCCTGTACCAGGTTTCAGTGCGCTTGGAACATTAAATCGCGAGAAAGATCTATTTAAAATTTTCAAATTCGCTTGGCCGCCATGTTCGTTTTGTAGTTAACCGGTTTTTGAAAGTCTTATAGATGGACTTCCAGTAGTGCCCTTTATCTCCGTACAAAATTTTAGGGAGATACCGCTAATAGTTTCAGAGATATAGAATGCCGGTGAAATATTTCGCACATCCGCCATCTTGTGATTATGTAAACAATTGAACGAAGTTAGATGTCGCTGCATTACAATGTATATAAACATATACTGTACCAAGTTTCATTGCGTTTGGTTGGTCAAATCACGAGAAACGTCTATTTAAAAGTCGCAAATTTGCTTGGCCTCCATGTTGGTTTTGTAGTTACCAGGTTTTCAATAGTCACATAAGTGAACTTATAGTAGTTCCCTCTATCACCATAGAAAATGTCAGGGTAATATCGGTAATAGTTTCGGAGATATTGAATGCTGGTGAAATATTTCGCACAGCCGCCATGTTGGATTGGTGAGTCGTAACAAAATTTGAAGGGCACGGTCGAGGTCGCCGGGAATAGTGCTATGAACTTTCCGAGTTTCATTGAAATCGCTCCTGCCGTTTAGATTTTATTAGGGGGGGACACACACACGAATCACACACACACACACACCACACACACGGACAAAAGGTGATCTCAAAAGCCTATTTTTTTCAAAATTGAAAATAGGCTAAAAATGAAAGTTTGTCTGTTTTTTCTGAATTTATACGGAAATTTGAGTTATTTACGCGTTTCAGACTGTTTTATGACGGATGCGCCCGAAAATAAAATTTTTGTCTGTCTGTCTGTATGTCTGTCTTTATGTCTGTATGTCTGTCAGTCTGTCTGTTTGTCTGTCTGTTTGTCTGTGGACAACTATGTTCCCTTATAACTCGAGAACGGCTGGGTGGATCAACGTAAAATTTGGTACAGATATCCTTCCGAGGCACGACACTAATCATTGATGTAACTCTTCTCTATAGCTCTCATAAAAGGGGGCCTACCCCTTAAAACACTTGCTGAAATAGGCGTAGAAGTGCGAGAAAAGGCTCATTTTCAGCTCCTCAATGTGAGAAACGAAACTCGGGGTCCCTTGAAAACCACATTTTAAGGCCCTAAAACCAACCGTTTTTGAAATATTCCCAGAAAACTAATTTCATTTAATACAATAATGAACGAATGCAATCCGGTAACCATGGCAACAGAACCTCTCAGGTCCGTCTATTGCTGTAAGACGCAATACAATTCCATTTATTACATTACTGACAGTTTGCAAACGGCTATAAGGTTGTAACGGAACCAAATCAAGCTGTAAAATTCATCAATACATATAATGCGCTTAAGGGGGTCAAGGGGTACTCTAGAATTTTTTCACGCGATTTACACGTGCGGGTGTGGTACGGAAGGTCTATTAAGTCCCTATCTCTATATTGTTATATAATTATTATTATAATAGCTTGCCACGTTGGGTGAGTGGATATCGTGTCGGTCTACTAACCCCAAGATAGCAGGTTCGCTTCTGGCCATGGTAAGTGATTTTTTTTTAAGGCGGCAAAAATACGATACGCTTGTCATACGATGTTGGCATGTCAAAGAACCCTTTTGAATTCAGTAGGCCGAGTTCATAATGGCAAAATTAATCTCGGGAGGTTCCGCCAACACAAAGCTCCTCATATCTCTACTAGAAAGCGCTATAGTGTTCAAGGAGCTTAGATATCTAACATCTACCTTCCTTGACTTTCATAGTCAAGGAACAACGAAATTCGACATGCAAGCTACCCTCCGGGTGTCAAATAACAAAGCTTGCACCCGGCACCCGGGGCCATACGATATTATTACTATTATTATTATTATTATTATTATTATTATTATTATTTTTATTATTATACTACGGCCAACAACGACGAGACAAAGCCTATTTTCTGCCCCTTAGTGTCAGAAACAAAACTCGGGGACCCTAAATAGCCGTAAAGGGTCCCCGAAAACTACATTTTAAGGCTCTAATACCAACAGTTTCTGATATTCCCAGAAAACTAATTTCATTTAATAAACTAATGAAGGAATGCACGCCAGTAGCCATGACAAAAGCATCTCAAAAGGTGACATCCAACATTCCATCTATTTCTGCAAGAAGTAATACCACTCCATTTATTATATTTCTGTGAACGTATGCAAATTGTTATAAGGTTATCACGGAACCAACTAAAACTGTAAAATCCATCAATGCGCTTAAGGGGGTCAGGGGTTACCATAGATTTTTTTACACGACTTAAACGTGCGATATGTCGTACAGAAGGTCTGTATCTCCAAACAGCAATATTATTTTCAAAAATTTCTGAATTGAAACAGTATTTTATTTCTTGCTTTTAGGAATTTGGGCCATTGGAGGCTAAAAAAGCTGAATTTTCACGCACCACAAGCCTTTATAATTTATTAAAGGGGTCTTCCTCTGGATGGAGACTTGACACAACAGTGAGGGTCAGTTTTTATGTGACGTGTATTGGATTTCGTCTACGAGGTTTTCAATTTTATTTTCACGTCAGGAAGTACACGTTAAGTAAATTTAGTTTCAGAGCATATTTTAACTAATCATACTTCTTTGTCGACAAACAGGTTCCAAGCCTCTAATCATTGCAAGAGTAGCTCAATTGATTACGTCTGGCTATTAATACCGAAGACCGTTCGAAGAATGGGTACATCTGCTAGTTGTCAATAAGACAAGACTGAGAAATGGCTTCAAAGCCATTGCCTATGCCCGAGGCTGAACTCATACCGGCACCAGACAGTTCCAGAGCTATAAACTACGCCTGTAGGTTCAACTTCTAATGCGTTAACCCTGGAGTTAAGAATCTGACATTCAGAAACGGAACATAACATATTGGACAGATAACGCTAAGTGCTCCCATAGCTGTGAGGGACAGTAATGCGGGCCAGTCCGGGTTATCTCTCAATGTTTATAGTCGTGAAATGTGAATTCCTGTATTGAACGTCCTGGCTTTGGCATCATTAGCGTGATATACTATACTCATAATCATCAATTACCTTTGTCTATATCTGACAATTGGAACAATATTCTCCTGCTCCAAGTGGGCGTTACAGGTAACTACTGTACGAGCATGGATTATACCGGTATTAATACGTCCAACCTGCAAAGCCTCGCATATAAACAAAGTTGCCTTATGAAGGCTCTTGGTCATCATCCTCGTGTACTTGGGTATGTGTTGAACTTGTCTGGTAACTTCTGTTTCTATGATGATTGTATCAGAGTTTGTAACTGTATTAAGGTGCCCCGTGACTTGAAATAAGATACTACTATCCCAGTGTTTGCCTAGAAGGTGTATTTATTTGATTTTATTTTATTTTATTTTATTCATTTATTTATTCAAGTTTTCGTTCATACATTCATTTACCTCTCCTACCTCATACATCCTGGAAGTGGTTTTCCGTGGTTTCCCACTTCTACTGCAGGCAAATACCGGGATGGTACCTAACTCAAGGCCACGGCAGCGTCCTACCCAAATCCTACCTCCAGTGCAAATACTGTACACACACTGGTGACAGTGACACAGGTTATGAGACAAATTCGAAATACACTCAAGTACACGGGGCTACATATCCACGATGTCTAAAATCTACTTAAAGAATCAACAACAACTACAACATTTATTAATTTATTTATTCATTTATTTGCTTATTCTTCTTCGTCTTCTTTTCGAATCACCCACTTTGGGGTACGTCAGATCAATCACTTCTTAGATGCTTGTGCTCTCCTTTTCTCCCAATACTTCTTCATTCTCTCTGATCTTCTCTTTCTTTCCTCTTGTGATAGATATCTGCATCGGTTTTCTGGAGACGGCTCTGGCTTGGAACTTCTTGGTGTTGTCTTTGGTCACGGTTTTGGCTGTACCATTCATCAACATTATTTCAGTAATCTGAAGCTCTCGCAGGTCCTTTTCTACTTCCGTAAACCAATTAGGTTTGA
Organism: Meconema thalassinum; assembly: GCA_946902985.2. Taxonomy (NCBI): domain Eukaryota; kingdom Metazoa; phylum Arthropoda; class Insecta; order Orthoptera; family Tettigoniidae; genus Meconema; species Meconema thalassinum. Next base: position 98,836,650 of record OX336396.1, on the reverse strand, counting down.
TCTTCTTTTTGGAAAAGAAGTCAAAGATTTTCTTGGTTAATCGGGCAGGATTCATCCGGTAGATGTGTCCATAGAAATCAATCCTCCTTTTCCGTATGGTATCTGAAAGTCTCTCCGACTTCACATACAGGGTGTCATTCCTATAGAAAACGTGTTGGTTATTTTGAAATTTAGGACCTATGAACTTCCTCAAAATTTTTCTCTCTTTGATTTCCAATTTTTCCATTTGTCCTTGTCTCCTCAAGACTAGTGCTTCTGCTGCAAAGAGTGCCTCTGGCTTAATTACGGTGTTATAATGCCTGATTTTAGTGTTCCAGGAGAGGGTTTTCTTAATGTATGAATATTTGGTTTTCTGGAAGGCTAGTTCCATTTTGATTCTTCTCACCTCCATTGTTTATCCTTGAAGGTTATTCCAGTCGATCCATTCTCCTAAGTATTTGAAACTATTAACCACCTCGATTTTATTAGCTCCTACTGTAACTCTCTTGGGCACATCCAAACTATTTGACATAATTTTCGTTTTTTCAAAGGAAATCTTAAGTCCTATTTTCCCCACCATCTCTTGTAATTCTGTGATTTAATATTTATTTATTTATTTATTTATTTATTTTATTTAGTTCCGTTTGGCCAGCTGTGGACTTCGTAGTTTCGCCCCTTAAAACCTCAACCACTAACTAACTAACTTCATCCTGGCACTGTGAATGTTCCTCAGCTTCTGAGTCCATTTCACACCTGCTCCTGGACGCACTGCTTTTGCTGTTAGTGACTGGAGAGAGTGCGATGTTCTGAACCAAGTTTCGTATTTATTTATTTATCTATTTAATTATTTATTTATTTATTTATTTATCTATCTATCTATTTAACCGGCCACGGTGGCCGAGAATGCTAACGCACTAGCTCGGGCCTCGCTGGTATCGGGAGAGCGTGGGTTCGGATCCCACCTTGGCTGTCCTGAAAATGGTTCACGTGCGATCCCATTTTCACCACCAAGCAAATGCTGGGACGATTCCTTTCAACAGGTCTACGGCCAACTTCCTCCCAAAATCCCTTCCTTGACCGTTCCTTAATCAAACTCATGTTAGCGGTCACCTGGGCGATCGGCCTGTAATCATCCCCAGTTGTATCTGCTGACAAAGTGTGTTCAGCTCCCGGACACAGTCCTTGAGACGGTAGAGGAATGATCCCTCACAGAGACCGTGTGAGAAGCTGAGCTGGGAGGATAAGCGATTAAAAATTAATTTATTAATTCATATTTCTATTTCTGTCTTTATGTTGTAAACGTTTCATGGCCTTCTCTTGCACAGGACCATAATGTACACAACATATTTTTGTACTTAAAACTTAGGTTGGTTGGTTCCTCAGTTTAGGGTCTGCGACAACGCGGTCATATTGCTCCGTGAACTTTGGGTGTGTGTAGAAGAATCTGTCTGTTAACCAGTGTTAATTGTGATCGCTGGATTAAAGTGTGTTATCTGTTTTTAATTCAAGTAAGGACTGCAGACATTCATTTCTCAAGTAGATCCTACTTTTCCTACCAAGCGCCACCGTTAACGACAACAAGTTCTGAACTTGGTTACTAGATGCCACCGCAGTCGGTTCCTTGTGACAAACGTTGGAACCTAAGAGCGTTTGTCAAATCTAACCTATAATTTAGCTTCACACAAGTGTAATTAGTGGAAGGTTCTTTTACATGCCCTAAATCTATGACATGGGACCGCCGGCTTTACTTCTCCTCTGAAGGAAGGCATACTGAGGGAATTTTAACGCTCTTAAAAAATCCGACGACTTCGGCCTGGTTTGAACCCGCGACCTTGGGCATAGAAGCTCAACATGCTATCAACTACGCCACCGAAACCGCTGCTTAGAACTTAAATAGTACACTTAACGCTAGAGTTAATTTGATTACAAATTAATTAGTTAATTATAAGTTTGAAGAAGACATACTGTAGGTCAAGTCTACAATGTGTATGGAAATACACGGGGAAGCCACACTTACGATGGCCACTGTCTGCGTAGGAATTAGAACCTCTGCTCTCCGGATTTGCCGTGGTCGTGGTGAGCTGTTAACGCGCACGGCTTCTCCGCGAGGTATCATTTCTTCTTCTACGATCCGTTCAAAACAAAAACCTCCCACAGTTGCTACTGCCTCGTCCTTCCTGGCGACAAGTTGTTATTTAAAGGGGATATCTCGTTCCCGAGAGAACATTATTTGAATGTGCACCAGGCAGCGTTATGAAAGGACGTGCAGAGGCACAAAAGCATTCAGCAGTTATAACAGTATTTCTGGTCCCTACTGTGCTTTTAAACACTGCTCTTCAGTTGGCGTTAACAGGTAGTGCATGTTTTAAAAACAACGCCTGGGGCGTAGGATAACCTGGGGCATATGATAATTTATTTCCACTACACGGTAAGCAACTCTGTCGTTAATGTGGACACATGCAAACTCGTTTCATGTTGCAAACTAACTTATAACTATCAATAGGGCTGTGATGAAAGCGACACACAGGAATTACATTGCTAAATGTATAAAATTTGTCATTCCCGTCATGAATAGTGAAAGAGAAGCCATCCATCCAGCAGGTCGGTCATTACTAGCTGTAAAAAAGCCGGAGACAGAGTAGCTATTGTCATAATAATCGAACTTCGCTGGGGTCAAACAGTTTATATCTCTAACTTCCATCTACATGGTTTGGTGTATTTGTGCAGGCTTGATGAGAGGAGGAGCAAGTAGGGCTGTAGCACGGGAATCAGAATTGCTGAGGGGCCCGAGACGGTGAAATGACTTAGAGTGGGCAACTTAATTGAATTTAATGTCTAAACTATTAAGACATTTTCTGATTTGACTATGTTCGATGTAAATACAGACAGTGAATAGTATAAAAAACGTTACAAAGAGAATATGGTTTTTCATTTTCCTTTTTTAGTCGGTTTACCCTCCAGGTTGGCTGTTCCCTCGCACTCAGCGAGGGATATCCCACCATTACCACCGCCACGACAGTTTCCTGGAGCTTGAAACACCTGGTTGTGAGATACAACTGGGGAGGTGGGACCAGCACCTTGCCCAGGTGGCATCATCTGCAAAGTAAGGTTGGTTGGTTGGTTCTTAAGTTTAGGGGCTGCGACAACGCGGTCATGTAGCCCCGTGTACTTTAGGTGTGTGTAGAATCTGTCTGATAACCGGTGTTAACTGTGATGACTGTAATAGTGGTGTTATCTGTTTTTTAATTTAAGTACTGCAACTTTTCAAATAGTTCCTACTTTTGCCGCCAAGCGCCACCGTCAACGACTACTAGGCCAAGTTCAGAACTTAGCTACTAGACGCCACCGCAGTCGGCTCTTGGCAACGAACGTAGAAACCTAAGAGCGTTGTTTGCATTCTTAACCTATCCAATTTAGCTTCACACAGGTGCAATTAGTGGAAGGTTCTTTAACATGCCATAAATCTATGACATGGGACCGCCGGCTTTACTTCCCCTCCGAAGGAAGGCACACTGAGGTATTTTAACGCTCTTAAAAAAACCGACGGCTTCGGCCGGGTTTGAACCCGCTATCTTGGACATAGAAGCTCAGCATGCTACCGACTACGCCACCAAACCCTGTAAAGTAAACAGGGGCCTCATGAGGGATGGGAAGGGAACGGAAGATTGGGAGTAGGCAAGGAAGAGGGAAGGAGGCGGCCGTGGCCTTACGGTAGGTACCATCCCAGCATTTTACCGGAGACGAAGTGGGAAAAGCATGGAAAACCACTTCGATGATGGCTGAGGTGGGAATCAACCCCCCTCTACTCATTTGGACCACCCGAGGCTGAGTAGACTCCGTTCTAGTCCTCATACCACTTTTCAAATTTCGTGGCAGAGCCAGGAATCTAACCTCGGACCTCCTGGGTGGCAGCTAAGCACGCTGACCACTAGACCACGGAGGCAACGAATATATAATTAATTTTATGAATTACCATTGTGTATTTCGTTTATCCTCGGGGAAAATGGCAAAGTTGCCAGAATTGTACATTTATTCTATAACGTGCTAAAGTTCCTGAGTTCTTTACGTTTCGAATTCAATCTAAAAAAAATGACTTTTTACTTCATACATTTTTGAAAGGATTATGACTTATTCTTGTGGTGCCTGAACTCGTTCAGATACAATGAAAATGGAATTTTGAATGCACAGTGATAATATTGAAGTAAAATAACGACCAGAGAGAAAGAAAAACGTTGAGTGGCCGAATAATTAAAACCAAAGTAAATTAATTATCAGTTGGGCAAGCTAAATTCCGAGGATGATGATGATGAGGATTGAAATTTTAAGGGGCGGAACAATGTGGTGCTTTTGGGGCAGGAGGGTAAAAATTTGCAAGCTTAATACCGTATTTCCAAAATTATGTCCCAGGCTGAATAAAACTGGTGGGGCCTGGAAGAACTCGTCCTAGGGCTCGTGATCAATATCTACGGCCCTGTATTTGTGTATTACACGACCTCTCAGCTGAAAGCCTTCATTTGTATTATTAATAAGCCCCTGATTCTGAGGTTCTGACCTATTGTATTCTTGTCCGCTTACTCTCCAAATTCCAGTTTATTTTAATGTTTTAGGTACTATACTTTAATTTTTATAGATTCTAAATTGACATAATTTTACGTTAGGGCCTAATACGACCTATTTTGCATTATGGAACCTAAAAACCCCTAATGAAGTGCGCACATTTTAACTCAAGTGAAGTGGAATGCAGTTTATCCGCTTTCCAACGCATTTTAACGGAAGACAGGAGAGGGTTTACACCTGACAATCTATCATAGTACTTCATTGTTCAGTGTCGTACTAGGAGTTCATCTGAGTGCTGAAAATACTATGTATTGTTTAAAACGAAAGTTTGATTCTTTTCAGTCGGTCAACACGATTGTTCCCAAATGAGATGGGTTATTCCCTAATCCTGAAAAAAATACATGAGATTAATAAAAACACTTGGATGACCAGTTTCGAATGTCAGGCGATCATCATCAGATCCATTACACTTAGGCTACAAAACATTTTGTGTGAAAGTATGAGTGAAAATGTTTACAATATGTAGGGTGGTTGGCTGACTTTTTTATAAACCGGCATCAGAGAGTAGTTTTCCAAGGCGCTCATTCCTCTACTGTTTTGGTCCCATCTGGTGTCCCTCAAGGATCTGTCCTTGGTCCTCTACTTTTCAACATATTCATGTTGGATCTTCCCCATGCAGTCTCCTCAAACATCTACCAATATGCCGACAACACAACCCTCTATCACAAGATCAAAGACAAGAGTGACCTTGCCGCCCTGCAGGAGGATCTAAATAACATCAGTGTCTGGTGCAAAATTAACGGCCTAGCTGTCAATTCCTCCAAAAGTAATCTGATCTCCCTAACCCGTAATCGAATTTAAACGGCCAACCCTTATCACTTTGAAAACACTCCCATTCCCCGTGTGCAGTGCGTCAAATTTCTTGTACTCAACATCACTTCCGACCTGAAATGGAACACCCACACCGAGGCAGTGAGGAACCAAGCTGCCCGCCAACTGGCTTTACTAAGCAGAAAACTACATGGCTGCCGCACCAAAGTGAAGAGGACCGCCTACCTGAGCCTAGTGCGACCGCTGTTAATTCATGCGCGCCCTTCATGGAGCCCCGGTACCGAAGGAAATATCCTTAAGCTAGAACAGATACAAAATCGTGCCACTAAATTCATTCTTTCGAAAAATTCCGTCGTAGACTCTAAAATCAGACGCCAAAAATGTAGCCTTCCATCTATTGAGAACCTATTTACCCAAATTGATTTGTTATACCTGCGAAAACTTTTTAATAATACAGACTCATCTGCTATTTTAGACAAAATTTCCCTTGGCTACCGATCAGCTCAGAAGGGCCGCGGAGTTACGCTGTACGCCCCACTACCCAGGACTGAATCGTACAAACTGGGTTTTGTAAAAAGATCAGTCTGTGCATGGAACAGCCTACCGTATTCTCTGAAGGCCAGCAACAATAATACCGTTCAGTTCAACGGGAAGCTGCGGCATTATTTGTTCAACAAGTAGGTTGTTCTTCATAAATTATGCCTCGATTCTTTGTTGTGCCAGTGTTTCCCGTGTATCTCTTTTTGCAATATTTATTTGATCTCTTGTTGTTCCTCCCTTATCCTATATAAATGTTCATTTACCATCCCCCTAATGCATACTGTAAAAAATGTAATCACTGCTCGGTTCTCACTAATTGCCATCTTGTGTACACATGTAAATATAACCCAGTGTATATATTGGGGGCTCTGACGCTAGGGCTTTGCTCTTTTCAGAGACTCCCTTCAGTGTACTGTAAATATAGTGTGAGGCGATGATGAATAAACATGAAATTAAATGAAAACTAATTTAGTTGCGGTGTTAGTTGAGATAGTTCAACTCGTCAATACTAACTTGTTAGTTAGCCTATAGTCTATGTGGTGTTTTGTCAAAATACTGAAAGTGCTAATTGACCTCCAAACTTGCTTATTAAGAGTGAATATGTGATTGTAATTAAATGGTCCATTCAGGTTGTATTGTACAGGTTACTAATCTGATTGAGTCTTGCGTGTCCTGGCGGGAGCCGTTGTCCTCATCACGTACACTCAACTGGGGGAGGTTCGTGTAGGACAGGGTCTCTTATATACTTGGGTATTTCCCCTTTCGCATACCTAAGTTTCTGTGTTCGTCGTACAAATGTGACTGTATGTGGCCAAGTCTAGTCTCCCTAATGTGGTGTATGTTACTGTATTCAGGATAATCTTCAACTATTAAAGACCTGGTTTCAGTTCTCGCCACGAATAAGCTAATAGCCTTCTAAGCGCTTCCCGGTCTAATGAGAATGTCCTGGCACCTTAAATGCAGCCGTTAATACCGGTCTAAGTCTATTGAATAAAAGGATACATCGTACATCCTGATCCAATAACTTGTTTCCCTTATTAACCCCTTATCTAGCTTGGCTACATCATTATGTTATGTCTCGTTACCGACGGGGTGTGTCTTCAAGTAGAGTGAAGAGGGGTGAACTCTCCATGAAAGTGTGTTCGCCTTAATTATTGGGGTTGTTTATTTTAGCTAAGTGTATCTCGATTGCTTCCTTTATGTCAAGAGCTCTGCCTTTCGGTTCGTGGTGAATTATTTTTAAGTCGGTTTCAATGTTAGTGAAACTGTGTTCCACGTTGCACATGTGTTCACATACGGCCGAGTGCGTCCCGTATTTTATCGCATTTCTGTGTTCATTGCATCGTGAATCCATTCTTCTCCCACTCTGCCCGATGTAATTTGCTTGATGCCCTATGTCTTGGCATGTAATGGAATATACACCTGACTTTGAATATGGGTCTCGTTTGTTTAGATTACTATTGTGCCGATGCTTTCCAGTTGTGTTATTCGTTGTAAAGGCCTTGTGTTTTGAACAGATTGGTGATTTTATATCTATTCGCGTTCACATAATTAAAACGCACGAATTTTTTCTCGTTATTGTCCGGCTTTTGAATCGTTTTATTTTTATGTTTGGCTAGAATTTGATCTATTTTCCTGGACGGAAAATTGTTTTTCTTTTCTATTTGCTTGATTATAATAGGATAATAGGATTATATTGTTTAAAATTAATTGTGCCATGCTAATCGTAATTCATACTAAAGTTAGAGTTACTTTTACTTTTACAATTATACAGTTACAGTGCTTCAAACACAATGGCATGCCCAGTGAGTTATACAAATAAATATTCCAAACATGCTATAAATTCACCAAATCCTAATATACCGATAGATAGAACCTAATTCTAACTTTTTAGAACCTACAAATCCGGGGCTTTATCATGTAGCTGCTAGCATTTTTGACTGCCACTCCTGAGGTCTGAGGGCTGGAACAGGGTATATTGAGCCCTCGTGGGGAAAACCTGAGAAGAGATGGGTTCGATTACCACCTCAGCAAACAATGGAAGTGATTTTCCGTGGTACCCCGCTTCTAACCCAACAAATAGCGGAATGGTTCCCAACTGACGCCTCCTTCCCAAATCTCACTTCCGTCACAAATAGACACATCAAAATAACGCAGGTTATCATACAAATCATAGACACGCCCAAAGTACACGGAGCCAAAACGACCACGACATCCAAGCTTCTATATATGTCTACACCTTATAACTCCCGTTTTCAATGCGGTCGGGGATTAGATGCTATGAAAGTCTTTGTGGTGATTTATTTTTATGACCGGATGCCCTTCCTGATTACATAACCGGTAGCATTGGCAAGACACTGTGGTCATCAACCCTGTCTAGTTGTCCTAACGACCACCATTTAGCACGGTGCAGCATTACAGTTGCTTGGTGGGAGTGCAGGATACATGACATGTAACATTGGCAAGATTAGGTGCTTTTTATATGTCTTAGGGCAGTGTTTCCCAAACTTTTTTGTGTGTGTACCACTTTAATAGATGATAATCTCTCGCGTACCACCTAATGATTGGGAGATACTGTATAGTAACTATAATCCCCATCACCACTATGTAGCAGACCAAAACATGGATTGTAAATTGTGTTTGTTAGAGGTAAAGTTCAAATAATAAAAAGTGTGTCCAGTTGTTTTATTATTTATTTCAATAAGTATTCAATTCAAACATTCAGAAATGACACTGTGCAAATAATTATTTCTTTCTTTATCGTTTAGGCCTACTTAGGACCACGGGGCTCGTATCTACTCTTCGGTAAAGTTGTTTCTTTCTTCCTCTTCCAATAGTCCCTCATTTTCTGACTGTGAGTCAGTCTTCTTTCTTCTGTCCACATAACTCCTGTAGTCTTCTTACTTGTAAGGGATGTTGGGAAAACGCCCTGTTGGACGACCTGACGGAACATCAGACGGTCACGAGTTTGTTCCAGTGGGATCTCTAGTTGTTCCATATCTGACTTAACTGACGCAATCCATTCGTTCTTAGAAGCCTTGCCTCTTCCTGTTACTGTGAATATCCTTTTGGTGAGTCTTTCAGAATCCAGTCGTGCCAAGTGTCCATAAAAGGTCAGGCGTCTTTTCCTTAAAGACGTGATGATGTCCTCCTGGTGTTCATACAATTCAACATTATGACGGATTCTGTAAATGCCTCCTTCCTCTCTAATTGGACCTAATATCCTCCTCAGGATCTTCCTCTCTTTTAACTCCAGTTTTCTGAGTGGACCCTTTCTGGTCATTACAAGGCACTAAGAAGCATACAGAACAGATGGATTGACGACGGAGTTATAGTGTCTGAGTTTGAGGTTCTTGGAGAGGCAATTAGATGAATAGATACTACGACAGGAATGATAAGCCCTTTCAAACTTGGTACATCTGGCATCTATGGCTAGGTTCTCGCTCTGATTCGCAGAAATCCATTCTCCCAAGTACTTAACTGCAGGTACCTTTCGTATTGTAGTGTTTGTGAGAGGAATATTAGAAGGGGCCTCTTTGATATTGGTCATAAATTCAGTCTTCTGGATGATGATCTTCAAACCAGTCTTAACTGCTACACTATAAAGACTCTGTAGGTTGTAGGTAGCCTCCTCTATGTTATTTGCCAGTAGAATGAGGTCATCAGCAAAGGCTAGGCAAGGGACGAAGAGGTTGTCTCTCTTGTAACCAAGCTTCAGTCCAGCTCCCGGTGGTAGCATCGTTCTCCATTCCCTAGTGATCTTTTCCAGTACACATTTGAAGAGAATACAGGAGAGAACATCACCCTGTCTAACTCCTGTTCTGATTGGAAAGCTTTCGGATAGTTCACCTCTGAATCTGACCTTGGACGTCTTGTTTCTCAGAGTGGTTTGGACTAATCGTAGGGTCTTCCCTTTCAGACTAAATTCCCGTAGTATGAAGAAAAGGCTATACCTATCCACAGAGTTATAAGCTTTCTGAAAATCTATTAGAACCACCACCCATGGATGGCCACCTCGGTTCGTGTAGGTGAGAACTGTCTTAAGATTGTGTATCTGTTCTGGGCAAGATCTGGTCATACGGAAACCAGCCTGGTATTCACCTAATTCTGAGTCTAGCTGTGCAGTGACTCTATTGAGCAAGGCTACAGAGAGGATCCTGTAGGTAATTTGTAACAAGGAAATAATAATAATTTAAAAGATCTTAATAATTAAACATAAAAACCAAAGTTCAACTAACAACTTCAATGCGAAGAGTTCGGTTGAAGATTAGAAGTCAACTTAGCAATGTCTGTTTTAAGGTTGCTGAGTCTCAAACGAAGATCGTTTTCCACTGTAAGGAGCCTATTCCAGTATTTATTCTTGAGATAAACAAGTGAAGAAAGTGCAGTCTCACACAAGTACGAAGTAGTGAAAGGCAGTAAAAATCTAACTGCTTTCTCAGCTATGTGTGCATAGTCTGCACTACCCTCAACCCAACAGTTCACAAGAGCCATTTTTGAAAAAGTGTGCCTTAATTCGAAATCACAATTCAATTCATAAAACTGCTCTTTATCTTTGGCCTTAAAGTCCTCCGACAACATATCAGTGTTTTTATATTTTTAAATTTTATATTTTTAGCCTACTTTCGATTTTGAAAAAAATGAAAGTAGACTTATGAGATCACTACAGGGCCAAAAATTGTGTGTCTGTCTGTGTGTGTGTGTGTGTGTGTGTGTGTGTGTGTGTGAGTGTGTACTCTGAATGTCTGCCCCCCCCCTATCAATTCGAACACGGTGAAACCGAATTGAACGAAATTTGGTACAGAAGTAGAACAAGCAAAGGGCACCTCAGTGTCATGTTTTATATCGCCGCCATCTTTACCAAAACTGAATGGCGGCCACTCAAACGTTCAAAACGTAAAATCAAATAGCGACTAACCAAATTATCCGAACTCTACCAAATTTGGTAATAACATACCTTCATATAGGACGCGTCTTGTGACCAAACTACAAGGTCATCCGCCGTACCATTTCAGGATGGCGGCCGTGCGAATTATGCAAACTTTATAATCCATATCATGGGACCCACCAGTTCCGACTATCGAGCCGAGAATCGATTTAACTGTTCTAAAGGAAGAGGCACGTTGAAAATTAAAAGTTTATTTTGTAATACTATAGTGCAGAAGTGATTTTAAAAAGCTGAGCCGTCTCGGTAAGAAGACAAGATGGCAGCGGGTATCTTGTGCCTGACTTATATTTCACTAATTTGAGTATTGCATGCAATATAGCGTACTGATACAAAATAAATAAACTTTGTATGAAATGCTTTATAAATAAATAATATACTCCACTGATGAAATCGTTTAGTCTAAATCATTATTTGCTAACAAGTTATATGTAAGTCATTTTATATAGAACGATGTTCGTTGGCACAAATGGCTCCGTGGTAAAGCGTTGGAGTATCACTCATATGCCTAAGGTTCAAACCCCATCAGAGGGTTTTTTTCTTGAAATTTTATATATTTATTGCTTTGTAATGATTCAGACGTTTTAAAAGTAAGCGTTATATTTTGCATATTACGGTGGAAAATATATATTTGATTAAAACATAATTCACCAGCAGATTTGCTCGAGACATCTAGCAGCCAAAAAGGTTAACTGCACACCGGCCTACTTATTAACTTCAAGATTTTATTGAAAAGTTTCTTCTTATGGCCACTAGAATGCACTCGCCCTGTTAGGGTTATATTGTTCGATACTTCTCCACTAGATGTCACGACTGGTCTACGTAGGAATCCATTGGTTAGTACCGTATACCATTGGCATTCTAAGAGCATCGAACTTGAAGAATGGCAAGATGATACTACGATAAATTTTTACTTTTTATTTTAAAGGGTTTGTAACAGCCTATTGTGCGTTATTTGAAAATGTTATTTGAAGTAAAGAACAAAATGATTTCACATAGTATCTGAATTCTAGCCGTTGGTGCTAGTTCAGGTTAATAATTAATACTTTTATTTCAGGCAAATAGCAATCGAAAATATCCACATAATTTGTATACACACGTCTCTGTAGGGTCATGGAAAGATTTGTTAATTCAATTAGGGTTGTGAAAGCCATGCACAACCAAACGTGTAAAGACATGCCTCAACTCAAAGTTGGATGTTGCCCACGGCTGGTCGATTATGTAATAATAACAATAATAATAATGTTATTTGTTTTACGTCCCTTTTAACTACTGATGCTTTTAGATATGCCGGGGTGCCGGAATTTTGGCCCGAAGGGGATCTTTAACGTGCCAGTAAATCTACTGACACGGCTCCCTCACATTTGTGCACCCTCAAATGCCAGCTGACTGCGCCAGGATACGAACCTGCAACCTAGGGCCCAGCAAGCGAGAACGTTACCGCTGAGTCACGCAGCCAGTCCGGTCGATTATGTCTCCAGATCCATAACATTCTTGAGATACTTCTTATCTATCTTTCTTCAATGATGGTAGTAGTTTTTTTTTTCTAGGTTGTGGCGTTTGATAGAGGTAAATATTTTCTAAGGTCTTCAACCAAGAAATGATTCTATTATACTCTTTGATAATAACGAGTTATAACTATACTCATACATTTAGGAGAAAGTAGGCTATATGTTCTTTACTGAACATCTTGTTATATATATTTTTAGCCTATTTTCAATTTTGAAAAAATAGGCTTATGAGATCACCTTTTGTCCGTGTGTGTGTGCGTGTGTGCGTGTGTGTGTGTGATTCGTGTGTGTGTGTCCCCCTAATAAAATCTAAACGGCAGGAGCGATTTCAATGAAACTCGGAAAGTTCATAGCACTATTCCCGGCGACCTCGACCGTGCCCTTCAAATTTTGTTACGACTCACCAATCCAACATGGCGGCTGTGCGAAATATTTCACCAGCATTCAATATCTCCGAAACTATTACCGATATTACCCTGACATTTTATATGGTGATAGAGGGAACTACTATAAGTTCACTTATGTGACTTTTAGAAACCTGGTAACTACAAAACCAACATGGAAGTCAAGCGAATTTGCGACTTTTAAATAGACGTTTCTCGTGATTTGACCAACCAAACGCAATGAAACATGGTACAGTATATGTGTATATACATTGTAATGCACCGACATCTAACTTCGTTCAATTGTTTACATAATCACAAGATGGCGGATGTGCGAAATATTTCACCGGCATTCTATATCTCTGAAACTATTAGCGGTATCTCCCTAAAATTTTGTACGGAGATAAAGGGCACTACTGGAAGTCCATCTATAAGACTTTCAAAAACCGGTTAACTACAAAACGAACATGGCGGCCAAGCGAATTTGAAAATTTTAAATAGACCTTTCTCGCGATTTAATGTTCCAAGCGCACTGAAACCTGGTACAGGAAATATTTATACACATTGTAATCCACTGGTATCTAATTTAGTTCAATTGTTTACATAACCTCAAGATGGCGGCAGTGCGAATTTTAAAATTAAGGTTTTATTTCTTGTGATGTGGTCATGCGATCGAAGTGAAAGTTTGAATAATGAACCTACGCAATAATTTTCCTTTAATGGTACATGACTCTATGGCCTATACATTTAACAATCCAACATGGCGACCATCCGAAATATTTAGACGATACTGAATATCTACGAATCTATTTTAGCAATCAAACTGCATTTTTAATGTTCATAGGGGCTATGAACTTATGTTCACCTATAGGACTTTAAATAACCTGGTGATCACAAATACAACATGGCGGTGACGCGAATTATAAATATTTACATGGACGTTTCTCGCAATTTAACCATCCGAGTGTAGTGAAACTTGGAACAGTGAATCCTTATACGAATGTTAATCCACTGGCATCTAATTTATTTCAATTGTTTCCATAACCTCAAGTTAGCAGCTGTGAAAAATGTTAAAATCTCCTTGTTTTTTCTTTTGTCCTAATTATGCGATTGATGTTTGAATACTACACGTTCACAATAATCTGCATGTGACAGTACATAACTCTAGGACCTACATATATAAAATCCAACATGGCGACCATCCGAAATATTTAGTCGGTTCTTAATATCTACGAATCTATTACAGCAATCAAACAGAAATTGTGTATGTTGATAGTGGCAATTAACATAAGTAGGATATATGAAAATAGGCTGTATAGTTCTTCACGGAACTACTTGTTTACTTTATTTTTCGTAACGTATCAAATATTTTTTATATTTTTCGTAACAACACCGCGTACCACTGCAGCAGTATGAGTGTACCACCAGTGGTACGCGTACCATAGTTTGGGAAACGCTGACTTAGAGCATCCCATCAAGGAAAGCTAGTGCCACACATAGACAGGGCTGATGACCACAATGTCTTGGCAGTGCTACAGTTAATGTTGCATGCCCTCCCCCAGACAACCCTAATGCTGCACCTCGCTGAGTGGTGGTCGTTAGGACCACTTGAGTGCGCTGCGCCAGATAATTGCTGTGTTTTGCGCCTAGACCACGAAGTAAAGGCGACCTGTTCTTATCACCGCCCTCTCACGGGGTTAGGTACTGTATGTGAGTCCACATGAATCTGCCCGACACATATAACCCTCCTTAATGGTAGGTAGGTCAGTAGGTGGGTGGGTAGGTGGGTAGTTAAGTTGGTAGGTCAGTAGGTGGGTTGGTTGGTAGGTGGGTAGATAGGTGGGTAGGTAGGTGGGTAGGTGGGTAGGTAGGTAGGTGGGTAGGTAGCTGGGTAGGTAGGTAGGTAGGTCGGTAGGTGGGTAGGTAGGTGGGTAGGTAGGTAGGTAGATCGGTAGGTGGGTAGGTAGGAGGGTAGGTAGGTCGGTAGGTAGGTGGGTAGGTAGGTCGTTAGGTAGGTGGGTAGGTGGGAGGGTAGGTGGGTAGGTAGGTGGATGGGTGGGTAGGTAGGTAGGTAGGTAGGTAGGTAGGTGGGTGGGTAGGTGGGTATGTAGGTGGGTAGGTAGGTGGGTGGGTGGTTAGTTGGGTAATTAGGTGGGTAGGTAGGTAGGTGAGTGGGTACGTTGGTAGGTAGGTGGGTAGGTAGGTGAGTAGGTAGGTGAGTGGGTAGGTTGGTTGGTAGGTGGGTAGGTGGGTATGTAGGTGGGTAGGTAGGTCGATGGGTAGGTAGGTGGGTAGGTGGGTGGGTACGTAGGTAGGTAGGTGGGTAGGTAGGTAGGTAGGTGGGTATGTAGGTGGGTAAGTAGGTGGGTATGTAGGTGGGTGGGTAGGTAGGTGGGTAGGTAGGTGGGTAGGTAGGTGGGTATGTAGGTGGGTAGGTGGGTAGGTAGATAGGTGGGTATGTAGATGGGTGGGTAGGTGGGTAGGTAGGTAGGTGGGTGGGTATGTAGGTGGGTGGGTAGGTAGGTGGGTGGGTAGTTAGTTGGGTGATTATGTGGGTAGGTAGGAAGGTGAGTGGGTAGGTAGGTGGGTAGGTAGATGGGTGGGTAGGTGGGTAGGTAGGTAGGTGGGTGGGTATGTAGGTGGGTGGGTAGGTAGGTGGGTGGGTAGTTAGTTGGGTGATTATGTGGGTAGGTAGGTAGGTGAGTGGGTAGGTAGGTGGGTAGGTAGGTTGGTATGTAGGTGGGTGGATAGGTAGGTGGGTATGTAGGTGGGTGGATAGGTAGGTGGGTATGTAGGTGGGTGGATAGGTAGGTGGGTATGTAGGTTGGTATGTAGGTGGGTGGATAGGTAGGTTGGTATGTAGGTGGGTGGATAGGTAGGTTGGTATGTAGGTGGGTGGATAGCTGGTGGGTATGTAGATGGGTGGTTGGGAAGGTAGGTGGGTGGGTAGGTGGGTAGGTAGGTAGGTGGGTAGGTAGGTAGGTGGGTAGGTAGGTAGGTGAGTGGGTAGGTAGGTAGGTAGGTAGGTGGGTAGGTAGGTCGGTAGGTACGTGGGTAGGTGGGTAGGTAGGTCGGTAGGTAGGTAGGTGGGTAGGTAGGTGGGTGGGTAGGTAGGTGGGTAGGTAGGTGGGTGGGTAGGTGTGTAGGTAGGTTGGTAGGTAGGTGGGTGGGTAGGTGGGTAGGTAGGTAGGTGGGTATATAGATAGGTGGTTGGGAAGGTAGGTGGGTGGGTAGGTGGGTAAGTAGGTAGGTAGGTGGGTAGGTAGGTAAGTGGGTATGTAGGTGGGTGGGTAGGTAGGTGGGTAGTTAGGTGGGTGGGTAGGTGGCTGGGTGGGTGGGTAGGTAGGTGGGTAGTTAGTTGGGTAATTAGGTGGGCAGGTAGGTAGGTAGGTGGGTAGTTAGTTGGGTAATTAGGTGGGCAGGTAGGTAGGTAGGTGGGTAGTTAGTTGGGTAATTAGGTGGGTAGGCAGGTAGGTTGGTGGGTAGTTAGTTGGGTAATTAAGTGGGTAGGTAGGTAGGTGAGTGGGTAGGTGGGTAGGTAGGTGGGTGGTTAGGTTGGTTTGACATCGGGGTTATGTAGCCCCGTGTTCTTAGGTGTTAAAAAAAATCAGATAACCTGCGATAGTGTGTGTATCAGTAATTGGGGGTTGGAATTTTTGTAGTAGGCGGCCGTGGCCTTAAGTTAGGTGCCATCCCGACATTTGCCAGCAGTAAACGTGGGAAACCACGAAAAATCACTTCTAGGATCTTTGAGGCAAGGACTGTTGGTTTATTGACTGTGTTGTAGTGCAGAAGTTTTGTATATTTTGACATAGGTTTTTTGTTGTTGATGTTTTGGATTAACCCTAATGCCTTTTTGACTTTTTGTAGACGATTTTGTTGTGAAATTTTGTCAAGGCCTGTCGGCTTGATGAATAATTCTCCGAGGTATTTAAAGTGCGGGACCCTGTCGATTATACCGTATTTTGTTTTCAGGCTCGCGATATGTCTTTGAATATAAGAATCTAATTTTCTCGAACGAGATCTGTAGTCCCACCTATTTTGCACTTTCTTTAAGTGTCTCGAGCTGTTTGATAGCAGTCTCCTCATCTTCAGTTAGTATCGCCAGATCATCCGCAAATACGAGGTATGGTATGTAGAGGTTGTTTTTGGGGAAACCCAGTCGGTTTGGCTGTCAAAATTCACGTTTCTAAAGTTCCTTCTCCCATTCTTCCATGTCTTTTTCTAGGAAGACGTTGAACAAAATATAAGGTGCGTTCAAAAAGTAACGAGACGGAGGCTGTAATGCGCAAACTGGTGACGACATCGGCTAATCGTGGCGTGTGTAACGGTGTGTGGTTCTCACCAAAGCGTGGAAGGTCACAGCCCGTCGCTAGAGGGCACGCGTGCACGTCACGTGACGATACAAAGCGAGCAGCAGCATGCATCCAACGCTGCCAGTCGCATTGCAAACAGTAACATGGAGGCGTCAAACGAAGAGCAAAGAGGTGTTGTTCGCCGAATGTCACAAGTTTACGGCGAACACTGCATGCCCCTTGCAAGGGTCAAGGCGTGGCACAAGCACTTCAGGGAAGGACGGGTGTCGTTAGCCGATGATGCCCGGTCAGGGGCACCCCCCTGCATTACCGATGGCAACGTCCAGCTGGTTGATGCACTCATTACCCAGGACCGCCGAGTGACAGTGAACGCCATAGCCGCCGTGGTCGGATTGAGCGTCGGAAGCGTGCACACCATCATGAAGGAACGACTGCACTTGCGCAAAGTGTGTGCCCAATGGATGCCCCACAGTCTTCAAACACAGCAGGAAGCATGTCGAATGGCCTACTGTCTTGGTCTTGGTTGGACGATTGATGCATGCTGCTGCTCGCTTTGTATCGTCACGTGACGTGCACGCGTGCCCTCTAGAGACGGGCTGTGACCTTCCACGCTCTGGCCGGAACCACACCTCGTTACACACGCCAACATTAGCCGATGTCGTCACCGGTTTGCGCATTACAGCCTCCGGCTCGTTACTTTTTGAACGCACCTTATAGGAGGGTTCCATCACCCTGTCGCACGCCTGTTTGAATGTCGAATGGTTTTGAGATTATCCCCATTAATCTCACCTTAGACCTTGTGCCAGTTAGTGTTTGTTCTATGAGTTCTCGGGTTGTAGGATCTAGTCCCCTCTTCTGGAAACTTCGGTGGCGTAGTTGGTAGCATGCTGAGCTTCTATGCCCAAGATCGTGGGTTCAAACCCGGCCGAAGTCATCGGATTTTTAAGAGGGTTAAAATCCCTTAGTATGCCTTAATTCAGAGGGGAAGTAAAGCCAGCGGGCCCATGTCATAGATTTATGGCATGTAAAGAACTTTCCACTAACTACAATTGTGTGAAGCTAAATTTGTAGGTTAGATTTGATTACCGCTCTATTAAATGCCAACGTTCGTCACCAGGTGTCAGTTGCGGTGGTATCTAATAGCCAAGTTCATAGCTAGGTGTCGTTGACGGTAGCATTTGGCAGCAAAAGTAGGAACTACTACTTGAAATTGAACTTCTGCAGTCCTTACCTGAATTACAGATAACACACATTAATACAGTCATCACAGTCATTAATACAGGTTATCAGACAGATTCTACTCACACCCAAAGTACACGGGGCTACATGACCGTGCTAAACTGAGCAACCAACCAACCAGTCCCCTCTTTTGTAGAATTTTGGAATAATGAAGACCTATCTATCGAATCGTAGGATGTTTTGAAGTCAACAAATGTGCATACTAGGGGTTTTTGTCTGAGAGCACGCATTTATTATTGTTATTATTATCATTATTATTATTATTATTATTATTATTATCATACATAGCACTAGGTGTGGTTGACCTAGGTGTTACGCCACTTAAAACAACACTCAACACCACCATCACTATCCCCTTTCTAATGCCTATCTCCATCTGTCAAGAATTGCATCCGTTCCCCAGCATGGTTCAGCACGGAGTACCGAGTCGTCTGCATGCAGCATTGTTTAGACATCACTACAGTTTTGTGTGTATGAGTCTCCATTCTCTAGAATATCACGCCCCAACACTGATCCGTGTTCTCCCGCCCACTCCACGTACAGTACAAAGCGCTGTCATTGGCCAACGACTTGCCCTTCCACGCTACTCACTGGGTTAAATGTCAAATGCAGAAGTACAAAATCACAGTCGTGCATGAAGTAGATCACGGTACATTAAATCCATAGCTCGGTGCACGCACATTGTAAGTACAATTTTGGAGGAATAATAATAATAACAATAATAAACCCAGATCTTGGGCCCAGTCAAGGAACGAGGAGAGTATAGAAGACGACACAACTATGAACTTTAATTACATGTGGAGAAAATAACGGATACCATACGCAAAAGAAGACTCTCCTTTTATGGCCATTTAACACGAATGAGCTCCGGAAGATTGTCCAATTGAATCTGTGCCTACTTCGTGGGAAAGAGAACCCAAAGGATTTGGTTTACAGAGGTGGAAAACGACCTACAAGAACTGAGGATATCACTTGACGACATCTTGGAACGTGACTCTTTGAAGAAGAAACTTGGAGAAATACAGAGTTTTCATCCAAAATCCATATTAAAAACCGGCAAGAAGTGGACCGAAGAACAAAAAGCAGCTCACCGAAGAAGAATGCGCGAGCACTGGGCCAATGTGAAAGAACGAGGGAAAAGACAGTTGAAATAACGTGGTCCATAGAAGACCGAAACGATTATTTAAAATAAACAATAATAGACCCGTTATTTTCCATCCCAATAAAGGAAACCAAAAGGCCTACTTGCTAGACGTTGCTGTCCCTTTCAGTCAAAATCTGAAAACTACTCAGGCTCAAAAACAAATAACTACGCACGGTTGACAGAGGAAATAAGAAAACTATGGGAACTAAAATGCCTGAGAAATATACTAGTGGTGATCTCGTCCACAGGAGTTGCTACAAAGGAGAGTGTGCTTTCGGCAGAAATGGACAACCGAGGTCTTGGCGCTTGTAAAGCGAAAGCCATGTTGTAACGCCCAGAGCTCCACTCTCCGAATAGCGTGCTGCAGCTGTCGTCCAGCGACTGCCATATTTTGTGGGCTATAATGTAGAGCGAAATTATTGTCTACATACAGTAACACTAAGCACCGATCTCTGTGGAACTCCGTTTTACCTTACATAATACTGCGAATACGTCCTCTCTATTCGGACACCGAATGGCCAGAAGGACAGAGAATTCGCAATAAATACCGGCAGGTTACCTCAGAATTTCCATTGATGCAAGGTAGAGAGGATGCCGTAATGCCAAGTGGTGCCATAAACCTTCTTGAGGTCAAAGAGAACAGCGACTAGGTGCTGTCTCCGGAGAAAAGCGTCATGTATGGCGGTCTCCAGTCGAACTAGATGGTTGTTGGTCGACCGAGACGCCCTGAAAACACACTGATATTCAGACAGGAGTCCTCGTTTCTCCAGAACCCACACCAGTCACCGATTGACCATCCCCTCAATGACCTTGTACAGACCATTTGTAAGACGAATTGGCATGTAACTCCCTGTCAAATTGGGATTCTTTTCTGCCATTGCGTTGGAGACATATCTTCCAACCAGATGCGATTAAACATCTTGAGCAGGTAATGAATGCTCTGATCATTAAAGTGCTTAAGCATCTGGTTGTAAATATTATCTGGGCAGGGAAACATTTCCTTGCAGAGCGCCAGTGCTCTGCAGAGTTCCCACTGCGTAAAGGGCAGTGGGCAAAAATGAGGTGGGAGCGTTCAGCCTCACGCTTCAAAGCTTCACAAACAGGATCATTATTAAAACTCAGCAATTTCTCTAGGTTTATGCCGTGTCTAGTGTGGGGTTTTACCTAGAAACACCAATCTGGCTCATCAGCGGGCTCTTTGTGTCTGCGCCCGTACCCCTTCTTATGAAGTGCACGTGCTCCTCTTAACTGCGAGAGCTAAAAGCTCAAGCATCCTTTCACCTCACTATAAAGCCTTCGAAAAAGATGGTATATTTGCTCTTTTACAAAGTAAACCCTATGATGAACCTATTACAAAACTTGAATGTGTAGGCCATGTAAAGAAGAGGATGGCAGTCCGTCTTCGCCAGCTGAAAAGTAAATTGGGTGACATCAAATTATCACATGGTAAAAGTATCATATATGCAGGAAGGTTTACTGATAAAGTCATTGATGATTTTCAAGAGTACATTATGGCAAAGCCATCAGGGAAAACACACATGTATGAGACGAGCAGTGTGGGCAACATACTTTTACAGGCTGACCTCAGATACCAACCCTGTACATACCGTATGTCTGGCAGTTTCAGTGACAATGGGTCACAAAAGAAGCATGTCTGTATAGGGTGGAGGTGCCTATACAGCACGCCGGGCGCACTGGCAAGCCAGCAGCACGCCAGCGCACAGTGGGTCAAATTCGAAATCTAGGTGGACAAAATTATTTCTACGTTTTAATCATGAATTTAGAGTGAAAGCAACGTATATAGTTTGTTTACTTCATAATAAACATCAGTTAAGACCTATTTTAAGCTACGTCTACACATGCAAGAAATTGTGTATCACTAGGAGTTGGATAGAGCATTCAGTTATCTCTTCAGAACAATTTTCAACCCCTAATTTACTTTTAACAAAGTCACAATGTTCCACTTTTGTCGTAATTGTCGAACCCAGTGGTTCAAACAGTTGTAAACGTGTGAGAACTGGTTGCGCGGCATCTTTGGAAACCTAAAATAACTAAGCAAGTTGCAAAAAGATGCAAAAATCTTATAACAGGTGTAAATTAAAATACTTTATCTACATTTTAACATTAAGTAGAATGTGACGCAGAGTGACGCGACATACTAAAAATCTAAGTGAAAATATAATTTTAAAAATAATAGTTAAATATTATATAATGCAAATATAGCTAAAATTACGTAACAATTACTCCCATTAATAACTGAAACACCATACCTTCAGCTGCATGTTCCATATTAAAGCATCACACTAACCACAAAGACAACCAAACCACAGCCACTTACCGTACATTCACCCTCCAATTCAGACTGCTCGAACAGTGGTGACAGATTTACACTAAGATGCGTGTATATCCCAGAATAGTGTGCGGAAATTATATGAGAATGCTGTAGAAGTAATACATTTTGATTTTTTAATTGTGAAAATAAATAATTTTGTCCTCCTAGATTTCGATTTTGACCCACTGTGCAGCGTCGTGCTTCTGGCGCGTACGACCTCGCAGCGATAGCGGAGGAAGACTATACGTCTGTTTCTCTTGCTCGCTTTACCGTCTCACTCCCTCCCGTACTGGCTTCCCTGTGTTGTGGTTGATCGATCAAACGTCAAACGATTGTAAATAGTGTACATGTGAAAACAAATTGAAACAAATCGAAAACAAGAATTAAATAAACAATAATGTGACCGAAATTGCAATGCCTTAAATGAGTTCCGTGATACCTTATCAGTAGGGCCCGGATGTTGATGACATGTCATCTTTTTACTGAGCTGTCTAAAACAATGCTGAAGTACATAGAAACTCCGGACAGGCCTACCCGTCTTTAAATATGTCATTTTTATTTTGCATCTTTTTGCATTTTTTCCTATTTTTCCATTTTAAGAGCATTTTTTTAATTTTGGTAGATTTTTTGGTCTTAGTTTAGAGAAAGAGGCCTTTTGAGATCATTTTTTCCAATTTAGTCATGTCACAGCTTTATATGAGGGAGTTACGTCTCTCAGAATTAAGAAGAAGTTACAAGATAATTAT
Organism: Meconema thalassinum; assembly: GCA_946902985.2. Classification (NCBI taxonomy): domain Eukaryota; kingdom Metazoa; phylum Arthropoda; class Insecta; order Orthoptera; family Tettigoniidae; genus Meconema; species Meconema thalassinum. The sequence continues at coordinate 98,814,127 of OX336396.1, read as the reverse complement.
TTTGAAATATTGTAATATTGATTCCATTTCCTTAATCAACCGGGTGGAAACTAGTCTTAGCAAAAATCATGGCGAAATTGCTGCGAGTATTGCATCAAAACTGAAAAAATTGCCAGACAAAAACACCGGGTATAAAACATTATGCAAAATCTCAGACATTCTTTCTGGTGAAAACTACTGCACGGATGGGATTGACAACATCAGAATGACATGCGTAGTGCAGTGCAACTCAGACTAAAGTGAACTTAAACCTTTTGTTAAGAGCTGGAAATCTATTTTGATTCACTTTTCAGTTTGAACAACATGTCATTTTTGAAATATTGGTGAGTTTGTTATTATAAGATCATTTTCTCCATTTTATTGGGCATTTTTCGAATTTTTAGGACATTTATTACTGTCAATTTTGAAAATTTTAAGTGCAATTTTTAAAACTTCTTTACGGCATCACCATCCGGGCCCCATTTATCAGTGTTTATGACGGTTTTAATGCAAAGCACGTAATTGTTAAGTACCGGTACGTGGAGATACGCACGAAACACAATGTACATGTGTCGGATAATCAACGCATTGGACGAACAGTTTGTTTGTTCGGTATATTGGATTTCACGGCCAGTGAATTAAAGCTCAGCAATTTTTAGCCTATTTTCAATTTTGAAAAAATAGGCTTATGAGATCACCTTTTGTCCGTGTGTGTGTGTGCGTGTGTGTGTGTGCGTGTGTGTGTGTGTGTGTGTGAGGTGTGTGTGTGTCCCCCCTAATAAAATCTAAACGGCTGAAGCGATTTCAATGAAACTTGGTAAGTTCATAGCGCTATTCCCGGCGACCTCGACCGTGCCCTTCAAATTTTGTTACCTCTCACCAATCCAACATGGCGGCCGTGCGAATTATTTCACTAGCATTCAATATCTCCGAAACTATTACCGATATCGCCCTGAAACTGTGTACGGTGATAAAGGGCACTACTAGAAGTTCACCTATGAGACTTTCGAAAACCTGGTGACTACAAAACCAACATGGCGGTCAAGCGAAGTTGAGACTTTTAAATAGACTTTTCTCGCGATTTAACTATCCAAACGTAATGAAACTTGGTACAGCAAATGTTTATACACATTGTAATACACTGGAATCTAATTTAGTTCAATTGTTTACATAACCTCAAAATGGCGGTTGTGCGAAATATTTCACTGACATTCTATATCTCCGAAACTATTACAGATATCATCATGCAATTTTGTACGGTGATAAAGGGTACTGATACAAGTTTACCCATGTATATTTCATAAACCTGTCAAGTACAAAACGAACATGGCGACCATAGCGATTTTGAAATATTTAATAGACTTTTCTCGTGATTTAACTCTCTGAGCGCAGTGAAATGTGGTACAGTAAATGATTTTGCAGATTGTAATGCACTGCCATCTAATTTAATTCAATTGTTTACATAACGTCAAGATGGCGGCTGTGCGAACTTTTAAAATTAAGTTTTTATTTCTTGTATCGTAATCATGCGATCGAAGTGAAAGTTTGAACAATGAACCTAGGCAATAATTGTCCTTGAATGGTACATAACTCTTTGGCCTGTACATATAACGATCCTAAATGGCGAGCTTCCGAAATATTTAGACGGTTCTCAATATCTATGAATCTTTTACAGCAAACAAACTGAATTTTTTTATGTTCATAGAGACTATGAACATATGTTCACCTATAAGACTTCAGTAACCTGGTGAGCACAAATCCAACATGGCGGCGACGCGAAGTATAAATATTTAAATGGACGTTTCTCGCGAATTAACTATCCGAGCGTCGTGAAACGTTGCACGTTAAAAGCTTATACAAATGTTGATCCACTGGCATCTAATTTATTTCGATTGTTTGCATAATCACAAGATGGCTGCTGTGCGTAATTTTAAAATCTCGTTTTTACTTCTTGTGTTCTAATCATGCGATTGAAGTTTGAATACCACACGTACACAATAATATTAATGTAATAGTACAAAAATAAAAATCCAACCTGGCGACAATCTGAAATATTTAGACGGTTCTCAATATCTACGAATCTGTTATAGCAATTAAACTGAAATTTTGTATGTTGATAGTGGCAATTAACATGAGTAGGATATATGAAAATAGGCTGTATAGTTCTTCACGGAACTACTTGTTCTAGGTTTGAAGCCTTAATAGGAAGGTTATGGCTGCTTGAGCTTTTAGTTCTCGCTGTAAGCGCAGGTGCGCTTCATAAAAAGGGAGGTAGGACGCAGTTCGTTACTCCTGTGGGGGTCCGGGCGGGTACACTAAGAGCCCACTGATGAGCCAGCTTGGTATCCTAGACGAAACCCCACACAAGACATGGCACAAACCTAGAAAAATTGTTGAGTTTGTTTGTTTGTTTACATTACGTCCGGTGCGCCTGAGGATATGAATGAGTTTTTGAATGAAATGAACTCTGTCTTACGGAAAGAATTCATTCTGAAAATTAATAAATGTAAAACAAAAACAAGATGTTCAGTAAAGAACATATAGCCTACTTTCTCCTAAATGCATGGGTATTGTTATAACTCTTTGTCCTTTTCAAGGAGTATGATTGACTGTTGGTTGTAGTAGCTTGTTGAAATACAACGTGCTATAGGGATATTAAACATGAATATGAGGTGCCCTTTGCTAGTGCTACCTCTGTACCAAAATTTCGTTCAATTCGGTTTCACCGTGTTTGAATTGATAGGGGGAATCGATTTGCACACATACTTGGCCACCATCTGCAAACTATTGGGCTGATGTTCTTGCAGTTTGGTCTGAATACGTTTCCCACATAAAGATATGGTGTTGCAAAATTTGGTAGAGACTAGATTATTAGGTTGGTCGTAATTACATTTTAGCTTTTAACATTTGGGTGGTCGCGATTACGTTTCCGTCAAGATAGCGGTGATATAAAACATGACACTGAGGTGCCCTTTGCTAGTGCTACCTCTGTACCAAATTTCGTTCCATTCGGTTTCACCGTGTTCGAATTGATAAGGGGAATCGATTTTCACACAAAGATGGCCGCCATCCGCAAAATATTAGGCTGATGACCTATTAGTTTGGTCAAAGGATGCTCCCTCCATAAAGGTATGTTGTTGCTAAATTTCCTAGAGATCGGATGATTAGGCTAATCGTAATTTGATTTAAGCTTTGAACATTTGTGTGGCCGCCATTACGTTTCTGTCAATATGGCGGCGATATAAATCATGACACTGAGATGCCCTTTGCTAGTGCTATCTCTGTACCAAATTTCGTTCCATTCGGTTTCACCGTGTTTGAATTAATAGGGAGAATCGATTTTGACACAAATATGGCCGCCATCCGCAAACTATTAGGCGAATGACCTATTAGATTGGTCAAAGGATGCTCCCTCCATAAAGGTATGTAGTTGCAAAATTTGGTAGAGATCGGATGATTAGGTTAATCGTAATTTGATTTAAGCTTTGAACATTCGTGTGGCCACCATTACGTTTCAGTCAAGATGGTGGCGATATAAAACATGACACTGAGGTGCCCTTTGCTAGTGCTACCTCTGTACCAAATTTCGTTCCATTTGGTTCCACCGTGTTCGAATTAATAGGGGGAATCAATTTTGACATAAAGATGGCCGCCACCCGCAAACTATTAGGCTAATAACCTATTAGATTGGTCAAAGGATGCTCCCTCCATAAAGGTATGTAGTTGCAAAATTTGGTAGAGATCGGATGATTAGGTTAATCGTAATTTGATTTAAGCTTTGAACATTCGTGTGGCCGCCATTACGTTTCTGTCAAGATGGCGGCGATATAAAACATGACACTGAGGTGCCCTTTGCTAGTGCTACCTCTGTACCAAATTTCGTTCCATTTGGTTTCACCGTGTTTGAATTAATAGGGGGAATTGATTTTCACACAAAGATGGCCGCCATCCGCAAACTATTAGGCTAATGACCTAGTTATTTGGTCAAAGGATGCTTCCTCTATAAAGGTATGATGTTGCAAAATTTGGTAGAGATCGGATGATTAGGTTAATCGTAATTTGATTTAAGCTTTGAACATTTGTGTGGCCGCCATTACATTTCCGTCAAGATGGCGGCGATATAAAACATGACACTGAGGTGCCTTTTGTTAGTACTACCTCTGTACCAAATTTCGTTCCATTCGGTTGCACCGTGTTCGAATTAATAGGGGGAATCGATTTTCACACAAAGATGGCCGCCATCCGCAAACTATTACGCTGATGACTTATTAGTTTGGTCAAAGGATGCTCCCCCCATAAAGGTATGTTGTTGCAAAATTTGGTAGAGATCGGATGATTAGGTTAGTCGTAATTTGATTTAAGCTTTGAACATTTGTGTGGCCGCCATTACGTTTCCGTCAAGATGGCGGCGATATAAAACATGACACTGAGGTGTCCTTTGCTAGTGCTACCTTTGTACCAAATTTCGTTCAATTCGCATTCACCGTGTTCGAATTGATAGGGGGGGACAGACATTCAGAGTACACACGCTCACACACACACACACAGACACACAGACACACACACACACAGACTCACACACACACACACATACACACACACAGACAGACACACTTTTTTCGCCCTGTGTTGATCTCATAAGTCTACTTTCATTTTTTGCAAAAATCGAAAGTAGGCTAATACTGGAATGCAGCCGAAATAAATCAGAAACCTCTATGGACATCAAATTGGCAGGGGAAAAGCTGAAGGAAGTAGGAGACTTCTGTTACTCAGGAAGCAAAATAACCAGTGGTGGACGAAGCAAAGGGGATATAAAAAGTAGTAGCGCTCAGGTAAGGAAAACATTTCTACAAAAAAGGAATCTGTTGACATCGAATATAGATTTAGGTATTAGGAAGTCATTTTGAAAGCCTTTGTCTAGAGAGTGGCTCTGTATGGAAGTGAAACTTGGACTATTGGTGCAGCATAAAAGGGGAGAATTGAAGCATTTGAAATGTGGTGTTACAGGAGAATGATGAGGATCAGATGGGTAGATAGGGTTACAAATGAAGAGGTATTAAGACGAGTGGGAGAGGAGAGATGTTTCTGGCGACTGCTAATGAAGAGAAGAGATAGGTTAGTAGGACACATACCAAGACACCCAGGAATAGCAAGCTTAGTTATGGAAGGAAGGGTTGAGGACAAGAACTGTAGGGGAAGAGCAAGGTTAGCAAGGTTAGTTTATGTTAAACCGATTGCCTCGGATGTAGGGTGTGGTAACTATGAAACGATTAGCTCAGGACAGGGAGGAATGGAAAGCTGCATCAAACCAGTCAAAAGACTGAAGACTCAAACAAAAACAACAACAACAACAACAACAACAACAGCGCTAGTGATCCTATCTTGACTCGATCAGACACGGCGGAGAGCAGTCGTAGCCCAGTCAAGGGAGGTAGGAGCCAGCTTGCCGACGTGTGACGCTACTTAGCAAGCACAGCAAGCGTGCAAAGGCTGGACGCCCCTGGTATAGGAGTTCTGATTTCACTTTAAAACATGTATTTCGAATATTTTAGAATATTCCCTTGATTGTTTGGTAAGCGTGATGGTGCGGTGGCTCAGCTGCTCGTCTTTCAACTGGACGGCCGGGGTTCGAATCCCGGTGACAGCAGGCTGAAATTTTCAGTTGAAAAATCACGTGGCGTCAGGAAGGACATCCGGCCTTAAATCCCCGGCCAAAACCAAAACCAATTAATTGGGGAAAGCCGAAGAAAGTTATTCCCTTGATTCTTTCCCGCGATATTGGGGGTGTACTGTTGGATGAACAATCACCCCTCAGGACCTCCTTGACTTAACATCTTTGTCTCAAGGGTTCAGGAAGATTATAAATTAAAGCAATAACCTCAGAGGATGGTGAATTAGTCAGGGATAATTTGCCTTAAAAGACTGTTTCATGTTTGACGCGAGTGAGGAGTGACCTTTCATCTTAGTTCCGGAAGAGCACGCTGAAGCAAGCGAGATCGAGTTAATGGGGAGGAGAGTGTTAGATGCTTAACCTAGGAGTTTAAATTGGCTCTTTGAGCCTCAGCTCGCCTCTCCTTTGACAGTGGCTGGCTGCGCTTTTGTTCAGGTCTCAGGAGACAAGCCCGCCTTCCTTGTTTCCCACTCTCAAGAAAATGGAAATGTCAAAATTCTTTACCTTCAAGAAAACTTTGATCACAAATTACTTTTCGGAATTTCTGATATATTTTCTGGGTGAGAGAATTTATTGCCGTGTATCCATTAGTTGACACAAACTTCAAAAGAGTCCCACGAACAACAGATATTACGTGAGGTGAAGGTAGAGTAGAGGACACGATATATTATATCTGTCACCTACCAGACTTTGTCGAAATTATCTTGGGGATCATCGGTTTCTCATAAATACAAATTGAATTTTAGGTGCTTAAATTAGCGTCATCCCACAATCGCAAATCATCTCTGATGAGTAAAACTTGACAATGAGTTGTTGTTGTTGTCGTTGTTGATACATTTAGGAGCTTTGCGACATCGTGTTCAAGTAGCCTTGTGTACTTGAATGTGTGTGTAATCTAGCAGATAACCTGTACTATTATGTATGTCTACCCCTTATTATTCCCGTTTTCAACGGGGTCAGGGATGAGATGCAATGAAAGTCTATGTGGCGGAATGGTTTTACGGCTTGATGCCCTTCCTTACGCCAACCTCATGAGAGGAGGTAGTGAGAGATGAAGGTGATGAAACTGGAAAAGGATGTGGAAGGAAGCGGCCGTGGCCTGTCAGAAGATACCGGCCCAGCATTTGCCTGGAGTTGAAAATGGGAAAACCACCGAAAACCATTTCAATGACGGTCGATGGTGGGGCTCGAACCCACGTTTACTGAGCCCACAGAGACCTTTACCCCATGGCCTAGCGCTGGGCATTAGCGAGCGTAGCTACCGCTGTCGGTAGATAACCTATACTAGTGATTGTTATTATTTTTGTTGTTTCATTTGAGGGGCTTGGACATCGTGTTTATTTAGCCTTGTGTAGTTGGGGGCAGATGGCCTAGCTGTTGCGCCCCTTTACACTCCAATAACTAACTAACTAGCCTTGTGTGCTTGAGTGTCTGGTAACATGTGTTATTGAAGTGTCTGTAGTAGTAATAGTAGTAGTAGTGTGTATTTGCATTTAAGGTGAGTATTGGGAAGGAGGATCAAACCCGGAATCCGGGGTGACAGCCAAGAATGCAAGTCGCTACACCAGGAGGTTGGACAATTGTATATTAATATAATTGAGGCTAGGATTTAGAAGGTAGCGAATGATGATTTAAATTAAAACCTATCCCAGCATTCTTCTGGAATATAAATGGAGAACTATGAAAACCTAGAATGGTTGAAGTGAGAATCGAGCCCATCTTCTCTCAGTTTTTTTTTTTTTTTTTTCCCTTACGATGCACAGTGGATTATTTACCCTATATAGCCGGCCAAGAATACTTAGCTAACCTATTATATTTTTAATGTTTTTCTTTGCATTTAATTAGGATGGAATAACATTTAAAGCATAATTTAAATCGATTGAACATTTGACTGGGACAGAAAAAAAACATTTATGTTCGATCCAATGACAAAATCGGTACAATTTATTGACATCAATCGGGACAACTTTAAAAATTAAATTTAAAAATAACAAAAACGCGCAAATTTTGCGTGGGAATACGATATAGGCTCTCTTTTATACACACAGTCGTGTCAAAACGTAATAAAATTGCTGTTGACTAATTGTAAGTTTACACAAATATAGTAATCGTGCTGCCAAAGGAGTAGACGATCATAGTCTTTTTTTTTTTAACCGTGCAGCCAAAAGAGTTTACGTTGAAGTTCCTTTTTAGACTGAATCTTCTTCCTCCTCCTCCTCATCGCTCTCTGATTGTAAGTCATCTTCGGCGGCTGTTGTTGTTGGTAGCTGTTCTGGGATCAGAAGTTGAAAACTTTCCCCCAAAAACGTTCAAACATATACGTTCGGATAACAGTCTGCTTGGAAGTGACTTTCTTCGGTACTGTATTAAACGCAAACCCCAATTTTTTAAAAGACGTAGAACAAATAGGGGTACGTATGGGAGAGTTTTTCTTTTTAATAGTAAGAATAGGACCTAAACTTTATTTGTGCGTGTCGATCATAACCCGACAAGCCCCGACACACAAACACTACACAATGATTATAAACAGCACATTTACGCTACGTTTTCATGTAACCAATACAAACACCAAAAACTCACCCTAATCCCTCCCTATATTATTCTGCTAAGGTCCCATTCTAGTTTTGTACCGAAAATAAGGTCCCATTAACACCAACCTACACATATGGGGTACCTTCAGGTTCATCATAACCCAATGCGTAAGCGAAGCGCACTCAATTACCGGTACTCTTTAAATGCCTCACAATTAAATAAATACCTTAAAACATGTATATTTACAATGAAAGAATGCAACACGGTAACCATGGTAACAGAATCTCACAGGTCCATCTATTTCTGTAAGATGCAATGCAATTCCAATTATTACATTACTGTGAAAGTTTCCAGACGGTTATAAGGTTATCACTGAACCAAATTAAGCTGTAAAATTCATCAATACATACAGTATAATGCGCTTAAGGGGGTTAAGGGTCACTCTAGAATTTTTAACGCAATTTTCACGGGTGAGTGTGGTACGAAAGGTCTTTTTCACCCGACTATAAAGGGTCTCCGAAAATCACATTTAAAGGCCCTTAAATTAACAGTGTCTGTGATATTCCCAGAAAACTAACTTCGCTCTGATATACCTATGAAGGAATGACAAACCCCTCACCACTGCACCAGTAGCAGAATTGATAAAGTCTGATCATTCATACCAAAGATAAATCAGTCATAGCATTCATGATTGAGATTTTGCTAAGTGCACTCTTTACAACTAGAATATTCGCGGGTGAAACCGCGACGGCTAGTGTTAGTAAATACTTAAATTGATTATTTATGGGATAGAATTAGAGTACATACTGGTATGTTCATGTTCATTGTTTGATTCGCGTTGTGCGCATTGGTTACGATGCACCACTGAATGGCGCTACCTGTCGCAGTGATGCGCAGGGCGACCCATACTACAGTGAGTCCGGGAATGTTCTCCGCAGAGCCTACATGCGTCTGCAAGAGCTAGCTACAGAAGTTACGTTGGCAGCACGGCTGCCGCTTGCATCATATTAGCCTTTCACGGAATGATTGCCGGCGGTCGAGATGGGAACTATTCTTTGTTTACTTGTGTCACACGTCAGCCTGATTCGTTGACAGGTACAGTTGCGCGAGTAGGATATGACTCAGCTCAAGTAGCCTCTGTCATCGTTTAACTGTCCGTGGTGACATGAGCTCCTATGACGCGCAATGCTGCTTGACTTATGTGCAGAATGCATTATGTCATTGCTGTGTTCCCTAATAACAAGCAAACAGTAAACTTTGCACTCACCTCAGACATTCATAACAGATGCTGGAGGTGCTGATGACACAACGCTCTCTAATTGCAATACACACTGACGATTTCGATATGCTACAGCCCACACGTGTGGGTTTCACCCTGTCAAAGACACCGTGCTACCAACTAAACCGATGAGGCAACCACTCACAGCAGCACGTAAACAATGCGGAGAACATTCTCGGGCGCCCTGTACTATGAAAAGTTCGAGTCTTTACTTACCTACAAGAAATGATCGTCTTTACTCGTTAACCATAAACATAACAATTTTGACTTTTGGCCAGCATTTTAGGGTAAATACTCCAGTGTGCGATGGTGAGATAAATAATAAAATAACTTGTATGAGATCCGGAGCCACAATCATATGGATGTCAATCTACTATGCTGTTTTGTGCAACATTCTTCACGTGATTCCTCATTGGTCATTGCTCAGCTGAAAGAATCCATTGAACCGTTGCACAAGTTTCGTGGTAATGATTATTTTATATGGTTGAATTCTTCTTCTTCTTCTTCTTCTTCTTCTTCTTCTTCTTCTTCTTCTTCAAGTGCCTCGTCCTCCAAGAACATTAGCGATCAGTAGCAAGATCAGCTGTTTGTCCATAGCGGTTCTAAACAGTGTCACTGTATTAAGTCCGAACCACTGGCTTAAGTTCTTTCGCCAGGATATTCGTCTGCGTTCTGGACCCCTAATGCCATCAATCTTCCCTTGGATAATTAATTGCAAGAGGTGGTATTTGTTGTTGCGCATGAAATGACCAAAGTATTTTAGTTTTCTCCTTTTGATGATACTGAGAATTTCCAAGTCTTTGTTCATACGCCGCAGTACTTCCATATTTGTGACTTTAGCTGTCCATGATATTCTTAAAATCCTGCGATACGTCCACATTTCAAATGCTATCAGTTTCTTACTTAAAACCTCGGTAAGTGTCCATGATTCAACTCCATAGAGCAGGACACTAAAAACGAAGCATCGAAGAAGTCGGGTGCGTAATGACAGACTTAAATCACGGCTGGTCAAAACTTTTCTCATGTTCATGAAAGAACTTCTGGCCTGCTCAATTCTACAGCGAATTTCTTGATTTAAGTCCCAGTTATCATTGATTTGACATCCTAAATATTTATATGATGAAACCCTTTCAATTCTTTCATTACCATCCATCTACCTGTGTAAATATCGTAGCTTCACAGAGGTGTTCCTATTTACTCATTTAGGTGCTAATCTTGGTCATCAGTCCTATTTTTTATTTTTTTTAGCGTATGGCTTTTAGTGCCGGGAGTGTCCGAGGACATGTTCGGCTCGCCAGTTTTTGTAGCTGCTTCGAGACGGACACCCAATGGGTGAGCTACAAGTACCGCTGGGGAGTAAAGTTGGAATGGAAGGTCGAGGAGTTGGAAGGTAGCGGCTGTGGCCTATAGTTAGGGACCAACCTCGGCATTTGCCTGGAAGGAAGATGGGAAACCACAGAAGACCATCTTCAAGGTTGCCGGCGGGGGGATTCGAACCTCCTCGCCTCCCGGATGTGAGCGACTGCCAGCAGTCATGCCGTAATGACCACGGCTGACTCACCCGGTATCAGTCCTATGCACTCAAGTGAAAATTGAATTTATATGATAAATTGTATACTTGTGGTGACTAGGAGTGTGTGAAATTCTATCATCCTCAAAAATGTCAATATTGCCACATTAGATACAACAAGGTTTGAGTGACACATTTACGAATTATTTCTGCTCATAATACTGCATTCCGGCCCATATCTTGGCCTTAGCCATCGCTTGACTTCAGCTGGACGCAATTCGAAACGTCACGCCCAATTATTGTCATATTCTACAATATTGGCCTAGACTTGAACAAGTAGTTCCGTGACGAACTAAAGAGCCTACTATTCTTAAAATTTAAGATTCATCCCAATGACTAATCTAACAAATTGGTAATACTAACATTTCTAAGTACTTAAGTTTGAAATACAACTGAAATAGTGTAACCAAATAGAGTACTACTGTTGTCAGCCCTGGTGACTCTGAATACACTCTTAGTTCCATCTCTTAAGGAATAGAATGCACATACAAAATTTGGTTGAAGTCTAATGGATTGTATGGACGTTACATGTGGATAGACATTGGATCTATCAGTGCGCGTACAATCATGTTGGCAACAATGCCATGCATGTGTTCCTCAGAATTAATCTGAAATATTACGATCCATCATAGTGCCATTTTTTGTTAAAATCCATTTGTTAGTATACTGTAGAAGTTACATGTAATTAAAACTTGAATTAATCGGCAGGCTTAGAATCATGTTGGCACCACTGTCATGTATGTGCTCCTGAAAATTAATCTGGAATGTTATTATCTCTGTGTGTGCCAATTTTGGAACAGTTCGTATGCATAACTTCTGAGATATCTAACAAAGAGCTCACGATTTTTCAGCAGTTGGTAGCCTTGACGTCATTTTCAGATATGACTGTGAGATATTCGTACCAAATTTGATTTTGTTAGCTGCAGCCGTTTAGGAGTTGATAGGGGGGGGGGACAGACAGACCGACAGACAGAAGAACAGACAAACAGAAGGTCAGACAGATAGAAGGACAGACAGACACACACACATTTTCCTGGATTGATCTCATAAGTCTACGTTTTCCTCATTTTTGCAAAATGACAAAATTAGGCTATACATCAATATATTGGAAGGGATAAGAGTGTTACGGTAGATTTTCTCACCCCGCGACGCAGCCATGCTTGTTAAATTGTGCACCATGGTCGCGAGAGCAGCTGCATCAAGTCGGTGTAGTTTTAACATGATGATACCTACTGCTAACAATCTTTTTTTCCTCACATTTGATGGACCCTGATTGATTTTCCTATGAAGCCTTCAATTGTTCACAGACGCTCAGTTTTACGCGTTAAATGAGAATGTGTCCGCAAAATTGAGGGTGTATGCCAAGCCTTTCCATGTCAGAGTAGAAGTCCCAGAGAATTGAACAGCCACTTTATCAGTCAAGCGCTGCTCTTAATGGCTTGAATGCAGCTCTAATAGACATTTCATTAACTCTGAAACTCGTATCATAGGCTCTTAACATTTCTTCATTTCATTGGTCTGACTGCGTGACGTATTAGCATGAATTAACTGACTGTTATGTGGCGTAGTGGCTAGTGTGATTGGCTGCCATCGTAGAGGCCCGTGTTCGATTCCCAGCTCTGTCAAATTTAATTGAAATACTGGAATCTGTTGACTTACAGGTTAATCTGTTGTCTTCAAATATAGATTTAGGTATTATGAAGTGTTTTTGTCAGGAACGTAGCGCCCTGTGAAAGTGAAACATGGAGAATATAAGAATTTCAAATGTGGTGTTCCAGGAGAATGTTGAAGATATGGGTAGATATAGTAACGAATGAAGAAAGGAAGATTGTAGTTTTACGTGACCGTGAATCTTGTGATTATGAGCCACGGGACCTCCTTTTTACGTGGAATCCTAACCACAGGGCATGGCATTTCACTTTGAATATCTCGCATGCATTGACCGGGAATCAAACCCGGTCCGCCGTGGTAAGAGGTAACTAGCTTGACCGCTGCGCCACCACGTCTCGAGGACAAGAACTGTAGAGGAAGACCAAGGTTAGAATATGTAAAACAGATTGCCTCGGATATAACTTGTGGTAGCTATGGAGAGATGAAATTATTAGCTAAGAAAAGGGAGACAAGGATAGCTGCATCCAACTAATTTAAAGACTGAAGACTGAAGTAACAACTATAATGTTATCGTTGACATGCAACTTGTTCAAATGGGTTCAATTTCTAGGATTTCAATCAGAGCAGTAGATTTAACAAAATAATCTATCGTAACTGTTGTTGTTGTTGTTGTTGTTGTTGTTGTTGTTGTTGTTGTTGTTGTTGATTCTTTTAGGGGTTTTGCGACATAGTGCTGATGTAGCCCTGTGTATTAGAGTGTGCGTAGAATATGTTTGTTAAACTGTGGCACTGTGATGTCTGTACCAGTGTGTGTATTTGTAATTGTCCCCCAGGGGCTCACATCTAGTGGGACGTGGGTCGGCGACAACGGGGCCCCAGCTGAATCCGGCATTGCTTCCACTTACTTGTGGCGGGCTCCTCTCCGTCTTCTTTCCTGTCGACTTCACTTGGTCAACTCTTGTTCTATTCCGACCCCGACGATATTAGTGTATCCGAGGCCTAGGGAGTCTCTTCCTTTCCCGCCTTAATTGGCCATTGTCTCATATTTTCTGATACCCTCCTTCTGCGAGGGGTCAGCCTTCTTTTTCTTATCATGATATCTCCTGCCTTCTGCTCAAGGGCCTCAAGGAGACAGGGTGTATGTAGACCCACCACTTCTGGTGCACTCTAGATATTGCTACACCCTCAAGGGCTCACGGCTGGTGAGTTCGGGAGTTGGCAACCCCGAGGGATACCTGAGCTGGGTCCGTTTTGCCCACTTTTTCCTCTGACCTTGGGACGGGCCCTCTCCTCTTTCACTTTCCAAACTGCCTTTCATGGCTCTCCTTCCTTCCAAGTCCCTCAATCCGCCTTCTTTGAGGGTTGAGGGCATTTCTTTTCCTCCTGTCCTTTATTTGCCTTATTCTCCTTTAGTTTTCCATTTCTTCTTCTAGTAGGTATAAGTTAGTAGTTAGTTTTAGTTATAGTTTACTTTTCATTATCATCTTCACGATCACCCAAACCATTAGGGGCCGATAACCTAGATTTTAGGCCCCTTAAAACAACAATTATCATCATCATCATCATTTGTAATTGAGGTAGGATTTGGGTAGGAAGCGGCCGTGGCCTTAAATTAGGTACCATCGTGGCTTTTTCCTGAAGTAGAAGTGGGGAAACGACTGAAAACCACTTCGAGGATGGCTGAGATGGGAATCGAACCCGCCTATTCTCAGTTTTACCTCACGAGGCTGAGTGTACCACGTTCCAACCCTCAGACCAGAATTAAATATATTGGCAGAGTGGGCAATCGAACCCGGGCCTCCGAGATAACAACCAACGTAACGAGGCGGACGTACCAATATCTGTGAGTCCCTGGAGGTCCATGCACTCTTCGGGGTGGTCTTTGTACTGTACCCAACTGTCATCATGTGAACCATGTGTTCGTATCCCAACTAACTCACGGTCTTTCGAGGTATGGGACGTTCCTGCCCACCATACGACCACATGCTCAGGATTTGAGTCTACCAGGTAACTACTCTACATGAAATACACAACATATTCCTAAAATAAAATATTTACTGGTATAAAATCATGGCTATACAACAATTACAAATAAAGGACAAATTATATTTAATTCCCACAAATAAAAATAGGGTTATTCTGTGAGTTTTCTTCTTAAAATAGTGCTACACTGCACTCAAATCTAATTCTAGCATCCTATCAATGATACTTTCAGACTTCCATGGGTTTCCATAGTGTTCATCAGGTGATACAATTACTTAACTGGAGTATCATAACGCAAAAATCACATATCACATTAAAATGACATTAATACAACATTACTCCGTTTCTTATGGCATTTATCTTGATTAGCATAAATTCATTATTTTCTGCTTTAATTAACAATTATTTGTTGTGTCGTGCGAATCATCTTCCTTCTTTCCATCACTATGAACGCTTTAAAAAGTGGTACACTTCCCTTCCAAAATAAACATGGATAGAATTATTTATAGTTTCACCATACAACGATTTTCTGGGTCTTGTCGGGCTTATATCGTTACAAACGTGTCATGTTCTGGGAAATCACATACCCGTCTGCATAAATTAGCGTGAACTGGCAAAATGCATTCCAAAGAGATGCCTAACAATTTATTTGGTTCAGTGTTCCTCTTCAGAGAATAACTGAGCCAAATTTTATCTGATTTCCATGATCCAACAACGTATGTGTGTTGCAACACACCATTCAATTCAATTGGCATCATCATAATAATCATATCTTAATTGCATATTGAAATATCGAGATTCTTCAGTGTCCTACTATGACTCTAATTTACAAGGGACTGGTCGACCGACCTTCTCTCCCCTCAGCAGGCAATAAAATTCGTTCCAGCTGGCTAGTCAAGATGGCTGCCGCAGAAGTGGTCTACAACCCCACCTCCTCTCATCTGCTGTCAAGGTCAGGTTTGTTTACAATTGCAGTACTGAAGTTACGCTAGGTGTGGTTCCTAAGTAATTGAGTCATTTAATTATTTAACACCTATCTTTATAGTGTATTGGGCTCAACTCGGCTCCTTAATAACATTCATGGCTAGGGATGGTATTCCTGTGATAGCCTTGCCGTTCTATGGTGACTACTGTGGCTTTAGACGCGCATCATAGTGAAAATCCACGATTTTCACCAGCAGCTGTCAATAAAATATAAGGAAATCTGCGTTTCCTAAACGACGAATATGATCCTTACCTCTCAGGGTAGATCATTTATACACATGCTCACTGCGTCTCGACGGACGTCATTCGTGGCCATAATTCCTGCAAACGATGGATACAGACAGGCTCTGTCCAATTCGCTGCGAATAATACAGTATGCTCAAACGGCGATACTAACTCGTAGATTTAGCCAACTTCTCACCTAACGCGCAAGCTATACTAGTTGGTCCCCGCAATTATTTATTTACGCAAATCATTGGATTCTACGTTATTTCTGCACGCAATATGCGGCTTCAAACAATACTTCACATAGATGACTCAATTATTAAGGCACCCGCGTTCTCTCTGTAATAAAACTTAAGCCAAAGCTTTAAATAGCTCCTAATAAAAATGTATAAATTTACTGGCTTACTTTACTTTAATGGTCCTCAAATATAATCCTAAGGATTGACCATATCAAATATTCATTCCACACTTCACTGACACTGAAAAAGCTCTCGTATATCGCTATATTCCACGTTACTTTCTTACTGTTTACCAAAATACAGTATCTTTATATTAGACATGACACTTTGAACGTTATTTAGGCCAAAAATGCCTATTACTTTACTGTTGCCGACCCCAGATTATTATTATTATTATTATTATTATTCATTTAACGTTACCGTTACATCCATCACTATTTTCGGCCTGAATGGCCCTAAACAAATCACCTTCCAAGCCATATTTTATTCAAGACGAGTGGTGAAAACTCGTTCAGTAAGTGACTGTTACATCTTAGTTTCAAAGGGAGGCATCGTTATATGGTGAACTATTTAGTTATAATAACATTGTAAGTTGGTACTCACTTTTTCTTTTTCGCTGGATAGTGCCAGCACTTCAGCTTTGGCGCTACCATGACGCTTGATTTAAGCCATCATGTTATATTTTACACAACACTTAAATTCACACATTTTCCACCTGATAAACATACTTTTATCAGTGGCCTCTTTCACTTCTACACAATGCATATTAATCACTATACACTTGAACACTTTTAAATCACTATTACACAATTTATGTACACTTATTCACTACTTCACAGGTTGATCCTTAAATCGGACTTCTCCTACGCCTGATCTCAGAAATGCGATGCGATAACGCCAACCGCTGGTCTACGTGAAAATCTAACAGCGTTTTACGGTCGTTCGATCCTCGTCACCTGCAACATCGTTCAGCTCACTATCCAGATTAGGTGGCAATGATTCCCAAGCTCCCATCATTGTAGTGATCCTGATGATAATGTCATATACAATTCTGACAATACCTCCCGGTATATGTAATGTTCAAAAACATTATAAGTTCCTTTTTCGCTGTGGCGAATTATATTTGCGTCAGATAATAGATAAATATCTGTATTAAATTACTTCGACGCACTTTATGATTACTTATGATGCTTTATGACTTGCTTCTATTGTTCTTCTACGGCTGGGCGTTGATACTTTAACATTTCGCGTGCTTACTGGCAGCGTATTAGTTACGTGTATACAGACTGAAGACAACAAGACAACTGGCTGGTGTGAGCTGCTCCCCCCCCCCCCCCATATAAAGGTTTCTCGTACAAAATAGTCCACTGGACACATGAGAGCGACTCCTTTCTTGAAATAATACCTCTTCAGCCGAAATGACATATACATCTTGTTCATTTAGGTGTGGAGGTTTCATAAACATTCGCGTGCCGGCGATTGCTTCGGCCAATTAATTACAATTAATTGCCTTAGTTCAGCGCGTCAGGACGCCACTGTGGTGATTCCCCTTTGGCTGGTCACAAAATCACTGCTCTCGAGCGTAGGCTAGGTTGTAATGCGTTCATTTGGAGATATCGGCTTTAATTTAGGTGAAAAACCACTCCTAAATTACCTCTCCGTGAATATATTCACCTGGGTGTATATTTCATTCCATTTCAATGCTCCACTTGGCTGTAATTAATTAATTTCCGTGGGCAATCATCCCTACTCCCAATTCCATCGTTGTCAAGCGGTGAATACCCGAGTCATTAATTTTGGGCTGTCTCCTCGGTCCAGACGTAAATAGTGCGCTCGGCGCCTACGATCTCCGCCCACTTGCTAAGTGTAATTTGTAAAACTTCAAACTGGCCTCCTCTCATTCTCGTATGCTCTGAAAACGTATATTTCCTTGCATTTGGCTGCAATTCTTCACCTTAAACTGCTATGATATTCACATACAGGTCGTGAAATCATGCTACAATATTATATGTCAGTATACCTCTCATTGCTCTTTGGGTTCCCTGTAATTGCTCCCCCTCAGAGATCAATGGTTCGACTCTAGGCATAACCATGTGCCTGGTCTTCTCTGATAAGACCCGAGTTCGATGCCAGACTGCCGTGACTGATTGGGCACAGTACCACCAGTTGCGTATCTTGTAGAGGGCATTGTTTCCTCAGAACTCTCCCATCGTCTAAAATTGAGAAGAGCAGTCGGCAAACTAGTGTTGATGATGATAATTGTTGTTTCAAGGGGCCTAACATCTAGGTTATCGGCCCCTAATGGTTTGGGTGATCGTGAAGATGAAAATAAAAAGTAAACTATAACTAAAACTAACTACTAACATATATACTAGAAGAAGAAATGGAAAACAAAAGGAGAATAAGGCAAATAAAGGACAGGAGGAAAAGAAATGCCCTCAACCCTCGAAGAATGCGGATTGAGGGACTTATAAGGAAGGAGAGCCATGAAAGGTGGATAGGAAAGTGAAAGAGGAGAGGGTCCACCCCACAGGTAAGGGACAAAGGGGGGAAACCGGACCCAGCTCAGGTATCCCTCGGGGTTGCCAACTCCCGAACTCACCAGCCGTGAGCCCTTGAGGGTGTAGCAATATCTAGAGTGCACCAGAAGTGGTGGGGCTACATACACCCTGCCTCCTTGAGGGCCTTGAGCAGAAGGCAGGAGATAACACGAAAAGAAAAAGAAGGCTGACCCCTCGCAGAAGGAGGGTATCAGAAAATATGAAACAAGGGCCAATTAAGGCAGGAAAGGAAGAGACTCCCTAGGCCTCGGATACTCTAAGACCGTCGGGGTTGAAATAGAGCAAGAGTTGACCAAGAGAGGTCGACAGGAAAGATAAAAGAGAGGAGCACGGCACAAGTAAGTGCAAGCAATGCCGGATACAGCTGGAGCCCCGTGGTCGCCAACCCACGTCCCACTAGACGTGAGTCCCTGGGGGGGGGGGGGGGATTGAGAAGAGCAGTCGGCAAACTAGTGTGCAAGAGGGAATAAGAAACCACACTTCCATCTGCTTCTTACACGGAAATGCTGTTCTCCAGCATCAGTCATGTAGATTGAATTTACCCATCGCGGCGATAGCCAAGAATGTTAGCCACTACTCAGTGAGGTGGACTTCAGACAAGAACAGCGTAAGCTGATCTGATGAATGATAAAATATAATTAGACTATGACAAACTGTTACACTCCTTAAATGAGTAGTGAATGGAAAATCTTTTCATAGATGATAATAATATCGTATGGCCTCGGCTGCCGGGTGCAAGCTTAGTTAATTGACGCCCGGAGGGCAACTTGCATGTTGAATTTTAATGCGCCTTGAAGCGCTAGATGAAAGTCAAGGAGGTTAGATAGCTAAGCTCCTTGAACACTATAGCGCTTTCTAGTAGAGAAATGAGAAACTTTGTGTTGGCGGAAGCTCCCGAGATTAATTTTGTCATTATGAACACGGCCTACTGAATTCAAATGGGTTCTTTAACATGCCAACATCGTATGACATGCGTTTCGTGATTTTTGTCGCCTTTCAAAAATCACTTACCATGGCCAGGAGCGAACCTGCAAGCTTGGGGGGGGGGGGGTTTGCAGTCCGACACGATAACCACTCACCCTCCGTGGCAACCTTTTTTTCTGAGATGATCAATGCGTGAAGTCAAATCACTCGTCTTCTGACTCTGAACAATATTTGGTCTCATTGCGTTACACGCGTAGCTATCCCAGTCAGTGTGAAAAACTTAATATACAGTACAGTACAGTAAAAACTCGATTAACCGTCATCGTCGGGACCGTGGTCGTGACGGTTGAGCGAATAGACGGATAACAGAAACACTGTATTATTCCTCCAAAACATGACCTCAATCAACGATATTATAGAGAGATATCACTCCCACAGTAATGTAATATATTTAAGAGAGAAAAGAAATTAAACACGATTGTAATAGCAAATAAAACTATTCATTACATGATTTAAAAAAACATCCGTACAGTAGCTACAAATGTGGCAAAATAATGTACAGTACAGTAATATAAACTTACAGATGCAATAGTCAATGGAGCTTGAAAATAGACAGTCATTTTCTTCTGCCTCTTTGATGCTCGAGCTTTCACCGCGGCAATATTTCGTATTTTTCGGAGCAGTAGTGTCTGCGTTGCATTGGTCTCTTCTTGACTTTCATACTATTCTATACACTTGGACAGCATTGTTTCAGCCTCTTAAGTGGCTAATAGTTTGTTCTTCGTCATGGTTTGAACACTCTTCTTCATCAGCCCCTTCTTCTTCTTCTTCTTCTTCTTCTTCTTCTTCTCTTGGTGGCACTTACGGTGGCAACAATTTCGTCATCACTCAAAATTTGAAACCTCCCGTCCACTCTGTTACACTCTAACCACTCTGATACTTCTTCTGACGTCAAATTTGAACTGATTTGTAAATTATTGCACAAATCGACCATCTCGGCAACTGTCACACTCTCAGGTGTCACTCCACCTTAAAGCACTTTGTTATTGCAGTATTATTATGCTATTACAGTAATGACGGTTAACAGAAACTGACGGTTTAAAGAGTGACGGTTAAACGAAGTTTTACTGTACTTCTTTTCTAGTGTAGCAGATCAAGGTTAATTTCGCACCCTTCTAATCGACCCTGTCGAAAGTCAAAAGTGAGAGAAATCAGCTGTAATGTGAGCTGTGCGGTTGGTCCACGCGGGAGGTGGACTGCTCGATGATTGACGCATTTGTGTGTGTGACAGAGGGTCAGAGGTGGCGCTGGTGGGCGGACTGACGGCTGAGCCGAGTGATGAATGACTGGCGGGTCACGGCACAAGAGCAAACTGTAGCATACTCGTATCATCAAGTCCAATATATATTGCAGCCTGTCGTGTCTTACAGGTGATCCTCATCTAAGCTTATCGAGCTGACTGGAGCAGTTGGCCAAGCGTCAGTCTTCAAAACTTAAGATAGTGGGTTCGATTCTTGCTCAGTCCAGTGGCATGTAAGGATACATAAATCCAATAACATTTAGTCAGTGGATTTAAAGGGACGTTAAGGATAGCCTTTTGGGAAATTATTCTACACACAATTCAGCAGCCGTTAAACGCTTGCTTGTGCCAAATGCATATTATTTATTTATTTATTTATTTATTTATTTATTTATTTATTTATTTATTTATTTATTTATTTATTTATTTATTTATTTGTGTAACATCTTTCCACTCGGTTGCTGGATATTTTTGTGGGAGTGATTTTGAAAAATGGGACGGATGTGGATCGGAACGATCGAGGTGGCACCAGCTGGCAGTGGTGGATCGAACAAAAGTGTAAGACGCACTGCCAACTCGATCGATCGATCCAGCTGGCAGTGCTAAGAGAAACAATGAGCGCGGTGTCGGAAATTGATACCATGACGTACTCGCGGCAATGTCTATGACATACTGAACGGTAAACGCTCATGCGAACTCTGGTGTCAAGTGACTGAAACAAATGACATGGTACATGTTCGAAGTCTTCGTATCAGTATTTAAACGGTAAAATGCCTTAATATCAAACATTGTAAGTAGTCGGCATTGCCGGTATTATGTTTCTGCACAATGGCTCCCACATAACGGTAATGCAGTCATCAACATAATACGAGGCACGTCCAGAAATAAGTTCCGTTTGGTAATAAAATTAAATTGTGTACAGATACAGAAAAATTACTTATTGCACAACATTGTACACCTCGTAAACTACTTTTCCACATAACTGCCGAACTTTTTCAGGCATTTGTCATAGCGTGGCACAAGTTTTTGGATACCTTCTTCATAGAAGTTTGCCGCCTGTGTCTTCAACCAGTTGGAAACATCTTCTTTCAGCTCGTCGTCATTGTTGAAGTGTTGACCGCCAAGGAAAGACTTGAGATGTGTGAACAGATGAAAGTCGCTAGGAGCGAGGTCAGGGATGTACGGAGGGTAGTCAAACACGTCCCAGCCAAATCCCTGTAGGAGGTTTTTCGTCACATTTGCAATGTGTGGTCGGGCGTTGCCGTGAAGAAAAACAGCACCTTTTGACAGCAACCCTCGGCGCTTATTCTGTATTGCGCGGCGCAATTTCCTAAGTGTCTCGCAGTAAGCATCTGCGTTGATTGTTTGACCACGCGGTAAGAAATCAATGAGTAACATGCCTTTCCAGTCCCAGAACACTGTGCACATCATTTTCCGAGGTGTCAAGATTTGTTTCGGCTTAACCTTTGCTGGGGATGAAGTGTGCCTCCATTCCATTGATTGCCGCTTACTTTCAGGGTGTCGTAAGAAACTCAAGTTTCATCTCCTGAGACTATCTGTGTCAGAAATTCTTCGCCACCTTCACTGTAACGGGTCAAAAACTGAAGTGCACTACCCAACCGTTTTGATTTGTACCCAACGTCGGCAAAGTTTACGAAAGTTCAGTTTTGCGGTAACAATTTCATGAATTAGTGATCCTGAGATTTAGGGAAATTCCATAGCGAGAGCACTAATTGTAAACCTGCGGTTTTCCCGGATCTTGTCATCAATCGCATGAACCAGTTCTTCTGTAACCAAAGATGGACGCCCACTTCGTTCTTCATCGTGCACTTCACTACGTCCTTCATTGAACTGTCGGACCCATCTTCTCACCATTGAATCACTCATCGCATTTTGTCCATACACTTTGCAACTTTGCCGATAAATTTCAATTGGTTTCACATTCCTAGCATTCAGAAAACGAATCACAGATCTGATTTCTCAAGCGGCGGGATTTTCAATCAACACCGACATTGTACGAGTAAACATGCACAACAACGCGTACGTGGCTGACAGCGCTCTCCAAATGGCGCACGTTTCTTCTCCTTGATACAGAGCGTCTACCGCGCATATGCAGAACTGTGCTGCAGCGAAACGTACAACTAGTTGAAGACACAGGCGGCACACGTCTATGAAGAAGGTATACAAAAACTCGTGCCACGCTACGACAAATGCCTGCAACATTTCGGCAGTTATGTGGAAAAGTAGTTTAAGGGTTGTAGAATGTTGTGCAATAAATAATGTTTCTGTATCTGTACACAATTTAATGTTATTACCAAACGGAACTTACTTTCTGGACGTGCTTCGTATAATCGTTGTGGTTATACGAGAATTGAGCAAGCCTTCATGAACTATTGCTGAATATATTCTCTTTACTCACAAGAGGGCCTATTCATAAGGCATTTTAAACTCATTTTCAAGCAGGAACATTATCGAAACAAGCAAAATATAAATGAAACTTAATTCCGTAATGCAGTATTATTGGAACGTGGAAATAAGACACCATCTTGTGCACAATATTTGCGTAGTCAAAATAGCTTAGGCGTTAGCGCCTATGACTGTGAATCTAGAGATCTCGGGTTCGAATTCCAGACGGGGTAGATATTTTTGCTACCAGATTATCAATTTAAACGATATTTATCATATCAATATGACTTATTTCAACAGAATCCATATGAAATTACCTGTTAGTCTGTGAATCGAGAGGGCCTGTTTATAAGGAATTTAAGGTTATGAGCGGTGTCGCGTCTATTAATTTAGTTGATCCATATCGTATTCTTTATTTAGGCTAGTGCTGGTGGAAGCTACAAATCATCTAATAAAATGAGTTCCGTATTATAAACTACAATATCTGTAAAACACTCCCTTTTACAATAGATTAATATTCGTGCCAATAATACACTGACCGGCAAAAAAAGTGGAACACTTAAATTTTTTATGTAATTTCTTAATTTATTCCACTAAAATGTATCGGTTTTCCAATATTTGCATTATTCATGTAAATTTTAGATAGTTGGCTACAGAAAATACCAAAACATGTTTTACAATATGCTTTAACTCACAAATGTCATTACATTTTGCAAATCTTACAATTTTTAATTCTTTAGTAATGTTCTTTTGGGCTGGTTTTTATCAAGCGTATTGCCATACAAAACAGGGTTAATTTTTGCACTGCACTGCACGAGACCACTGGTCACTAAACACGTGTGTTTCCACCCTTAGTGTTTATGACAGCTTGTAAACGCTCAGGCATACTGTTCACAACTCGTCGAATGGCATCTGCCGGGATGCGATCCCATTCCTCCAGCAGCGATGTTCTCAGTTGTGCCAAGGTGGTGTGGTCACGCTGTCTGACGTTCCTTCCAAGCATATCCCATACATGTTCGATGGGATTCAAGTCAGGACTATGAGCTGGCCAGTCCAGTGTTTGAATCCCCACTTCCTGCAGATATTGTACAACTCAGCGAGCAGTATGAGGGTGGGCATTATCCTGCATCAGCATGAAATTCTGGCCTATGAAAGGCGCAAAGGGCATCACATGGTTCATCAGGATCTCTTTGATGTACCTTTGGGAATTGAAAGTCGCGTGATCGATGCACATCAACTCAGTGCGGGCCATTATGTTGATGCCACCCCACACCATAACCGAGCCACCTCCAAATGGTGTCCTGGAGGAGAAAGCAACAGGGCTGAATCCTCTCTCCACGCCTTCTCCACACTCTTTCTCTTCCATCAGTAGATCTAAGATTAAAGCGACTCTCGTCAGTGAAGAGAACAGAGGCCCACTGGTCGTGGGTCCATCCCAGATGCTGCCTTGCGAAGCGAAGACGCGCCTCTCTGTGATGTCGTTCGAGTGCCGGTCCACGTGCAGGTCTCCTGGACGAATGATAAGCTTATTCAAACCTTCTTCTTACTGTTCGCTCACTCACTCTCACATTTCTGACATTTTCCAGTTGATTTCGTGCCTGGACTGCTGTGGTATGGCGATAACGCAGAACTTGCAGGGTGAGAAATCTGTCATCCCTGGCACTTGTGCTTCTTCTACGGTCTGACCCTCGTCTCCTGTCGTAAGTTTGGAGTTCTCTGTAACGTTGCACTGCACGGTGAATGCTGCCGAGAGATGACCCAATGACCTCAGCAACATAACGGAAGCTGCAGCCATCCTCCACCAATGCAACTGCCTGTGCAGCTCCTTCACGGCTAAGAGGCACATTTTAGTGTGAACTGCACATGGATAACTTGCTAAAATGTATGACAATGGTTCACACGTGTTCAACAAATGCCAGTTGCTATCCTTAGAACAACAATAAGCGAGCGGCAACACTCATAAACCTTAAACGCTTACAGTGCGCTTCCCGCCATAAAACCATTAAGATAGGCTCATCGAAGATCGGGGGTAATTGGTGGTAATAAACCACCCTAAGAAATGTCATATTATCAATATCTATTCACGGATGTTTCAGATGTTGGTTCTAATGCATGAAAAGCTTTTAAAATGTGATTAAATCTTTTTCATGGCTAATTTTATACTATTTATATTACTTTTTTAACTGTTCCACTTTTTTTGTCGGTCAGTGTAGTATAAAATACCGGTGTATCAACAATTTCACGTGAGGTTTCGTCTATGTCAGATGTTACACATCATATGCGACTACTGTAAGACTCGTAATTTTTGTATATACTTATTTACTTATATACTTATTTATTTACTCTTCATTTATTCATTTATTCATTCGATCATGCATTTAATCACTTAGTTATTTAATTATTAAATTATGCAATTTATTTTGCACCTATGTTTATACTTTCTCAACATTTTTGCTGGAAATACATAAGCATAATCCTAGATATTCAATACTCGTATGTCATAAGTAGAGTTTGTGGTATACCTAGGTATAGTACTTGTCCTAGATGCGAAATTTGTCCAGAACTCATTATATGATGCCTCCGACTAGGTTTCAGTGAAATTGTCTCAAAATGTACAATGAGTCATTTTTGTGCGAAATAAATTCGATATTGTTGACTTTCTACAAAATTATCAAATTTTAAATAAAATAGTGGTGTATACTTTCCTAGAACAGTAAAAATTATTGATATATTTATTTTTTGTAAAATAAATTACTATATTTTGGGTTGACTGTGTTAGGAATATTTTAATGCAAGGAATTTCTTGCACGTTCAACAATCAAGATTATAAAATTTTACTAAACTGAATATTTGTGTATACAATTAAATTGTAAAATTGTGTAATGTTGATGAGTTGTGGGCATGTTAAGTTCTTCTGTCTTAGTTTTCTATAATATGTTATAACTAGACTAATATAGCGAACAAGTTTATATTATTGAACTACAATTTAGTCCTCGCAAAACACTAAATCCAAATCATAGATACTAAGAAATAGCTGCTTTAAATGCTATAAACTTTAATCATAAGAATTATATTCACTGAAGAATGATATTCAATTTCTTCAACCCAATGATAACGGTTTGTCATTGTAGAATCACACCCTTATTTATCTTCTTGTCATCTGATTCCTCATGAACAACCGAACAATATAATTGCTCTTTGTGTAAGTTTGTTTAAACCTGGGTCAAACTAATTTTCGAGACCATTGTGTAGGGACTTGTGCTTTTCACCAGTATTGAACATGATATCAGGTACGCTCTGCATATCAAGCTCTGCATATTTTGTGAGATTTTCAAACATTTTCTTTCCATGTTACAGTACAATATTGTTTGTAATCTCCACATCCATAAAGGTTTAGATGTTTTTCAACAAGAACGAAATCAGTTCTCTTGTGCATAACTATTATTTTATTTTTATTTTTTTACACGCGAATGGACCACTTAGGATCACGCTACAACTTCATTTCTTTTTCTTGGTGCGAAGTTTTCTCTGCACCCAATACTCCTTCATGCGTTCGCTCGCCTGTTTACGCTGTTCGTCCGTCCAGGCTCTTCCGGTCTTCTTAGGTCTTCTTGCGGCTTGAATCACTTCCAAATTACTCAGTATGTTCCTAAATCTAATTCTATCTAACAGTTGGTCTTCAGAGATGTTCAATCTTTCCATATCCGCCTTTGTTTCCTTAATCAATGCTGTTGTGGTCTTCTTTCTCCAGAAGTAATCAAATATCCGTTTGGTTTGTCTATTTTGGTCCATTCTGTATAGATGTCCGAGAAACTTCAACCTCTTCTTCTTCTTCTTCTTCTTCATAGTCTCAGAGATTCTTTCTACTTTCTGGTAAACTTCTTCATTACTTCGAAGTTTCCATCCACTTTCGGTTTGAACAGCACCCATAATTTTTCTGAGGATTCTCCTTTCCAAGACCTCTAGTTATCTAGCTTGTAGTTCATAGACAGACATTCACTGGCATAGAGACATTCTGTCTTCACCACGGTGTTGTAGTGTTTTATTTTGGCATTCCTGGATATTTTATTATTATAATTATTAGTCTAGTATTATCTTTTATACACTACCATTGTTACAGAAGACGAGGACCGATCACCAAAGGCATTTTACTGCAAGTTGATGATATTATGTTTCATGTATGTGGTGTCAGTGTCTACACGCATATCCTACGAGGATCATCGTTCTATAATATCCCTGTTTTAATCTCCAGTCTCTTGAACAGAGAGCAGTGCGCATAAATTCTCGCAGTCCCGATGGTAGAGTTACGGCGGGTTAAAGAAATGCCTGACGTGGCTCCCTCCTCTACCCAACTTCCTCCGCAAGGAAATGAACGGAAAATTAAAACTAATTAAAAAGCTAATTAAAACGCTTTAATCCCACGAAACCTTAGATAAATGGCTTGTTATTGCAATGTGAATTACCTTCACAATATTAGAATGGAAAAATCAGAGACAGAGTGAAGTTCTGCTATAAGATGATGTTCAGGTGTGTTTGCCTATATCAAGATGACACCATCAACTCCAAGTTGACTAGGTTGAATTGTTTGGCCAAGGTTAGGTCTGGTGGGTACTGTAACCGTAGGGTCAACCCATGCGGATACAGTTTGCATGGCTGTGCGGATAGTGGATAAGCTGGGGATAATGTTCGGAGAGCATTTGCGGATAGTTTTTAGAATACAATCCGAACTTGTTGAATATCATTACTAAGACCTGGATGTTTATGACATATCATATTTTTCCGTTAGTCTCTGGGGTTGTTGTTTTTTTCCTGGCAAATGTAAGAAGATAATTTACGCTAATCCCATTCAAATTATGTCATTAAGCACAATTAACACTCCGAACAGGAAAGGGTTGCAATTCTGGCTGTATAACTATTCGAGGGAACTCGCCACTACCGCCTCTATGGGCAGTTTCCTGGAGCTTGGAACATCTGGTCGGGATGGATACAACTGGGGAGGAGTGATCAGCACTTCGCCCAGGCGGCCTCACCTGCAAAGCGAACAGGGGCCTCATGAGGGATGGGAAGGGATGGAAGATTGGGATGGATAGGCTAGTTGGAGGGAAGGAGGCAGCCGTGGCCTTACAGTAGGTACTGTCCCCGAATTCGTATAAAGAGATACCAGGAGCAGATATGAAAGGCAGCCATGGAAAATGCATCATTTAATTACTATTGGAATAATGAATTTTGGAACAGGTCTATTACACAAGCTTTATGTCATGAACTATTGCTTGTTAGCTGAATGTAATTTCCTCCTAGAAAGGGCGGATTTGATTGGATCATCCTACGAGATAGACCACAGCCGGTACTTGAAGAAAGAGAATGGGATTGGAAGATCCGGTGAGCGAAGTCAGAAATGGAATGTTTTATTTTGACTAGTAGGCTATTTAATGCATTTGAAAGCATTGACCATGGGAAATAAATTGAGGAAATTAATTAAGTTATAGTCAGGAAATGTCTTCTTTGGATATTAACGCCCGAAACCTGTAAGAGGATATTCATGTCCGAGTTTGGGTTGGCAATATTGAGGAAGGGAGCAGGTGGTTCGAGAAGGTGAGAGATGGATGACGTGAGTGTGTGAGGTGACGCGAGGAGAGTCAATTGAGACAGAGAGGTGAGCAGAGCGCTGCGTAAAACGCGTGACGGGAGTGGTTGTTCGTGTGTGATGACTAAGGAAATGATATGAACGTGTGAAACATCGTGTCTAAATGTGCTAATGTACTGCGAAGCACGAAAGTCTATGTGTGATTTTGAGTGGGTTCTGGAATATTCCATGGTAAAGACCGGTGGCATAGGGAGACGATGAATTGTCAGTCAGCATTGTGTAACGTATTCGTGGAGAAAAGGGAATTGTGAATATACTTCGTGAAAAGTACTGTAAGTGTATGTTTGTAAGGAAATATCCTTGAGACACGTTACTTCGGAACGATATGTTCGAGGAGGAAGTGGTGAGCAATAAATGGAGAACATTATGTACACGTGGCCGGAAGGAAAATGTGATTTGTCAGAGGAAGTCATGGTGTATTGTTAAATTATGCTGAGGGAAATGTGGCCTGCATCATGAAAGCGAGAATTCCTACGAGTGGAGTCTCTTAGAACGATATGCGGAAAAGCAAAGTTCACGCAGCCACTTCAAAAATGCACAATCTACTAGAGAACATTATGAATTTTGGCCAACACATGTATGGAAGGAGACTACAAGATTTTCCAGAGGGACGAGAAGAAGAAAACGCCGAGATGAAGACCAGGGATCGAACGAGGTGTCTGTCAGGGGGCGAACCAAACGCCGATGTAATCAAGACCCTCTCGAGAACTCGGATGGCCGATAGCAGGGAACGAGCAGTTGTGAGGCTACCCAGATGTCAGCCGAGTGATATGGAAACCAGCACCTGGTCTCAACGTGTATGGTTCTTCACGTTGTTCGTCTCCGATTCAGCTGAAAGTAAGACCAGTCCTTCTATATTTGTAGCCCCAGTTTCTAGTTCTGTGTTCTTGTAGATGCTTAGTGTGATCATTTTATTTCAGTAGAAACTTTGTTATGTAGTTGGTTTAGACCTGGTGGTCAGTGATTTTATTCATCGAAGCAAGTCACGGTGTGCTTGTAGTAGGCTAGTTAGCCTCAGTTCCAGCATGTTTGGGGATCTTTGCGGGCGAGTTAACTTCTTGTTGACCGTGCCTGGGTTTGTGGAGTCCTCGCTTCGATGATTACCGCTGGCATTTAACCGTTGTAAGATGTTTCTTAGATTTGAATTTTCGACCTCTTGGGTTTTCGCAAGTAATTATTTTTGGATTTAAGAATGTTTCGAGATGAACAGTTTCTTGCGCAATTTCTTCTTTGCATTTTTTCTTATTTCGCGCTGTTGCCACTTCGCAGCCTCGGAGGAGTTAGTTTTTGAAAATTTGCTTTCGCAAATCAGATTTTCTTAGATTTAGAATTTTGAAATTTTGGATTTAGCTATTTTGTTCTTCGATGATTATTTTCATATTGTGATTTTGCACAATTATCCGACTTTACCATTTGAATCATTTTTTGAATTTTGAATATTTTTTTTTTTTTTTGTATTTTGAAATTTTCACTTTGAAAATTTATTCCATTTTGATATTGGAATTTGAATTAAATCTTTCCTCGGATTTTCAGAAAATCCTGATTAATTTTGGATTTTGAGAAATTTGGGACTTCAATCCTGACTTGAGATTTTCAAAAAAAATCTTCCTTTGGAAGTATAATTAATTTTCAGTTTTGACTTTTAGAAAATTTCTCGTTGATTTGAAGTTAGTTGCTACTCTGGTCGTTCAGACGAAGAGTTCTTTCGAAAACAATTTTGAATTATAAAATGTAATGATGATTTGAGCGATGTTCTCGACTGTTGTTATAGAGTGACACAGTGTATATACATAATTATTTATTTAAATGTTTAATGAATGTAGTGCAGACATAAGTGGCAAATGTTTTGAGTTGACACTCACAATCAATGTAACTTGAATCGGATTATAGTTAGAAATATTTCGTGCTTGGTTAGCACGCACTAGGAAATTGTCAGTCGATTTATAACTGATATCGCTTGTACAGCGTATTTAAAATCAGTATCAACGTCATTGAATTACTTATAACTTGAGGGAGGGATGGTCAATTTTGATAGTGATGGTGGTGTTTACATTGAAGAGGTGTGCGATAATCATTTTTTTTTTTTATTTTTTTTTTTTTTTTGTGTTTCGAAGGTCGACCCCTGTAAAGGATGTTATGTCCTGGGAACCTTTCCTCTGTCAATAGTTGTTGTTGTTTTTTTGGGGGGGCTGCGTTTAGTGTGTGTGTTTAGGATTGCAGTCTTGTTAGTCTGCTTTGAGCTGGGGTTGCCGTTCGTTGGAACGTTGAGCTATTTGGGTTGGTGGAGTTTATTTCGACTGCTGTTAGATTATTTTACTGTGTTGGATGACAGTATTTCTTTCTATTCTGATAGGCTGTCGCGTCCTTGCAGATCAGCTGGGTTGTCGATACCGTGTGCTTCAAAAGTTTAGTATTCAGGACGTTGATATTAATTCAGTTTATGATGATTGTTATTGGTTTTGAACATTGGATAAAAACAGGGGTTCAGTGGATAGCACTCTCATCTTCATTGGTCGGAATGCTAAACCATATTTTGCCCGATAACCTCGATGTTGATCACTGTCAGTGAGTGGTGATGAATCATAGGTCTGTATAGATTAGTGGAGGAACATTGGTGTAGATAGGGTCCTAGAATGACACGTATATGATAATATTAGGTATTTCTTAAATTTTGTATTTTGAATTAAAAGGTATTTCGATAATCCAATGAAGAATAAAACTCAGGATCTATGTATAGAGTAAAAATATCGATACTGTAAATAGTGAGAGGCCGTCACTATTTAATTCTATTAAGGGGGTTGTTTTTTTTCTTTTTCTTCATAAAGTTATTTTTATTGATCCTGATAGAAAAGGCATAGCGATATGTTGCCATTTTATTTATTGTTGATCTTTAAATCGTTATTTATGTAATTTAACTGACGTTATGTTAGAGTTTGTGCCATAAAACATTAATTGTAATGACATTTGGTTATGGATCTTCGATTTGCTTATATCCATCTTTGCGGTGTCTACCTTTTTTTAATAAAATTTGGGCACGCATTTGCGTATGCTTATACCATTTTCAATATACTCTTGCGTTATGATTTTTAGATAGAGGGAGGTTAGGATCATGCAATGGTTATTGTAGCAGCTTGAACCATTTTTATCCATTCCTTTGTCCCTGTTACGCCCGTGTGAATGAGAGTCTTGCGCTCAGGTGTGTGTTGTCGCTGATCCTGTGGAGGATTAACCATTGCGTGTTGATAATATCGCCTGATATGTGTCCACGATTTGCAGAGTGTGTGATGCCGGATATTACGGTAAGTATTTTTAGCCGGGGTACTGCCGTTGGTAATTGATCCGCTGTTATCTTGGATTGTGGCATTCACGACACTGCTGAAATCGGGTACAGTACCATCCCGGCATTTGCCTGAAGACGAAGTGGGAAACCACGGAAAACCACTTCGAGGATGGCTGAGGTGAGAATCGAACCCCCTCTACTCATTTGGACCACCCGAGGCTGAGTAGACCCCGTTCCAGTCCTCATACCACTTTTCAAATTTCGTGGCAGAGCCGGGAATCGAAACCAGGACCTCCGGGGCGGCAGCTAACCATGCTGACCGCTACGCTACGGAGGCGACTACAGCTGTAGAAAGTTCTTAGATACTTCTGTAGGCAGAAATCTTCAACAAGAAGAAAAAACTACACCGCAATTTTGGCGGGAATGCGCGTGATTGTGGGAGCGCAAAGGGAGGGCGTGAATACAAACTCCAACATATCGAGTAACGGACTTCGAAGAAAAATAGTAAACACCGCACAGGCAAGCTTGGAACCTCACCTTTCCAACAGTATGAAATAATCACAGACATATGCCTACAGAAATCTACAAATATAAGATAAACACCGCGCCGAATGAATCGGCTTTAACACTTTTGGCGCGAGCAGCGGGAGCCGATCTGATCAGCGCATGGCACTGAGAGGGTAAAACATGCACATGACACACAAAGCCTAAGGGAACGACTTTCTCCTCAAATGTCTAAATGTATTGCTTTAATACTTTATCTAAAAGATATCATTGTAATGTCAGTAGATTCGGATAACAGTTATACGGCTGCGGATGCGGGGCGGATGCGGATAACAGTCATGCGGATGCGGATAACATTTTGTTTATCCGCGCAGGGCTCTACCTATGGGATCAGGTTTGTTGAGTTAGGTCCTCTAGTGACCTCTAGTAAACTCCGATTGCGCATGCTCATTGAAAAGGGCAGATTAAGGTTTGCGAGTTCACAATACCAAGGGAGTCCAAGCCACCCCTCCAGTGATTTCTCTCACCCGACTTGCCCTGAATTGCATAGTAGCGTTAAGACACGCAATGAGCAATTAGATCTCCTGAATAACTTGAGTGCTCCTTCTCTGGAGGCCCGCGGCGTAGCCGTGCTCGTTAAATCGTGCACCATGACTGTGCGGGCATCTGCGGGAAGTCCGGAGATCGTAGGATCGAATCCCGGTGTTGACAGCGGCTATCCTGAGTGTGGTTTGCCCCCGGGTTTTTCCACACTACCACCAGGCAAATGCCGGCATAGTACCTTACTTTAAGTCCCGGAACAAACTCAGAGGTCTTCCAGTCGAGCATGTTTACCATTTTAAATATCTAGGGTGTATCATCATTGACGATTTAAATCCCGACGTTGAAATCAGAAGTCGCAATGAAATGGCACGCAGTGTAGGCTATATAGGAAAATGTCCTCGTGCTTCAACAATGACAACTCAAATCTGAAGCTCCGACAAAGATTGGCTCGAACCTATGACTGGTGGACACTCTTTTATAGTATATTATGGAGGTTTGGACTTTGAAGGTCAACACCATGAAACAATTAGAGACCTTCGAAATGTGAATTCATATACTAATGCTTAAAATAGCTTGGACTGATAGAGTTACTAACAGAGATGTCCTCAGAAGAGCAAAATGTGATCTTCAACTTTTGTCTACCATAAAGTATCGAAAAGCTGCCTATTTGGGTCATGTACTTAGAGCCCAAAAATATCAGGTGCTTCGACTAATACTTACTTACTCACTTAGTCGATTCTCTTCTACCTTGCGGTGTCGAGGTTTTCCAGAGGGTCCTCCAGCGATTTCTCTCTCGGGCCAGCTCTTTCGCTCTCCTCCACTCACCTCCCCTGGCTTCTACAGCTGCCTTCACGTCGTCTTCCCATTTTCTTCTGGGTCTCCCGCGCACTTGTACCTTGCGGTGTCGAGGTTTTACAGAGGGTCCTCCAGCCATTTCTCTCTCGGGCCAGCTCCTTCGCTCTCCTCCACTCACCACCCCTGGCTTCTACAGCTGCCTTCACGTCGTCTTCCCATTTTCTTCTGGGTCTCCCGCGCAGTTTGCTCCTTGCATTCTGACATCCAAGGCTTGTTTAGCCATCCTGGTGTCATCCATTCTTTGGACATGCCCAAACCATCGTAAATGGCTCTGTTCAATTTTCTCGAGCACAGGTGGACCGTCAAGACTAGTTCTGATTGTCTGGTTCCTGATTTTGTCCCTTCTCGTTTTCCCCTCTATTTTGCGAAGAAATCACATTTCTGATGCCTGAATTCTACTCCGGTGTTTGCTGGTCAATGTCCAGGTTTCACAGCCATAGAGCAAGTTAGGGAGATATATCACTTTGTATACACGAAGTTTCGTGGATTTAGTCACAGATGGGTTGTTTATAAAATTTCTCTTCAGTGCATTGAAGAGCCGCCCTGAGCTGTAATTTCACCTTCTATTCTACCATCTTGCTGCACTGTAGCTCCAAGATATTTAAAATCTGTGATCTGCTCCAATACCGTACCGGCGTCGTTCAGTGCGATCTGGTGTGGCTTAGGCTGCTACAAGGCAAAATAGTGGCAGACAAGGGAGTGGCAGAAGACAGATGTCCTGGCTTCAGAATATCAAGGAGTGGTCACGGATTCCTTTTGTTGAAGAATTGTTCCTGCTTGCGGTGGACAGAGGCACCTTTTCCATGATGATCGCCAACGTTCGGGGGACAGAACATGGTACTTGAAGAAGAAGAAGAAGAAGAAGAAGAAGAAGAAGAAGAAGAAGAAGAAGACACCTACCTCATCCCTGTTCCTGGTACAGCTACACACACTACTACAGTCATCACAGCAGTACGGGTTATACAGGTGTCGAACTCCTCGAAGAATGAGGAGAGCCATTTAAGGCAGTAAAGTGAAAGACACCCTAGGCCTCAGATACCTCTATACCAAGAGATGTTGACAGGAAAGATGGCATAGAAGAGCCCGGCACAAGTAAGTGCTAGCAATGAAGGAAGCTTATAGTTTAACGTGACCGTTAATCTCGCGATCATGAGCCATGGGATCTCCTTGCTACGTGGAATCCGAACCACAGGACATGGCATTTCATTTCGAAAATCTCGCATGTATTGACCGGGAATCAAACCCAGTCTACTTTGTTGAGAGGAAAAGAGCTTCACCATTGCATCGCCATGCCCGATTGCTAGCAATTCTGGGATCAGCTGCTGTCCTATGGTCGCCAACCCACGTCACACTAGTTGTGAAACCCTGGGGTGCGTAGTGCGTGACTTATCACATACGGCTACACTGCAGGTTCGATATTATTATCTAGTGAACTTTATTGTAATAATAATAATAATGTCGTATGGCCTCGGGTGCCGGGTGCAAGCTTTGTTATTTGACGCCCAGATGGCAGCTTGCATGTCGAATTTTATATCTCCTTGAAGCGCTATGAAAGTCAAGGAGTTTAGATATCTAAGATCCTTGACACTATAGCGCTTTCTAGTAGAGAAATGAGGAACTTTGTGTTGGCGAAAAATCCCGAGATTAATTTTGCCATTATTAACACGGCCTACTGAATTCAAATGGGTTCCTTAACATGCCAACATCATATGACATGCGTATCGTGATTTTTGCCCCCTTTCAAAAATCACTTACCACGGCCAGGAGTGAACCTGCAAGTTTGGGTTTGCAGTCCGACACGATAACCACTCACCAAGCATTGTAATAATATAGCACAGGTTCTTAAGGCTGTATTTTGACGACTGTCGCCACGCTGGATCGATGTGGTTCGTTGTGCGGCCAGGAGGCGTCCTCGCATTCCGTCCTAGCACGTCGCTCGGGGCTGAATTCCGTCGAGCTGCAGGGACACTCATCCGTCAAGCCGGCGAGCACAGTAATTAGAAAAAATGTCGCATTCTAGATTCTTTCATCTTTTAGCGTGTATGGTACACACACAGCGCAAATGTTTCAACAAGCGATGTGGTATAATATTCAAGAGAACAAGAGCGTGCTCTTCTAATTATAGACAGCTGAAATAAAGATGCAAATGATTCCACCAGTGCTAATCCAATTTTACGTCACACATGGAAATCAAAATCCTTGTAAAGTTAATTAGACGAATTTATTTATTCATTTATGGATGGAAACCTGGTAATTACAGCACAATAAGCCAACCCTATGAATAATAAGAAAGTAACAATAATCAAACCTTAGGAGCATGAGTGTACATAAAAAAACTAAATTAAATACTGTGAGGCGTATACCAGTATTTTTTTTCAACCTCCGATGGGCTGTATAAAAATAACGGATTGACATGCCA
The DNA here is from genome assembly GCA_946902985.2 of Meconema thalassinum. Taxonomy (NCBI): domain Eukaryota; kingdom Metazoa; phylum Arthropoda; class Insecta; order Orthoptera; family Tettigoniidae; genus Meconema; species Meconema thalassinum. Next base: position 98,777,618 of record OX336396.1, on the reverse strand, counting down.
AACTGATTTGATTATTAAATGTTTGCTTGTTTTGTACTTATGTTTCAACAAAATCGTCAAAACGATTGAAACATTTGTCGTATCGTTACACCAGCTTTCCACTGCCCTCTGCAAAGATTTCTGTCGCCACTGATGTGGGTACGTCTGGACAGTCTCCTGAAGTTTTTCGTTTTTGGAGAGACGTTGCCGCCCAACCATACCTGCAATTCTCGAAAAAGGTTGAAATCATTTAGTGCTGGCATGGACTAAACGGCGGGTAGTCGAAAACTTCCCACTTGAATTCTTTGAGAAAGTCTATCGTAACGTTGGCACAGTGCGGTCGTGAATGATGTTCACCTTTTTCGAGAATTGAAGGCATGGTTGGGCGGCAACGTCTCTCCAAAAAGGAAAAACTTCAGGAGACTGTCAGGACGTACCCACATCAGTGGCGGCAGAAATCTTTGCAGAGGGCAGTGGAAAGCTGGTGTAACGATACGACAAATGTTTCAATCGTTTTGACGATTATGTTGAAACATAAGTACAAAACAAGCAAACATTTAATAATGAAATCAGTTTGGTATCTCAATCCGTTATTTTAGTACAGCCCATCGGAGGTTGAAAAAAAAAACAGTCCTCGTATCTTGCCTGCAACGGAAAAAAAGAAATCATACTAGGAGATACTTTTTTTCAAAAATGGGCATTTTCTCTAAAATTGGTTTGGCGTTATTAACTAAGTGGAGTCTCCTGTAGCTTAGAACCCTGATTATTGTTCACCAGTGGATGGTTGATAACACAAGATATGGAATGAGATGTGTGAGACGCGGCCATAAGAAGTCGTCACGGAATTACACAGAGAATGTGTGGAATTTTACACGCTGCGTGAAATCTCTGCAACCGCATTTCAGTCGGTTGAGGCTAGCGCTTGGTCCAAAACACTATTACATTCCACTGTCTCGGCAGGGGTGCACAACAAGATATTGACACTGATCAGGACAAGTATTCCCTATCTGAATGATAACTTGCACTGATCAGTACAAGTATTCCCTATCCGATTTTTTTTTTTTTTTTTTTTTTTTTAGCGTATGGCTTTCAGTGCCGGGAGTGTCCGAGGACATGTTCGGCTCGCCAGTTTGGTAGCTGCTTCGAGACGGACACCCAATGGGTGAGCTACAAGTACCGTTGGGGAGGAAAGTTGGATGGGAGGGTCGAGGAGTTGGAAGGTAGCGGCTGTGGCCTATAGTTAGGGACCAACCCCGGCATTTGCCTGGAAGGAAGATGGGAAACCACAGAAGACCATCTTCAAGGTTGCCGGCGGGGGGATTCGAACCTCCTCGCCTCCCGGATGTGAGCGACTGCCAACAGTCATGCCGCAACGACCACGGCTAACTCACCCGGTAATGTAATTTGCACTGATTAGTACAAGTATTACCTATCCGTTTGACAAATTCGGAATAATTGACATTGAAACTTTTCAAATCGGTCAACACAATATAATTCCAATTACTGGAACATGCGGAAATATTACCTGAAAAATATTACATGTGATTAAAAAATATACCAGGTGGCTCATTTGCCCCGTACAGTCTACCTATAAGTGTCCCGCATACCCTACTGCTGTGTGAGATATCTAATAACTGGTTTCCACAGGGGTCACACTGAATGCTGGCAGATTACGTCACAATACGAAATGATAACAACCGGACGACCGCTCGCTACATGTTTCTCAGCGCTACCCGACTAATGTGCCCCATTGCGTTATGAAACCTCACATTTGAGAGTGTAATAGGCTCATATGGTCTACAACAACACGACAGTTGCTGGCAACATATTGACAATGACTGGTGTATTCTACAACAACGAGTACACGAACATCATACAAATCTATGGAGAAGCTGGTCGTAATGCCGTCGAAGCACGAGGATTCATAACGCACTGGGGTGCATTAAATTAGACGAGAGCACTGAGGAACATGTAGCGAACGGCTGTCGGGTTGTTATCTCTTGGCATTCTGACGTGACCTGTTTGCATTAGGATACCCCTTAGAAATCTCTTAGAAATTCAGTTATCAGACCTCCCGTTTATCATTAGTACATGCGGGACACCTAAAAGTAGATCGTGAAGGGCAAATGAGCTACCTATACTACTGTCGGGAAATAAGTATAGATACTCGAGTTTAGAGATCAATAAAACCTTTACCCATAGTCTTGCATAAGAACAACCTACACCAAAATGTTCCTTGTTTTATTTGTCGTTTAACAATATAGAGTAAATATTTGCATTGTATCCCGTTAAAATGTTATAGCAGATTGAACAAAAAAAAGTACCGGTTTTTCTTACCAAGTTCACGGAGCGCTCACTTAGAAGGATCATTACGTTAAAAGTATTGATCGGATCATAACGAAACTCTAATACGTCTTAAAGGAACTTATTGTTAACGCGTATATGTAGTTTTAATCTGATCTGACGTTTCTTTAAATAGTTGTTGTGAATTTTGTAAAACAACTTTTTCTCGGGCCTGGGTGGTCATAGCAGTATGAAATATGGCTTGTTATGAGGCTCATAGCAATGCAAGGCTAAACGAAAAACTACATTTTATCTACTTTTGATAATTGCTTTTATATCGATTGATATTTAATCAGGTGATTATGTGTGAAGAATGTATCGTAGCAAGCGACGGGAACAATGCGCTCGGTCGAGGAAACTCGTCCGACGTTGCCCTGTGAAACATAATACGCGCGCGTTCCAAGCCGTAAGGTCTGTGAATTTCTGTTGTTGTTGTTTTGTAATTTGTGTTAGGCCGGTATTACACTACCAAAGAAATTTGTCAAATAAATGTTATCAAATATTTCAGAAAACTGAACTTTTATCAAAGTTATACAAAGCAATCAACACACCATTACACTACATCAAATATTTTATCATAGTTCAGCAAAATGGATGAAGGACAGTTCCTTGTTCACTTAACTATATTGCGGTAGTTGAAATTCTGTGGTGGCAATACCGGTATATAAAAAACGGAAAGGTAAAGTGAATGTCTATGGGTTAAACCATGGGTCGCTCACGTGACCAGGAAGAATATTTTATACGAGTAAAATCTTGGTAAAGGAGGACTTGAAAAATGACATTAATTAAAATAAATTAAAAACCATAAGTAAAATTGGCGAATTATAATACAAATATTATAATATATATTCGCCTCCGTGGTGTAGTGGTCAGCGTGCTTAGCTGCCACCCCGGAGGTCCGTGGTTCGATTCCCGGCTCTGACACGAAATTTGAAAAGTGGTATGAGGATGGAACGGGGTCTACTCAGCCTCGGGTGGTCCAAATGAGTAGAAGGGGGTTCGAATCCCTCCTCAGCCATCCTCGAAGTGGTTTTCGTGGTTTCCCACTTCGTCTCCAGGCAAATGCCGGGATGATACCTAACGTAAGGCCACGACTACATCATTCCCTCTTCCTTGCCTATCCCTCCCAATCTTCCCATCCCTCATAAGGTCTCTGTTCGCTTTGCAGGTGAGGCCGCCTGGGCGAGGTGCTGGTCACACACCCCAGTTGTATCCCAAATCCCGAAGTTTCAAAATGGAGGCGGTAAATGTGGGATCCATCGCTGAGTCCGAGGGAATAGCCAACCCTGGAGGGTAATACGACTGAAAAAAATAAATAAAAAACAAGATGTTCAGTAAAGAACATATAGCCTACTTTCTCCTAAATGTATGAGTATAGTTATAACTCGTTGTTATTATCAAAGAGTATAATAGAATCATTTCTTGGTTGAAGACCTTAGAAACTATTTACCTCTACCAAACGCCACAACCTAGAAAAAAACTACTACCATCATTGAAGAAAGATAGATAAGATGTATCTCAAGAATGTTATGGATCTGGAGACATAATCGACCGGACTGGCTGCGTGGCTCTGCGGTAACGTTCTCGCTTGCTGGGCCCTAGGTTGCAGGTTCGTATCCTGGCGCAGTCAGCTGGCATTTGAGGGTGCACAAATGCGAGGGAGCCGTGTCTGTAGATTTACTGGCACGTTAAAGATCCCCTTCGAGCCAAAATTCCGGCACCCCGGCGTATCTAAAAGCAGCAGTAGTTAAAAGGGTCGTAAAACAAATAACATTATTATTATTGTTATTATTACATAATCGACCTGCCATGGGCTACATCCAACTTTGAGTTGAGGCATGTCTTTACACGTCTGGTTGTGCATGGCTTTCACAACCCTAATTGAATTAATAAATCTTTCCGTGTCCCTACAGAGACGTGTGTATACAAACTATGTGGATATTTTCGATTGCTATTTGCCTGAAATGAAAGTATTAATAACCTGAACTAGTACCAGCGGCTTGAATTCAGTTAATATGTGAAATCGTTTTGTTCTTTACTTCAAATAACATTTTCAAATAACGCACAATAGGCTGTAAAAAAACCTTTAAAATAAGAAGTAACAAGATGTTCAGTAAAGAACATATAGCCTACTTTCTCCTAAATGCATGGGTATTGTTATAACACTTTGTCCTTTTCAAGGAGTATAATTGAATGTTGGTTGTAGTAGCTTGTTGAAATACAACGTGCTATAGGGATATTAAACATGAATATGATGTGCCCTTTGCTAGTGCTACCTCTGTAAAAAAAACATTCAATTCGGTTTCACCGTGTTTGAATTGATCTGGGGAATGGATTTGCACACATACATGGCCGCTATTTGCAAACTATTGGGCTGATGACCTTGTAGTCAGTCATAAGATGCTTTCCACAAAAAGGCATGTTGTTGCAAAATCCGGTAGAGATCAAATTATTAGGATGGTCGAAATTTGATTTAAGCTTTTAACATTTGGGTGGCCGTCATTCCGTTTCCGTCAAGATGGCGGCGATATAAAACATGACACTGAGGTGCCTTTTGCTAGTGCTACCTCAGTACCAAATTTCGTTCAATTCGGTTTCACCGTGTTTGAATTGATAGGGGGAATCGATTTGCACACATACTTGGCCACCATCTGCAAACTATTGGGCTGATGATCTAGCAGTTTGGTCCGAATCTGCTTCCCACATATAGATTTGTTGTTGCAAAATTTGGTAGAGACTAGATTATTAGGTTGGTCGTAATTACATTTTAGCCTTTAACATTTGGGTGGCCGCGATTACGTTTCCGTCAAGATGGCGGTGATATAAAACATGACACTGAGGTGGCCTTTTCTAGTGCTACCTCTGTACCAAATTTCGTTCCATTCGGTTTCACCGTGTTCGAATTAATAGGGGGAATCGATTTTCACACAAAGATGGCCGCCATCCGCAAAATATTAAGCTAATGACCTATTAGTTTGGTCAAAGGATGCTCCCTCCATGATGGTATGTTGATGCAAAATTTGGTAGAGATCGGATGATTAGTTAATCGTAATTTGATTTAAGCTTTGAATATTTGTGTGGCCGCCATTACGTTTCCATCAAGATGGCGGCGATATAAAACATGACACTGAGGTGCCTTTTGCTAGTGCTACCTCTGTACCAAAATTCATTCCATTCGGTTTCAACGTGTTCGAATTAATAGGGGTAATCGATTTTTACACAAAGATGACCGCCATCCGCAAACTAATAGGCTAATGACCTATTAGATTTGTCAAAGGATGCTTCCTCCATAAAGGTATGTTGTTGCAAAATTTGGTAGAGATCGGATGATTATGTTAGTCGTAATTTGATTTAAGCTTTGAACATTTGTGTGGCCGCCATTACGTTTCCGTCAAGATGGCGGTGATATAAAACATGACACTGAGGTGCCCTTTGCTAGTGCTACCTCTGTACAAAATTTCATTCCATTCGGTTTCACCGTGTTCGAATTAATAGGGGTAATCGATTTTGACACAAAGATGGCCGCCATCCGCAAACTATTAAGCTAATGACCTATTAGATTTGTCAAAGGATGCTCCCTCCATAAAGGTATGTTGTTGCAAAATTTGGTAGAGATCGGATGATTAGGTTAGTCATAATTTGATTTAAGCTTTGAACATTTGTGTGGCCGCCATTACGTTTCCGTCAAGATGGCGGCGATATAAAACTTGACACTGAGGTGTACTTTGCTAGTGCTACCTTTGTACCAAATTTCGTTCAATTTGCGCTCACCGTGTTCGAATTGATAGGGGGGGACAGACATTCAGAGTACACACACACTCACACACACACACACACAGACTCACACACACACATACATACACACAGACAGACACACTTTTTTTTCGCCCTGTAGTGATCTCGTAAGTCTACTTTCATTTTTTGCAAAAATCGAAAGTAGGCTAAAAATGTATCATAGTATCATCCTGTCATTCTTCAAATTCGATGCGCATAGAATGCCAATGGTATACTATCAATGGAGACCGATGTAGACCAGTCGTGAAATCTAGTGGAGAAATATCGAACAATATAATCCTAACAGGGCGAGTGCATTCTAGCGGCCATAAGAAGAAACTTTTCAATAAAATCTGGAAGTTAATAAGTAGGCCGGCGTGCAGTTACCTTTTTGGCTGCTAGATGTCTCCAGCAAATCTGCTGGCGAATTATGTTTTAATTAAATATATGTTTTGCACCGTAATATGCACAATATAAGGCTTAATTTTAAAATGTCTGAGTCATTACAAAGCAACAAATATGTAAAATTTCAAGCAAAGAACCAAACTCTGATGGGGTTTGAACCATAGGCATATGAATGACAGACTAACGCTATACCACGGAGCCATTTGTGCCAACGAACATTGATCTATATAAAATGACTTACATAGAACTTGTTAGCAAATAATGATTTAGACCTAACGATTTCATCAGTGGAGTATATTATTTATGTATAAAGCATTTCATACTAAGTTTATTTATTTTGTATCAGTACGCTATATTGCATGCAATACTCAAATTAGTGAAATATAAGTCAGGCACAAGATATCCGCTGCCATCTTGTCTTCTTACCGAGACGGCTCAGCTTTTTAAAATCACTTCTGCACTATAGTATTACAAAATAAACTTTTAATTTCGAACGTGCCTCTTCCTTTAGAACAGTTAAATCGATTCTCGGCTCGATAATCGGAACTGGTGGGTCCCATGATATGGATTATAAAGTTTGCATAATTCGCACGACTGCCATCTTGAAATGGTATGGCGGATGACCTTGTAGTTTGGTCACAAGACGCGTCCTATATAAAGGTATGTTATTACCAAATTTGGTAGAGATCGGATAATTTGGTTAGTCGGTATTTGATTTTACGTTTTGAACGTTTGAGTGGCCGCCATTCAGATTTGGTAAAGATGGTGGCGATATAAAACATGACACTGAGGTGCTTGTTCTACCTCTGTACCAAATTTCGTTCAATTCGGTTTCACCGTGTTCGAATTGATAGGGGGGGGGCAGACATTCAGAGTACACACACTCACACACACACACACACACACAGACTCACACACACACATACACACACAGACACACAATTTTTGGCCCTGTAGTGATCTCATAAGTCTACTTTCATTTTTTGCAAAAATCGAAAGTAGGCTAATAAAATACACTATCATTCACGTCTATTTAACTTAACTATTTAATTCTTCTTTATATCCTGAAATATGCATCCCTTATATACAGCGCTAATATCCTCTGCCAATTTTACCTAAAAGTTAGAGAAACGTGTCTTATTTCATTTCCGCAAGAAGTTAAACATTTCCCAACACCTTTTTAATGAGGGCTTTGGACCTACATTGGCAGGTTTAAAAATGGTGTGTCAGCTGTAAAGCTATTATTATAAGATTAAATGTTTGAAGTAATTTACACTTCGAGATTATAAGATTATAAAACTGCTCCCTTATTAACCGTCTGAATCAGATGAACTGTCATTTAAGTTTATAACAAGAAGTTCCGTGAAGAACTATACAGCCTACTTTTCATGCCAATGATTTTTCTACAGAATATGAACCTATCCAGAATAATGACGAAATTAAGTTGGTAATATCGAAATATCTAATTAGTTCAAAATATACCTGGTATAATGTAGCCTAATATAGCACTACAGTTGGCAGCCCTGGTGACTGAATATATTCTTAGTTCCGTCTCTTAAGGTACAGAATACAAAATTTGGTTGAAGTCCAATGGACGTTACATGCAGTTAGACATTGGATCTATCAGCACGCGTAAAAGCATGTTGCCAACAATACCATGCGTGTGCTGGTCAGAAATAATCTGAATTATTATGATATCTTGTTGTGCCAATTTTGGATGAAATACATTTGTTAGTATAGAAGTTACATGTATTTTAAAATTGGACATATCAGCAGGCATAGAATCATGTTGGCAGCACTGCCTTGTATTAATTACTCCAAATTAATCTAGAATGTCAGGTGCTATACGTGTGCAAAGTATAGAGCTGTTGGCTTGCATACTTTCTGATATATTGATATTAGGGTAAAAAAAGAATATAGACAGCATTTATTAACAGTTGTCAGCCCTGATTGCTCTTAACAATACTTATAGTCATATCTGTTATGGTACACATATCACATACGAAGTTTGGTTGAAATCCAACTGATAGTATAGAAGTTACATGTATTTAAAAATTGCTACTATCAGCAGGCTTATAATCATGTTGGTAGAACTGACGTATATAAGTTACTCCAAATTAATCTAAAATGTCAGAATATACGTGTGCATAGTTTAAAGCTGTTGGCTTGCATACTTTCTGATATATTGGTATTTGGATTTTTTTTTTAAATAGAGAGAGCAATTATTAACAGTTGGCAGCCCTGGTGCTCTTAAGAATACGCTCAGTCATATCTATTTATGTACAGATATCACATACAAAATTTGGTTGAAATCCAGTTGATAGTGTAGAAGTTATATGCATTTAAACATTGGACTTATCAGAAGGCTTAAAATTATTTTGGCAACACTGTCATGATTGGCCTCCTGGAAATTAAACTGAAATAGTATTATCTACATGTGTGCCAATTTTGGAATAGCTCCCATGCATACCTTGCAAGATATTCAACATGGAGCTCAAATTTCTAGTGCGTTTTTTCAGCAGTTGGTAGCACTGACATCATTTTCAAATATGGACGTGAGCTATTCCGGTGCACATCTTTACCCATACTAAATTTGGCTTTGATTGCTGCAGCCGTTTAGGAGTTGATAGGGGGGGACACACACACAGCCAGACAGACAGACAGACAGAAGGACAGACAGACAGACAGACACACATTTTCCCGGATCGATCTCATAAGACTACTTTTTCCACATTTTTGCAAAATGTGAAAAGTAGGCTAATTGTGTGAAAATCGATTCCCCCTATTAATTCGAACACGGTGAAACCGAATGGAACGAAATTTGGTACAGAGGTAGCACTATAAAAGGCCACCTCAGTGTCATGTTTTATATCACCGCTATCTTGACGGAAACGTAATCGCGGCCACCCAAATGTTAAAGGCTAAAATGTAATTACGACCAACCTAATAATCTAGTCTCTACCAAATTTTGCAACAACAAATCTTTATGTGGGAAGCATATTCTGACCAAACTGCTAGATCATCAGCCCAATAGTTTGCAGATGGTGGCCAAGTATGTGTGCAAATCGATTCCCCCTATCAATTCAAGCACGGTGAAACCGAATTGAACGAAATTTGGTACAGAGGTAGCACTAGCAAAAGGCACCTCAGTGTCATGTTTTATATAGCCGCCATCTTGACGGAAACGGAATGACGGCCACCCAAATGTTAAAAGCTTAAATCAAATTTCGACCATCCTAATAATTTGATCTCTACCGAATTTTGCAACAACATGCCTTTTTGTGGAAAGCATCTTATGACTGACTACAAGGTCATCAGCCCAATAGTTTGCAAATAGCGGCCATGTATTTGTGCAAATCCATTCCCCAGATCAATTCAAACACGGTGAAACCGAATTGAACGAATTTTTTTTACAGAGGTAGCACTAGCAAAGGGCACCTCATATTCATGTTTAATATCCCTATAGCACGTTGAATTTCAACAAGCTACTACAACCAACATTCAATTATACTACTTGAAAAGGACAAAGAGTTATAACAATACCCATGCATTTAGGAGAAAGTAGGCTATATGTTATTTACTGAACATCTTGTTTTTCACGTAGGACCAAACCAGCTCTATGGGGTTTAGCTCACAATGAGCAACTGGCAGCCAGACGAGTTCGACGTCAGGACGAACATTCTTGATTATCTGTTCCAGCTTCCTTTTAGGTGCCCTGAAGTGAGGTTTGGCGTGAACAATTAGCTCTGCTTTCGTCATACATTCATACTTTTGGATTCTGGGAGGAAGAAGAATATCTTTCATTGCAGCGGCACATCTCTTCACCGTGGCTATCGACCTTCCAATACACTTGGATAGTTTTTGCTAAACCCTCTTATCATTAGTAGACTACTTTCTCTCTCGCTTCTAAAAAAACATATTGCACTTACAATCATGGCAAATTCTCCCTCCGTTAACTGCGGTTTAGCTGGCATTTTGATCGATGTGCAAACAATAGGTAAAGTGATAGTTGCTGCTTGTTTCCAATGACTCAACGAAGAACAAAGGTCAGAATTTGGTGTGCGTAGGAACAAGCGCGCAGCGAGTTCGAAATACGGTAGTCAACTGGCAACATTGCCAGGCTGCTACGGTACTATCGCCGCCCACAATGGTCCTATTAAATATCAATCCATATAAAATCGATAATCACAAGTAGATAAAATGTAGTTTTTCGTTTAGCCTTGCATTGCTATGAGCCTCATAACAAGCCATATTTCATACTGCTATGACCACCCAGGCCCGAGAAAAAGTTGTTTTACAAAATTCACAACAATTATTTTAAGAAACGTCACATCAGATTCAAACTTCATATACGCGTTAACAATAAGTTCCTTTAAGACGTATTAAAGTTTCGTTACGATCAGATTAATCCTTTTAACGTAATGATCTATCTAATTGAGCGCTCCGTAAACTTGGTAAGAAAAACTGGTACTATTTTGTTCAATCTGCTATAAAATTTTAACGAGATACAATGCAAATATTTACTCTATATCGTTAGACGACAAATAAAGCAAGGGGCATTTTGGTGTAGGTTGTTCTTATGTAAGACTAAGGGTAAAGGTTTTATTGACCTCTAAACTCGAGTATCTATAGGCTACTTATTTCCCCGACAGTAGAGCCATCCTTACTTCCGACTTGAAGTTTCTGTGCTTCGTCGCAGCTACACTCTAACCAGCCAATTGCAGGCAGCCATTCAAATTGATATATCGAGATAAATCGAGTTTCGCTGACGATGTTGCCAGCTAACATATTACGTTCACATGTTGTTGTGAGCTGTTTGCATTGTGCTCGGTTAGTTTCATTGGCGGTCTTTGTGTATTCTCGTATTTCTCGTATATTTTTCTTTTTGATATTATTCTAGTCTGTAGTTATTTAATAGCTTAGTATTTGTTTATCGTTTGACATAGTGTAGTATAATTACGTGTAGTTGTAGGTTAGCTTTAGGTCAGTGAGTGTTTGTGTTATTTCTGCCGTGCGTGTGTGTGATAGTGTCATGCGGGGGAAGACAAGCGCCGAGAGAGGAAATGGTTTGAAGAAATATTGCTGAACAACTTGCCTGAGAAGAGCACAATATTGTTATGGACAATGTCCCGTATCATAGTGTCATTCACGACAAAGTTCCACCAATGGCAGCAAGAAAGAATGTGCTCATTGAGTGGCTGACAAGCCACAACATTTCTTTACGTGACGACATGACTCCGAAATGAGTGGTGTGTTCCCTTTATAGGTTTTATAATACATTTTCTCGAACTCGGATTATCTTCGACCCCGGACGTGAGGCGGTAATGGTGAGTAATTTATTTGTTACAATTCTTTTCTGATTCATTATCAGAAATATTCTATTAACCTCAGTATATGTGTAATTTATGCTACTATATACTTATTCACGAGTGTGATGTTGTGTGTAAACATGTCTGTTCACAGTACGCGAGTTTTGTTAACTGTACGGCTATAATCATGTACGTCAGCTGATTCGCGTTAATGGACTGGCAACACCGTATCGCCAACCGGTGAACTGTCAAGTCGGAAGTAACGATGGCGGAACTATAGTATACTGTAAATTCCCAATCCTCACCTTAATTACAAATACACACACTACTTCAGACATTACAATAGCACACGATATCAGACAATTTGCTAATCTCACCCAAGTACACGGGGCTAACGAGCTAGATCGTTTCTTGCTGATATTGGAAGAGTGTGGGTTCAAACCGCATCGTCCTGAATATGGTTCTCGTGAATTTCCATTTTCACCTCTCGGGACGGCTCCTTTCAACAGGTCCACGGCCGACTTCCTTTCCTGACGTTTCCTTCATTATACCCCAATAATGGCAGATGACCTCGTAGTTCCTCCCCTTTAAACCTCAATAACTAACTAACTAACGAACTCATTTACCCAAGTTAGTGGTTGCTTGCGCCTGTCACCATCCCCAGTTGTATCTACAAACAAAGTGTATTCAACTCTCTCGATGTGACTAAAAATTACTACGAGGGTAAAATAATAGTGTTCAGTATCGTTTACAGCAGCGTTTCCCAAACTGTGGTACGAGTACCACTGGTGGTACGCGGTGCTATTACCAAAAAAAATAGATACGTTACGAAAAATATACAAACATGAACATATTAAATACAAAATATAAAATTTAAAAATATAAAAACATTGATATGTTGCCGGAGGACTTTAAGGCCAAAGACAAGGAGCAGTTTTATGTATTGAATTGTGATTCAGAACTAAGGCAAACGTTTTCAAAAATGGCTCTTGTGAACTGTTGGGTTGAGAGGCGTGCAGACTATGCAGACATAGCTGACAAAGCAGTTAGATTTTTACTGCCTTTCACTACTTCGTACTTGTGTGAGACTGCATTTTCTTCACTTGTTTATCTCAGTAATAAATACCGGAATGGGCTCCTTACAGTGGAAAACGATCTTCGTTTGAGACTCAGCGATCTTAAACCAGACATTCATAAGTTGGCTTCTAATCTTCAAGCTCACCCTTCACATTGAAGTTGTTAGTTGAACTTTGGTTTTTATGTTTAATTATTAAGAGTTTGTTATACTTATATTATTTGTACAGTGTCATTTATGAATGTTTGAATTGAATAATTATCGTAATAAATAATAAAACAACTGAACACATATTTTTATTATTTGAACTTTAACTCTAACAGTCTAACACAATTTACAACATGTTTTGGTCTACTACGTAGTGGTGGTGCTGGGTTACAGTTACTATATCTCCCAACCATTGGGTGGTACGCAAGAGATTCTCATCTCTTAAAGTGGTACACACACAAAAACGTTTGGGAAACACTGGTTTACAGGATATGCTTTCGGTGCATTAGTACCATACGGGATGCAAGCAGACAACACGTGTTAGTTGGGCTGCATAATTCAATATCATTAGGGGCAGCTGATTCACCAGGTATATAAATCTTAATCACAATTGTAATATATTTTTTTTTTGTTTTTTTTTTTCACATATTCCAGTAAATGGAATTATTTTGTGTTGACCAACTGAAAGCTACAATATTAATTGTTTATTTATTTATTTATTTATTTATTTATTTATCGTATGGCTTTTAGTGCCGGGAGTGCCAGAGGCTGTATCTGCTTCAAGTGGACACCCATAGGGTGAGCTACACGTTTCGTTCAATTTCCATTAGTTCCAACTTTCGCTACCAGATGTCACTGATACCTATTAGTGAATGTTGGAACTTTTGATAGAGCGTTCCAACGAAATCTAACCTAGAAATTTAGCTTCACACAAATTTAGATTGTGGAAGGATCTTTTACATGCCATAAATCTGTGGCATGGGACCGCCGGCTTTGCTTCCCGTCCGAACGAAGGCACACTGAAGGATCCGACGACTTCGGACGGGTTTGAACCCGCTATCTTGGACACAGCAGTTCAGCATGCTACCAACTACGCCACCGAATCCGCTAATCTCTATCTCTACTTAGTATAAAACAAAGTCCCCGATTTGTGTTTGTTACGGGTAAACTCGAGAACCACTGGATGGATGTTGATGCGGTTTCCTCCATTCTGTAAAGGGTATCTCGAGGATTATTTCTGTAGAAAATTATTTATTTATTATCAAAAGAAGCCGAGCAGTAACGATTTCAGTGGAAAGGTCGAAAAAAAAACTGGTGTCCGAGCGCTTTGTAAGCTTACGCTGGGCAAACCGTTAAAAATATCTCAATACTATGAGTTTAAGAATTGTTCAGCATGAAAAGTTCTACAAAAAAAAGTCCACGAGAGCATATGTCTATCTTCAATACACCGTCCACTATAAGTGTTTTTACGTTTTAATTTCTTCCAAACATGTCCATTCAACTACTGAGGCGGCAGAGTACGAGCTAGCTAAGGGCGAGTCTATCATCTCTGTTACAGCCTAGCTAGCGGGCGAACCTATTGCCCCAGATAGAAGCCATCAGTCGTGTTGAGTTCGGGTTTTCTTCATTTCGCCTGTGAACTTTTCGTTACGCAAAATTCACAGTCAAGTTCAGATTGGACGGAAGGGGGATTTGTGTTTCATGTACGTCGCCATTCTTAAATTACGTCTGACAAGAATTTATTGCACATGCATCTCCTTGATAATATAACTAATAGTCCAGTCAGTGATTTTAACCCATCATTCCGAGACGTAAAACGGATATCGGTCGTTGTTCACTGACACTGGAGAAAAAAAAAGCGATTATCACGTAATGCATTCTCCCGGGCGAAGCCGGGTCGGGTTGCTAGTATATAATATATGGAGGGCTAATAAGGCAACACTCAAAAATGGTTTCAATGTTACCTTTACTATAATCAGCAATTGACAAATGTTAATGAGAGACAAGTGGTTAATAATTACGAGCACGTTATTAATATTGTGTTTGAAGGGTGTCGCTATTAAACCCATAACGGGAGGTGCAAGTACTAACGGGAAGGGGTGATTTAATGGTATTGGGCAGGCATTGAATTTTCCATGGATCCACCACAAGACAAATCTGTCGAGAAGAAAACGGAAATAAATTAGGTTACTACAATTGGAGAGACAGCGCTAATAAGCACGCGGGAGATGTTGAAGCAATTCCCAGCTGAATGCAGTGATGAATGAAACAGCCTGATGCATTAACCTGAATTAATGTGCAGGTGTGCTTCTCCTTTGCTTACTTACACTACACAGCCGTTTAATTAATGTCAAGATTTACGAGCTCTGCAGCGTTACTTCCCGTCTCAATATTAGAACAAGCTACATCCGCATTCTGTAAAGCAAGACTGCTCCGTTCCTTGTCATTTTGTGGTAACATAAACTTGTTATAATAATATTTCTCGTCAAACGAGCTCCGAGTGGTTTGACTGATTAGCTCTAGTACAAGTGCTGGCTTTGTTTATATGTGGCACGCTGTTGACGGGTAAAGTCGCGCGGGTAGGATATGAATCAGGTCCAGTAGCAGGGTCCTGCGTATCTAGTGCCTGTAGTATGTTCTATCCGGCTGCACTCTAACGGGCAGTCTAAGAAGTAAGGCTCAAACGCGTGACGTAATGTTCTTGACCCTCCCAACTTACGCCAGCTACGTGTGCGAGCGAGTGGTGTGGTACCACGCCAGCCGACAAGTGCTTTCTATGCCTGACGAACAAGCCTCGTCCTGTTAGCCATGTGTATGCTGGAACTTGCCAGTTTAGGCGCACGCACTATAGAGCTGGCCAGCCTGTCCCGGCAGGAATTCTTCTTCTCTCTTCTCTTCGCATTATTATTATTATTATTATCACCATTAACATTCAATAACATACATCTTATCTAGGTTGGCAACACCCCACATAAACACATCGCACTGACTCCGCACAGCACATATGAACAGGGGGAATATAAGGGAAAACCCGTGTCGTTGAGATAACAGCCTATCTCAGTCGTCCACACCTGGAGTTACAGTGAACACGAAAACTGCGCGCAGCTCCACCAAGGAAAACTACCAGATAAGTAGTAGCCTGTAATATTATATTTTAACCATAGTTGGTTTTTTACAACCATATAATCACTCCAAATTACAAACTCCGGATATCTATCACCATTCAGCATTTCACCTAACATCATATATACCGCATTTAGCATACGCCGACAGTTGCAGTACCAATACTGCAACTAAGCAATTGTACATAATTTAAATAGTTTTCATCTGTATTTTCAAACATAGACTTTATAGCCTAAGTGTAATGGATATGATGATGATCGCTTGACGATCGAAACTGGTCATCCTAGTGTATGTATTAATCGCATGTAATTTATTTCAGGATTAGGGCATAACCCAGCTCTTTTGGGTAAACTCGTGTTGACCGACTGAAAAGCACTAAACCCTTGTTTACTAAGGCAAAACTGAAAAAATGGCTTCAAACCCCATAACAACAACAACAATTACCATTAGTATTACTATTTTAGGCTAATATTATTATATTATATTGTATGTTGAGCAATAAAATGGTATAAGGAACCAGTAGACTACGTCTCATACTGACCCCAAGCACATTGTACATGGATTCTCAAACATTGAATGAATTCATTAATAGCAAAATTAGATCATTTATACTTAGGAATTCCCAAACTCGATAAACATTTTTGATGTTGTTCCTCTCACTTATTCGAAACGTACCACAAGCTTTCACTTTTATTTGAAGCCTTTCGTTTGCTCTAAACGACCTGTCTTGTTATGCCGATGGTTATTTCACACCTGATGGTGGGGTCCAGCATAAACCTTGTATCCTTCTTATGGCCAATAACAATTATGTCCATTGTATTTTTGCTTCTAACACAAGGAATACACGAATACATGGATCATTTAACATTTCTGAAATGTTACAGCTGTATCATAGATCTATTTCGGTGATTCCTAACGTGTGTAGTGAATCCCCTAGAATTTGAACGTGAGCTAGGGTTCCACGCACTCTGCAGTGTTTGCAGCATACAAAGTCCTAGCTACGCCCATGGAGGTCTCGCACAACAGCAATCTTTTCTTCCACATATTTGTGCTAGGCTACTCCCTTTCATATCTACTTTTGGATTAGTCGTTCTCCATAAAAATGATGATTAGTGAGGCTAGTTTCTGAACTTTTGCAACCAACCTGCAAGTGTGTTTAATGTTTTCGATTGATCCGCTTCAGTCTTAAGGGTCGGTTATTTATATTCCCTTGGTTCCTAACAAGGACATGGCGACCGAGATGCATCGTGCGTAAAAGTGCTCCGTAGAATACCTGCCGAAACCGCAACATAACTCACAAATAGAGTCTGCTAGGGTGTGTATTATTAACTATATACAACTTAGTGAATATTTAGTCAACAGTCATGACCCTAAAAGCCGTCAATCAAAGAATTTCAGCGTTTGAAGAAAAGCTCAAAGTATTTCAAACTCGCCTAGAGGGAGCCACCACAGCTGGAACGAGCACTTCTACCAACCTCAACTCCGTGAAAGTGGAAACCCTAGCTTCGGAGTTCGAGACTTTTCGCCTTGAAGTCATAACGGAGCTAAGTGACTTAAAAAAGGATTTGAATGACCAGATTGTGAAGCAAGAACTTCGAATTGATGAGGCAGAACAGTACAGCCGCCGGAACTGCCTACTGCTACATGGGGTAAGTGAAACTCCAAACGAAGACGTGTACGCTAGAGTAACGGAGGTACTTAAGGACAAGCTTAATATAGAACTGACTATGATGAGCATCGATCGGTGTCATCGATTGGGGAAACCAAAGAGATCGTCTGCGGATGTGGTGGTTACCGGTAGAAGACCAATTATTGTCAAGTTCACCCGCTACCACGAGAGGGAACGTGTCTGGCGCGCCAAGAGACTTTTAAAAGGAACTCCTATCCTCATAACTGAGTCCCTCACAGCATCGCGCAAGGACATGCTCAGCAAGGCCAGGGATCACTTTGGAGCAAGGAACACCTTCACTCTGGATGGGCGAATAGTGATAGTGGATTCTGACGGTAAAAAACATTACGTTAACACTCCAGCAGAACTTGCCTGCTTAATGAAAGGGCAGGTATCGGAAGTTAAGTGAACAGGTTAATGTGTGTAATTGTGAGTGTGTGTTTAATATGTTATTTTAATTTTAGTGTGAGTGATTGCATAAGTGATAGGTGGTTTAATTTTAAATTCAGTGAGAGTGGTTGTTTAACTGCTTCTAGTGGCTTGTGCATACATGAGGAAACAATGGTAAGTTGCATGCTCCCTTCTGTTTTATGGCCAGTGTAGTTGGTACCGTTACATTCAGTCCCGACAGAGATAATGACCTTCACCTTGACAATGAGCCTCCCAGCCCTCCCCAACCCCTGTCTTCGTCTCCCCCCACCCGCAATCATCTGGAAAGGGAATTTTCCGCATTTCCCCGTTCACTGCTGTGTGCACATGTTAATGCCCAGTCCATAATAGCACATCACGCTGAGCTCCAAGCTATTTTTGAAGGAAGCATGGTAAACCTTGTAGCAATTAGCGAAAGCTGGATGAGAGACTCTGTCCCTTTAAACATGATAAGTCTAGTAGGATACAATTCGCTCTTTCACAACCGACTGAAGCGTCGAGGAGGAGGAGTAGCTTTATTCTATAAAAACAATTTGGCGGCAAAGATTATAAAAACATCGAACCTATCTACTGACCCCTTGACCGAATATATGTTTGTTGAGCTCACTGTTGACGTGACTAAAGTGCTTATTGGTGTAGTATATAAACCACCTAAAGAAGGGAACTTCATGGATTTTGAAGAAACTCTACTAAGACTGTTACCTACCTACGAACACGTACTTATATTTGGTGACTTTAACACAAACATATTAATAGACTCCACTGACGCAAATCGTTTACGGAATATGTTTACCTCTTGTAACATGACAATATTACCACTCGGTCCTACTCACCACGTACACACCCCCCAAGGATCTTCACGCACTCTAATTGATTTAATTATCACAAATAACCCACAGAAAATACTAAAACACGGACAGATTTCAGTACCTGGCATATCTTTACACGACCTGATTTATTTAGCTTATTCTCTAAAAACTCCAAAATTTGCACCTAAATACATAACATATAGAGACATGAAAAGATTGAACCTTCAAGAACTAACACAAGACGCAATTCTCTGTCCATGGAACGATATACTACACTTGACTGACGTTGATGAAAAGGTGAGCAGATTTAACAAAATACTGCTGGAACTATATGACAAACATGCACCTAAACGAACAGCAAAAGTCACTCGTAAAGCTGCCCCCTGGCTATCAAGTGACATTAAATCCGCAATGGCCGAACGGGACGCATTTCACAGACGTTATAAGCAGACCTTATCAAGTGACGATTTTGAAAAATATCGTGTGCTTAGAAATCGAGTTAAACAAATGATTCGAAATAAAAAGTATGCCTACTTCCAACAGCTAGCCGGCAACTTGAATGCTAGGAGCACCTGGCAGCAACTCAGGTCGGTAGGTATTGGGAGGCGCACTAAAAACACCAATGAGCAGGATATTAATCCTAATGAATTAAATGCTCACTTTGCTCGAGAAATAATTAGTACTGATCCCCAAATAATACAAACAACAATAAATACACTGCAATGTGTCCCAATACCTCACCGACCGTTATTCAAGTTTCGTGAAATAGATGATACTGTCGTAAGAAAAAAAAAAATATCTATCAAATCACAAGCAGCCGGAATAGATGACATCCCAATTTCCTTTATCGTTAACCTGATAGAAGTATTACTGCCAATTATTACGCACATTTGTAACACATGTCTTTTAGAAGGTTTCTTCCCAACAATATGGAAAGATGCTTTAGTTATTCCAGTTCCGAAAAATTCTCTTGCAAATTCTCCATCCGACTATCGACCTGTAAGCATACTTTCCTCAATTTCCAAAATACTAGAAAAACTTATGCATGAACAACTACTTCAGTACTTGACGCAATACTCACTACTTGATCCGTTACAATCTGGATTTAAGAAAGGACACAGCACATCTACTGCACTCATTAAGATCACCGATGACGTAAGACGAGCAATGGATGAGCGTAAAGTGACAATACTCATTCTCCTAGACTTCAGCAGTGCATTCGACACCATTAACACGGACATACTTATGGCTAAATTGCAATCCTTCCATCTTAGCCCCGTTGCTCTCAAATTATTCGCCTCCTATCTTCATAACCGAAGACAACGTGTACTCCTTAATGAAAACAGAACTGATTGGAAGTTCAAAATAAATGGAGTACCTCAGGGTTCAATTCTCGGCCCCCTTATATTCATTTTATATCTGAACGACATCTCTTCGAAACTGGAAAACTGCAATTACCATCTATATGCTGATGACCTTCAGATATATTGCCACACAAAAGTAAATGACATAGATGCGGCAATTGAAAATATGAATCTAAATCTAAAGAGGATCAGCCGCTATGCAACTGAAAATTCTCTTGCCATCAACCCAATTAAAACACAAGCTATCGTAATAGGGCAGACTAAATTGCTTTTCCATTTACACAGTAGACCGCTTTCTTTAATTCTACTAAATGGTGTTGCTATCCCGTTCTCTAAATCGGTAAAAAGTCTTGGAGTCACACTAAATGAAACTTTGAATTGGGATGGGCACGTTACTAATACATGCAGGAAAGTTTACTCGTCACTTCATCCACTTAAGATTCACCAGTCCGTTCTACCCCGTAACTTGAAAATAAAACTCGTCCAAACCTTGATACTCCCTATATTTAACTACTGTGATGTTGTATTAGTAGATGCTACCGGTGAACAAAACAAGAAACTTCAGAGAGCTTTAAATTCCTGCATTAGGTTTATTTTCTCCTTGAAATTTTCCTCACATGTGTCTCCTTTTTATGATCTACTTTCCTGGCTAAAAGTAGAACAACAAAGGAACCTGCACATATGTACCCTCATCTATCGACTTCTCAATGAAAGTACTCCTCACTATCTCTCTTGTAATTTTCGTTTTCTTTCTTCCTTTCATGATCGTCACACGCGATCTGGATCTATAATTGCAATTCCTCTACATCATTCTTCTGCCTTCAGCAACTCTTTCCTCGTGTCGGGAACTAGAATTTGGAATAATTGTCCTCGTGACGTCAGAAATTGTACATCCCTTACAACTTTCAAACGTGCATGTAAAGATTTCCTCTTGAATTCGTAGGCCAACTAGAACAATTTGTGTATGAATGTGTGAGTGAATGACCATAGTATAATTTTGTTAAAAATGTATGTCATGTAAATTGTATAGCTTAGCTAATATCACGCAGTCGCCAATTTAATTTAATTTAATTTAATTTTATTTTATTTTATTCTAGTATTTAAGGTTTTCCTAGTATTTAAGTTTGGTAGGTTAAGAATAACATATGTGAGTATTCATGTAAGTTGCACTGTCTGTGGTTAAGTGTAAGAGAGGGCCTAGAGCCCTAACTTCGCCACAATAAAGGCACCAATAAATAAATAAATAAATAAATAAATCACGGTTTTCATCGTTATCATCTACTTCATCATCATTATCGTCCTGACAACCTTCTCCGTTGTACGAACACAAATTACGCATTTTATAGTCACCATGCCTCCAAGCAATTATTCTTGCACATTCTGTATATATGCGGCACTGTCTCCCTACAGAATTATTATTATGTCTTGGCGTTACTTCACTGAAAATTGCGAAATTAACTCTGCGATTTTCCTATGCACAGAACATACCATGTAATGTAAATCAAAATGTCCTAAATACGGTATGTGCATTAAATATAAAATAATATCCAATTGGATTAACTCACGAGAGCTACTTGTAACATTGGCCTTTGAGAATATTTTACATAAGCTGTCCTAACAACTCTACGTAGTGATTTGCACTCAGAGTACCCATATCTATGTCGGAATTGCAGAATAAGAATGTAGAAAAAAAAGAAAAACTCCTGTAGCACACTGATCTAGAGCAAGTTTTCGAAATGAACACCGCTTGGATGACTTACATGTCATTGATACCGTTTCAATACCTCAAATCGGAATTAAATTTCTTGGCTGGACAGGGAATCAAACCTGGACCACCGGGGTGACAGCCAGAATGCTGGCCGCTAGACTACGAGGTGATCACAGATCTTGGTTGGGAACAAACTTAATTACCACGAAATGATATTGAAATTTTACAGAAATCATTTTTATCGGCAGTGGGTTGTAATTCAACGATGCTTTACAGCCAGAATCCAACAGAACTGCTTATAAAGCTGATGCCAATCATTTAAAGCAATTATAGAGAACGTTGGAGCAGAATTGAAACATTTCGTTAAAATCTACTAAATCCTTAATTTTCTACTCCACTAGAATTCTTTTTCATTAAAAGTTTGAATCCGTGTTTAACAAAAGGTAGGCTATATGTTTCAACAGTTTGTACAAGTGCGATAAAGTTCGTTGCCCCCGATTTGTTGGACATATAAAAACTTGCCAGGCTTGTTGAATCCTTTCTAAAGTGGCACAGTGCATTGAATTACAGACAGACTAAAGAGGCAGAGAGAATATTCAATGCTAAACCGGTCGTGGATGAAAAGTAGTGGAATTACTCTCCCACCAATGCCTGCATTCCCTTCCATGTATGCAATTAAATAAATCCATCCATCCCACTATATGGCGCGTAGTCAACCGATCAGCCAATTCACTGCTCTCACCGGCCGTTTCAAGCGGACTTTGTTCATGTCATTACTCGAACACTCCCTCGCTCCCTCAATATCGTAATCTCCCTTTTAAAATTCACATCACATAACTTAAAGTTGGGTGGTGGTGGTGGTTAAACCTCTACGTCATCTGCACCTAATGATTTGAGTGATATAGTTGGAGTTCCGCGAATAGCCGTGCTCGTTAAAGGCGATATATCGCGGCGATCAGCGATCTCTACCCGCAGCGAGCTGACAATCTAGTTGTATAATGCAATCTTTCATTATCCATATAAAATAGAATGCGATCTGTCGCGGCGATCAGCGATCTCTGCCCGTACCGAGCTGGCAGTCTAGTTGTATGATGCAAT
This sequence comes from Meconema thalassinum, assembly GCA_946902985.2. NCBI lineage: Eukaryota > Metazoa > Arthropoda > Insecta > Orthoptera > Tettigoniidae > Meconema > Meconema thalassinum. The sequence continues at coordinate 98,754,545 of OX336396.1, read as the reverse complement.
CTTGCACTATCCACGTCACACATAACGTGATCTATCGCAGCGATCAGCGATATCAGCCCGTGGTGAGCTGGCAATCTAGTAGTATGTTGTAATCTTGCATTATCCATGTCTCATAGAACGCGATCTGTCGCAGCGATCAGTGAGCTCTGCCCACGGTGAGCTGGCAATCTAGTTATATAATGCAATCTTGCATTACCCATGTCACACAGAATGCGATCTGTCGCGGCGATCAGCTATCTCTGCCCGTGGCGAGCGGGCAATCTACTGTAGTTGTGTGATACAATCTTGCATTATCCATGTCACACAGAACGCTATCTTTCGTGACGATCAGCGATCTCTGCCCGTGGCGAGCTGCCGATCTAGTTGTGTGATACAATCTTGCATTATCCATGTCATACAGAACGCGATCTGTAGCGGCGATCAGTGATCTCTGCCCATGGCGAGCTGCCAATCTAGTTGTGTGATACAATCTTGCATTTTCCATGTCACACAGAACGCAATCGCAGCGAACCAGTCTTGATCGAGGCGGGCAGCGATCCGTTGGTACAAAAATACAAAATTATCGCACAGTTAGGGCGATCAGTTTGGTGCAATGGGGAAATAAACTGAGCCACTCAGACAAAAGGTGTGAAAATACTCGTATTCGTACGATAGGCCTACTTCCCACGAACTGTACAAAAATGTGGTGAAGAAAGCAAATGCGTGAAATGAGATTGCAGGAGATTGAGTATCATTAATTAGATTATCATTCTTCTTTCTTTCTTTCTTTCTTTCTTTCTTTCTTTCTTCGTTTTTTTTATTTAGTCAATTTACCCTCTAGGTTGGTGGTTCCCACGGACTCAGCGAGGGAACTCACCACTACCGCCTCTATGGGCAGTGTCCTGGAGCTTGGAACATCTGGTCGGGATGGATACAACTGGGGAGGTGTGATCAGCACTTCGCCCAGGCGGCCTTACCTGCAAAGCGAACAGGGGCCTCATGAGGGAGGGGAAGGGATGGAAGATAGGGATGGATAGGCTAGGAAGAGGGAAGAAGGCGGCCGTGGCCTTACAGTAGGTACTGTACCCGATAACCGGATAGTAGGCTGTCAGATATCCGCCCCCTCAATCGGATTGCCAATAATCAAACGCGCCGGCATAGCTACATCAATGAAAATGGCACTGACAGATACTATCGAGATTAGAGCACAATAGTTAACAAGAAAATTATTGTGGAACACACCAAAATATACGGGGGTTCATACTTACCTTTACTTACCTCTTAAATATATCTCGGGGACTGGGTTGTCAACTGGATCACTTAAAAGTATGTCCTCAAAATAACCTCCACCATGATATTTAAAATGAACCAGAACGAAGACGAGAAACTTTAAACTGCACAATAATTTATTTCACATAAAGAATGATTTTTAACAAAAATGAAACAACAAAATATACGTGGCAATCAGAAGCCATTGACCACATAACCATGTCCTCCTGTAGGACCTGTATTCTCTACATATAATGTTTTAGCTTTCTCAAGCTTATAGCAACGAAAATAGTAATGCACTGGAATGGAAACGGGATTTGGGATGAGACACATATATCAATTGCTTTGCGTGTTTATATACTGCACATTTATTTATAGCCACAAGGCTACTATGAAACGCCCTTGGCCTCGGTAACACAGTTGTCCGGACCAGCTGCAAAGCACCTGTGTCGTCAAAGCGGACACCCGTTCGTTCAACCCTACCATAAGCGTGTTACCTCAGAGCTCGGCTCTCTCCTTTTCCAAACACGTAAATGTTCACATCTCAACTGAAATATTATCACGCAAATGTCTTACATGCTTCATTCAAACACCAGTGGATCCCTCCAACAATCCCAAATCATGATTATTTGTTCAAACCACTTGCTTAACTTGCATTGTTTAGAGTATAAAAAACTCTAAATGTTAATAACAAAAGTTCATTAATTATTTATAACAATAATAAATTGTTTATAACAATGTCAAATGACGATTGAAAATTTAATACACGCTTCTATTAATCACTACCATTTTAAATTATTTAACAAAGATATTTACAAAATTATTTTACAATATTAAATTGTTTATATTATTTATACAAGGAATACATTGAACCACACGTCTATCCGGTTGATAATTACTCAAATCGTGTTGATATAATCGACCAATGAAGGTTAGTTATATTTAACTGTCAAATTCAGGTTTAATAATGTTTAATAATAATTATTAATATTTGTGACTGTAACCTCCATTCAAAATCTTTATCTCAAATTATTTAACACTCTTGTTAATTTTAACAGTATCTTCATATGAATAATCTTTCAAAGAACAAGAACAACATTCAGCGGGAAAATACTTCGCTCATAACGCACAAAAATGGCACAACAATTGGCCCAAAATTCATCATATATCTTTATATATACGGCATAAAAATCTTCCAAACTACACACAAAAACCTCCACTATTAATTCAACAACTTCATTAATTATTGTGGGAACCTCCTTCATTATTCAAGGGCATTATTCAACAGCGACTTTTACACGTCCACTGAACTATCGATTATACATCCATTGTTCCTCTTTGGTTGGTTGGTTCCTTAGTTTAGGGGCTGCGACAACGCGGTCATGTAGCCCCGTGTACTTTGGGTGTGTGTAGAATCTGTCTGATAACCGGTGTTAATTGTGATGACTGTATTAGTGTGTGTATCTGTTTTTTTTTAAATTCAAGTAGGGACTGCAACTTTGAATTTTCAAATAGTTCCTACTTTTGCCGCCAAGCGCCACCGTCAACGACTACTAGGCCTAGTTCAGAACTAGCTACTAGACGCCACCGCAGTCGGCTCTTGGCAACGAACGTAGCAACCTAAGAGCGTTGTTTACATTCTTAACCTATCCAATTTAGTTTCACACAGGTGTAATTAGTGGAAAGATCTTTAACATGCCATAAATCTATGACATGGGACCGCCGGCTTTACTTCCCCTCCGAAGGAAGGCATACTGAGGGATTTTTAACGCTCTTAAAAAATCCGACGGCTTCGGCCGGGTTTGAACCCGCTATCTTGGGCATAGAAGCTCAGCATGCTACCAACTACGCCACCGAAGCCGCTGTTCCTCTTTAAAAATTCTTATATTCATCAATTGTAATAATGACTGTTATCATTTAACCTTCGTGGGTTTCATTCATGAATCGATATGAAGTAAAAATTTGCCAATCACAAATAAATTTAATAGCAAATACGATTAGACACTCCTGCCTGGTCTATCAAAATTGAGATTAACATCTTCAAAGTAACGCAGTATAAAAATACTATCTTCAAACAGAGTTCAACTAAACTGCAAAATAGTCGAATAGAATACAATTAGATTGTGGAATGCAAACATTATTGTTCCAATCTAGAATTGAGAAAAACTCCTATCAAATGTTCATTACTGTAGTGTATTCAATAAATTGTAATCAACGTTCGTATTTCATAAAATTGTCTATAATGCAATGATAAATGTCTATGTTGCAATCATGTTCATAAGACGACTAGTATTTCAAAGATCGTCGATATCGTAGTAGATTTTAACGCTCTAAAATCTTTTAAATTATTCTTCTTTCTTGAGGATGACAGAAAATTGGTCAAAGTAATTTACTGAATAGAATTACTTTAATAAACTGACACGCTGTCTGAATTCAAATCTGCCATAGCAAATCGTTAACTTTACAGTCAAATCGTGACTACAAAAATATGCAAATTACTGAAAGAATCTAAATCATCAGTCTCAACTGATCCAAAATTATTTAAGAATGCCAATGACATAGCAATGTCTCAAAAATCGAAGAAAAAGGCATAAATCATCGAAGTGTACTGAGTACAAAAATATCAATCAAGAAAATGGGGCAAAAGGTAGGACAGAAAATATGGGAAGAATGGTTGCTCAAATATCGCTACAAGACTCAAATAATACAAGAAACGTTCACGACTACCTTATCTGCCGATTGAAGTTCCAGAGGAAAATTCCCCAAAGAAGACTGCTGATGGATCCATTTCACCAACTTAAAGATGAGCTCCATCCTCGAAACAGGAATCAGCGTCCTCGGAGAATCGAACTGCTTCCTCCTCCGAAATTGCACTGCTCCGTGGATACGAGAAACATCCTTCCGGCAAAATTCTTCATTGTGCGCCGGGATAACCCTGGCCTCTCTTGAAAGTTCTCTGTAGTTCTTGCAGGAATTCGTCATGAAGTTTAATGTAGTTATTTCCGCAGAAATATTCATAGTTGTGGAGTATGAAAATATTTCCACTGTTATCTGGTATAATTCAGCGATGGATTAACGATGCATGAGTGTAGATGGATGTTCACTACATGCTCGCTTTTGTAGAAAGACGATTAACGAAGTTCCATGCTGTTACTTTACTCCAATAATATATGTCCCAATTGCATCAAAGCCTTAGCCTTCCATCTCAACTACGATTATAATCATCAAAAGCACTGTAATATTATAATGTTCCATAGTCGAATGTATCGTTGTAATACCAAACTGTTGCACTCCCCGTGTCAGCCGTAGTGTATAATATGTAATATAAAAGTGTTTCTCCTGTGGCGAGAAAATCACTTTTGTTGGCAGCCTAAAAGTTCCAATATCTTTCGAAGTATCACTGTGAAATCGTTCAAATCTTGTATACACCTCAATGTTATACTGCCTAATAGAATTATTATACAGGCTGAAGTTAGCGCTTGATATCTTGACTGGTGGAAACGTTAATGTGCGCGTTTCAACTTCACCTAGTTTCGAGCAGCGAGAAATGGAACTGCTCCGAGTTCGTTTGATGCGCCAGGCTTTCACCACGCTAAAGACAACTTACTTCACTGAATCACTTGAAAATAACTCTATATCACCAGAAATATATATGCGATCACAAGATATGAGATCTGAGCGTATGAGATCTGAGTATGAAATCTGAGTATGAGAGCTCCTCTCTCCTGTGCACGACCTTTTATCAACTTCTTAAGGGGCGTATCCATCCCAACCATAGCCTGTTGCTGCGTCATTGCTGGAAGTTTTAACTTTGGCTATACTTGACGGATTTTCAAAATTCAAAAACTCAAAATTAATTTCTTCAAAATTCCAAATCAATGCCATAACTGAAAATAGATTTCCACAAATCTGCATGCCAAAAGTAATCAAATATCGTAGTTTCAGCAATCTCCGTCTTCCTTCCAAACTATCGTTCATTGGTTCGCGTCTCTCCTCCAATAGCGTAGCTTCTTCCTTAGCACAATACCTTGTTTCCTGCGACTGCGTCGTAAATCTCTGAGCTTTCCCGAACAAAATCATGACGTCACCAAGAATCTCAGCTCAATCAGCCTACTGGCATGAATCCTACGTCATCCGTGCCTACGTCATGAATATCCACGTCATAACTATGACATCCATAACTTTACTGATATTTTCCAATACAGCCATCGTGGTCTCAATATAATTCAATTTCCGGGGGCAGTACCATCCCGGCATTTGCCCGAAAACGAAGTGGGAAACCACGGAAAACCACTTCGAGGATGGCTGAGGTGGGAATCTAACCCCCTCTACTCATTTGGGCCACCCGAGGCTGAGTAGACCCCGTTCCAGTCCTCATACCACTTTTCAAATTTCGTGGCAGAGCCGGGAATCGAACCCAGGACCTCTGGGACGGCAGCTAACTATGCTGACCGCTACGCTACGGAGGCGACTCTTTCTTCGTAATGCCCATTAATAGAGCGCGTTGGAACGTGTTAGTTGACTTGATGACTTTTCCCATCCTTACCTCCCTAAATACCGACAGCAGTGGCTACGCTCGCTAAAGCCCAGCGTTAAGTTATGGGGCCAAGCTCTCTGCTGACTCGGTAGACGCGTGGGTTCAAGCCCCACCGTCGGCTGTCCTTGAAATGATTTTTTGTGGTTTCCCATTTTCAACACCAGGCAAATTCTCGGACGGTACCTTCTGACGGGCCACGACCACTTCCTTCCACATCCTTGCTCAGTTTCATTCATCTTCATCCATTCCATCTCTCATCCCGACGCGCAGGTCACCCACGGGCGCCGACTAGAAAGACCTGCACTGGGCGTCTCAGGAGGCCACACGACAAAATGAAAAATCTCCCAAAATCTCCTCATGATCTCACTGTATTGCTTCCTGCGTTCTTCTGCCCATCTTGTACCAGTCCTGCTGCCTGCAATATTTCACCCTAAATGTGTGCTTATTTACAGAAGTTCTGAAGATTTCTCGGTGTATCACTCTGTTGTCTCCGATGTTCGACTCATTCAGGTCTCCCCTTGTTTCCTCCAACAAATGTATCCTTGAATATGTTGTATTAATTATATTGAATAATCGTTTTGATAGTCTATTGTTGTCCATCCTAAATATGTGCCCAAAAGATGTCAACCATCTCCAGCCTACAGTGTTTGTGAAACTGTCTGTGAGACTATACAGGTCTGCAGTTCGTCTCTTTTCCATTTTCTAGTGTAGGGTCGAATATTTTTCTAAGAACTTAGCGTTCTTGCTTTATTATTATTTATTTAAGCGAAAATTCCCCTACAGGAGAGCGTTTAAACTTGATAACATGATGTCATTTGGAGGCGTGTCTCCTCCACCCCTCCCAAAATCTCTTCATTCTCGCGAAATGCTCCCTCTTCCTCTCATCCGCCCAATTTTTCCCAGGTTGTCGTAATGATCTTGGTTCAAACTTAACATTCGCGATTTTCGTCTAGCACTCAGTTCAGTCTTCGTAATTTTCTATGCTGAGTACTTGTAAGTCTCTCTGTACCTCTTTAAGCCATTCTGTGCCGCATTTACTCTATGTCGTTCTTGCTTTTTTTTCTTCCGAATTTGGCCGCCTGTGGACCGCATGGAACCTAAGGCTTTCTAGTTAATCTCCTCTTCTCTTCCCAAAACCTCTTCATTCGATCACTTCTGATCTTTCGCTCCTCCTCGGATATTACCAGTTTGGCTCTAATTTTAAGTGTTTTCTCCTCGAACATCTTGATGTTGTCAATTCGGTTTCTAAACTCTTTTCTGTTGTGGATCACATCCACTGTGAGTCCACTTTCCTTGGCGTCTCTTTTAACCTCTTCTACCCACTTAGTTGTAGCCTTCAGCCCTGTAATATACTTGACTATCCTCTAAATCAGTTCTCGTCCATTCTCATCAAATGCCCGTAGAATTTCAACCTTCGCTTCCGCATTGTGACAGTAATTTTTTCAGTGTGTTTATAGAGGTCATCATTCCTTCTGTTCTTACATGTCCCGTCAGCAGTTTTCTGTGGTCCTAAAATTTTCCGCAAAATGTTCCTCTCCTTTTTTTCCAGTTCCTGAAGATCCCCTTTTTTTATTCAGTGTCAAGCACTCCGAGGCGTACAGACCCTCTGGCTTTACTACTGTGCTATAGTGTCTGAGTTTTGCCTTGTAGGAAACTGCTCGTTTGTTGTATCGTTCTTGCTTTAATGTTATTATTTTTATTATTTTTCTTCCTTCGTTTTACCCTCTTTTGGGTGCGTTGAATCAATCATTTCACTGTGTGTTGTTCCTTCCTTAGTGCCCAGTACCTCTTCATTCTTTCTGATCTTCTTTTTCTCTCTTCTTCCGAGATGATGGGTTTGGATTTTAGTATAGATTTGTCTAGAAACCTCATATTTTCGTATTTAGTAGTTATGTTAGCTTTTCGATTGAGTGGGGAATTCTGTAATTTTTAATTCTACTAGGTCTTTTTCAGTTTCATTAAACCATGTGGGTTTTGTTTTACGGTTCCGGAGATATCAAAGATTTGTTTGGTTAATCTATTAGAGTTCATTCTGTGAGGATGACCGTATAACTTAATCCTCCTTTTTTGCATAGTATCTGAGAATTTTTCAATTTTCTTGTAGAGAGTCTCAATCTTGATATACATTTTCTTATTATCCTGAAATTTTGGTCCAATGATTTTTCTTAAAATTTTCCTTTCCTTTAATTCGAGTTTCTCCATCTAGACTGTATTATTATTATTATTATTATTATTATTATTATTATTATTATTATTATTATTATTATTATTATAATTATTTATTTACTTATTTATTTATTTATTTATTTTACACGTTACAGGCCTATTAGACCACGCGAAGCAATCATGACTTTTTGTTTTTCCTGTCTTTCCAGTACTAAATTCGTGCACTGAAGGCCGTCTTCCTTTCTTCGGTCCACTTTGGTCTTTGGGCTGTAGGTGCAGCTCTCTCTGACAACACTTCCCACTTGTATACTTTGTGTCGAAATACGCTTTTGTCTATGACGTCTTCTGGGTCGACCTGTGCTTTTACTAGATCACTTTTGACTTGCATCATCCAGGATGTAGTAATCTTGAGCCGCTGTATGTATCTAAGAATTTTGTTGGTGAGTCTGGTTTGTGGGAGTCTGCTGATGTGGCCGGAAAATTTTTATCGTCTCTTTCTGATGTCTGCTGCGAGGTTGGACAATTTCTCTGTGGTGTCTCTGGAGTGAAGCCTGTATCCTTCATCTGTGTGCTTTGGTCCAATTATTTTCCTTGTTATTTTTCTTTCCTCTGTGAGGATTTTTTCCAAGTCGCCCTTAGTGTGTAACGTCAATATCTCACTAGCATAAGCACCTCAGGTTTAATAACCATGTTGTAATGACGAAGTTTAGTGAATGTGGACCGACATTTTTTTTGTTGTAGACACCCTGTGTCTTGTATAAGGCTCTCTTCATTTTCATTAACCTGGTGTTCTGCGCGATTTTCTCTTTTCCCGTCGGTTCAAGCACTTCACCTAGGTATTTAAAGTGGGAGACTCTATTGATCTTGCCATATTTCGTGTTTAAATTCTGTATGTCGAATTTCGTACAGAAAAACTCTGTCTTTTGGAACGAGATCTGTAGTCCTACTTTTTCGGCGCACTCTTGGAGTACTTCTATCTGTCTGATTGATGTGGTTTCGTTATCTGAGAGTAGAGCCAGATCATCCGCGAAGGCTAGACAGCCAACCTTCAGTTCGTCCTTTGGTCGTCCTAGTCGCACTGGCCTCCAGTAACCTTGAAGTCTCAGCTCTTTCTCCCATTCCTTGATAACTTTGTTCAGCACTAGGTTGAAGAGGAGCGGAGAGAGCCCGTCACCTTGGCGAACACCTGTATTGATCTGAAATGGTTCTGAGATTTCCCCCATTAATTTCACTTTTGATGCCGTGTCTGTCAGTGTCTGTTTGATCAATCGCAAGGTCTTGCTATACAAACCTTGCTCGTGTAAGGTGTTGAACAATGACTGACGGTCAATGGAGTCAACGAAGATACATATAACTGGAGTATTCCTGAGGGCTTTGATTTTCAATATACTTTTTAGGTTGAAGATTTGTTCCGCGCAGGAGTGACCAGGACGAAATCCCGCCTGGTATTCACCAATCTTGTGTTCCAGCTGGTCCAGAGCCCTCTGGAGTAGGCACGCTGAGAGGATCTTGTACGTAACTTGTAATAGTGAAATGCCCCTGTAATTGTTTACGTCAGAGAGGTCGCCTTTTTTGTGTAATGGGTGGATCAATGCACATTTCCACTCATCTGGTAGCTTTTCTGATGTCCAGATGTCAGTGATAATCTGCGTGAGTTCCCTAAGTGAGTGTGGCCGTAGGTTTTTCAGTAGTTCGTCCACTATGCCGTCTTCACCAGATGTCCTGTTGTTCTTGAGTTTGAGGATGTGCCTGTGAACTTCCTCTTGTGTCGGAGGTAATGAGTCTGCGTTCTTGACTGTAGGTTCTTCCTCTGAGAATCTCTCTATTGGTTCTGGACAGTTGAGAAGTTCTGAGAAGTATTGTGCCATCACCTTGCAATTCTCCTTATTCGTTAGTGCTAATTTTCCATCACTTTTTCTGAAGCAAAGGTTTGGTGGTGTGTACCCTCTGATGTGTCCTGCAAACGTTCTGTAGAAGTCCCTTACTTTGTAGTTACGGAAGTTGTCCTCAATGGAGTCCAACTGTTCCTTCAGGTACCTCCTCTTGGATTGTCTGACAATTTTTGCGGTTGTTTTTCGTGTTTCGTGGAAAGTCTGTAAATTTTCTGGGGATTTTTTACTGTTGTATTTCTGATATGCCAATTTCCTGGTAATGAGTGCATTCTCACAATCAACATCCCACCAAGGATGTTTGGAATTCTTCTTCAAAGGAATGAGAGCTTGTGCTGTTTCTATGATTTTTCGGTGGAAATTTTGCCCGTCATTGGCATGTTCCTTTTTCCCAGGCTTCCTTCACTCCAGAGTCTGCGATCTTTTTTGTGTCAAATTTTGGTAGGGGGGTTTTCTTAAAGAAAGTTCTCTTTGGGGTGAACTTGACCTTGACGCAGGTTATGTAATGGTCAGAGTCAATGTTGGCTCCTCTACGTACCTGTACATCATGAATCTCCTTCTGTACTGGATATGAGATTGCCACATGGTTGATTTGGAACTCGCCTAACTGCTGGTCTGGAGAACGCCAGGTTTTCTGTTTTCTAGGGTGTTTTCTAAGAGATGTTGACATGAGCTTGAGGTTATTCTGCTGGCAGAGTTCTATGAGTCGTGTGCCATTTTTATTTGTGAATTTATGTGCAGGATAGTTTCCGACTGTTTTCCTGTACGTTTTTCTCTACCGATCTGTGCGTTGAAATCGCCCATGAGGAGTTTGACGTCATCCCTGGGGACTTTGGACATCACTGTGTCAAGGGTCGACCAGAATTTTTCTGCGGACTGTGGATCGCTCTTGTTACTTTGGTTAGTGGGGGCGTGTGCGTTGATCAGTGTGTATTTTTTGTTGGCGCACCTGAAGTGCATGGTCATCAATCTGTTGTTTACTGGAGTAACTTCTTCTAAGGATTCGACTATGGTCTTGTGGACCATGAAGGCCATCCCCAGAAGTGGAGCGCCTTTGGCAACGCGCCTGTCAGTCTTGCTCTAGAACAAGCGATAATTGCCGTAGTCCATGGTGTCTTCATCTGTGATACGTGTCTCCTGCAGCGCGAGGATTAGAAGCTTCTGTCTATCGAGTTCAGTCACTAGATTGTGCAACTTTCCAGGCTGTATGAGAGTGTTGATGTTTAGAGTGCCTAAGTATGTTGGTGTCTTATGTGGAATTTTGCCAGAGAACTTCGATTTTCTCTATAGCCGTGGTTGCCCGGGTCCCCCAGAGTCCGAATGCCCGGGTGCCGTCTGTTGACGGGTGGATTGGTTACCACCTGGGGTATTGCTGTTATTATTTGCACGCGCCATGGTTACGTGTAATAAATGGGGTCTAGTGGTTATCCACTAGGTTACTTAGAACCAGGGATTGTTAGTTCCTGGAGCATGTTTACAGTCGCACCACTTGGTGAACAGACGCTGACCATAAGCCACCCAATCTGGGAACAAACGCTTTTGGATTTAGAGTTCTTTAATGGTGGGGAACCCACCTGGCTCTTCCGCTCCATCCATCGTTGGGAATCTTAGATTGCTCTTCCGCCATCAGGACCGTTGACTGATGTTCACCTAGTAACCCTAGGCAAGGGCCCTTACAGGGTGCTACCATCTGGAGCCAGATGGACCCAGGTTTTTTAACGAGGTGTTACTCCTCCCCCTCCTCCTTCCTCATCACTTACGAGATGAGGCCCCGGGCTTGAGACAGCAGTGGCGGAGTTATTATTATCATTATTATCAATATTATTATCATGCAACTAACATTGTCTTCTTCTTTCTGTTATTAATATAGTGCTACTCATTTTTATCAAAATCTATAAAAACAATGAACAAGAAGTACTGAAAACTACTCGCCGGAAAGCAATCACGATACTGGATCACTCACAAAAATATCGCACTCCGTATGACGGTGCCATGTCGCCGAACACCGTGGTCATAGTACTGAGAGTAAAGGATCCGATGATGATCGCTTGACAATTGAAACTGATCATGAACTGCACTAACTAATCACACGTATTCTTTTTTTTTCAAGTTTAGGGAATAACACCCATTACAATTTGGTAACAATCGTGTTAACTGACTGAAGAGTATTTAAATTTCATTTCTTGTTTGATAACCTGGGTTTCTGTGATGACTGTAGTAGTATGTGTAACTGTGAATTATCAAAACAAGGTACTATCGCGCCATTTGCCTGGGGGGGGGGAGTGTGGAAAAACCTGGAGAAAACCACATTTAGGTTGGACGTTGGTAGCGTTCGGATTCGAGCCTCCGATCTCCGGAGTTGCTGCAGCTCCCAATCACGGTTGTGATTAGTGATTTAAGACGAGGTCTTTAAAAAGTTATTGTTGTCGATTCATTGAGGGGCTATGTGACCTCGTGGTCATGTAGCCACATGTACTGAACCCATGTACCATTGGTTCAAGGGGTCGAATCCATGTATTTTTGTAAAAGGAAGGAAGGAAATATACAGTCTTCAGAGGAACATAGAAAGATTTTATACAACAGGGCAAGCATAACGTTGTGAAATAAACTGGAGCCAGGTGGCCAGGAAATGAGATCATGCCTGACGCATCGATAAGGAGCCACTAACGAATATAAATAGAACGAGTGGAATTTTCCGAGCGAGTGACAAAGAGCGTGTTTCGGAAATCGCCCTTACCTTGCAGTAAAACGACAACCGCGCAGCTGTGCCAGAAGAAGAATAATTAAATTTAACCCATTTGCAAGAATAAAATTAACTAAAGAAATACAGCATTGTGAATCATTTCGGAATAGAGATTTTTGTGTGGAGAAAAAGGTTTTAATAATTGCCCAGGAGAGAAGTGCAAACGTGGCCATACGTCATTGGGGGCTTCCCGAGACCCGAGGAGTGGGGAATTAAAAATCAACTGTAACACCCACACAGCTGAAGACTAAATTTTATTTAATATCTCAGAAATGCACGATCGATTTTCATGTGCAAAGAAGTCAGTTTACGTTTAGAAAACGAGCTTTCCAGAGATATAATTTTTAATAGTGTGCGACCATTACTTCAAAAGTTGGTTCTGGAAAAGGCGTGGATTTTATCTTTTTGTAGCCAAAGAGTATAAAAATCCTGGCAGAACCAAGCCAATCATACAGTTTCCGATAGTCCAGGGGGGCGTCAGGCTTCATCACATCGAATGCAGTATTAGTCCGTCCAGGGGGCGTGACGTGAAGCACTATCATCGTTAATGCAGTTTCCGATAGCCCAGGGGGGCGTCAGGCTACATCACATCGAATGCAGTTTAGAACAGACCTCGTGAAGAGAGGCTGCATCACGCAGTATTCAGACGTATGAACCTCAGGGGAGGTCATACCGTGCAACAAGTATAAGCAGTTCATATGCAGTCTACAAGCATTCCTTGAGGGGAGACGCTGTATCACATCGTATAGACAGTATCCGACAGCCCGAGGGCGTCGTTGTATCGACAACCAACGTGCACCCGTAAGGAGTGGCCGATAAGTATTATTATAGTATCGCCGTGTGGAGAATTAGGAAAATCCTAAATACAGGATCTAGTTCCGCCAGTATCAATCTTACAGTGAAAAGTTCAGTAATTATAGTCAAAGCAGGCTGCGAACTTAGAGCACAGGTGATAGGTCTTCAAAATACAGTTAAATTAAACGACCGAAAGTATCATAACGTTTTGAAGTACCATAACAGCGAGATAAACATTCTATCAATTTTAAAGAACCCGATCAGGGTCGGACAGAATAAGGTTCGCATAGTATTCTGAAAAGATAGGAATTCGAGAACAGAATAATCAGAAAGGAGAAGTAAATTCTAGACATTGTTTCAAGGAAACAAACGAACTATAAAAAGCACTAAGTTACGAGGAGTATTAGATGCTAGAAATAATAGGTCACCGATAGATTATCTGGGGGACCGTGGACAAGACAGACTTTCGCTTGACCAACCAATAGGATCTAGAAAGAAGCAGTTCGAGCTAATAATAATAATAGCTGATCGTCAGGAAACCGGATTTGAAGGAGTACTATTCCAGGGAGGAGGTAGATTGTTCGAGACTTTCACATTCTGGTCAAGATAGGAAGCCGACATTTACTAGTTTCACCCTTGGAGACGGGGAGTCAAGAAATCACGTGTGAAAGGCCTAATAAAAGCCTTAGTGATTAGAATCTGTGAAGTGTAAATATATAAAATTTGTGTTAAATAGTAATGTTTTCAGTGATTTTATTGTGTATCATAGAAGAATACACAAGTGTATTTTAAAAATGTTACCAGTGTTTAATGTATATGAGTTATATGTGTGTCAAGATATGTCAGTGTGTGAAATGAATTTGAGCACGATGGTGTAATCACAAATTGTGGGCAAAAATGAAACATCGTTGGAAAGTACGGTCATGGACCGATCTGAACATGTGAGTAACCACCTTCATTATGTTTCGTGTTGGGGAAGTGTTTGTGTACAATCCACCTGAGTTTGAGAAATAGGGATGTTTTTGAATAACAAATAACAGAATAGGAGCGCGGTCTGAACAAATAAAAATTGATAATTTATAAAATAATTATGTGAAATGAATAAATCCTTTAGAGGAAATGAATGAGATAAAATATCAGCGTATTTGATAAATCTTATAAAAGCAAGCGTAATAATAATAATAAAAACTATATAAATGGAGATTAAGTTGGATTATATGAAAGTAATAGCTTTAGAGCTCTAGTAAAAGTATAAAGACATGGTATGAATACATGTTCTTAAAGTATAGCGATTATTGTCACGGGAGAGGATTAATATAAAAATTGAGGTATAGATCAATTGTTGATGAATTTATCAGTTCTTTGGACGACGCTAGGCCTTAAAGTAATGTATAGCGCCATGTAGCGCATTAAAGTGAATTGTCACGCTAGGAAGGCGTTGAATCTAAATGCACTTGGTAAATTAATTATGAGGGACAGCTGATGGCGGTAATTGAGCTATGATAAGTCCTCCATTAGTGATGTGGATCACGAGGCGTTGTATAAAGTGTACGAATTTATTGTATTGATGAGCGCAGGTTAGACTGAGGTCGCCCTAAGTCGCGAATTAAAGTCCTCCAGTATGGGATGTAGTTCCCGAGGCAGTGGAAGAATCGAACCAAGGTTCGTTTGTGTGAAGTCCTAAATATTGTTGTTGTATTGAATTATTCTTACCCATCAATGATGACACTTCATAATTAATAAATGCCAAGGTTACGAAAGTGGTCTATGAACCTAAATAATGTTGTTAAAAATAAATGAAAGAAACGCCAGGTCTGTTCAGAGAACTGTGAAGAAGAAATAGCTGTTTTAAAAGCATGAATGTAGCTGTCCCGTGGGGACAAGGCTTGAGGCCTCCCCTCTAGACAATAAATTGCGCCGAGTGGTTACGGTCCGACTCCTCGTCATTGTAAGTGTGGTAGGTCGGAGAGGACCGTCTGGGAGAAGTAATAATACACCGTGAGTGTTTAGAAGTTGTTAATGACCCGGGATTTAAACCGAGGTTCTTGTAGTTGAAAGTACCGCTTGCCCGTTCAGATCGTAGCTTTCTTATGTGATAATGGTCTTTTAAGACAAATAAATAAAATCCCTAATGTAAGGTTGTATTGATGTAGGATTTCACGAGTTCAATGAGGACAATTAGATTTCGGGAGTGATCATAATTTTTGACTTTGTTCAAGTAGTCTTCTGTAACTCTGGAGTACACAAGTATTTTCCCGATCACTGTAGTGAATTTGTTAACTTGAGAGGGTGGTAACGTGAGAATATTGTGGAATGCCCAAAAATTTAAGTAAAGGAATAACATGTACTTTAAATATGAATATATATTGTTTTGATTATAAGAAACTCATAAAAAAAATATTGAGGTGTGTAAAAGAATGACACCGTTCCTATTGGAAAGTATCGAGCCATTGGAGCTCGTGATTATATTGAACTGTTAAAAGGGATACTTTATGGAAGTGAAAAGAATTATAAGTTTGTTGGTTTGAAGGAAACCATTTATTTTAATATAATATTTGTTTGATTTTATGTATTCCTTGTTCACTTTGAACAAGTTATAAGGATTGGTCAGTAGTTTATTTGTTTTATTTGTTTGTAGCGCCATATATTTCGTTAATTAAATGTTTTATAATAGGAGTTGATTTTGTTTTTATTTTGGAAGTGTATCCTCTATTTAATCCAAAATGTGTAAGTCACAGAGTGGGAGAACATACCATAACCCCGAAAATCCCGATTTGAGCATTGCTGGCATACTGTGATTTGCATATTTCTTGCTGAAAGGGCACAGTACTTAGGTGTGTGTGTGGAATTGGTCCGATAACCTGTGTTATTCTGATGGCTGTATGTGTGTATGTGTAATAAAATAACAATAATAATGTTATTGGTTTAAGTCCTTTTAACTACTGCGACTTTTAGAGACGTTAGGCTGCTGGAATTTTGCCCCAAGGGGGATCTTTAACGTGCCAGTAAATATTCTGACACGGCTCCCTCGCATTTACGCACCCTCAAATGCCAGTTGACTACGCCAGGATTCGATCCTGCAACCTTGGGCACACCAGGCAAGAACGTTACTGTTGAGCCGAGCAGCCCATCTATATTTGTAATTCATATAAGGATTAGGAAGGAGGTGGCCGTGGTTTTAATTTAGGAACCATCCCGGCTTCATCTGGAGTAGAAGTGGGAAACCACGGTAAACCACTTCTAGGATGGCTGAGGTGTAAATCGAACCCGCCTTTTCACAGTTTTGCCTCACGAGGCTGAGTGTACCTCGTTCCAGCCCTCAGACTAGATTTAAATTATTGGCACAGTCGGGAATCGAACCCGGGCCTCCGCAGTGACAGTCAGAGTGCTGGCCACTACGCAGCGAGGTGAACTCTTAAACAGTGACTGATGTCTTGAAAGTAGTAGCCTAAGAGCTATCTGAATGGTGGCAAGAATTATTTCAATTATTCAAACTGGAGCTCATCGAGCATTTAAGATCTGATTAAGACATCATAAAGAGGTACACGTGGTGGTAAATATGTTCATAACTTTTAACTGCCTAAGATTTTTCTGAAAGGAATCTTTATTGAAAAAGTGACTCGAGCTATCCGGAGAAAGTTTGAGCGTTAAACTCTGCGATAAGAGCTATTTACAAGGCAAAATGGAATTCCTTAAACATTTCTATAGCAGTGCTACAGAAATGGCAAGGTATTTATATAAGTGTTTATGTATAAAAAGAAGAAGCAGGAATGTGGAGAGGAACGTAGCATACGTTATCTCTGGTAGAACACAATGGGATGTCTCCGGCACCAATCCTCTTAGACTTGAGATTTCCCTGCGGGCTCCCTCGTCATACGGCATTAGCCCTATCGCGACGAGCCCCATGCAGCCTGTGCAGTCATCATCTAGCGCTTCTTAAATACAAACCAGAACCGTCGTCATGCTCGCAAACGATGTGTATCTCTGTTAAACGGATGTGAATCTCGAACATTAACACGTAGGCCTACTCGTAATGATCCAAGCTCTGACATGTTTAGAGTAATGATGGAACCATGCTCTACATTTATCTTCGCATATTATAAATTAAGTATTCTGTAAGGCCGTTTGCATTTTTTGACTAAAACTTTATATACAGGGAGAGACACTTAAAACTGTTTTTCAGAATATTTGGAAAAATACAAATTGGCTTAAAAAAGTTGCAATAATAGTTGTTCACCTCGAAGAGGGGCATCCAATAACATAAGGCTCGACCCCGCTGCACCAACCCCGGGGGCGGGAGAGGGAGTGACTTTGAAATCTTAAATAGGAACCCCTATTTTTTGTTGCAGATTTGGAATCTCTGTGAAAAAATATGTAACTTTTGTATGATTTGTTTTTCGTTTCATGATAGATGGCGCTGTAATCGGCAAAAATGAAAATGAGTTGTAAATTGTTGAAAAATGGTGATATGCCAAAAAAAATGGCACATCAGATTACGAAAATCATACTATTTATATATACATGTATTTGAAAATGCTATCATGTGACACCGTCAACCCTCTCACGATGCATTCTTAGATTAATTTTAGCGTTACCCAGGAACAATGACGTGAACGTAATAGTAATTTGTTCCCTTCAGGGTGTTTGATATTGGTGATTCCCCTTGCCTCTCACTATCTCGGGGTGCTCGATTACTGTGACTCCCCTTGCCTATCACTATCTCGGGGTACTTGGTTACAAGGAGATTGTCGATTACAACGCCATATGTCATGAAAAACGAAAAAGATGTTTCATACAAACGTTACATATTTTTTCACGGAGAATCCAAATCTGCAATAAAAATAGGGGTTCCTATTTTAGATTTCAAAGTCACCCCTCCCGCCCCCGGGGGTGGTGCAGGTGGGTCGAACTTTATGTTAATGGATGTCCCTCTTCGAGGTGAACAACATATACGTATTACAAATTATTTTTAATCTGATTTGTATTTTCCAAATATTTCGAAAGACTGTTTTAAGCGCTTCGCCCTGTATACGAGGGAAGTTCTGAAAATAAGATTCGTCATTTTTTCACAGGGAGCCTTTATTGCCAAACTGACATACACCATGGCATCATGAACTATACACCTTGTACTGTGTATTGACATAGCCGCCACCGACTTGTCGAGCGTGCAATCAGTTAGAAGAAACCACTCTGGTAAAACTCGGTGCCCTGCGATGCAATGAATTGTCGCGCAGCCTGCTCCGGGGCCATGTTTCTCGATACCTATCTTGCGGACACTTTTCGGTAACCCAACACATCACCTGGGAAGCATTGTCGTCACCACAGATGGGGGGGGGGGCATAAAAGATATTAAGAATAGGATTGAAAATGAAAATCTAAAGCCTGCTTCCAGTCTCCGACCGGGTCAGGAATGGAATGAATGAAGCCCCCATCTAGCGGCGAGGATATGAACTGTACCGGCTGCTGAGGCCTGACGCACCTCTCTGGGGCAATGGTTAAATGAATGACAGATGAAATGAAATGATAGTGGTGAGTGTTGCTGGAATGAAATTTTGACAGGGAAAACCGGAGTACCCGGAGAAAAGCCTGTCTGCCTCCGTTTTGTCCAGCACAGATCTCACATGGAGTGACCTGGATTTGAACCACGAACCCAGTGGTGAGAGGCCGGCGTGCTGAAGAATAGGATTAATAAGGCCAAAGGTGAATTTGCAATGCTAAGATCGATCTGGAGATCTGGAGAGTTTAATATCAACACTGAACTGCGCATCGTTAATACGAATGTCAAGTCGGTCCTGCTATATGGTTGTGAACCCGGAAAACAAATAAACAACTAATCAGAATTCTTCAGACTTTTTTGAACAAAAGACTGAGGAATATCCTGAGGATATAGAGGCCACAGATAATTTCCAATGAAGAACTATGGAATAGAACTAAACAAACTCCTATTGACATCGAGATGCAACGCAGGAAGTGGAGATGGATCGGGCACACGCTAAGACGTGATGAAAACAACATCGCCAGACAAGCACAGGAATGCAACCCACAAGGCACTAGAAGAAGAGGCAGGCCGAGGAACCCTGGAGGAGGAGCGTGGATGTGGAGGTCATTGAGAATGGTGGGAAGAACTGGACGGATATCAAGACCATGGTGCAGAACAGAGTCCGATGGCGGAAATTCGTTGATGCCCTATGCTCCACTTAGGAGTTACACGAAATAAGTCAAGTAAGCCTACACATCATGAAGCATGATATGGGTCAGGGGCAAGACCAATACGCAGTGTGGACGCCACGTCTGCCACCTTTATGCGCCTGTCCGCTAACACCATGTCCTGTAATCGAGCAATGTTTTTACATTCGTGGATGTGGAGAGACGCCCACTTCGTTCTTCATCCTCCACACTCTGCCGTCCTACACTGAACATTCAACACCAGCGACCGACCAAATTATATCGCGCACGCTAATCTGCTGCTCCTCTATCTTCGTCGGTGCTCTGCGCATGCGTGATTCCCCCTCCACTGACGCTCCTTCCGTCGTTGAAACAGCCACGGGTGTGGATTCTTATAGCGATTGTTTGTGTCACCTGGTGTGCCATCTGCTCGTGCAATAAAATTATGAGACTTACTTTCGGAACATCCCTCGTAGTATATCCTGGATGGGGTGCATAACTGAATTACCAAATACTGTCCATCCTCAGTTTAATGTATGTCTGTTTGTTATAGATTTGGGTATTAGAAAGTAATTTATGAACGCCTTTGACTGGAGCGTGGTGCTGTGAAACTTGGACTGTTGTCGCGGCAGAAATAAGGAGAATACAAGCGTTTGAAATGTGGTATTACAGGAGAGTGATGAAGGTCAGATGGGTAGATGGAGTAACAAATGAATTGGTATTAAGACGAGTGAGAGAGGATAAATGATTTGACGACTACTAATGATAGTCTAATTCTTAATAACACTACGCCAATCTAGCCAAATTAAGAAACAACTATTCAATTAGATGATATATTGGCTTTCACGGCTAAGGAATTAAAACTCAGCAATTGTTGTAGGTTTATGCCGTATCTTGTGTGGGGTTTCAAGGAACACCAAGCTGGCTCATCAGCGGGCCCTCGGTGTCCACGCCTGGACCTACACAGGAGTAGCGAACTGTGCACTACCTACCTTCTTATGAAGCGCACCTGCGCCTCTTAAATGCAAGAGCTAAAAGCTCAAGCAGACTTTCGCCTCCCTATAAATGCTTCCAAAAGATGGTATATTGGCTTTCTTTGGCCGTGAAAGTCTGCTTGAGCTCTTAGCTCCCGCAGTAGAGGCGCAGGTGCGCTTCATAAAAAGGTAGGTAGCCTACTGCACAGTTCGCTACTCCTGTGGGGGTCCGGGCGTGGACACCAAGAGCCCGCTGACGAGCCAGCATAATATTCCTAGGCGAAACTTCACACAAGACACGGTATAAACCTAGAACAATTGCTGAGTTTTAACTATTCAATTGTTCATTTATTCATTTATGTCATTTGTAGCTCTTCAGTCGGTCAACACAAATATGCCCAATGAATGGGCAGGGTATAAGATATAAATATGTAAATACACTCTCGGAAGAAATTACATGTATTAGCTAACATCCCAATCCATGCCGAACTTGTCTTCTTGTCCCATAGGTAGTCAAATATATTTTTGGCTATTCTCATTTTGTCCATTCTGTACAAGTGTCCAAGAAATGACAGCCTCCTCCTTTTCGTGGTTTCTAAGATTTTATCCACAGCTTTGTAGACTTCATTGTTGGTCCAGAGTTTCCAGCCGGTTATTGTTATTATTAATATTATTATTACTGAGTTAGACCACAGAATCGTATTATCTTATTATACGAGGCACGTCCAGAAAGTAAGTTCCGTTTGGTAACAAAATTAAATTGTGTACAGATACAGAAAAATTATTTATTGCACAACATTCTGCACCTCTTAAACTACTTTTCCACATAACTGCCGAACTTTTGCAGGCATTTGTCATAGCGTGGCACACGTTTTTGGATACCTTCTTCATAGAAGTTTGCCGCCGACCGTAAACAAGAGTGAAGACTCCCCTGTAAGATATCCTACCGTCTGGCCACCACGGTTAGGCAAATTGCGTATGTGGTCAGGAGAACTCCTAAACATACGCAGTTCTCCTGGTAAGCACGCAATTTGCCTAACAGTGGTGGCCAAAC
Organism: Meconema thalassinum; assembly: GCA_946902985.2. Classification (NCBI taxonomy): domain Eukaryota; kingdom Metazoa; phylum Arthropoda; class Insecta; order Orthoptera; family Tettigoniidae; genus Meconema; species Meconema thalassinum. The sequence goes on along the minus strand of OX336396.1, from coordinate 98,732,974 downwards.
GGTAGGATATCTTACAGGGGAGTCTTCACTCTCGTTTACGTTCGGCGGCAAACTTATATGTAGAAGGTATCCAAAAACTTGTGCCACGCCATGACAAATGCCTGCAAAAGTTCGGCAGTTATGTGGAAAATTAGTTTAAGAGGTGTAGAATGTTGTGCAATAAATATTTTTTCTGTATCTGTACACAATTCAATTTTATTACCAAACGGAACTTACTTTCTGGACGTGCCTCGTATAATACGCTAAGGCTAAGGTGTATGTTTCAAAAAATTAATCTCCTAAACCAGAAGGAATTAGAAGGTGTGCTTTGCACCGAAATCTCCCAAATCGTCTCAATAGTACAGGAAAAATCTTGCATTTGTAGAAAAGTCAACGAAAAAATATTTGTTTATAAAGTGCTTTTAAACAAATAAACAAGACGATAGCCCCTGCGAGAACTCTGTCGCCTACAGCCCGCATAGCACTAGTACCGCGTGGGTAGTCTGTAAACATGGGGCACGCACAACCCATTATGCGAGAGTTCTCGCTCTGGTCTACTAGTTGCCTTATAATATCCTACTTGTTTGCTGGCGTCGAACCGACAGTACTGAACGTTGTGTCGTGATGAAAATCCAAAGTTTCATGTACCAAGCCGTCGTAAGGACTATATCATAAAAGGTGGGAGAGTATGACATGATATCGCTAAAGGTTATGGTTACGCTCGAGCTAGGGAAACCGACTGCATATGCTTTTTACAAACCACACAGCCAGTATCAATTTCCAATTTGTTCAAATTTGTGTCTCCAGCCCCAGCCTGCCTTACACGCTGTGTCATCCACACTTTGTGCTTTTTATAACCCAACCCTTTCACGATTTATTGCGGCCATGTCAAAGTGGAGCGACCCAGGTCGGGGTGCGCGCGATACAAAAACAAAGCAAGGGGTGTCCTGGCACTTGATTCGTGAAGTTCGCTTCGTCGACAACCAGCTGAAGGTAGGCAACTAGCAGTACAGAGCGAGGCTAGCATGGCTGAGGGTAGGCAACGAGCCGTACAGTGTAGAGCCAACTTGCATGAGGGTAGGCAACGAGCCGTACAGAGTAGAGCCAACCTGCATGAGGGTAGGCAACGAGCCGTACAGTGTAGAGCTAACTTGCATGAGCGTAGGCAACGAGCCGTACAGATTAGAGCCAACTTAGCTGAGGGTAGGCAACGAGCCGTACAGATTAGAGCCAACTTAGCTGAGGGTAGGCAACGAGCCGTCCAGAGTAGAGCTAACTTAGCTGACGGTAGGCATTCAGCCTTACAGAATATAGCCAACTTATTTGAGGGTAGGCAACGAGCCAACTTAGCTGAGGGTAGATAACGAGCCGTACAGATTTGAGCCAACTTAGCTGAGGGTAGGCATCCAGCCGTGCAGGGTTCAATTCCTATATATATATAATTGTACTTTTGTCCTTCTGTCTGTCTGTTCCTCCATCAATTGAAAACGGATCAAAAGATTTCGTTCAAAATTTGCAAATGGGTATAAAAATATCCCGGAATCACTTTAGGATGTAAATTTCAACAAAACATCCAATGCGCTTAAGGGGACCCGTGGGAGCCCTATTATATTTACCTTCGATTTACTCGTGTGATATGTCGTACGAAATGTATTTTATAGCTCTATACAGCAAGATTAATCTCATTAATTCCAGTAACGTAGAAGTATTTATTTTCCAAGATTTTTCTCTTTTGCGGTCAGAATCAATACCATATTTTAGGGTCTTTTCTTTTATACGGATGGTGGCACTGTTCGTACTGTACCCGATACCTAGTTGAGGATATCGGCTACGCCAGCAGACATTAAGCCGTAGTTGAGGTTTTGGGAAGAGTTAGGAAAAGATAGCGCCCAGATCGAGTCAAGAGGAATGTCAGGATGACGTAGTAGGTCTAGGATCAAGAAGGCACTGACATCTGTAAGAAGATGGAATTATGGATAGAATTATGAAGCTTTATTAAGATCTATACGGAATACGGTATTTAAACATCTTAGAAGAGAAGATATAACATGCATTATATATGGTAATAATTTTAAGGAAGTTAGATAACCCTTAAGTTATTTTATAACGGAATAGCCGAGATGATGAGGGTTCGAGATTATAATTGTGACGCGAGAGCATAGTGGTGGGGAGAACGCCACGTGTCTGCGCCAGGCAGATAAGGGAAAAGACAGTGCGGACACTTTCAGTGGAGCTCTGTCAGCCGAGCCAGCAGGGTCGAGCAGTAGCGCAAGCCAAACGGATGGTGAAGGTCGCGTAGCGAACCGAAACTGTCACGGCAAAGTGTAGGCGACAGTTTCAACATCACCGAGCAGCGAACGACAAGCAGGTCAATAAACCGGGTGGACTTGCCGAGCAAGCAAGCATAGACGGCCGGGATATGTCAGGACAGCATTGCAAGTAGTTGGAGACTTTATTCTAAGCTGCATTACAACGCAGTCTGAACACAGTTTTTCTGAATAACATTACGACTATGCATGTCATAACGCATTCCAAGTAACATTGACAATTTCAAGCAAACGGAATGTTGTAAGCATATGCACTGATGAACATTAGCTCGTGCGTTAATGAAATTATTTCTTATGCAGTTTTGTAAATTACCGAATATGAACACAACTACAGGGTGTTTCATAAACTTAGACACTCTCACATAAAATTTTATTTTACGAAAGTGAGACTTATCAGTTATTGGAGATTGAACTTTCGACACTCAAACTGAACATTTTATGGAACAGTGGCGTAACGTAGAAGAGGAATAGGGGGTCCGCTGTTTCCATGAACTTTTTCGAGAGGATTTGGACAATATCCGCTATGGATAATCAGAAGTTCACCATGTCAGAGTAAACGCAGATAGAGACGCGATGGCACCGCAGAGCGATGGATTCGATTCCTGACGAGAGGAGGTCCACCAGCTGATTCACTTGGGATTTCGAATGCAATCGTCATTGCATGGATGGAATGATATTCACGCCGATCTTCCGAGAAATTCATTATGTAGGGAAAATCGACGATCTTGGAAATTTAATAACAGCTGATTATGAAAAGGTACTGTAAGAGTCATAACTACCTGATACGATTATTTTCATGAATACTGGGCACACATGTATATTTTTCTAATAGGAGTGATACGATTATTTAAACATGGTTTGACTTTATATGCTTCGAATTTGCTAGAATATGGCATGACCATATGATATGGCAGGCATCATTATACGAAATTCTCACCATTGGTTGGCTTTATTAAGCAGATGTTTGGTCTTCTAGACATTTTTTCAGCAAGGATATTTTTCATGAATAGTTTTTTTTTGTAACGAGTATTTCGATCTCGTGATCTGCAATTGATTATCTAAAATTACTTCGTCAGTTCATTGCATACTAGCGAGTGTGTATTATTCATCAGTAGGGATTTTTTCCATTGAATTGTTTGGAGATATTAAGAAGTTATTCACTTTAGTGAATAAATATCGCTTTTATATGACAACTAGAAACTTGTTGATTCCTATCTGGTACATTCACTCATATAGTCTACGAGATGGGGTCTTTCGTATTTATACGATTGTATGGTGGCTACTCATCTTACCCATCGCTTAGGGCACTATCATGATTAGACGACGGGGCGAGGTCTTTCGTATTTATACGATTGTACGGTGGTTACTCATCTTACTTGCCATAGAGGGACTCATTTTTATCATCCGAGTGTACATGAGATTGTAAGTGAATCAAACAAGGAACTACTAGTCACATATCAGTCGAAATTTTGTTAAATAAAGTAACGATAAATGTCAGCAGGGTTACGTTTAGTAATTCTTGTTTGCCAATCCAATATTTTGTTGCTATACTCTTTTGAGAGTAATTTCAGTTTAACAGCTGGTACAGCTGATGCTTTCGATGATTTTTATAATTGTGTTGGATACCTTTGAGAAGGATTTAAAGTAATTGAATCTTGTAAGATGAATCATTAATGGTCAGATTTATGTTAAGGCGGATCAGTATTGCAGATTTTGATATGAGAGATTATAGCACATTGGTGTTTTTCTGTGATGTGAATTATGAGAATTGTAAGAGAATTTATGCTATTTGAAAGCAAATCTTGAATTACTAAGGTAATATTTTTCCAATTGTTTAAGAAGTTGTCTAGATGTGATCAGATTAATTACAGTTATTGGAGATTGTGTGCGTTGATAATTTGAAGCCAGTTATATATTTTTTGTAGATCATGCAACATGGTTAAGTGAAGTTTGTGATAGGCATTTTGTAGAAGTTGCCATGTGATAGTAGCAATGTTGCTAATGTATTTTGAAGCAGACATGAGGTCGTCATACCCAGTCTAGCGTAATTGTTGAGATTCATGCTGTATGTGCTGAATATTTATGGAGTTTTGTGGAATAATTGTTGTATTCAAATGTGATATTTGAAGAATTGAGGATATATAATGTAGTTGTGGATAGTTAGATCCAACGTGATGTCGTGAAGGCAATAATATTTTTTGGCATGAAAATTAAATACGAGATATAACTTGGAAGTGATAAAACTGTAAGACAACGTTCTATAAACCATATTAAACAATTTGTTAGGAAATTAAACAAATAAATAAAGTTGATAATACAAGATTTTCTGAGAATAATAATTAATGAAATATTAATCTGAAATTTAAGCATATTAACGATCTCACCTAATGAAATAAAAATCAGAATGACTAGATGAAATAATAAAAATCTAAATAACCAGAAGAATAAAATTTTAATAATTTGATAAATTACATTTTGGAATAAAACAATGAATTAAATAAGTGGATGAATTAAAGATTGGATAAATAAACTGATTTAAATAAATTAATAGATGATTGGATAGATGATGAATAACTGAATTAGAAGGTGATAATTAACTAAAGACGCTGATGATTAATGAATTTATATGGAATTAAATAAATTTAATTGAGATATAATTTGAAGGAATTGCAACTTGAGTTGAGGATTTAAATGATGTAATGGTGATGAATTAATGATTCTGACAGGAATATGTAGAATGTTGAGATAAGAATTAATGTGAGAAATGTTTAATTTTGATGATGATGATAACGATGACCAATAAGCCGTGAATTTTCTGTAATTCACGAACAAGAGATTATTAATGACGATGTAAATAGTGTAAATTAATTATTCGATGTTTAGGAGCATTTGATTAACATGTTCAACATTTAAATTATGCCATGCAAGACATAAATTACGTGATATTTAAAATATGTGATTATAATATGTGTATGTTTAGACAGATTAATAACTTTTTCAAATCCACATTTATGATGTTAAATTAAAGAGAAATTAGGTCTCAGGTTTCACAAATGTCAGTGACGAAAGACATAGTGCAACAGTGATCCTGAGAACCCAAGAGAACTTTAGAGATTTTTCTGTTTTATGTGGATGAAATATTTTTGATTTTTGATCCTTAATCTCATTACCTAGATTCATTTCTAGACCTTTGATTTTAGTCTCGAAAGATACTTCGGTAGACCACTCTTGAATTTTGCCTACATCTGCCACTAAACCATCGATGTCGAATCTCAACTTCGATACGTCCGATTTAATGTCTTTCTGTATAGACATAACGTCTGTTCTTAAAGTAAAAATGTTTTCTTCTCCTCTACTTTCTAATTCAATAATATTCTTTCTTAATATTTGAACATTTTCCTCTCCTTTCATATTTACTGCAATTATATCTAACTGTAAAGTCTTAAGCATTTCATTATTCTTTAAAGTTAATCTATTCTCTAACCTAGCTAACTTGTTTTCTAACTCTGTGTTAGTTTCTTCACTACGAGCTTGTAATTTCTCTTCCAATGTTTTAAAACTATCCTTCAAGTTAGCTTCACTATTTGACTGTAATCTTTCTTCTAATGACATCAACTCATCTTTGCTATTTGACTGTAATCTTTCTTCTAATGATTTAAAACTATCCTTCAAGTTAGCTTCACTAGCTTTTAAATGACTTTCAGTACTAGTCTGTAATCTAGTCTCCAATGACATCAACTCATCTTTACTATTTGACTGTAATCTTTCTTCTAATGATTTAAAATTGTCTTCACTATTTGACTGTAATAATTTTAAATTTTCTTCAGTACTAGTCTGTAATCTAGTCTCTAATGACTTTAAATTATCTTCACTAGTTGACTGTAATCTGGTCTCTAATGACTTTAAACTGTCGTTCAGATTGCCTTCGTTACTAGCCTGTAATGCTTGCACATTTTCTTTACATCTAGCTTCTAACCTAGCTTCTGAACTATTTATCTGTTCTTTAACTTCCGTTTCCATTTTAGAAATAGTTTCTGCAATACCAGACATACCCGTCTGTAACTCTCCTAACACCTTAGCTAAATCTTCCGGCAACATAATTATATTTTCAATAGACGTTTAATTCAGAGACGTTAGACAACAACACATCACAATGTCTCAATTCCTGCATTCACTTGGGTATAGGAAAAATGACTTATAACTAACATGATATAATACTAATACGATTAACATGAACACTGGAATGGGCACACAAGTATATTGTCTGACAAAGTTTAATAAATTTTGTAACACAATTAAATGAACTTGAGATCAATCTCTCCGTAATCTAAATCTGATGTGATTCCATAGAATAAACAAAATCGAAGCCCCACAAGTTGGATAAAGCCAATTCTCCCTCTCTCTCTGTACCCGTTCGTCCTGGGGATGCGATGACCCATCTGCTATAACATCGCATTCCTGGAGTTCCAGGACAGAGCGGAGTTAAATGAACCTCTATTCAAATAAGGAATGTGTCGGAAATTCAGCTGAGTTATCGAAAAAGCAGTTGGGTAACACGAGACAAAGTATCTCCAGGGAGTAGTGTGTTTTGGCCGGTTCTATATCCACCTCCACCTCCCCACCTCACAAGATGGCGGCGGTGCGATATCTCTCGAACTTATGGTCGGATGTTGACAAATGAGGTGTCATTGAACTCGGGCTAACACCCCTTTTCCAATGGACAACATATTTCAGCCCCAAAAATAAAACCTACCCCTACTAAGGGGTGAAATTGAATTTTTTAGAGAATCTCTCTTTCCAATTGCAACATGTGAGAGTTTGAATGCTAATATGGAATGAAACGTTGTTCTACATAAAGTGCATGTGTTCGGTGGAAAGTCACTATGAATTAACATGCTAGTTTTTTGTTTTTACACATGTCCACTCATAGGTTTGGTAAGAGGGCGGGCTTTTTTAAAAATGGTGGCTGTAGTGTAACCTAACTCAACCTAACGGGTCCTTGTTGACAGGTCCTTGTGGACGAGTCCTTGTGGACAGGTCCCTGTTGACAGATCCCTGTGGACGGGTCATTTTTGACGAGTCATTGTTGACGGGTCCTTGTTGACGAGTCCCTGTGGACGGGTCATTGTGGACGAGTCCTTGTGGGCAGGTCCTTGTGGACGAGTCCTTATCCCTTTGGACGGGTCCCTTTGGCCTGGTTCCTACGGACTAGCCCATGAATTTATTTAAATTATGTCAAAGGGTCTAACTACATTTTGTGTGTGTTGAATTCACGTTGTTCACCACTACTATAATGGAATAACGATATGAAAGGAAAGTGACGAAATACATGTGAACATACACGGGATCTAACTTGGTGGATGGATGTGTTCTAACGAGTCATTTGTAGTTGAAAGAGAATAATACATGTTCTTAAGATGTTAAAACTTAAGAAATGACACGTTCAGTAAGACGTCTTGTTACTTCCTGTGTCATATTACAGACATGGCAGAGAGCGCGCAGATCTGTTGCTATGACTAACACTGCAGTAATTTGAAACCGCAAGTGTTCATTAAGACAATGGATGATGATCATGCAAAGTTAGCAGTTATTGGATATTACACAGGTGTTCCTTCCGGTGTCATGTTGCTGACATACCAGAGAGCGCACACTGCTGTTGCTATGACTGACGCTGCAGTAATTTGAAACCCCATATGTTGATTAAGACAATGGGTGATGATCATGCAAAGTCAGCAGTCATTGGATACCACACAGGTGTTCCTAGTGTACTTTGGACTCTCAACTGTATTGGGAAAGGAATTGCAATGATCTGCAAAAAACTGCTGACACGAGCGATGAGAGTTTATATAAGAGGGGTGTCATATATCTCCCTACTGTCAGTCTATATTACTCGCTTTGAGTGAACAGTGCTCTATTACTGCTCAAGAGTTGTAAAAAAAAGCCGTTTTGGTAGAAAATCATTAAATTATTTTGCAAGGTAAGTACTTATTATTAATGGATTGTAGTCTTTTATTACTAATTGATGTTGAAGTTATTGATTGGAATGTATTGATTGATTGATTGATTGATTGATTGATTTGTTTACAGATAATTGGGTACCTGTAGGTTACCAGATTCCTTTAATCTGTTCATTCAGTGACAGTAGTTGATCAATTATAAAAAGGTAAGTGCCCCCTCTAATAACTTTTAAACAGTTAGAGTGATATTTTCCAATGTTCACCACTACATGTTAGTGAAAATGGTATATTTGACAGTCAAAAGTTGGAACTACTTGACCATGGTGTGTAAAGCTAATTTTGTAGGTTAGATTTTGATTACCGCTCTATTAAGTTTGAATGTTCATTGCTAGGTGTCAGTGACAGAGGGAATATTTAAAGACTTAACCTCAGTTCACTTAACTTTACCTAACTTAACCTTGTCATGTGACATGTTTTACAAGTTTAAACTTGTTTTAAGACTGGCTATGACATTACACTTAGCTCACTTAACTGGCGATCGTTGGTTTTTATCACGTGACATGTTCTACAAGTTTAGACTTGTTTTAAGACTGGCTATGACGTCACACTTAGCTCACTTAACTGGTGATCGCTGGTTTCTATCACGTGACATGTTCTACAAGTTTAGACTTGTTTTAAGACTGGCTATGACGCCACACTTAGCTCACTTAACTGACGACCGCTGGTTTCTACCACTCTATCATGTTCCAATGTTCACCGCTAGGTGTCAGTGACAGTGGTATATAGTAACCCCCAGTTAGAACTACATAAAGTTAGACTTGCTAGGAGTTCACAGATCGATTTAAATACCCTGCTATAACCATTGACTGGAATATAATTAAACTATTTATATTGTACTTTTTGTTTTATTTTTTATTAACATTGATGATTTCTTTCTTTTATAGATATCTTGGAAAGTAATCACCATGTTCAAGTGTGGTGACTGTAAGAAACAGTTCTCAAGACCTGACAGCCTTCAACGACACGCAAATGTTAAACATGACATTAAAATGTTTGTGTGCAGTCATTGTGCTACAACATTTAACAGACAAGATAATCTTGCACGTCATGTAAATTTAATGCATGTCAGTTCAGCACCATTTTCGTGTTCAGTTTGCGAACTTGGTTTTTCTGCTGTAAAGCGATATCAATTCCACATGGTTGAAGTGCATGGAGAACAACAGGAATTGAAATCTGTAAAACCATCAACTAGCACGGAACCTTTAAATGAATGTGATGCTCAAAAGCGTAAACGTTCTCAAGATTGTGAAAATAGTTGTGCAACAAAAAGAAAAAAGAATGGTGAACCTTCAATAACACATTGTAATGTATGTAATATTGATATACCTTCTTCAATCATTCATGGACATTTACGCAGTATTCAACATAAAAATAACGCTTTCCATGAAAGAAATTCTGGAAATGTTCAACAAATTGGTAGTGCATTTAAAAGTCGAATTGCTAGTTATAGACTTTATAGTAAAGAAAAAACTCAAAGTATTGAATCATTTTTAAAAAATGTTCAACCTACTGTGTTTGGCTTAGTAGAAAATGTTTTATTAGAGCATAAAACAATTAAAATGAATTTTGAACTTTTTGGCCTCTATGTAAAAACTGGGAGCGAAGGTGAAATTACGGATATCAAATCTTTTAATACAAAAAACATAATTGTTAGCGAATCAACTAATTTTAGTGATATATATCAAAATATTTCAAGTGCTATCATTGTGAAGAGTGAAGAGTTCCAGGAAAGGGAGTCAGGCTGGGCGTTGGTTGAAGTACTTTATTTAGAAACCAACATGAATAAATACAACCCCCTTCGAGCATCATCATACATTGATTTACCAGGATGGATTAAACGAAAGAAAGCTGTTGTGAACGTTTTGAATAATGATGACGCATGTTTTGCGTGGGCTGTAACTTCAGCTCTACATCCAGCAGTGGAGAATATGGATAGATCATCATCTTATCCTCACTATTCTTCAGTGTTAGATTTAAAAGAAATAGAATTTCCTATGGCGATAAAAGACATTCAACGTTTTGAAGAGCTGAACAATGTAAGTATTAATGTTTATGGAATTGAAAATAAGAGTATAGTTGGTCCTCTATATTATACCCAGGAAAAAAAGGATGCTCATGTAAATTTACTATACATAACTAAAGGTGAAAACGCCCACTATTGTTGGATAAAACATTTAAGTAGACTTGTCGGTAGTCAGCTATCAAAAAGAGAACATAAGAAGTGGTTGTGTGATGGCTGTTTGCTATACTTCAGGAAAGAGGATCAACTAACTCAACATCAAAAATGGGGGTGTAATCATGTGTGTACGGTATTACCGACTCTTAAAAATAATATTCTAAAATTTAAGGATTATGAGAAACAGCTTCGAGTACCATTTGTTATATATGCTGACTTCGAGGCTTTGCTAAAACCATTTAATACATGTTCATCGAATCCATCCCAACCTTTCACCAACACAACTCACATTCATGAACCTTTTAGCTTTGCATATTATATTAAATGTAGTTATGATGACTCTTTAAATAAGTTTGAGCTCTATAGAGGACCTGATGCACCTAAAGTTTTTATGGAAAGGCTTGAGAAAGATGCCATCCGTATATCCTCTATTTTAAATACGATCATTCCAATGGAGCCACTAACTTCATTAGAGCAAATGAATTTTGAAACTGAAACTAATTGTTTTATATGTGGTGAATGTTTATATACAGACAGGGTTCGCGATCATGACCATTTAACAGGAAAATATCGTGGTGCGGCTCACCAAGAATGTAATTTAAATTATAGAGTAAGTAAATTCATTCCGGTCATTCTACACAATGGTAGCAAATACGATAACCACTTTATCGTTAAAGAATTTGGAGCTTCAGATGTGAAAATTGATGTTATTGCAAATAATAAGGAACAATACTTATCGTTCACAAAATACATCAAAACTGACAATAAGAAAACCATTAAACTGCGATTTTTAGATTCATTCCGCTTTATGCCGAGTAGTCTTGATAAGCTGGCTAGTAATTTAAAATCAGATCAGTTTCATGAAATTCAACGTGTCTTTCCTAAAGAAGATGATTTGAATTTGATTTGTCAAAAGGGTATATTCCCTTACGAATATATTAACTGTGTGGAACGTCTTGAGGAGTGTTCTTTACCACCGAAAGATCCATTTTACAGTTCCTTAAACACAAGTCATATCAGTGATCAGGAATATTTACATGCACAACGTGTATGGGCACAGTTTAACATTCAAACTTTAGGAGAATTTTCAGACATATATTTGAAGACAGATGTGTTGTTATTAGCAGATGTTTTTGAAAATTTTCGGAATGTTTGTATTAAAACTTATGACCTTGATCCTTGTCAGTATTTCACAGCTCCTGGGTTAAGTTTCAGTTCAATGTTGAAAAAAACGAAAGTAAATTTAGAATTAATGACTGATATAGACATGATCAATTTTATAAAATCATCAATTCGAGGTGGATTAAGTCAATGTAGTGGACGGTATTCTAAAGCGAATAATAAATACATGCCTAGCTACAATCCTTGTGAAGAGTCAAAGTATATTGTCTACCTCGATGCAAATAACCAATATGGTTGGGCTATGAGTCAATATCTACCACTGAAAGATTTTCGCTGGCTGACACAACCTGAAATTGATGTCTTACATGTTGACACTCTTAATGATAACGATGATAAAGGATATATTTTAGAGGTAAATCTTGAGTACCCTAAAGAGTTACATGATGATCATAATGATTTACCATTTTGTCCTGAGAATATGAAATCTCCATACATCACATCACGAACAAAAATGTTAATTGCTAATGTAAATGATAAATGTAAATATGTAATACATTATCAAAACTTGAAACAGTGTCTACAGCATGGATTGAAATTAACTAAAATTCATCGCGTATTACAATTTCATCAGTCAGCATGGCTCAAACCGTATATTGATCTAAACAATAATTTAAGAACACAGTCAACAAACGCGTTTGAAAAAGATTTTTATAAACTCATGAATAATAGTGTTTTTGGAAAGACTATGGAGAATGTTGATAAACGAGTTGATGTAAAGCTGATAACAAAGTGGGAGAATGATGGTAAAAGGTATGGTGCGAGCAACTTAATAAGCAAGCCTAACTTTCATAGCTGTTCAATTATTCATGAGGATTTAGTTGTAATACAAATGAATCGTCTTAAAGTAACTTACAACAAACCCATATATGTGGGTTACACCATTCTGGAATTGTCAAAAACACTTATGTATGAATTTCACTATGATTATGTAAAGAAAAACTATCTTGATAATGCTAAATTACTCTACACAGACACAGATTCTTTTATTTATGAGTTTAAAACTGATGATTTTTACGAGGATATCAAAACTGAGCTAAATAGGTTTGATACAAGTGACTACCCCAAGGATAATATTTACCATTTACCTCTAGTAAACAAAAAGGTTCTTGGGAAATTTAAGGATGAATGTGCTGGTGTTATTATAGACACCTTTGTAGGCACAAAATCTAAATCATACAGCTATATGACAATTGATGATGTAGTAGTAAAAAAATTAAAAGGAGTGAAAAAGAATGTTGTTAGTAAAGAGTTAGATATAAGTGATTATAAAAACTGTATAGTTAGTAACCCACCTGTATTATATAAGAAAATGTGTGTATTTAGAAGTAAAAATCATCAGCTACATACCAATTTGTTGAACAAAGTTGCTTTAAGTAATGAAGACAACAAACGATTCATTATACCCAACACATTTAATACTCTTGCTTGGGGAAACAGTCGCATTGACGACTATTATTTTACTTAAGTCTAATGATCACTATATTGTAATATTTGTAGTGTGTTTTATATTGTAATATTTTTTGTAAAAACTGTAAGTAGAATGTATAATGTTAGGCTACAGTAGTTTAGTAAAAATAAGATAAGTAATACATTTTAGTGTAAAATGTTTGCTTTTGTATATTACGAAAAAGATTTTTTTTTAATGTACAGAATGTGTGAACTAAACAAGGGAAATGTAAAAATGTAAAGTGGAAATTGTAAATATCCATGTGTGAAAAAGTGAAATAGTTATCACCATTTTAAAATTAAAAGACATTGTGATCTGGTAAACCTTGTTTTTATTTCACAACAACAAAAATGTACAGAATGTGTAAACTAAACAAAGAGAATGTAAAAAAATGAAAAGTGGAAATTGTAAATATTCATGTATGAAAAAATGAAAATAAAGAAATGGCTATCACCATTTTAAAATTAAAAGACATTGTGATCTTGTAAACCTTGTTTTTATTTCACAACATATATGGCTTTACAAAATAGAATACAAAGAAATACCATTTCCTCAATCCTTTTCAATGTTCATGTCCATTCATTATTAACTTTCCTTTTGGCGCGATTGATAGTAGGCACTATTAGTAGACGCGATTGATAGTAGGCGCGATTGGTAGTGGACGTAATTGATAGTAGGCGCTTTTGATAGTAGGCGCGATTGATAGTATGCGCGATTGGTAGCAGGCGCTATTAGTAGGCGCGATTAGTAGGCGCGATTGATAGTAGGTGCGATTGGTAGTAGGCGCGATTGATAGTAGGCGCTATTAGTAAACGCGATTGATAGTAGGCGCGATTGGTAGCAGGCGCTATTAGTAGGCGCGATTGATAGTAGGCGCGATTAGTAGGTGCGATTGGTAGTAGACGCGATTGATAGTAGGCGCTATTAGTAGACGCGATTGATAGTAGGCGCGATTGGTAGTAGGCGCGATTGGTAGTGGACGTTATTGATAGTAGGCGCTATTGATAGTAGGTGCGATTGATAGTAGGCGCGATTGATAGTAGGCGTAATTGATAGTAGACGTGATTGATAGTAGGCGTGATTGGTAGACCTTGAGGTGATAACCCCTTTTGATTGATCCCTGTTGATTTGCCCCTTGGGACTGGTCCCTGTTGACTAGCCCCTTTGGACGGGTCCTTTTTGAAGGGAGTCATTTTTTGACGGGCCCCCTGCTGACGGGTCACTGTGGACGGATCCCTGTGGACGGGTCCCTGTCGACAGATCCTTTTGACTAATCCCTTTGGACCGGTCCCTTTGGACTGATCCCTATGGGTTGGCCATGCATTTATCCAAATTATGTCAAAGGGACCGGTCCAAAGGGATTAGTCAAAAGGACCTGCCGACAGGGACCCGTCCACAGGGATCCGTCCACAGTGACCCGTCCACAGGGATCCGTCCACAGTGACCCGTCAGCAGGGGGCCCGTCAAAAAATGACTCCCTTCAAAAAGGACCCGTCCAAAGGGGCTAGTCAACAGGGACCAGTCCCAAGGGGCAAATCAACAGGGATCAATCAAAAGGGGTTATCACCTCAAGGTCTACCAATCACGCCTACTATCAATCACGTCTACTATCAATTACGCCTACTATCAATCGCGCCTACTATCAATCGCACCTACTATCAATAGCGCCTACTATCAATAACGTCCACTACCAATCGCGCCTACTACCAATCGCGCCTACTATCAATCGCGTCTACTAATAGCGCCTACTATCAATCGCGTCTACTACCAATCGCGCCTACTATCAATCGCACCTACTAATCGCGCCTACTATCAATCGCGCCTACTAATAGCGCCTGCTACCAATCGCGCCTACTATCAATCGCGTTTACTAATAGCGCCTACTATCAATCGCGTCTACTACCAATCGCACCTACTATCAATCGCGCCTACTAATCGCGCCTACTAATAGCGCCTGCTACCAATCGCGCATACTATCAATCGCGCCTACTATCAAAAGCGCCTACTATCAATTACGTCCACTACCAATCGCGCCTACTATCAACCGCGTCTACTAATAGCGCCTACTATCAATCGCGCCAAAAGGAAAGTTAATAATGAATGGACATGAACATTGAAAAGGATTGAGGAAATGGTATTTCTTTGTATTCTATTTTGTAAAGCCATATATGTTGTGAAATAAAAACAAGGTTTACAAGATCACAATGTCTTTTAATTTTAAAATGGTGATAGCCATTTCTTTATTTTCATTTTTTCATACATGAATATTTACCATTTCCACTTTTCATTTTTTTACATTCTCTTTGTTTAGTTTACACATTCTGTACATTTTTGTTGTTGTGAAATAAAAACAAGGTTTACCAGATCACAATGTCTTTTAATTTTAAAATGGTGATAACTATTTCACTTTTTCACACATGGATATTTACAATTTCCACTTTACATTTTTACATTTCCCTTGTTTAGTTCACACATTCTGTACATTTAAAAAAAATCTTTTTCGTAATATACAAAAGCAAACATTTTACACTAAAATGTATTACTTATCTTATTTTTACTAAACTACTGTAGCCTAACATTATACATTCTACTTACAGTTTTTACAAGAAATATTACAATATAAAACACACTACAAATATTACAATATAGTGATCATTAGACTTAAGTAAAGTAATAGTCGTCAATGCGACTGTTTCCCCAAGCAAGAGTATTAAATGTGTTGGGTATAATGAATCGTTTGTTGTCTTCATTACTTAAAGCAACTTTGTTCAACAAATTGGTATGTAGCTGATGATTTTTACTTCTAAATACACACATTTTCTTATATAATACAGGTGGGTTACTAACTATACAGTTTTTATAATCACTTATATCTAACTCTTTACTAACAACATTCTTTTTCACTCCTTTTAATTTTTTTACTACTACATCATCAATTGTCATATAGCTGTATGATTTAGATTTTGTGCCTACAAAGGTGTCTATAATAACACCAGCACATTCATCCTTAAATTTCCCAAGAACCTTTTTGTTTACTAGAGGTAAATGGTAAATATTATCCTTGGGGTAGTCACTTGTATCAAACCTATTTAGCTCAGTTTTGATATCCTCGTAAAAATCATCAGTTTTAAACTCATAAATAAAAGAATCTGTGTCTGTGTAGAGTAATTTAGCATTATCAAGATAGTTTTTCTTTACATAATCATAGTGAAATTCATACATAAGTGTTTTTGACAATTCCAGAATGGTGTAACCCACATATATGGGTTTGTTGTAAGTTACTTTAAGACGATTCATTTGTATTACAACTAAATCCTCATGAATAATTGAACAGCTATGAAAGTTAGGCTTGCTTATTAAGTTGCTCGCACCATACCTTTTACCATCATTCTCCCACTTTGTTATCAGCTTTACATCAACTCGTTTATCAACATTCTCCATAGTCTTTCCAAAAACACTATTATTCATGAGTTTATAAAAATCTTTTTCAAACGCGTTTGTTGACTGTGTTCTTAAATTATTGTTTAGATCAATATACGGTTTGAGCCATGCTGACTGATGAAATTGTAATACGCGATGAATTTTAGTTAATTTCAATCCATGCTGTAGACACTGTTTCAAGTTTTGATAATGTATTACATATTTACATTTATCATTTACATTAGCAATTAACATTTTTGTTCGTGATGTGATGTATGGAGATTTCATATTCTCAGGACAAAATGGTAAATCATTATGATCATCATGTAACTCTTTAGGGTACTCAAGATTTACCTCTAAAATATATCCTTTATCATCGTTATCATTAAGAGTGTCAACATGTAAGACATCAATTTCAGGTTGTGTCAGCCAGCGAAAATCTTTCAGTGGTAGATATTGACTCATAGCCCAACCATATTGGTTATTTGCATCGAGGTAGACAATATACTTTGACTCTTCACAAGGGTTGTAGCTAGGCATGTATTTATTATTCGCTTTAGAATACCGTCCACTACATTGACTTAATCCACCTCGAATTGATGATTTTATAAAATTGATCATGTCTATATCAGTCATTAATTCTAAATTTACTTTCGTTTTTTTCAACATTGAACTGAAACTTAACCCAGGAGCTGTGAAATACTGACAAGGATCAAGGTCATAAGTTTTAATACAAACATTCCGAAAATTTTCAAAAACATCTGCTAATAACAACACATCTGTCTTCAAATATATGTCTGAAAATTCTCCTAAAGTTTGAATGTTAAACTGTGCCCATACACGTTGTGCATGTAAATATTCCTGATCACTGATATGACTTGTGTTTAAGGAACTGTAAAATGCATCTTTCGGTGGTAAAGGACACTCCTCAAGACGTTCCACACAGTTAATATATTCGTAAGGGAATATACCCTTTTGACAAATCAAATTAAAATCATCTTCTTTAGGAAAGACACGTTGGATTTCATGAAACTGATCTGATTTTAAATTACTAGCCAGCTTATCAAGACTACTCGGCATAAAGCGGAATGAATCTAAAAATCGCAGTTTAATGGTTTTCTTATTGTCAGTTTTGATGTATTTTGTGAACGATAAGTATTGTTCCTTATTATTTGCAATAACATCAATTTTCACATCTGAAGCTCCAAATTCTTTAACGATAAAGTGGTTATCGTATTTGCTACCATTGTGTAGAATGACCGGAATGAATTTACTTACTCTATAATTTAAATTACATTCTTGGTGAGCCGCACCACGATATTTTCCTGTTAAATGGTCATGATCGCGAACCCTGTCTGTATATAAATATTCACCACATATAAAACAATTAGTTTCAGTTTCAAAATTCATTTGCTCTAATGAAGTTAGTGGCTCCATTGGAATGATCGTATTTAAAATAGAGGATATACGGATGGCATCTTTCTCAAGCCTTTCCATAAAAACTTTAGGTGCATCAGGTCCTCTATAGAGCTCAAACTTATTTAAAGAGTCATCATAACTACATTTAATATAATATGCAAAGCTAAAAGGTTCATGAATGTGAGTTGTGTTGGTGAAAGGTTGGGATGGATTCGATGAACATGTATTAAATGGTTTTTGCAAAGCCTCGAAGTCAGCATATATAACAAATGGTACTCGAAGCTGTTTCTCATAATCCTTAAATTTTAGAATATTATTTTTAAGAGTCGGTAATACCGTACACACATGATTACACCCCCATTTTTGATGTTGAGTTAGTTGATCCTCTTTCCTGAAGTATAGCAAACAGCCATCACACAACCACTTCTTATGTTCTCTTTTTGATAGCTGACTACCGACAAGTCTACTTAAATGTTTTATCCAACAATAGTGGGCGTTTTCACCTTTAGTTATGTATAGTAAATTTACATGAGCATCCTTTTTTTCCTGAGTATAATATAGAGGACCAACTATACTCTTATTTTCAATTCCATAAACATTAATACTTACATTGTTCAGCTCTTCAAAACGTTGAATGTCTTTTATCGCCATAGGAAATTCTATTTCTTTTAAATCTAACACTGAAGAATAGTGAGGATAAGATGATGATCTATCCATATTCTCCACTGCTGGATGTAGAGCTGAAGTTACAGCCCACGCAAAACATGCGTCATCATTATTCAAAACGTTCACAACAGCTTTCTTTCGTTTAATCCATCCTGGTAAATCAATGTATGATGATGCTCGAAGGGGGTTGTATTTATTCATGTTGGTTTCTAAATAAAGTACTTCAACCAACGCCCAGCCTGACTCCCTTTCCTGGAACTCTTCACTCTTCACAATGATAGCACTTGAAATATTTTGATATATATCACTAATATTAGTTGATTCGCTAACAATTATGTTTTTTGTATTAAAAGATTTGATATCCGTAATTTCACCTTCGCTCCCAGTTTTTACATAGAGGCCAAAAAGTTCAAAATTCATTTTAATTGTTTTATGCTCTAATAAAACATTTTCTACTAAGCCAAACACAGTAGGTTGAACATTTTTTAAAAATGATTCAATACTTTGAGTTTTTTCTTTACTATAAAGTCTATAACTAGCAATTCGACTTTTAAATGCACTACCAATTTGTTGAACTTTTCCAGAATTTCTTTCATGGAAAGCGTTATTTTTATGTTGAATACTGAGTAAATGTCCATGAATGATTGAAGAAGGTATATCAATATTACATACATTACAATGTGTTATTGAAGGTTCACCATTCTTTTTTCTTTTTGTTGCACAACTATTTTCACAATCTTGAGAACGTTTACGCTTTTGAGCATCACATTCATTTAAAGGTTCCGTGCTAGTTGATGGTTTTACAGATTTCAATTCATGTTGTTCTCCATGCACTTCAACCATGTGGAATTGATATCGCTTTACAGCAGAAAAACCAAGTTCGCAAACTGAACACGAAAATGGTGCTGAACTGACATGCATTAAATTTACATGACGTGCAAGATTATCTTGTCTGTTAAATGTTGTAGCACAATGACTGCACACAAACATTTTAATGTCATGTTTAACATTTGCGTGTCGTTGAAGGCTGTCAGGTCTTGAGAACTGTTCCTTACAGTCACCACACTTGAACATGGTGATTACTTTCCAAGATATCTATAAAAGAAAGAAATCATCAATGTTAATAAAAAAAAAAGTACAATATAAATAGTTTAATTATATTCCAATCAATGGTTATAGCAGGGTATTTAAATCGATCTGTGAACTCCTAGCAAGTCTAACTTTATGTAGTTCTAACTGGGGGTTACTATATACCACTGTCACTGACACCTAGCGGTGAACATTGGAACATGATAGAGTGGTAGAAACCAGCGGTCGTCAGTTAAGTGAGCTAAGTGTGGCGTCATAGCCAGTCTTAAAACAAGTCTAAACTTGTAGAACATGTCACGTGATAGAAACCAGCGATCACCAGTTAAGTGAGCTAAGTGTGACGTCATAGCCAGTCTTAAAACAAGTCTAAACTTGTAGAACATGTCACGTGATAAAAACCAACGATCGCCAGTTAAGTGAGCTAAGTGTAATGTCATAGCCAGTCTTAAAACAAGTTTAAACTTGTAAAACATGTCACATGACAAGGTTAAGTTAGGTAAAGTTAAGTGAACTGAGGTTAAGTCTTTAAATATTCCCTCTGTCACTGACACCTAGCAATGAACATTCAAACTTAATAGAGCGGTAATCAAAATCTAACCTACAAAATTAGCTTTACACACCATGGTCAAGTAGTTCCAACTTTTGACTGTCAAATATACCATTTTCACTAACATGTAGTGGTGAACATTGGAAAATATCACTCTAACTGTTTAAAAGTTATTAGAGGGGGCACTTACCTTTTTATAATTGATCAACTACTGTCACTGAATGAACAGATTAAAGGAATCTGGTAACCTACAGGTACCCAATTATCTGTAAACAAATCAATCAATCAATCAATCAATCAATCAATACATTCCAATCAATAACGTCAACATCAATTAGTAATAAAAGACTACAATCCATTAATAATAAGTACTTACCTTGCAAAATAATTTAATGATTTTCTACCAAAACGGCTTTTTTTTACAACTCTTGAGCAGTAATAGAGCACTGTTCACTCAAAGCGAGTAATATAGACTGACAGTAGGGAGATATATGACACCCCTCTTATATAAACTCTCATCGCTCGTGTCAGCAGTTTTTTGCAGATCATTGCAATTCCTTTCCCAATACAGTTGAGAGTCCAAAGTACACTAGGAACACCTGTGTGGTATCCAATGACTGCTGACTTTGCATGATCATCACCCATTGTCTTAATCAACATATGGGGTTTCAAATTACTGCAGCGTCAGTCATAGCAACAGCAGTGTGCGCTCTCTGGTATGTCAGCAACATGACACCGGAAGGAACACCTGTGTAATATCCAATAACGGCTAACTTTGCATGATCATCACCCATTGTCTTAATGAACACTTGCGGTTTCAAATTACTGCAGTGTTAGTCATAGCAACAGATCTGCGCGCTCTCTGCCATGTCTGTAATATGACACAGGAAGTAACAAGACGTCTTACTGAACGTGTCATTTCTTAAGTTTTAACATCTTAAGAACATGTATTATTCTCTTTCAACTACAAATGACTCGTTAGAACACATCCATCCACCAAGTTAGATCCCGTGTATGTTCACATGTATTTCGTCACTTTCCTTTCATATCGTTATTCCATTATAGTAGTGGTGAACAACGTGAATTCAACACACACAAAATGTAGTTAGACCCTTTGACATAATTTAAATAAATTCATGGGCTAGTCCGTAGGAACCAGGCCAAAGGGACCCGTCCAAAGGGATAAGGACTCGTCCACAAGGACCTGCCCACAAGGACTCGTCCACAATGACCCGTCCACAGGGACTCGTCAACAAGGACCCGTCAACAATGACTCGTCAAAAATGACCCGTCCACAGGGATCTGTCAACAGGGACCTGTCCACAAGGACTCGTCCACAAGGACCTGTCAACAAGGACCCGTTAGGTTGAGTTAGGTTACACTACAGCCACCATTTTTAAAAAAGCCCGCCCTCTTACCAAACCTATGAGTGGACATGTGTAAAAACAAAAAACTAGCATGTTAATTCATAGTGGCTTTCCACCGAACGCATGCACTTTATGTAGAACAACGTTTCATTCCATATTAGCATTCAAACTCTCACATGTTGCAATTGGAAAGAGAGATTCTCTAAAAAATTAAATTTCACCCCTTAGTAGGGGTAGGTTTTATTTTTGGGGCTGAAATATGTTGTCCATTGGAAAAGGGGTGTTAGCCCGAGTTCAATGACACCTCATTTGTCAACATCCAACCATAAGTTCGAGAGATATCGCACCGCCGCCATCTTGTGAGGTGGGGAGGTGGAGGTGGATATAGAACCGGCCAAAACACACTACTCCCTGGAGATACTTTGTCTCGTGTTACCCAACTGCTTTTTCGATAACTCAGCTGAATTTCCGACACATTCCTTATTTGAATAGAGGTTCATTTAACTCCGCTCTGTCCTGGAACTCCAGGAATGCGATGTTATAGCAGGTGGGTCATCGCATCCCCAGGACGAACGGGTACAGAGAGAGAGGGAGAATTGGCTTTATCCAACTTGTGGGGCTTCGATTTTGTTTATTCTATGGAATCACATCAGATTTAGATTACGGAGAGATTGATCTCAAGTTCATTTAATTGTGTTACAAAATTTATTAAACTTTATCAGACAATATACTTGTGTGCCCATTCCAGTGTTCATGTTAATCGTATTAGTATTATATCATGTTAGTTATAAGTCATTTTTCCTATACCCAAGTGAATGCAGGAATTGAGACATTGTGATGTGTTGTTGTCTAACGTCTCTGAATTAAACGTCTATTGAAAATATATTTATGTTGCCGGAAGATTTAGCTAAGGTGTTAGGAGAGTTACAGACGGGTATGTCTGGTATTGCAGAAACTATTTCTAAAATGGAAACGGAAGTTAAAGAACAGATAAATAGTTCAGAAGCTAGGTTAGAAGCTAGATGTAAAGAAAATGTGCAAGCATTACAGGCTAGTAACGAAGGCAATCTGAACGACAGTTTAAAGTCATTAGAGACCAGATTACAGTCAACTAGTGAAGATAATTTAAAGTCATTAGAGACTAGATTACAGACTAGTACTGAAGAAAATTTAAAATTATTACAGTCAAATAGTGAAGACAATTTTAAATCATTAGAAGAAAGATTACAGTCAAATAGTAAAGATGAGTTGATGTCATTGGAGACTAGATTACAGACTAGTACTGAAAGTCATTTAAAAGCTAGTGAAGCTAACTTGAAGGATAGTTTTAAATCATTAGAAGAAAGATTACAGTCAAATAGCAAAGATGAGTTGATGTCATTAGAAGAAAGATTACAGTCAATAATGAAGCTAACTTGAAGGATAGTTTTAAAACATTGGAAGAGAAATTACAAGCTCGTAGTGAAGAAACTAACACAGAGTTAGAAAACAAGTTAACTAGGTTAGAGAATAGATTAACTTTAAAGAGTAATGAAATGCTTAAGACTTTACAGTTAGATATAATTGCAGTAAATATGAAAGGAGAGGAAAATGTTCAAATATTAAGAAAGAATATTATTGAATTAGAAAGTAGAGGAGAAGAAAACATTTTTACTTTAAGAACAGACGTTATGTCTATACAGAAAGACATTAAATCGGACGTATCGAAGTTGAGATTCGACATCGATGGTTTAGTGGCAGATGTAGGCAAAATTCAAGAGTGGTCTACCGAAGTATTTTTCGAGACTAAAATCAAAGGTCTAGAAATGAATCTAGGTAATGAGATTAAGGATTTAAAGTCAGAAATTGGGACCATTAAAGAGGAAGTCTTAGGAGAGGTTAATTCTAATTTAAAATCATTAGAGAATCAATTGCAGAAAGATATTAGGAAGATAGACGATGATATAGAGCAAAAGGTTAATGAAAACTTAGCTTTATTCAAAAATAGAGTCGGTGCAATCGTGGAAGAACGGTATAGTGATTTCGATGCCGAAGCAAAGGAAAAACGTGCAGGATTAGATGAAAAATTAATCGCAGGTATGGCAAACTTAGAAGCGAGGTTTACGGAGAACAAGGAAGCGATGAAGATAGATTCAACTCTATTTAGAACAGATGTTGATCTGTTAAAGGAACAAGGCGCGTCAGTAAAGAATGCATGCGAAGACAAAATAGACAAGTTGAAAAACGATTTAGACGAGAGTAACAAAACGCAGAATGTTACGTCGCTAGATGAGTTGAAGACTCAGGTCAAGACCGTGGAGAAATTAGCAGAAGATAGGATAACTAAACTAGAATCTATGTTTAACAGTTTCACCAGTCAGAATATAACATCAGGGGAAACATTGATAAATCAGACAGCGATAGACCGCGGTATGAGTAATCAAGAAGTTAGCATGGGAGAAGACCGTCAAACGCAACCGAATGTGACATTCGAAAGGGCAAGTTCAACCCCTCAGAATAATCCAAGTTCGAATAGGAGTACGTTGGGTACAAGCGAACGATACTCAGGTCCAGTTACCATTATCAGAAATCTGGATGACAAGCCGAGAAAGTTTTCTGGAAATACAGGAGTCACACCAGTCGAATTTCTGCGAGATATTCGAGACTACATGGCGGAACATAGAGTAGCCAAAGAAAGAGAGCTAAGGATAGTCGAACGCGCCTTAGACGGGTCTGCGCTAACTTGGTTTAGGGCATTCAGAAGCAATTTTGCGAATATGGAGCAATTTGCCATAGCTTTCTTGAGGAGATTTTGGAGTGCCGAGGATCAACTGAACGTAAGAGCGGAAATGTACTCGAAGCGTTGTTCTACATCACATCCGACGCATTATGCCAATTATTTTACGTCACAGCTGGCTAAATTACAGTTTCTGATTCCTCCATTGCCCGAAGAAGAGCTTTTGCAAGCTATAGCGAGACAGTTACCGATTGAGGTACAGCGATCACTCATAGCGTCGGGAGCCAACACACTTGAGCACTATGACGACATTTTACGGCGATTGGACTATACAAGCGCTCAAGTTACGCCCAGAAATACAAGAAACGACAATAGAAACACGCAAGAAGTGAATGCGGTAGTCGTTGACAACGCAGCTCAAACGGACAGAAGAGATTCCTGGGAAAACGGAAGG
Source organism: Meconema thalassinum (assembly GCA_946902985.2). Classification (NCBI taxonomy): domain Eukaryota; kingdom Metazoa; phylum Arthropoda; class Insecta; order Orthoptera; family Tettigoniidae; genus Meconema; species Meconema thalassinum. Next base: position 98,708,168 of record OX336396.1, on the reverse strand, counting down.
AACGAAGGAAATCGAGGAAACATCCGTAACGTTCGAGGAAATGATCGATATAGAGGACCATATGAGAGGCCATACGATCAGCAAGCAAGAGACAGCCGATATAGAAAATATAACCAGAATTCCAGATATCAAGACAGGAATCGATACAACAATAGATATCGTGGCAGAAATAACTGGAGCCAGGGTCAACAGTATAATGGGAACGACAGGCAGGATGGCCGAAGAAACGATCCTAACGAAAGACGAGATAATCGTGGATATGAGAGGTCGAGGCAAGAAGATAGACAGCCTAGTGCACCACTCGAAGAGACAGTCAGAGATGTCAATCGAGCAAGCACGAGTGGCGAAGGAAAAAAAAACGTCAAATTAACTCTAGAGAAAAATGCTAATCATTGGGAATCGATCATCATTGTGGAAACGTATCAGGTCCAGGACGAATATTTAATCGAGGAGGAAGACATAGTACACCGATGAAATAGACATTAATTGCCAGTTATCAGTGTGGAAGTCATGGGAAAAGAAATAAAGACACTTGTAGACACGGGGGCTATGGTGAGCTTGATATCCATACGTTGCCTGGATGAGTTGAAATTATCAGGAGAAATTACAATGTTGCCAACTGTTGTTAGCAAGATTCAAGGGGTGATCCCAGACAGAAGTATGAGATGTAAAAGTCAGGTACTTTTAGATGTTGGGATTGGAACCAGAAGTTTTGAACAGATGTTCCTAGTAGTGGGTCAACTACATTTTGACATGATCCTAGGAGTGGATTTCTTAAGTGAGAGTGGCCTGATCATAGATATGCAGAGTAGGCGCATGTACTTTCAAGAAGGGGTCATGGAAAATCAGGAATCGGAGATGACATTCTTTAGAGAGGATATATTGGATGAGATAGTATGCAGTATTGAATGGTCTATAGAAGATAGAACTGGCATGACAAGTAAAATAAATCCAGAAATTAAGGAGCAGTTTGATCAAGTAATTTCAGAATATGAGGACATATTCAATAACAAACCAGGTTTCATAGAAAACTTTACCTACAGCATCAAGTTGATGGATGACAAACCATACCATAAAAATTTATATCCCATTCCGGATAAATGGAAGGAGGAAGTTAGCATAATGATAAGCGATATGGAGAAAGATGGAATAATTAAGAAGATGCCAACTGCTTATTTAAATCCTTTAGCTGTTGTCAAGAAACCTAATGGTAAGCTGAGGATATGTCTAGATGCTAGAGCCCTTAATGAAAGAGTTCTTCCTGAACATGACAGACCACCTGTTATTCGTGAATTGTTACGCAGATTCAGAGGAAAGAGTTTCTTTTCGACAATCGATCTGACTTTCTTATTATCATGTTGAGCTAGCAGAAGACTGCAAACAATACACAGGGTTCTTGTTTGACCATAAAACATATGTATTCAATAGGTTACCTTTTGGAGCGAAAAATAGTGGTCCGGTGATGATCCGAGCACTAGATGAAAATTTGTCAGATGCAGTCAAGGAGCATGTGGTAAGCTATATTGATGACCTGATTATAGCGTCTGAGACAGCGGAAGAACATATCAGGCACCTTCAAATGCTTTTTGAAGATCTTAGGAGGACGAACTTCAAGGTGAATTTCAATAAATGTCAGTTCCTTCATGAAGAAATTGAATTTCTTGGACATAGAATCGATGGAGATGGTTATAGGCCCAATCCAAAGAAGATCATGGCAATTTCAGAGTTTCCAACCCCACGAAAGATTAAAGAGTTACGGCAGTTTTTAGGCATGTGTCAGTTCTTTTCAACACATTGTCCTGAATATACTGAAACGATGGCACCTCTGCAGGATTTACTAACGAAGGGAAATCGATGGAAATGGGACGATAGATGCAATCAAGCGTTTTTAGCGGCCAAGAAAATGTTGATCTAAAATATCAAGCTTGAGTACCCAGATTTTACAAGAAGATTTTTGTGGAGACAGACGCATCCAAAATAGGTATTAGTGGGATCCTATATCAGTTGGATGATGACAAGAAACATAGGTATTTAGCTTTCACCAGTCGCAAGCTTAGGAATTGTGAGAAGAATTACTATGCAACTGAGTTAGAGGCATTAGCAGTGGTTCATGTTCTTAAAACGTGGAAGAAGGTGTTGTTTGGACATGACATAACAGTGATCACAGATCATAAAGCCCTCCAATTTATTATGAAGACAGACTTAGCGAGTGACCGCATCACCAGATGGGCTCTGTTCTTACAGCAATTCAACCCAACTGTTGTACATAGACCTGGGAAATTAAATCTGTTAGCAGATGTATTGAGCAGAAACCCTTGTGAGGAAGTAATTGTCAACCATATAAATTTGATTCAAGAGGATAATGGTACTCTAGAAAAGTTGAAGTTGTTAGCGCAAACTCAGAAGAGATATGCACCTTTGCGAAGAATTTACCGTTTTTTGACACGCAGGATGGACAACGCTGATCCAGATTTTCAAAGAACTGAGATAGAGGCTAGAAAATATCATATTATGGGAGGTGTTATATGCCAATATATCGACCAAGATCATACTAAACTTAGAGTAGTGATCCCACCCAAGCTTGTCAAACCAGTCATTTGGATGATACACCGAACTGCAGCACATGTAGGTGTAGACAAGACTTTGGCTCTCGCTCAAGAAACCTTCGTTTGGAGACAAATGGGACAAACGATTCGCGACGTCATAAAGACCTGTGACAGTTGTCAGCGAAGTAAATACTCATCTAAGCTAATGAAAGAAGTTCCTAGATCGATATTACCCAGCAAGCCAAGAGAACTTTTCGCTACGGACATTTTCGGTCCGATTCCTCGTTCGACGAAAGGAAATCAGTTCGTTTTGGTAACAGTAGACGTATTTTCTAAATACGTATCTCTATGCCCTATCCAGAAAGCTACATCCAAGTACGTGATAAACAGACTAGAGAAAACAGTTATTCCGAGCATGGGTAAACCTGAAGTTTTGTTGAGTGACCATGGATCACAATTTACCAGTATGGAATTTTCTACTGCTATGGAACGTTTAGGAATAAGGCATGTGTTTAATTCTGTACGGTATCCAGAGGGAAATCAAGCCGAAAGAATTATGCCGGAAATCAGTAAGATGTGTCGCTTATATGTGTCAAGGCAACACCATAGATGGATGGAAGTGATACCCATCATTAGCCAATGCTTGAATTCCACAGTACATGAAAGCACAGGACAGATTCCGTCCATGATTCACCATGGATTGAAACCGGATAGACCATGGGACCGAGTCGTGAGGGCACCAATAGATCCTCAACCCACACAAGAAAGAAGAGTCGAGATGGCAGGAGAGAAGCTCAGAAGACAGGCGGAGAAGAGAGCCAGGAGACAGGCAGGAAGGAGGTTCCACGAGCCATTTCAAGAAAATTATGAGGTGCTGATTAGGAAGCCAGTCACTTCGAACCTTCAACTGAAGATCTACCATAAATTTGCTCCATTGTACGCTGGTCCATTCCGTATTGAACAAACATACCAGAATAATAGCTACAAGATTGTCAGAATAGATACTGATGAAGTTGTAGGAACTTTTAATGCAGCTAGCATTAGAAAATACCATCATGCTGAATAAGGGAATTGTAGAGCTATCGTGTACATGTATTATATATAGAATGCCTGAGAGTGTATTTTTTTTCGCAATCCTGATAAAAAAGGAGATGTACGGGAGAGATGTACCCGATACCTAGTTCAGGATATCGGCTACGCCAGCAGACATTAAGCCGTAGTTGAGGTTTTGGGAAGAGTTAGGAAAAGATAGCGCCCAGATCGAGTCAAGAGGAATGTCAGGATGACGTAGTAGGTCTAGGATCAAGAAGGCACTGACATCTGTAAGAAGATGGAATTATGGATAGAATTATGAAGCTTTATTAAGATCTATATGGAATATGGTATTTAAACATCTTAGAAGAGAAGATATAACATGCATTATATATGGTAATAATTTTAAGGAAGTTAGATAACCCTTAAGTTATTTTATAACGGAATAGCCGAGATGATGAGGGTTCGAGATTATAATTGTGACGCGAGAGCATAGTGGTGGGGAGAACGCCACGTGTCTGCGCCAGGCAGATAAGGGAAAAGACAGTGTGGACACTTTCAGTGGAGCTCTGTTAGCCGAGCCAGCAGGGTCGAGCAGTAGCGCAAGCCAAACGCATGGTGAAGGTCGCGTAGCGAACCGAAACTGTCACGGCAAAGTGTAGGCGACAGTTTCAACATCACCGAGCAGCGAATGACAAGCAGGTCAATAAACCGGGCGGACTTGCCGAGCAAGCAAGCATAGACGGCCGGGATATGTCAGGACAGCATTGCAAGTAGTTGGAGACTTTATTCTAAGCTGCATTTCAACGCAGTCTGAACACAGTTTTTCTGAATAACATTACGACTATGCATGTCTTAACGCATTCCATGTAACATTGACAATTTCAAGCAAACGGAATGTTGTAAGCATATGCACTGATGAACATTAGCTCGTGCGTTAATGAAATTATTTCTTATGCAGTTTTGTAAATTACCGAATATGAACACAACTACAGGGTGTTTCATAAACTTAGACACTCTCACATAAAATTTTATTTTACGAAAGTGAGACTTATCAGTTATTGGAGATTGAACTTTCGACACTCAAACTGAACATTTTATGGAACAGTGGCGTAACGTAGAAGAGGAATAGGGGGTCCGCTGTTTCCATGAACTTTTTCGAGAGGATTTGGACAATATCCGCTATGGATAATCAGAAGTTCATCATGTCAGAATAAACGCAGATATAGACGCGATGGCACCGCAGAGCGATGGATTCGATTCCTGACGAGAGGAGGTCCACCAGCTGATTCACTTGGGATTTCGAATGCAATCGTCATTGCATGGATGGAATGATATTCACGCCGATCTTTCGAGAAATTCATTATGTAGGGAAAATCGACGATCTTGGAAATTTAATAACAGCTGATTATGAAAAGGTACTGTAAGAGTCATAACTACCTGATACGATTATTTTCATGAATACTGGGCACACATGTATATTTTTCTAATAGGAGTGATACGATTATTTAAACATGGTTTGACTTTATATGCTTCGAATTTGCTAGAATATGGCATGACCATATGATATGGCAGGCATCATTATACGAAATTCTCACCATTGGTTGGCTTTATTAAGTAGATATATGGTCTTTTAGACATTTTTTCAGCAAGGATATTTTTCATTAATAGTTTTTTTTTTTGTAACGAGTATTTCGAACTCGTGATCTGCAATTGATTATCTAAAATTACTTCGTCAGTTCATTGCATACTAGCGAGTGTGTATTATTCATCAGTAGGGATTTTTTCCATTTGATTGTTTGGAGATATTAAGAAGTTATTCACTTTAGTGAATAAATATCGCTTTTATATGACAACTAGAAACTTGTTGATTCCTATCTGGTACATTCACTCATATAGTCTACGAGATGGGGTCTTTCGTATTTATACGATTGTATGGTGGCTACTCATCTTACCCATCGCTTAGGGCACTATCATGATTAGACGACGGGGCGAGGTCTTTCGTATTTATACGATTGTACGGTGGTTACTCATCTTACTTGCCATAGAGGGACTCATTTTTATCATCCGAGTGTACATGAGATTGTAAGTGAATCAAACAAGGAACTACTAGTCACATATCAGTCGAAATTTTGTTAAATAAAGTAACGATAAATGTCAGCAGGGTTACGTTTAGTAATTCTTGTTTGCCAATCCAATATTTTGTTGCTATACTCTTTTGAGAGTAATTTCAGTTTAACAGCTGGTACAGCTGATGCTTTTGATGATTTTTATAATTGTGTTTGATACCTTTGAGAAGGATTTAAAGTAATTGAATCTTGTAAGATGAATCATTAATGGTCAGATTTATGTTAAGGCAGATCAGTATTGCAGATTTTGATATGAGAGATTATAGCACATTGGTGTTTTTCTGTGATGTGAATTATGAGAATTGTAAGAGAATTTATGCTATTTGAAAGCAAATCTTGAATTACTAAGGTAATATTTTTCCAATTGTTTAAGAAGTTGTCTAGATGTGATCAGATTAATTACAGTTATTGGAGATTGTGTGCGTTGATAATTTGAAGCCAGTTATATATTTTTTGTAGATCATGCAACATGGTTATTGGCATTTTGTAGAAGTTGCCATGTGATAGTAGCAATGTTGCTAATGTATTTTGAAGCAGACATGAGGTCGTCGTACCCAGTCTAGCGTAATTGTTGAGATTCATGCTGTATGTGCTGAATATTTATGGAGTTTTGTGGAATAATTGTTGTATTCAAATGTGATATTTGAAGAATTGAGGATATATAATGTAGTTGTGGATAGTTAGATCCAACGTGATGTCGTGAAGGCAATAATATTTTTGGCATGAAAATTAAATACGAGATATAACTTGGAAGTGATAAAACTGTAAGACAACGTTCTATAAACCATATTAAACAATTTGTTAGGAAATTAAACAAATAAATAAAGTTGATAATACAAGATTTTCTGAGAATAATAATTAATGAATTATTAATCTGAAATTTAAGCATATTAACGATCTGACTTAATGAAATAAAAATCAGAATGACTAGATGAAATAATAAAAATCTAAATAACCAGAAGAATAAATTTTAATAATTTGATAAATTAAATTTTGGAATAAATCAATGAATTAAATAAGTGGATGAATTAAAGATTGGATAAATAAACTGATTTAAATAAATTAATAGATGATTGGATAGATGATGAATAACTGAATTAGAAGGTGATAATTAACTAAAGACGCTGATGATTAATGAATTTATATGGAATTAAATAAATTTAATTGAGATATAATTTGAAGGAATTGCAACTTGAGTTGAGGATTTAAATGATGTAATGGTGATGAATTAATGATTCTGACAGGAATATGTAGAATGTTGAGATAAGAATTAATGTGAGAAATGTTTAATTTTGATGATGATGATAACGATGACCAATAAGCCGTGAATTTTCTGTAATTCACGAACAAGAGATTATTAATGACGATGTAAATAGTGTAAATTAATTATTCGATGTTTAGGAGCATTTGACTAACATGTTCAACATTTAAATTATGCCATGCAAGACATAAATTACGTGATATTTAAAATATGTGATTATAATATGTGTATGTTTAGACAGATTAATAACTTTTTCAAATCCACATTTATGATGTTAAATTAAAGAGAAATTAGGTCTCAGGTTTCACAAATGTCAGTGACGAAAGACATAGTGCTACAGTGATCCTGAGAACCCAAGAGAACTTTAGAGATTTTTCTGTTTTATGTGGATGAAATATTTTTGATTAGAAAAGAGATGGTTCGATTTTTGGACAATGACAATTTAACGTTGGCATTCGACCATACTCTCAGGTAGGAGGTATATTTAAAATGTCTGTCTGACTATCAAAGTGAAATAAATTTGTTTTTTATCTTAGTTGTGATCTGATGATGGTGTGATTTTCCTTTTTCTTTCCTTGTCTTGAGTAAGGCTTAACCGGAAAGGAAGTGGTTTGCTAGGAATTCAGTTGATGGCGCCCATTTATATTTGCATTATTTCTATTAAACTTAAGCCCGTAAGGACCCTAGAAATACTTTGTCTCGTGTTACCCAACTGTTTTTTCGATAACTCAGCTGAATTTCCGACACATTCCTTATTTGAATAGAGGTTCATTTAACTCCGCTCTGTCCTGGAACTCCAGGAATGCGATGTTATAGCAGATTGGTCATCGCATCCCCAGGACGAACGGGTACAGTACGAAAGTCTCGACACTGACGTCTATCTGTTTAACAGTCTGTTATTTCTTAATGCAAATATTATCTCTTACAGAGACTGAATGAAAGCAGAATGAGACCTCGTGAAATGGCGTTGGCATGACAACCTTTATCAATTTCGCAGAGCGGGTATAGTTTTCTTGCAATATCTCGTAAACCGTTCGTTTAAGGGCCTTAAAACGCGGGGTTTGTGGTTCCCACCGAATATTGCTCCTTGCATTGTTACACGCGAACATGAACGGTTTTCTTTATATAGGTGGATTATGGAGTCGAAAACGATCATGATTTTGAGTCTGATTTTGAATCTAATTTTATGGTCTCTGCGTCGCTTATTGTATGTGAGTATTTGGATCTTTACGACGGTTTACCAAGGTATTATTGTTTCTATTTTGAACGGTATGCTTTCTTACTGTTTATCGATTTATTTTTAGCCTACTTTTCATATTTTGCAAAAATGAGGAAAAAGTTGACTTATGAGATCGGGCAAATGTGTGTCTGTCTGTCTCTCTGTTCTTCTGGCTGTCTGTCCTTCTGTCTGTCTGTCTGTCTGTCTGTCTGTCTGTCTGGCTGGCTGGCTGGCTGGCTGGCTGGCTGTGTGTGTGCCCCCCCCCCTATCAACTCCTAAACGGCTGCAGCAATCGTAACAAAATTTGGTAGGAGTAAAGATCTATACCTGAATATCTCACGGCCATATTTGAAAATGATGTCAGTGCTACCAACTGCTGAGAAATCGCAATTGAAATTTGAGCTCCATGTTGGATATCATGGAAGGTATGAATGGGAGCTATTTCAAAAAAAAAGTCCTCTCGGCACGCCGGAAGGCGGAGGTAGATTTCACCGGACAAACTTGGGGATAGGCGAAAATAGGCAGAATATGCAGATTTTCGTAGAAGGATCAGACCTCATTTAATGCGAGAAGGTATTTTATAATTGGAGCTTAATTAACTTTGTTTTTCGTCATTTTATGCTTATTTTAAACATTTTATTGTCTTATGGGAACGGTAACCTTCTTGTCATTTGGGGTCCATTTTTATACTTGTGGTCACACTGTCCTTATGCTAGGTTTCGACACTGATGTGCAACTATGTAACGGTCTGTTACTTCTTCACGCAAAATTATATCTACCGCAGAGATTTTGGTTGGTTCCTCAGTTTAGGGGCTGCGACAACGCGGTCATGTAACCCCGTGTACTTTGGGATGGCTGTATTAGTCTGTAATTCAGGTAAGGACTGCAGACGGTCAATTTCAAGCAGTAGTTACTAATGTTGCTACCAGGTACTACCGTCAACGACACCTAGCTGTGAACTTGGCTACTAGATGCCACCGCAACCAGCAACTCGCAACGAACGTTGGAACTTCCCCTCCAAAGGAAAGCATACTGAGGGATTTTTGGCGCTCTTAGAAAATCCGACTACTTCGGCCGGCTTTGAACTCGCGACCTTGGGCATAAACATTCAGCATGCTACCAGTTACGTCACCGAAGCCGCTTCACACTTAGATGGAAATCTGAATCTGATCTCGTGCAAGTGCGTTATCTTGGCAACGTCTGATGGCTCATCCCTCATCAATTTAGTAGTGTTGCCATGGCAACCACTGATAGGTCTTGGCATTTTCTTATAATTCCGAAATTATTTTTCTCATCCCTTGGCATAATGGTGGGTTATATCAAAAATTCTTTCAGACAAATGTTTTAGGTAATTATTATGGGAATATTGTCCATTTTGTACGGTTTTGATATTGTGCCTATTAAGAGAGATATGATTAATGTTTCCCGAAAAACCCACTTTTTCCCACCCCTTTGGTCAATGGTTGGTGCTATAAAAAAAACTCTTCAAACATACATTTTTGGGCTTTTTCCGACACATAGTATGAATGTTGAACGGATTCGATATTTCACATATTAAGAGAGTTATAGCAATATTTCACTTTTTCGAAAAAAAAGCCCCCCATTTTCACCCCCCAACGACCGATTTAGCCCAGTAACGAACTCGACCGAGATTTTATAGGTATACGTATTCGGTAAAAAATTCAAAGTGATTGGTACAAAATTACGGCAGTTATCGTGTCCACAATAAACTGATATACATATACATACATAAATTATATATAACTTTTGAACTGACGGTGGTTTTGGGGCCTGGGGATGTGAAACGCGAAGATATGTCGAAATTTTCCGGAAGTCGAAACATGGTACCCATTGCAATAGTTAGCTTTCTAACGAAATCTACCTCTGGTTGGTTCCTCAGTTTAGGGGCTGCGACAACGCGGTCATCTAACCCCGTGTACTTTGGGTGAGTGTAGAATCTGTCTGATACACGGTGTGAATTGTAATGGCTGTATTAGTCTTAATTCATGTAAGTACTGCAGACGGTCAATTTCAAGCAGTAGTTCCTAATGTTGCTACCAGGTACAACCGTCAACGACACCTAGCTGTGAACTTGGCTACTAGATGCCACCCCGACCATCAACTCGCAACGAACGTTGGAACTTCCCCTCCAAAGGAAAGCATACTGAGGGATTCTAGTGCTCTTAGAAAATCCGACGACTTCGGCCGGCTTTGAAACCGCGACATTGGGCATAGACATTCAGCATGCTACCAGTTACGTCACCGAAGCCGCTTCCCACTTTGTCAGGCGGCTTTGGTGGCGTAGTCGGTAACATGCTGAGCTTCTATGCCCAAGATACCGGGTTCAAACCCGGCCGAAGCCGTCGGATTTTTTAAGAGCGTTAAATATCCCTCAGTATGCCTTCCTTCGGAGGGGAAGTAAAGCCGGCGGTCCCATGTCATAGATTTATGGCATGTTAAAGATCCTTCCACTAATTGCACCTGTGTGAAGCTAAATTGGATAGGTTAAGAATGTATACAACGCTCTTAGGTTTCTATGTTCGTTGCCAAGAGCCGACTGCGGCGGCGTCTAGTAGCTCAGTTCTGAACTTGGCCTCGTAGTCGTTGACAGTGGCGCTTGGCGGCAAAAGTAGGAACTATCTGAAAAATTGTTAGTTGCAGTACTTAAATTAACAAACAGATAACACACACTAATACAGTCATCACAATTAACACCGGTTATCAGACAGATTCTACACACACCCAAAGTACACGGGGCTACATGACCGCGTTGTCGCAGCCCCTAAACTTAAGAACCAACCAACCAACCACTTAATCAGATGGATATACTGAATCTGATCTCGTGCAAGTGCGTTGTCATGGCAACGTCTGATGGTCCATGCCTCATCAATTTAGTAGTGTTGCCATGGCAACCACTGATAGCTCTTGGCATTTTCTTATAATTCCGAAATCATTTTTCTCGTCCCTTGGCGTAATGGTGGGTCATATCAAAAATTCTTTCAGACAAAAGTTTTAGGTAATTATTAGGGGAATATTGTCCATTTTGTACGGTTTTGATATTGTGCCTATTAAGAGAGATATGATTAATGTTTCCCGAAAAACCCACTTTTTTCCACCCCTTTGGTCAATGGTTGGTGCTATCAAAAATCTTATTTGACATAAATTTTTGGCACTTATCCGACACATATTATGAACTTTGAATGGATTCGATATTGCACGTATTAAGAGAGTTATAGCGAAATTTCACTTTTTCGAAAAAAGCCCCCCATTTTCACCCCCTTCGACCGATTTAGCCCAGTAACGAACTCGACCGAGATTTTATAGGTATACATCTTCGGTAAAAAATTCGAAGTAATTGGTGCAAAATTACGGCAGTTATCGTGTCCACAAGAAACTGATATACATATATATATACATATATATATACATAAATTATATATAAACTTTTGAACTGACGGAGGTTTTGGGGTCTGGGGGATGTGAAACGCGAAGATATGTCGAAATTTTCCGGAAGTCGAAACATGGGACCCATTGCAATAGTTAGCTTTCTAATGAAATCTACCTAATTGGCACACGTATAGATAATAATATTGCAGTTTAATTTCCAGGAGGCCATACATCGCAGTGTTGCCAAAATGATTATAAGCCTGCTGATAGGTCCAAATTTTAAATGCATATAACTTCTATACTATCAATTGGATTTCAACCAGATTTCGTGTGTGCTATGTGTTCCATAACACATATGACTATGCCGATTCTTAAGAGTAACCAGGGCTGCCAACTGTTAATAAATACTGTCTCTATTTTTATTACCCTAATATCAATATATCATAAAGTATGCAAGCCAATAGCTCTAAACTTTGCACACGTATAGTACCTGGCATTCTAGATTAATTTGGAGTAACTAATATACGGTAGTGCTGCCAACATGATTCTAAGCCTTCTGATAGTTCTAATTTTAAATTGCATGTATCTTCTATACTAACTAATGGATTGCATTCAAAATTGACACAACACTAGATCATAATATTTCAGATTATTTCTGACCAATAAATGTATGTCATTGTTGCCAACATGATTTTACGCGCGCTGTTAGATCCAATGTTTAACTGCATGTAACGTCCATGCTATCCATTGGACTTCAACCAAATTTTGTATTTTGTACCATAAGAGATGGAACTAAGAATATATTCAACCACCAGGGCTGCCAACTGTAGTTCTCTATTAGGCTATATTATGCCAGGTATACAGTATTTCGAACTTATTAGAAATTTCGATATTACCAACTTAATTTCGTTATTATTCTAGATAGATCCATATACAGTAGATTAATCATTGGCATGAATCTTAAATTTTAAGAAAAGTAGGCTCTTTAGTTCGTCACGGAACTTCTTGTTTGTTAGTTGAATTCCTCTGTTTGCAAATCATTAACTGCTTTTGTCGTGTTCTACCATGACTCTACCTAAATTCACTGACTACTGTGACGTATTCTACCGACTCTCCCCTTAGTTTATAAAGTATACCTTATAAATTTCACTGGTCAATTGCGCCAACATATTTGAATTAAATTGGTAATTCTTCTTTCACGACCAAGGAAACCCCGCACAAGACACAGCGTTAACCTAAAAAATGTACCTGAATTTTCATTGCTTGGCCATGATTGTCAATATACAATCTTTTTGGATGCCTTTATAGGGAGGTGAAAGGTGTTGAGCGTTTACCTCTCCTAGTTAAGTACCGCAGGTGCACTAGATAAGGATTTAGGTAGAGCACCATTCGCGAGGCCTTTTTTGGGTTCCCAAATTGGCAACAAGAGCTCGCTGGTTACCCATCTCGGTGTTGCTAGGCGAAACCCCTCACAAGATACGGCATAAACTTAGAAATATTGATGTGGTTGGTTGTTTCCTCAGTTTAGGAGCTGCGACAACGCGGTTATGTAGCCCCGTGTACTTTGTGTGTTTAGAATCTGTCTGATAACCGGTGTTAATTGTGATGGCTGTATTAGTGTGTGTATCTGTTTTTAATTCAAGTAAGGACTGCAACTTTGAATTTTTCAAATAGTTCGTACTTTTGCCGTCAACGGCTACTAGGCCTAGTTCAGGACTTAGCTACTAGACGCCACCGCAGTCATCTCTTAGCAACCTATACAATTTAGCTTCGCACAGGGGTAATTAGTGGAAGGTTCTTTAACATGCCATAAATCTATGAAATGGGGCGTCCGGCTTTACTTCCCCTCCGAAGGAAGGCATACTGAGGGATTTTTAACGCTCTTAACAAATCCGACGGCTTCGGCCGGGTTTGAACCTGCTATCTTGGGCATAGAAGCTCAGCATGCTACCAACTACGCCACCGAAGCCGACAAAAAATTGTGTGTTTAAAATTGTTTTGTTATTATTACTTGAAATTATTAGCCTACAGTTTGTTTGGTTAATTTACTCTTAATCATGGGAAGCCTCCGTGGCTTAGGCGGCAGCACGCCGGCCTCTCACCGCTGGGTCCGTGATTCAAATCCCGGTCACTCCATGAGAGATCTGTGCTGGACAAAACGGAGGCAGACAGGTTTTTCTCCGGGTACTCCTGTTTTCCCTGTCAAAATTTCATTCCAGCAACACTCTCCACTATCATTTAATTTCATCTGTCATTAATTTAATCATTGCCCCAGAGAAGTGCGTCAGGCCTCGGCAGCCGGCACAGTTCATATCCTCGCCGCTAGATGGGGCCTTCATTCATTCCATTCCTAACCCGGTCGGAGACTGGAAGCAGCCTGTGGATATACATTCACTCTTAATCATGGCATGATACGTAGTTTGCACAATATTACTTACTGCGGGTATGACAATTGCTACCAAGTTCGATGTATTTTAGCATACTATTGTTCATTTTTAAAAGTACAGTAGTATGAGGACGTTAAACGATGGGTGTTCAATATTTAAGAAAGGTAATTTTGACAACCACATAAAGAACTAAAAGGCCAAAGAAAATGAAAAAAGTGAGTTCACGTTTAATCTAGCATTGCAAATGTGCGTTATGTATGAGCAGTTCTTATTTAAAGACGGACATATAGATTCTTAGATGATATTTAGTATGTTTTTTATTTTTTGGTATTCTTTTTCCCCTAATGAAATGCATATATTATTATGAAGTTGGGATTCTAAGCGTTTATCCTCGGACTACCATTACCTTCTTGAAATGCTGCTGTTCGACAAAACCCGCAAGCGTAATATAATTAGGAAAAAGAAAATCATTGGCCCCTAAAATGTATTAATTAGGTTAATAATGCATACAATGATTAAAGTAGACTCCTTAAATATTCAGTTATATTAGGGAAATTGCATGCTTAATCTATAAGCTACGAGCAGTATAGAGCCGTTGTACCCACCTTTTTAACAACTTCAACACAATTTGTGATCTGATCATGTAAAAGGCATGCTCAAGGACATTGAGTGACATTAATATTGCTCATTATGATAACGACCATCCTCCTGGTTGCACACAATACGACAATGCGAGCAATGGTACAATCTCTTAATATCCAATTGTGATCCCGAGCAACGCCGGGCATAACAGCTAGTTGATTTATAAGAAACTAGCAACTCCCCCCAGCTTAGTCTTGGAAGCTCTACCAGATGATGATAATGATGATGAAGATGATGAATAGTCGAATAATAACTGTTTTGAGGGGCTACCACCGCTAGACCATGGCGCCAAGTTATCTGCAGATCCGGTAGACGCGTCGGTTTGAACCCCACCATCGGACGTTCTTGAAATGGCCTTCGGTGATTCACCATTTTCAGCTCCAGGCATATGCCGGGACGGTACCCTTTAATAGCCCACGGCCATTTCCTTCCTTCTCCTAAACCAGTTTCATTCGTCTTCATTCATTTTCATCTCTCATTAACTCCTCTCATGAGGTTAGCATCAAAAAGGATATCTGGTGGTATAAAAAGAAGGACCCGCCACATAGACTCTCATCGCATCGTTGAAAACGGGAATAATGAGGGGTAGACAAACAACTGCTTTAAGGGACCTAACATACACGTTATGGATTCCACAAGGAAGAGCTTAAAAGAAGAGGTGGCAATTCTTATGCACTGAGGAATGTTTGGCAAAGAGCACCATTTTAAGGGAGTTATTCAGAAGCCTCGCCACAGCCTTATATCTTTTGCGTAATTACCTATGATTATTTCACGGTTACGCCCCGTTCTCTATTTGCATGAATATGTTTTTAGAATTTGAATAAATTAAGCCAACTATAGTGCTCTATATCGATAACAAACTAACATGCCAGTTATATGAGCAGTTATCACACCTTCAATTACGGTTACCGTTGTCCTTTTGTTCACAAGGAATACCAACGAAGGACTAGTGGTTTTATAATCCCACTATCGACTTCTTTACAAGGTCACGTTGGCAAAGTTTTTCGTAGTTCTTTTGATGGCAAACACACCAACATAGGTTGTATGTTTATGAATACATTAAAACAGGTTAATGTTACTCATTTAAAATAAACCCACGAGAATTTAGAGGATTGTGTTAGAAATGTATTCCAATTTATTCATTAATGTTACTCCTGACAGAATTAAGAAATCTGATGAAATGTTTTTTTTTGTTTTGTTTTTGGTTTTTCTTGTGTGTGTTTTTACGACGTAGATTTCCCTTTGTTTAAGAAGTCCATCATCTGCTTTCAGGTACAATGTTATGTCCCACGGCGTGTTTAGACACATCCCACAGAAATTTAAACTTCCAGTACTTCACATGTTCATGGTTTTGAGCAAGTTTTACTTATTAATATATTACACCTGTAGAACAGGATAAAAAAAACAGAAAATAGAGGAAGGTAGAGACAGCAAGAGCAAAAGAGAAACAAAACACCTCCGAGAAACCCACCTATATATTGGGTGGTATTCAAGATGAATGTATGCATTCAGTTTTTCATTGCTTAACTCTCGTTGTTTATTTATTTATTTATTTATTTATCTATTTATTTGTTAATTTATTCATTTATTTATTCATTTATTTATTTATTTATTTGTTTATTTATTTATTTATTTGTTTATTTATCTATTTATTTATTTATTTATTTATTTATCTATCTATCTATCTATTTATTTATTTATTTATTTATTTATTTATTTATTTATTTATTTATTTATTTATTTATTTATTTATTTATTTATTTATTTATTTATTTATTTATTTATTTATTTATTTATTTATTTATTTATTTATTTACGATTTTCTTCTATAAATGCGGAGCAATTACTGTATTATGATAGACTGATAAAACTTAGTATCCAAGTCTATAGAAGTTCAGAAAATAAACATTTTTAAACACAAAAACCGCAATAAATTCGTTCTTTTTCCGCATTGTCATTACCTTTTTAATTATTGTGTAATAACTAATACATGCTAGTGAAAATGAAAACAAGTGTGCTATTTTTTGATAAATCTCTCATATAATATTTATTTCAAGTAAGAGTGTTTAAACGCTTGTTTTCCTGACTGATGTAATCGGGCACAATTTGTGTTGACCGACTGGAAAGCTTTCTATCAAGTTATAAAACGTGTTTAGTGTCTGCTGTTTTCTAAGCGATTCTCTGAATGATATTATTGTCTATAATATCTCTGTTGAGATGTTGGCTGATTTTTAAAATAATCTTGTTATTCTACTTTGTTGTCTGTGTTCAATATTCAATATCGAATACGGATCCCGTCGAAATGGTTCTCGTATGGGCTGCACTCGTCTGTGCCTAAAACGAGAGTCTTAATGTGATAAAGATACTTAATGAGAAAAAAACCTACGTATTATTTAATAGTTCGAATTATGCCAATGTATCAAAATAAAAATGATCTGTATTTTATTGTGAGTAAGATTTAAGAATTTTATATAATTTTATTTTTAACTAAAAATTCCTCCATTTGAATGGAGTTCATCGCCTATTTTCATAAAGAGCAAGAGGGCTAAAATCCACGCAACTTTAAAAATTGTATATGTGGTGAACCTGCTGGAAAAAAAGAGATAGAAAAGAATAAATTTGCAACGCAAGGGGCTTTTTGTCTAGGTTGTGAACAAAGCCTTTAATTCGCTGAAACTGCCAAACAATCAAAGCTACAGCAGTAACATTTGGTATACTTGCTAATTACATCACCATTAATATATGGTATACATTTTAGAAAACATGCCTTTCTTAGCCTAGAATTTCAAGATTTCACTCTTGGGTGCCGGTAGCTTAAAATATTGAAATATTAGAATCTATTTTTCAGTGTTGCCTAAGTAATATATTAGTAGAAGCTTTTCAGTCGGTCAACACGAGTGTGTCTAATTAGATTTGGCGGAGAGTTACAATTAATTTCCTAGTCCCCAAAATAAATTGCTTGAATTATTTATGCATTTAATAAAACACTTCTTATTCACAATAATAACCCCCCCCCCATTTGTGTGAAAAGTGTTTTATAAAGTGTGGAAATAACTCATGTTTTTTATTTTATCTTACACACATTAATAAGCCACACATTTGTATGAGGAGTGTTCTATTAAGTGTGCAAATAATTCATGTATTTTATTTATCTTAAACACATTAATAAACCCCCTTTTGTGTGAGACGTGTAGAAATGATTTATGTAATTATTTCAGGCACTAGTATATTAATCTTTAATTCCCACCTAATCTTATTGTTGGGCACACTCGTCTTGACAGACTGATTCTACTAATGGATAACTTAAAATAATCACTATAACTTCAACTCGAACTGTTGAAATATTCTAGATAATTTCAAAAATACTCATTACGTTACCTATTTAATTGAGGGCATATAACCTTGTTGCTCAGCTTCTTAAGACAATAACAATCATCTTCATCATCATCATACGCATTTAACCATTTCCAGGACCAATCCAGAGTAATGTCACTGTTTCGTGTCATTGGCAGCCAAGAGGGACAAGGACCAGTTATAATTGGAGCTGGAAACAATGGGCAAGGAGAACAAATTTGGGTGAAGCCTTATCTCGTGACCCGACCTGAGAGGTCTTACTCTCCACCACCGCCGTGATCTACAGCTTTAAATTATCTCCTAGGGAAAGACGAGCAGACTCCCTTCATTTAAGTAACGTCTACAGAATGATCAATGGATCTTACGTTCCCCATATTTCTTCTCAGAGATTCCACTTTCTCAAGACTCTTACTTACACCATGACATTCCACAAATGAAAGGGCCGACGGCAAGTTTAAGACAACCCCACTCCATTGACTTTTCTATTAGCTCTAGGTCAACAGAAGACAGAAAGTCTCCAGTCCTATAAAAAACTTTTCGCATATTTTTCAATATCTTAGCCAGACAATCTAGTTTGAGGTAAACCAACCGCGAAACACACGCCTATAAAAGGGTGAGATGATGAGGTTGCACCAGACTTCGCAGACAAGTGGCTTCAAACTTCGCCATTGGCCATCTTTGAAATGGCTTCCCGCGTTTCTAATTTCCAGCTCCAGGAAATCTCTGGACGGTATTAAATGTTCAAAAAACGATTGCCGCTGACCTTGGCTGCGCTAGCGTTTGTTAATTGTATCAGCTGGGGACTTGCAGAACGAGGAGGAGACACAACGATGACGGAGTACAATGTCCACAATGAAGCACTTCCGTTCGTGAATACTGTGGATAAATGAGAGGTTTCACACATAACTACCACCACAGAAGAGTAGCACAGCAGAAGGTCTGTGTAGTTGACTTTGCCGCTAGTTGTGGCCACAAAAAGTAGCATTGCTCGTTGCATTACCAGGAACTCAATTGTTGGTTTCAGACGAGGCTGCAGTCACGCCACTAATTTAGTGAGGCTTAAGTAGCGTTACGATAGTGCTCCTAACGGACGAATCTTTGGACCACCCTCTCTTAACTCCAAATGTACAGTATATGTAGGCCTATCAATCTTCTTGACTTGTGTGTTCTTCAAATACGAATAGGTGCCATTTACGCTAGAAGACTTTTCCCATACAATGTTAGTAATACGATTTAAAATGATCTGTTTAAACTTAGACCTGAAATTTTGAAGTTCTTTTGTTAGTATTTTTCTTATCCACAACTATAGAGCGTCCAGGGTTAAGAAAAAACTACAGGCCTTATGAGCTAGCCGCACTCCGCATTTGCCATATCTCCTCGCACACCACCGCCGAACACTCGATGTGAAGTACAGTTATGACATAAAATTATACTTCGCCTAGTGCAGGTGTTTTAGTGACTGAAATAAGTTAGATAATAATACTAATAATAATAATAATAAAACATGACCAACTCGTGGTGTAGCGGCTATCATTCTTGACTGTCTCTCCGGAGTTCCGAGTTCGATTCCCAACTCAGCCAAGAACATTAATTCTAGTCTGAGTACTGGAACGGAGTACACAGCCTCGTGAGGCAAAACTGAGAAGAGGTGGGTTCGATTCCCACTTCAGCCATCTTGGAAGTGGTTTCCCCACTTCTACTCCAGGCTAATGCCGGGATGGTTCCTAACTTAAGGCCATAAGCCCCCATTCCCAGTACTCATCTGAATTACAGATGCACGCCACTACATACACCACAATGACATAGGTTATCAGGTAATATGAACCCATACTTGAGTTTATTTAATCGTATGGTAATTTATACAATATACAATTATATATAACAAGGTAATATTCAAACTTTAGAGTTCATCCTTCTCAACCATTCGGTTATATCGGGTGTGAGAGCGAACAAATCGTCAGGAATGCCAGGGTACGAATAAAGAGGACAGCGTTGGACCAGATGTTCGATCGTCTGTTCTTCCAGGTTACACTCACACATTGGTGAGCTGATCCAGCCCCACTTGTACCAGAAATACTGTAATTGCAGCAACCATGTCCAGTCCTCAGCCTGTTGATGCGGCACCAGAAGTTCCTCGGTAAGTCAAAGCCGTTTACTTCAGTACATCGGGTTTAATGAGCCCCTCAAATGAGACAACAAATAATACATGAACAAATAATCACATGTGTGTCCAGAACCCGAAGCGAATCCCCTGCTTGTATCGCTTTGTTCCTTATCAGCAGGGGTCAGAGCGCTGAGGTAATTAGTTTCCGGAAACATTTCACAACGAAGACAAATACTGTATGGCTATAACTAGGGCTCGGATTTTTAGGTGCTAAAAGTCAGGAAAACATTTACTTTTTATGTATTAAAAATACCTGAAATATGTGACAAAGAATATTGAATTACAATTTAGTTTATTAATGTGAATATAAACAATATGCAGTACTCATGAATGCAATTTATTCTATGTCTCACTGACTGCTGAAGCATTACGATACAAAACGAGATACATCTTCAGATTGTCCATCACAAATGACCGACGATTATCGCGAAACACTTATTCTTAAGGCGCGAAACTGCGGCAATATGTTTCTTGCCCTTGAGGTGTTGTGCAACTTGAGATCGCTCTTCAGCCTTGATTGATTTCCCACATGGTTGGCAGAACAGAACACCCCTATCAGAAGTAAAATTATCGTTAAATACTGCAACAGATGATAACTTGTAGTTGTATTTACTTTAGGCATCGTAGAACTGCCTTACAATTCACAGTGCCAGAAATGAACAGCATTTGAGTGACACTTGTTCCAGGTAGCTGGGGGGAGGGGGAGGTCTAGCACGTGGTGCAATATGGCTATGGACCAGGAAATCCCCGGCATCCACAGTGAGTGGCACAGGGCGACAAGTTAAGAATAACAGAGTTGCAAGATGGCATACGCTCTGCATGAAGATTAGATAGGTTCTTCCCCGTTGAAGAAACACATAACACAAATGCAATAAACTGAAAGATCTAGCATACTGTGCCCGTTTAGACCGGAGTCCGCACGACCACATATGCATTTTACCAAGAATCAGTCAGCACGAGAGTCAAAATATCCCGGGGCGCCAGATGGGTTAAAGCTAATCGCAAAAACATCATAAAAAAATGCTTTACTGATTTTTGGCTCAATGCAACAGTAAGGATAGAAGGAGATTCAACTGGGCATAACACATCATGTAAAATTATCTCGTTTTATTCTGAATTTAAAATTGACTGCATAAATAAAATGCTCAAAGCAGCATCATTCATGTGTGGCGACCCACATTACTATTTACACAATGTACAGAAATTTTCCAACACATTGGACAATTATCTTTGGAGACACAAGTCTGATTATCCGTCCTGTAGACTGTGTTCCAAAATTATATCCATTATTTATGATTAAATCCAGTTCAAATTTAATTGTCTTTACTGGAAATACTGTAGTTCACTGGTTGAATTTTTACATAATATTAACACTCGTAGAATAATTGTTCATAGAATTTTTAACTTTCACTTATTTTTCCAGTTTCAAAAAAATAAATATTGTCAAAAAATATTATTATCTCTGAATCAACACAAATTATGTACACATATTAATAACAACATCTGAAAAGTATTTGACCTTTGAGCATAGCATCGAAAAACTGTGCGAAGCACAACAAAATTAATTGTTCTTCTGACATTAAACGTTTCGAGAAGTGACTCGATTATGAACTTCAAGTTCCTAACAAAACATATGATTTCTGAATCATCAACTTGATCAATAAATTGTTGGACCATTCAACTATTCGATTTTCCACTTGGAATCATTATTAAGAAAAATATTTATATTTGTGGCCATTTTAGTAACTTTCACAACTTGCAATTCTTTAACAGAATGCGGAAATAAGAATTGTAGCTTCATAATAAATTCATTTAGTTCATGACACTAGGATTGAAAACATCCTTCAAATTATTCGTGGTTATAGAATTATTTTTAATTGGCAGTGGCCCATTCTATTATTTTTATAAGAACACAATATTCCAACAACAACGGCAAAGGTCTTCCTCTGAAGAAGAATAAAATACTATCATGACAAATCCGGGTTCTAGCAAAATCAAAGTCTTAATGGAATCCGTAAACATGGTTGAAATAAGAACTGATGGTTTTTAAGAAATAACCTTAGGGTCATTCATACGACGCAATGTGTAGTTCCAATACTCCTTCTTTAACACTGAGTCATCGAACCTGCTATTTGATTGATGCTCAAATAAAAACCTCCTCATTCCTGCGACTTAAACATGCGCACCTGGGAATGGCATTTCAACTACTCCACATACATAAATTTTCTTCCCAAAATTTATACAATAAATCAAGCCTCTGCTTGTTATCAACACTGGAAGATTTATAAACTTACAAGTTTATTTTATTTTACCATTCAGTTCAACCCGTGAAGTTACCATACTTATGATAATCTCTATTTCACTTTCGAATGTGTATTTACGTCATGATTTTATATAAATACAAAAATATCCTAATTGATACAAATATCATTTGCTTCCCGTTTCATGCCTCTCCGTGTTATCTGAAAAATATACTTTGCTCATGGCAAATATTAACTGTTCAACCAGAACTGTAATGTTGGTTGAATGCGGGCTTGCGCTAACCACTCTCCTTCGGAAAATCACCTGTTCCAAACTAGAAATGATTAAACTACTTCATAAGCTCTCTCTCAATGAATGTGATTATTAGAAAATATAAGATCCAAGAATTATTTAGAAAATTTATGAAAATCATTATTATTCTTATTAGTGGATTATTATTATTATTATTATTATTATTATTATTATTATTATTATTATTATTATTATTATTATTATTATTATTATTAGTTATATTATTGTAAATGTGTTTAATTATTATTTCATTATGTGAGAATCCACATGTTCGATTCTTCGAATATGGATAAAATATCCATTTCTCAACAAAAATAATTATGAACTTTTACAGTTACATCGGCTGATTACCGTGATTATCAAAAAATATGAAACATTCAAATAAATGCTCGTTCTGCTCGGTCATCGATCCTAAACTGTTCTGAGTGCTGAAAATACTCAGAATAACTCTAATATGTCTTGCGTAAATCATTGCAAGATTTAAATACGAAGAAAAACAAATGTGTTGGTCATCTGCAGAAAATGAGTTTGTTCCAATTAGCTAGGCATAATATAAAGTCAAAATGTGGCTTACATTTCTCATTGGTCTTGAAGCGTAGTGAACCTGGTCTGTACCAGATTTATCCAGATACATGCCCTATCGGACACGCACGTCTAATCCTTGTATCGGCCGCCATTATATACCCACAATCTGTCTAACACGACATAGTGGAAATATTTCTTGAAGTTTGAAGTAACTGCTGATCCATTTTAATATTGGCTTCAATTAAATCCATAGCCTTTCGCTTAAATGGGGTCAGATCCAAGTGATCTATTCTCAAATATGTCAGTTGTAACATAACTCACGGTAATCTTTTCAGTACAAGAAAACACTGACAGTCTAAACCAATCAACGGCTGTTCTGAAGATCGTTCCCTGGGCATGGCTTATCACCATCTATCATGCGCGAAGCAACATATAGTTTCCTTCGTCGGCTAATGAACAACACCGTGATAGACTGGCCTTCAATATACTGATAGATCGGAGTGGTTATTAAGTTACAATTTATGAAACTGACTAATTAGACTAAAATATCCAAGTATTAAATTATTATTACTGGACTGTGACAAAGTACTTTCTAGACAAAGTCTAGCATATGTCCATATAGAAAAAAGTATTTCACCAGTGTCCGTAGAAAAATAACAATCACCTTAGTGATTCTCTCTGCCGGAAACTTACTATGCTCCACATGTATCGTAGCACTTTTGTGACTATCACAATTTAAAGATATCTTCTGCGTATATCCGGCAACCATGTGCCTTGGCTCAACGTGGCAGCAGCACCTTGTCATGCAAGAGCTTGGTTCGAAGTGAGCTGATGTTGCTTGGGCCGGCCGGCTTTTATTCAAAACGGTCAGGTCCACGCTGAATCACGCTGAAATATGGAAATCCTCATATCTCTGGTATCCCTGGTCCGATTTACTTGATACTAAGTGCATTCTCTTTCATTTGGCCGTGCCAGTAATCTGATCCAAGTCTCAAGTCTCTACTCCATGGCTAACTATTTAATCAACAAATAGTCTCGACCTCTGCTACTACTCGCTACGTCACTTGACATGCTCTTGGCTGCATAAAGTTTCCATTCCCTTCTAGAAGTAATGGAGCGCGATATTCAAATATCTCAACTTTCAAAAGCGGCTGTAGCCTTTCCCTTGATATCTAGGTGTCTGAATCTTGGAATACCCATTCCTAGAGTTGGGCACAATACGGACTTTAAAAAATATAAATATTGCATTTTATGTGCCAATAAGAGAAAAGCAGGTATTTATGTATTTATAGAAAAAAATGCTTAAAATATGTATTCACATACAAAAATATTTATTTACCTAAAATTCGGAGCCCTAGCTATAACATAGAAGTACCGTTAACAGATTGATTCGTGAGTGACAACTGGACCTTCTTTCACCAGCTGGCTATAAATATCGTACCTGGAGTAATGTTAATCCACTCATAACAGATGAGAGATGGGTAATTTTGATGGCAACAGTCAATAATTCTTCCTACGCAACGTAACGTAACGTAAAGAAAGCCGAATGTCCTATTTGTATGAATAGCACCTTACCGACAAATACGAGTATAAATTTAATAACTTTAAAAATAATTTTTAAATAAATTCATCTACTTAGCCTACATCATCAGGGGTGCCATGTTCATCTATTCCATTTCCACACTGCCTGAAGAATCTTCATCTGAAGAGTCACCGAGACGGGCGATGATTGGTTCGATGTCATATTGAATTTCATCAGCCTTCCACATATCGCCTTCAATTTTCTTAACATGGTTTACGTAGATCCTCCAGTTATCAGGTGTAACGCAAGCTAAACCTTCCTTAATTAACCTTTTCATTTCTTTCACTTTGAAGTCCGTATTGTGTAAGCTCACGTGATGTTTTGCCTGAGCCCATACGAGTTCAATGGGGGTATAATTCGAAGTGGTAGTGGGGCAGTCAAAATACCGTGTGTCCTGTTTCTAAGGCAATTTCATATATCTTGTACTTATCGTATTTTCCCTTTACCAAAGCAATAATGTCCATTAAGTCTTTCTTCAACATGTAATCTTCGTACTGAATATGATGCTCGGTCATGTAATTTTTTTCAGGTTTATGGAATAACCCATCTCATTTGGGTACAATAGTGTTGACCAACTGAAAAGCATCAAACTTTCGTTAACTAAAGCAACACTGAAAATGTCTTCAAACACCATAATACTCTGAAGATAGCTATTCTCAGTACCCGAAAAAACTTAGAGACCATTTGGTTTAAAAACAACTGAGTTAAGTGTTCCTGAATAAATCCATGTTAGTAATTTCTGAACTATCTTTTCTTACAACTTGTATTAATTTTCTATTTTCTAACCTCAAAATATCATCATATGGTTATCATGCAGTTCAGAGTAAGTTAAGTTTTGCACGTTACAAAAATCTTCGACATCGCCTTCCCAAAAAAACGAGAAAATGCCTGCCAATGTACACAATTCACATATTCAATATTACACAGTATCCACCCCGACATTGGCTTGGACTAGAAGTGGGAAACCACAGAAAGCCACTTCCAGGATGATTGTGGTAGAAATAAACCCGCCCCCACCTCCCTCTTCTCAGTTTTGCCCAACTAGACTGTTACTCAACTGATATGAACTTACTTTAATATGAGCTACAGTCTTAAGTCACTTCTGTTATTACAAAGACAATTGTTTATGAAGAAAGATATACCTTTGTCTTTACACCCACACATTATATTATGATCCTCACCCCTAGGCTATACGGTGAGACACATTTTCACATTCAAAGGCAGAGATAAGGGCTGTTAACGCCAAACAGCAAAGTTTCATATCTGCTCCCGCTTGACTTACATAAAAGCTCTTCTACACACTTCTGAAAGTCCTCAAAGTACCCGTCTAATGCGAGTTCTTTTATTACTTTAGACAGCAGAGATGGTTTCATCACGATATTATCAAGAAGGATCTGAGGGAATTCTACCTATACTGTTGGTATACCATCAAGGATTTCCGTCTGTCCATCCATTTATTTATTTATTTATTTATTTATTTATTTATTTATTTGTTTATTTATTTAATTATTTATTTATTGATGTGTAACATCTTTCCGCTCGGTTACTGGATAGTTTTGTGGGAGTGATTTTGAAAATTGGGGACGGAAGTGAATCGGGCGGAAGTGGATCGAACGGAAGTGGATCGGACGGAAGTGAAGACGCATTGCCAGCTGGATGTACAATTGAAAATGTGTGTATTGGAAACAAGGCAGTGTGTGCTCTGTAGCGCGAGAATGTTATGGCAATACAGTGGGCAGTGCATTTAGCAGGCACTGGTTTGACGAGCACAGTGGTAAATGTTTCACCGACTTTCATTTGTCATTGAGCAGTTTATGAAGCTTCACGTTCAAGGTTGAATATCACATGAGGTAGGACAAAGACGACAAATGGCATTTAATTAAGCGGCATTATTGTCAAGCTGTGGGTGAGTAGTCAAATATTAAATGCATAACAGAATGTTGTTATATGAGTGGAATAAAAGCTGTATTTTCATCATATGTGAGGCTAGGTCATTTCATGATTGTAGGAAGCCATGTTTGATTGTTTACGACGAACTGTATGAGAGCCTCGAGAATAATGAATGTTATAGTCACTGAGGAATGTGCTCACAGTATTTGAGAGTACTGTCGACGTTGTGTGTCACTTTGTTATTATGAATTATTAATGTAAAAGGAAGGAAGGAAGCTTGTAGTTTTGCGTGTCCCTTAATATCACGATCATGATCCACGGTATCTCCCTTTTACGTGGAATGCGAACCACAGGACATGGCTTTACAATTTGAAAATCTCACATGTATTGACCGGGAATCAAACACGGTCTACCTTGGTGAGAGACTAACAGCTTGACCGCTGCGCCACAAATGTGACAGTAGCATATCTCCAATTCAATCTATACATTCATCATAGTACCAGTATGAAAATGGAGTGTAAATTAACATTTTAAGAATGTCCAAGCTGTGTAGTATACGAGTAGGATAACATGTCAGATGTTACACATCATATGCGACTACTGTAAGGCTCGTATCTTTTTGTTATTTTATTTATTTATTTATTTATTTACTTATTTATTTATTTATTTTATTTATTTACTTGTGAAAAGTCTCAGTCTCTCCTGTTGAATGCCTGTGTTGTTTTATATATTTTTGTTTTATGCTCTTATTGTAAGTACTGAGTCTAAATGGCCTGTTAATGATGATTCGTTTGATTATTTATGTATTTATTTATTTATTCGTTTGATTATTTATTTAATTAATTAATTAATTAATTAATTAATTAATTAATTATTTATGTATTTATTTATTTATTTTTATTTTATTTTTATTTTATTTTTATTTATTTTTATTTATTTATTCCTTCATTCATTCATTCATTCATTCATTTATTTAATTCAGTAACTAGGCATATTTGTTCGCATGTTCCTTTCTTTCTTTCTATCTTTCTTTCATTCTTTCTTTCTTTCTTTTCTTTCTTCCTTTCTTTCTTTTTCTTTCTTTCTTTCTTTCTTTCTTTCTTTCTTTCTTTCTTTCTTTGGGGCCGATAACCTAGATGTTAGGCCCCTTAAAACAACAATTATCATCATCATCATCATTTCTTTCTTTGCGCTTTGTTTGTTTGTACCTGCGTCATCGTGGTCTACGAGGAGATTAAATTAAGCATTACATAACCAGTAAAGATAAGAGAGTCCTCTATAGAGAAACCCCGGTCTTTAGTCAGTTTATGATAAATATGATGTGCGATTAACGCTTGACAGGATACTACCGGGATAACTTGCTATCCCTTGCTAATGTTCAACAATTACTTGATATCATCATTATTGAAAGCGGAAAGTAACCTATCTGTGCTGAGATTTTGACTCATCAGCATGACAACAGAGTTATAGTAGAGATTACCAACTGTAAGTCACGCCAGGAGGTACCTCGTCAAGAGTACAATATTGCTCGTTCACACGGAATTGACGAGGGATTGTGGTAACAGCCAGTCTCAAGTTCTCAGACTTCCTGATTAGGAAATGTTGGCATGATGCAAGTCTCATTTCCTTACGTTTCATATTATTAATAATACCGGTATTAATAATAATCGAAATTAAAATACTTGTTTGGCCTACTTGGCCAAACGGTTTGCTTTACATTGAACAAGCACTGAAGGAAATTGGAGAGAAATTTAAAGTGGGAGTGAAGATTCAAGGAGAAATAATTTCTACTCTGAGATTTGCTGATGACATCGTCATCTTGGCCGACACGCCTGAGGATTTGAATGAGTTTTTGAATGGTATGGACTCCGTCTTGAAATAATTCATTAAAAAAAGTCAACCCCTGGCACTATCCAGCCCGTGACGGGCTAAGGCCGACCAAGTGACCGCTGCCCAGCCATTTGGCCTGCAGATATTGGGGTGACGCGTGATCAGCGCGTCGGGTCCCCTCGGCCGTTAATCTTGGTATTCGTGATCGGGGCGAAGTCTCACTGTCAGACAGCTACTCAATTGTCCTCACGAGGCAGAGTACACCCCGTTCCAAACCTCACGTCAGTTTTAAAATCCCTGACGGAGCCGGGGATCGAACCCGGGGCCTCCGGGTGAGAGACAGGCGCGCTACCCCAATACCACGGGGTCGGCACAAAATAATTCATGATGAAAATTAATAAATTTAAAAAAAATTGGAATGCAGCCGCAATAAATCAGAAACCTCTATGGACAACAAATTGGCAGGGGAAAAACTAAAGGAAGTAGGAGACTTCTGTTACTTAGGAAGCAAAACAACCAGTGATGGACGAAGCAAAGCGGATATAAAAAGTAGGTTGGCTCAGGCAAGGAAAGCATTTCTACAGAAAAGGAATCTGTTGACATCGAATATAGATGTTGGTATTAGGAAGACATTTTTGAAAACATTTGTCTGGAGCGTCGCACTATATGGAAGTGAAACGTGGACTATTAGTGCAGCAGAAAAGAGGAGAATTGAAGCGTTTGAAATGTGGTGTTACAGGAGAATGGTTAAGATCAGCTGGGTAGACAGGGTTACAAACGAAGAGGTATTAAGACGAGTGGGAGAGGAGAGATGTTTCTGGCGACTGCTAATGAAGAGAAGAGATAGGTTGGTAGGACACATACTAAGACACCCAGGAATAGCAAGCTTAGATATGGAAGGAAGGGTCGAGGACAAGGACTATAGGGGTAGACCAAGGTTAGAATATGTTAAACTGATTGCCTCGGATGTAGGGTGTGGTAGCTATGTAGAGATGAAGCGATTAGCTCAGGACAGGGAGGCATGGGGAGCTGCATCAAACCAGTCAAAAGACTGAAGACTCAAACAACAACGTTAGTTAGTTATTGTTTTAAGGGAAGGAACAGCGAAGACATCTGCTCCTTTGCTCTTACAGGTCCAAACAGGTTGTCTTTCTTGGTCCGAAATGGCGATAAATAGTGATCATTGGTCCAAACAGGATGTGATAATGATTATGATGTTAATTCTTGTTTTAAGGGGCCTAACATCTAGGTTATTGCCCCCTAACGATATTTTGCTAGTGAAAAAATGATTGATTTAGGCATAAAAACTACCCACAACTAACTACTGACTTACATCACAGGGAAAAGTAATGTCTTCAACCCTCAAAGAATGAGGACAAATGAACTTGGAAGGAAAATGAGCCTTGAAAGGCAGATAGGAAAGGTAAAGAGGAGAGGTTCCGACTTAGAGACACTAGAGAAAGGTGGAAAACTCGGACCGAGCTCAGGAAATCCTAGGGATCGCTAACTTCCGAACTCACCAGCCGTGAGCCCTTGACGAGTGGCATTGTTCAGGGTGTACCAGAAGTGGTGGAGCTACACACACCCTGCCTCCTTTAGGGCCTAGAGCAGAAAGCAGGAGATATCATGAAAATAAGAGAAGAGGTCTGACCCCTCGAAGAATGAGAGATCAGGAAAGATTAGACAAGGACCAATTAAGGCGGGAAAGTGAAAGACTCCCTAGGCCTCGGATACCCTAATGCCGTCGGGTACAAGAGATGACCAAGGGAGGTCAACAGGAAAGATGACAGTGATAAGCCCTGAACAAGTAAGTGGAAGCAATGCCGGACTAAGCTGCAGTCCCGTGGTCACCAATCCACTTCCCACTAGTCGGAAGCCCCTGGGAGGGCAAACAGGATGTGATCGTAATAGTACAGTAGTAGAGGTATTGATCATTTTCATTATGATTCTTAGAGACAGATAACCTTGATGTTCCACCCCTACATTTTAAAATTGCATATTGTCTTTCCTGCCCTGATACTCTCTCTTTCTTTCCATAGTAACCCCAGCCAGAACAACGGGTTAAACTAGGCTGACAAGGGGAGGATACGATGCATGGGTCACCGATTCGAATCATCTTTAGTACACTTGTAGGGCATGACCAGGCGTATACCAGGTGCAAGTAGTAAGGTGCGCTTCTCAGCCGTTTCCGATAAAATAATTAATTGCAATTGCAGTGCGGCGTCCATGTGCGTTGTACGCTAGCAAGAATCCAACGAGCGCGTGGTGCAGCGGTATGAGCCCTGCTTCATAAGCGCGTGATCGCTGGATCGAATCCAACGGGTGAGCCGTTGAAGTGTGTTGGTTTTTTTTTTTTTTACCATTGGCAACAATACGCATGGCTTGAGTCATTGCTTGCGGGCTGATGGTTCACAGAGGTGCAATGAACGGAACAGACTACGCCTTCAATGTATACCGGTACTGGTTCGGCCACTGTCTTGGCAAACCAGTTTTGTGTATCCCTATTTGTTTCCACTCTGTGTGGTTGTACATATCTTTATTATTTGTCTTCATTGTATTTATTCATTGTCAAGTTTGTTTTGTTTATGTTGGTTAGTCGTCATGATTCATTTGTTTTGATTACATGTTGTATTCCCACTGCCGGTGTTTCCAGTGGGATATTTTTGCTTAGAAGGTATTTTGGTATTCTAAGTTGGCCACTTTGATTCTTCTTCTTTCTCTTTGTATTCTCTTTGACTTGTCTTTGAACTCTCTGCTGTGATTGGCTGCTTTCAGCCTATCAGAGGCCTCCTTGCTGTTTGTAGTGACCAATCACGTTTTTCCTCTTCGTTCTTTAAGCTTGTAGCCATGACTAAATGTTGTGCTTTGACACTGGTTGTGATCTATCGACGAATATCCAGTTAATCACTTCTATAATTGGTGCTATCTTCAAAGTAGACGTGCTTAGTGATCATGTCCTTGCACATGATTCATATTTTGTTAGGGCAGTGACATTTTGGTGATTTTTGGTCTCATCAGACCATGCTTGTTATCGCTACGCGACATGTTGACGAATCCTTCAATCCGCGGTGTCGGATAGTTTGTTGTAACATGTTTAATTCTGATCTTCATCTACTGCCTAACAATTTGTCATCACACGTACGAATAATGATTTTGTTTCGTGTGATAAGTAATTCATCGTTTGTCTTGAGGCATGTGCTACAAGACCATGCACTATCTTCCTGCACCATCACTGAAATGGAGGTTGACACTGGACTCAACTACTTTACTATTGTGACAATACCGTGCGATTGGCATATCCCGGTATTTGTATGACATCAACTACTTTGACTTCCTGCGTTTCATACATAATTTGTTTAATTAACAATTCATTTTGGGCTTACGGTATCGGCACATCACTGTAAGTCAGTCCTGGTTCGACGACACATTCTCGTTCCATGCGACCTGTTTTTCATTATTTGTTGCAACTCCACTTGTGTTGCATATTTAAACTATACCATTCTTTGGAACCACCTTGTATTGCATGCCGCTCCTTGATGTACTGATCTGCAGCTACGTTCAAGACAATTTATGTGTTTTAGGCTCAAGCCTTACGTGTGTTAATTCCATGCGAGTGTTTCTTCAATTGTGTAAATTTGTGCCAGTGTTTCTCATATATTTGTGTGCCATCTTTGAATATTTACTTTATGTGCCACCTATTTGATAATATATCTTATTATTAGTTATTGTTTGTGTTGTGTCCTTTATGCCTTCCTGGACCTCCTTACTTGGTGACAGTGATATTGTCTGGTCCTCCACATGTTTGCTAAATTGTTATGCGACCTTTTGTAAAGTCAACCCCTTTTATCATTACATCTTTATCTAATGCTTTGGCCAACAAACCCTTATACATGTCCGCTATTACCAGAATACTCTAGGTGGGTTGTTGACTTCCCGCGTTGGTCATTACAGGTACATATAATAGAATACACTTGACCGTGTATAATCCTAATGTAGCCTACATGCAATGTTTACAACAACAACAACAACAACAACAACAACAACAACAAAAACACAACACACTGCAAAAGCTCCCCGGTGGGATTCGATTAAGCGACCCCGCGCTTACCAAGCAGGGCTCATACCACTGCGCCACGTGCTCGAAGGCTTCTTGCTAGCGTGCAACGCACATAGACGGCGCACTGCAATTGCAATTAAATAATTTCTCGGAAACGGCTGAGAAGCGCACCTTACTACTTGCACCTGGTATACGTCTGGGCATGCCCTACACGTGTATATACTAAAGGTGGTTCAAATCGGTGACCCATGCATCGTATCCTCCCCTTGTAGTCTAGAGTTGCTGCAAGTGTTTCCGATCCACTGCAGAGCTCATAGTGAACAGAATTGTTAACTTGCACGCTTTGTACCAACTCCCTTCCTCCAGAACACAATTATAATAACTTTGCTGAACCGAGACTAAGTCGCTATAAATACCTCAATACAATGAAGATTATTCTGCAGTAACGTCAATAAGGGAAATGACAGTCGCTTCGTTCAGCAAGATGTCGTTACCCTCCTTGGACATTTTGCAAATAAGTGAGGAATAGCCCAACGACCCCAGTTGGTGAGTGATTAAGTTATTTACGTCTTTGTTGCCTGCCAACGACGAATATATACAATCTGCCAGTGGTATGAGTGACACGTGAAACTCGTAGTTGATATCTGGAGTTGAAGTACATGCAGCCCATACGCTACATAGGCTATATTCTACTTACTGTGGCTTTTATCCGCAGGTTTAATTTCACATTTGACGTGTAAACTCTGGTTCACTTTCACACTTGTCTTTTATCATCAGCCGTACTTTCGCATTTGGCGTGTATCGTCCAGTTCAATTCTGCATTTGACGTGTACCTTCAGGTTTCGTTTATCTTTTGGCTTATTTTGCATTTGGCATGTATCCTCTAGTCTACATACTAGTATATGGCATTTATCCTCTAGTTTAGTTTCTCATTCGGCGTTTATCCTCTGGTTCACTTTCATTCCTGACAGTTATCCTCTGGTTCACTTTCATACCTAATGTGTATCCTCTAGTTTGATGTCATATTTGACGTGCATCCTCACGTTCACTATCATACCTGGCGTTTATCCTCTGGTGTGCTTTCGCATTGGTTTACTTTCGCATTTGGAATATATCCTCCGGTTTACTTTGCTTGTGCTAAATATTGCATAACAAATATATCATTCCTCATTCTTTACTACTTGTAGAAAAATTCATAAATCAAGATTTGTGGACTATTTCATGGTCCTATAAATTTAAATCTCTACCTTTCAGAAATTGTGGGGCCCAAATTCTTGACTACAGACTCGTATCCTAAGTACCCAGTGCTTTACAGACGAATAAACTTCATATACAGGATTGAATATATTTATTATTACAATATCTATATCTCAACCTCTTCTCCAAGAAGTATATATCTCAACCTCTTCTCCAAGAAGTATATATCTCAACCTCTTCTCCAAGAAGTATATATCTCAACCTCTTCTCCAAGAAGTATATATCTCAACCTCTTCTCCAAGAAGTATATATCTCAACCTCTTCTCCAAGAAGTATATATCTTTTTGTAACAACTGAAAGCATTAAATATCATACCTTTACCTTTAAAATATAGTCTTTCCATTTAATATGTTGTCTCCAATCGTCTACATTGCTCTCACTTCTAATCATGTTACTGCTGCAATAATGAATAACTGCGTACTGTGTCACTCAGGGGCGTATATAATGGAGGCTCGGGAGGCCCGGGTTCCCCTGAAATTGTTGCCACATATATTATTTGTTTATGAATTAAAACATTTAACACCAATATAATCATGTACTATTGTTACTAAGTGACGTTTGGCAACGTTACAAAGCAAGGCGAAGGTAGAGCGATGTAAACAGTGTGACAATCAGTTTGCTCTGATCTTATGTGTAACAGCATAACCTCTTATTACTCTCCAATGCCTTCGCTCATATGAATGGACCAAGAACAGCAACAAGTGCCATTGAAGCGTGTGACAAAAGTTTTTCCTTAACTTTTATACCCTTATCAAACTTTTGGCAAATTTGCCTCTCTCTGTAGCTACTGGTACTGCCGAACGGAGTTTGAGTTGGTTGAAAACATACTTAAGATATTCTACTCCTGAAAACAGACTCAATGGTCTAGTATTATTATCTATTCACAGAGACATACATCTCACTGACGATGAAGTTATAGACCGATTTGGCAATGCTTCAAGAAACCTTGACTTGATCTATTATAGTGTGAGTTGTAAATCAAAACAGTAATGTTAATTCTTTCCATGTAAATACTATCAAGTGAGCAAAATGATTGTAACCAAACATAAAACATCACAACAAATTGGTTGAAAAAGTGATGCCAGATAGCCTTAAAACTCGTAATTTTGCACCAAATTATAAAAAAGTTCCCCGGACCCCCCTATTCTTTGGGCCTATACCATGCCCCCTAACCCCGCTTGGGCACCCCCCAAAATAAAACTCTATATTCGCCCCTGGTGTCACTACAGTGTATTGTATGTTCCGGTGTTGGGTCGCGGACCTTGGAGCGTGAACCGCGTCTTACTGCTCGTTCTCACCACATCTCCAACTCCTGCAATGTGGGTCCACACCCCTTCTCTCGGTGATCTTGGCCTCTGCATTGAAAGGAAAATAACATTCGATTGTCATCTCAATTTCGCTCGCCGCCTTTGCCTTCTTCTACCAATTCTTTTTTTTTTTTTTTTTTGTATTATTTTCCATTCGGAGACAGTTGCTGACCAGGAAAGAATATTGGCTTCTTGCCAAACTGCAAGCCAAAGATTTCTATCACGCTAAGAAGTAAGAAGGGAGGAAAAGATAGGGTATGGTGGTGCCGCTTTAATATTCTGCTCGGATAGATACTTGTCATTCCTACCGACCACTGCGTCACTAACACTGACACACTAACCCCACGACTAGGATAACTAGGCCGTCTTCCGTGGTCCAGAAGTTCGTATTATTACTTCTGTCTGAACGGTTCTGTGTTCGATCCCATGCATTTGCTCAAAAAAAGAAGTTCTGAGGTTTGGAATGGGTGCAAGCAGCCACGTGAGAATAACTGAGAAGATGTGTGTTTGGAGCACAACTCATCCATGAACACTCGCAAAGTGTCGCACAGATATTGGTATAGTTTTGATGACTATAGAAAGTTCAGCTTAAAACCGTAGTGGATAACATTCTTGGCTGTTACCTCGCAGGCCCGGGTTCGATTCCCGGCTAGGCCAAGAAATTTGATTCTGGTCTGAGTGCTGTAACGGGATACGCTCAGCCTCGTGAGGTATATCTGAGAAGAGTGGGGTTCGATTCCTACCTCGGTGGTATTCCGTGGGTTTCCGCTTCTATTCCGGGCAAATGCCTAGCTAAAGGTCACGGCCACTTCTTACTTAAATCCTACCTCGATTACAACTATGCACATAAGTAATAATATATATCGTATGGCCCCGAGTGCCAGGAGCAAACTTTGTTATTTGCGCCCAGAGAGCAGCTTGCATGTCGATTTTGTCGTTCCTTGGAACGCTATGAAAGTCAAGTAAGTTAGATATCTAAGCTTCTTGGCACTATAGTACATTCTAGTAGAGAAAGCAGGAACTTTGTGCTGGCGGAAAATCCTGAGATTAATTTTGGCATTATGAAGACAGCCTACTGAATTCAAATGGGTTATTTAACATGACAACAATGTATGGCATGCGTGCCATGATTTTTGTTGCCTTTCAAAAATCACTTACCACGGCCAGGAGCGAAGCTGTAAGCTTGTGGTTGGTAATCTGACACGATAACCACTCACCCACCGTGACAAGCTTGCACATTAGTACAGACATTGCAGCAACACACGTTATCAGACTACCCCTACAGACACCCAAGTACACTGGGCTACATGACCAGGAGGTCACAAAACCCCTAAAGAATCAACAACAACTCAGCTGTAAACAATGTTTATTTTACCACTTTTACCTGCCCATAGATATGGATTTAAAGTGATTTTGTTGTTTTTGTTGTTGTTGATTCATTTAGGGGCTTTGCGACTTCGTAGTCATGTATTACCGTGTGAAATCTGTCTGATAACTTGTGTCGTTGTGATGGCTGTACTAGTGTGTAGGCCTATATTTGTATTTGCAGCTAGGATTTGGGTAGGAGGCGGTCGTGGCCTTAATTTAGGTACCATCCCATCATTTTTCTACAATAGAAGTGGGGAAATCAAGTAAATCCACTACTAGTATGGCTGAC
Organism: Meconema thalassinum; assembly: GCA_946902985.2. Lineage (NCBI taxonomy): Eukaryota > Metazoa > Arthropoda > Insecta > Orthoptera > Tettigoniidae > Meconema > Meconema thalassinum. The sequence continues at coordinate 98,671,389 of OX336396.1, read as the reverse complement.
GTGGGAATCAAAGCCACCTCTTCTCAGTTCTTCCTTACGAGGCTGATTGTACCCCATTCCAGCCCTAGGACTAGAAAAGAAATTTCTTGGCACAACCGAGTATCGAACTCGTACCTCCAAGATGTCAGTTAAGAAGTTCTAAAGTTTATATCAGTAAAGTTGCACTAACTGTATACGTTTATCCTGATTGCAAACATATTTTTTTGATTGAGTACAAATGACTCAACAACGTGATAGCATCCCGTGTCAGTACTGAGACAGAGACCATTATCCATCCATTGCTGAAAAATAATCCTGTCGGATTTGCTCGAATTTGAACTCTTAATATAAACATTTGTAGGTCAAGTTCTTTGGCCAAATAAAACCATAAGAAGGTGGGAAAGGAATCTACCTTCCATGGATACAATAGGCTGAATTGGGTATACCAGACGCTGATTTCACTACGGCAAGCGTGTCTTTTTCACCCAGTGCGTCCCCTGTGCATTCATAATTGAGTACAGATTGTTCGATATTAAAATATTCAGCTGAAATTATGACTGTCTTTTGCATAATCTTAAAAAGGCTTGGGCATAATTTCAAATATGTGAGAGATTTGTTGAAATTATTCGGAATCACGCCAGTGCTAGAGATGATCATAGGAGCTGTCTTTACTTGTGCCATGTGGCATCGCTTCCTGATCAGTTATTAATAGGGCTCGGATTTTTAGGTGGTAGAAATCGGGTAAATATTTATTTTTCATGGATTAAAAATACCTGAAATATGTGACAAAAAAGGAAAAATATTTAATTATAATTTAGTTTATTAATGTGAATATAAACAAAATGCAGTATTCACAAATGCAATTTATGCTATGTCTCACTGACTGCTGAAGAATTACAATACACAACGGGATACATCTTCAGGTTGTCCATCACAAATGACTGACGATTATCGCAAAACACTTCTTCTGAAGGCGCGAAACTGCGGCAATATTATGTTTCTTGCCCTCGAGGTGTGGTGTAACTTGAGATCGCTGATCAGGCTTTATTGCTATCCCACATGGTTGGCAAAACAGAACGCCCCCATCAGAAGTAAAATTATCCTTAAATGCTGCAACATACTGCTGCAGACGATAACTTGTAGTTGCTTTTACTTTAGGCAACGTAGAACTGCTTTACACTTCACAGTGCCAGAAATGAACTACATGAGTGACACTGGTTCCAGGTAGCTGGGGGGAGGGAGAGGTTTAGCAGGTGGTGCAATATGGCTATGGACAAGGAAATCCCCGGCTTCCACAGTGAGTGGGACGGGGCGACACGATAAAAAAAACACAGCTGCAAGCTGACATACGCTCTGCATGAAGATAAGATAACTCACAGGTTCTTCCCTGTTGAAGTAACACAGAACAAAGTGCAATGAACTGAAAGATCTAGCACACTGATTTAAAAATTATAAATATTAGGTATTTCTATGTGCTAATAAGTGAAAAGCGGTAATTTATGTAATTATAGAAGAAATGTTTAAAATATGTATTTTCATAAAAAATATTTATTTACCTTAAATCCGAGCCCTAGTTATTAATATTACAATTTTAGTTACAGCCTGGTTCGGGCTTAGGAAGGTCCCATCTGTACTGTATTACGCTAAACATACTATAAACGAAATTCACATCACACATCATACAGTACATATCTGGCTTGTGCTCCTCACGGGCCTCCTTCATTTGTTGAATGACCTTACAATAAGCTGGCATCACATTCATCGTTCAGTCTTCCTGCATGGCAAACTGAAGTGTTTTCTCCAAGGAACTTCCTCACAATATGGCATGTGCTTAACAAAAGTGCCTTCAGCAGCTTATTGTACTGCACTGTATATCAGGGGATGCAGATTTAATACTGGCAGACTATTGGTCGTAACTCCCAGACAAGATACTACTACTAGAATTGTAGTCACGACGCAAGTTTCCACATGTACTCTATTGTTCACTGTTCACTGTTCACTGTTCACTGTTCACTGTTCATTGTTCATTGTTCATTGTTCATTGTTCATTGTTCATTGTTCATTGATCATTGTTCATTGATCATTGTTCATTGATCATTGATCATTGATCATTGATCATTGTTCATTGTTCATTGTTCATTGATCATTGATCATTGATCATTGTTCATTGTTCATTGTTCATTGTTCATTGTTTATTGTTTATTGTTCATTGTTCATTGTTCATTGTTCATTGTTCATTGTTCATTGTTCATTGTTCATTGTTCATTGTTTATTGTCCATTGTTTATTGTTTATTGTTTATTGTTTATTGTTTATTGTTCATTGTTCATTGTTTATTCTTTATTGTTTATTGTTTTCGTTGTTCATTGTTCATTGTTTATTCTTTATTGTTTATTGTTTATTGTTCATTGTTCATTGTTCATTGTTCATTGTTCATTGTTTATTCTTTATTGTTTATTGTTTATTGTTTATTGTTCATTGTTCATTGTTCATTGTTTATTCTTTATTGTTTATTGTTTTCGTTGTTCATTGTTCATTGTTTATTCTTTATTGTTCATTGTTCATTGTTTATTCTTTATTGTTTATTGTTTATTGTTCATTGTTCATTGTTCATTGTTCATTGTTTATTGTTTATTGTTTATTGTTTATTGTTTATTGTTTATTGTTTATTGTTCATTGTTCATTGTTTATTCTTTATTGTTTATTGTTTTCGTTGTTCATTGTTCATTGTTTATTGTTTATTGTTTATTGTTTATTGTTTATTGTTTATTGTTCATTGTTCATTGTTCATTGTTTATTGTTTTCGTTGTTATACCTTGAACAGAAATTTATTGAATTAATGGTAAGAAAATCAGCATTTATAAATCGCAGGTGATGTCGGTAGGTAAGAAGCACAACACCAATATAGAATGCCAGTAGGAGTAACTAAATTGGAGCAGGTGGACCACTATAACTAAAGTGCTCTCAGGATGGTATTATAGTGAAAAAGATATAATTAAACTGAAGAAATGCCAATGCAGTGAGAAGTTAGTTTAGCGAAGAAACTCTCTCTACAACGCTCAGTATTTAGACCAACCTTGCTGTATGGAAGTGATATCTCATACATAAGATAGAAGTAAGTGATATGATGGTAGTACGAATAATTGCCGAGATAAATAGATGGGAACAATGGCAGGTGGGTACTCGTAATAAAAAGATAGAGGGCAAGTTACAAATAAACATGTCAGATGAGGATGTTCCTATAAGCCGACTCAGACGATGGGAACATGCGATAAGGATGGGGGAGAAGAGATAGCCTAGAAGGATAATGAATTTGACTATAGAGGGTACGAGAAGCGGAGGTAGACGTAGTAGGGAGTGGGGGCAATGGTTAGAGTCAGTGTCGAACGAATTTAAATTGGGAGGTGTAAAGGCTGAGGAAGCCACCATGCTAACTGCCAATAGGGGACCATGGAGATGACTAGCTCATACTCAGGCTGAAAAGCAAAATAGTCTCAAGCGAATATAAATGATTTTTTTTTTTTTCATATCGTTATGCCCAACTAAGGAGCGCGAGAGAACTCATTTAGCAAATGATGTTGGTGTTTTCTTCTCCCAAAATATCTTCATCTGGCCACTGAAGAGTTTCTTCCGTTCTTCAGTCCATGGCTTCCTGGTACTGGTACTGATTTTCTCCGCAAAATGATAGTTGTTGACAACTGTTCTGAATTTGGATCTGTCTTGTATGATTTGCTCCACGATGCCAACTTCCTGAAGATCTTCCTCTATTTCATTAAGCCAGTTGGTCTTGATTTTCATTGAGAGAGCAAGGTTGACAATCCTCTTCGACAGTCTGCCATCACAGTCATGCGAAGAATGTGGCCATAGAACTTTAATCGTCTTTTCCTGAATGTGTTGGTGATCCTTTCAGAGGGATGATATAGCTCCTGAGACGTCCGTTTCTTCCAGATTCCCTCTACGCAGACTGGACCAAAGATTATCATAAATATTATTATTATTATTATTATTATTATTATTATTATTATTATTATTATTATTATTATTATTATTATTATTATTTCCGATTATTCCCCTTCAGGAGAGCGTGAGAACTTGAGCCAATCACAGCTTCACTTCCTTTTCCTCTCTTCTTTTCTTCCCAAAACCTCTTAATTAGTTCACTGTGCTTTTTCTTCCTTTCCTCCGTCCATTTTTTCCCTGATGTGTCCTTCCTTGAAACTTGTACAATTTTCGTGTTTCTGATTTTATTTATAAATTGTTCTCTGTCCTTAATGTTGTCTTCAGAGTTTTTAAGTAATTTCATGTCTTCAAGCACCGTACTTCTTTTATCCAACTGGTCTTTAATTTACTTGCATTCACGATATTGAAAATCTTCTTAGTGAGTCTGTTCTCATCCATCCTATATATGTGTCCATAGAACTGTAGACGTCTCTTCCTAAATTTATCTATAATGGGGTCTGTATTTTCATAAAGTTCCTGTGTTGGTCTCCTGACCCAAATTCCATTACGGAAAACAGCGCCATGGACTTTCCTAAGAAGTTTTCGTTCCTGTTTCTCTATCATGAATTCTCGTCATTCCTATAATGACTGTGGTTTCTGCCGCGTACAAGGCTTCAGGCGTTGTAATGGCGCAGTTTTGCATTACGAGATACTGCTCTTTTCTTTTAATGATTCCATGCCAGCTTGTACGCCTTCTGCAATTTTACTACTCTCTCTGCATTAGAAATTGTGTTCAATCCTGTGGGTTGGATGGCTTCTCCTATATATTTGAAATGAGTGACCTGCGAGATGTTACCATACTGCGTTCGCAAGGTGATGTTTCCTGTTGATTTGATATCCATATACTGTGTTGTTGTTGTTTTTTTTTTCATAGGAAATATCAAGTCCCGTTTTACTGGAGATTTCATATAGTTTGTCTAGCGCTAATATGGCTTCATCCTTGTTGTTTGTTAAGATGGCCAGATCATCTGCAAAGGCCAATCATTTCACAGTGACTCTTTTCCCTTTCTCCTTTCCAATTTTGATACCTTTCACATGCTTTTCCCATTCTGTGATGATTTTGTCCAGTACGATGTTGAACAAGAGTGGTGATAAACCATCCCCTTGTCGGACTCCAGTATGAATTGGAAAAGAGTTAGAGATTTCTCCCATGAATTTCACTTTTGAGGTAGTTCCCAATAATGTTTCCTGGATGATGGCCCTGGTCTCCCTGTCAACTCCTAATTCTTCTAGTCTATTAAACAAGGTTTGTATGTCAACCGAATCGTAAGCCTTTTTGAAATCCACAAATGTTACTGTGATGGAATTTAAGAACAAAACAAAACCATCACCGTCGGACTCCTTAAGAGCCTAAGACAATGATATTAGCATTGGATCTCAAGATGTTCAGAGACGCTGAAGAGACAAACCCTTCCGTACTATACTTGCAGTATACTTGCATTAACTGCATATGGTTCCTCTTCAAGTCAAGGCTCTCCTTTGCATTATCCCAATCCTTTGTTACTAAACCATTGACAGGGACAACTGGGATGACGAAAACTTCCTTTAGGCCGTAGGCTATATGTGAACGAGCTCAGCGGCAAGTGGCTGGTATTTGCGCCTTTTCTCAGCCACCGTATTCTGTAGGGTTTCATCGAGTTATTATTATTATTATAGTTTATTGTTTGACAACATTATCACGGCAAATACCGGCTACATTTTCTTTTACAGCCTGGTTCGGCCTTAGCAAGGAACCATCTGTACTGAGATAATTACGATTACACTGTTCAGAGACCTCACATCCATGTCGTGCCCGCATTCTTCACGAGTCTCCTTCATTTGTAGGATGAGCTAAATTCCCATCTGGATCATCGAGCTTTGCTGAGTATTCGGCCAGGGCATTGTCACCAAGGAACTTCCTAACAATATGGCATGTGTTTAACAGAACTGCCTTCTGAAGTTCAATATATATCTGCGGGTGCAGATTCAATATTGATAGACTACTATGGAGAGTTTTCGGTATAACACCAGTACACGATACAATTATTGGGATGGTAGTCACCGAATCAAGTTTCCACATCTGCTTTATCTCAATTGCCAGCTCTGTGTACTTAGATATTTTAGTAGCAGCTGTTGTTTGGATGTTTTGATTGTTGGGACATGCGACATCTATCAGTAATCCCTCTTTGTGTACTTTATTGATGACAATGATATCCGGCCGGTTGTTACTGACTGCGACATCTGTCACAACTCCTCTGTCCCAATAGAGCTTGTGTGTGGCATTTTCGAGTACTGCATATGGTGTGTATTTCCAATAGGGGACGGAGCTTTGAAGAAGTTTGTACTTCAATGCCAGTTTCTGGTGGATAATGTTGGCAACTTGATCGTGTCGATGTTTGTAGTCAGTGTTGGCAAGGTGGGAACAACCTGATATGACGTGTTGAATGGTCTCACTACATTTGCCACAGCGGCGACATTTCTCACTCTCTGTTGCTGGATCTTTAATGATAAATTTCCGATAGCTTCGAGTAGCAACAACTTGGTCTTGGATAGCTACAACAAATCCCTCTGTTTCCGGAAAGAGGACCGAGTGGGTCAGCCATGCGTGCGACGCTAACTTGTCGATGTGAGGCTGGTCCAACTCATGTGGAAACTTCCCATGAAGCGCCTTCTGTTTCCAATTCCCGATCTTGTATTCAGTAGTTTTCATTTCTTTTACTGGTGGATCTAAAGATGACAGATGGAGCGGTGTGTAATTATCATCAGCTGAAGATACAGTGTGATGGAGAGGGGATGTTTCTCCTTTGTTGTGGAAAAATGCACGCAGAGTTGTCACTTGTTTTGTATGAAGGTTCATGATGTCTATCAGTCCTCTACCACCTTCAGACCGAGGTAGAGTCAGGCGCTCTGTTGCTGATTTCGGATGGTGCATACGATGGCGTGATAAAAGCACCGATGTTTTTCGTTGCAAATCGTGCAGTTCAGTTTGAGTCCACCTGATTATACCAAAGGAGTATGTAACTACGGGCATTGCAAATGTGTTAACTGCCTTAATGATATGTTTAGCGCTAAGTTTTGAAGAGAGAACACTGCGAAGTCGTGAAGTAAACTGCTCAGTTATGTTCTTCTTGATATCACCATGTCTGAGACGGGTACTCTGGGCGAACCCAAGATATTTGTACAATGCGCCTTCCTCCAACGGCTGAATACTTCTTTGTCCCTCTCCAACATGTATTCCTTGTGCAGAGTGCGAGCCTCTAATAACAGTCTGTGTTCTGCACTTATCAAAACCAAACTGCATATGGATATCTGAAGAAAAGCTCTGAGTGATAGAGATGAGATATTGTAGGTGCACTTTAGTTGATGCATACAGTTTAATGTCATCCATGTAAAGAAGATGGTTCATCTTGTACGCTTCACCATGATTACCCTTAATACTAAATCCGTAGTTGCTACTGTTCAGGATTTGCGAGAGAGGATTCAATGCCAGACAAAACCAGAGTGGGCTTAGCGAGTCTCCTTGAAAAATTCCTCGGCGAATCGGTATTAATGAAGATGTTAAACGAGTGCCACCCACTGTAAGTTGGAGAGCAGTGCTCCATGAAACCATTGCGCACTTCAGGAAGTTCACTATAATAGGGTTGACCTTGTAAATCTCCAAGCTCTGTATAAGCTTGAGGAACTACGCCACGGAATCGAAAGCTTTTTGGTAATCAATAAAGCAGGCATAAAGATTTCGTGATCTACGACAGGCCTGCTCTAATGCCACGGCATCAATAGTGAGCTGTTCCTTACATCCTTGAGAATTCCTTCTGCAACCCTTTTGCTCCTCTGCGAGAATGGCGTTTTCCTCACAATGCGCACGAATTCGATTTGCAATAATGGATGTAATGATCTTATAAAAGTTTGGCAAGCAGGTGATGGGGCGATATTTAGATGGATTTGTGATTTTAGAGTCCTTTGGCTTGAGATAGGTTAACCCTCTGGCTAGGAAAACTGGAAATGCAGCAGGATTTTCCAGAAAACACTGTATGTGAATAGCCAGTAAACGGTGGGTACATGTGAGCCTTTTATAGTAGTAATTATGGATCCGGTCAATTCCAGGTGCTTTCCAATTCTGTAGGCTGCTGGTGACCTGGCGTAGTTCCTCAACATCAACGTCTGTATGTGCCATTTGATTTATTCGTCTGGTAGCATTCTCTATTTCCTTAAACCACGGAGCTTCATTGTTGTGTTCTTCCGGCCTAGACCATATTGATGACCAGTAGTCGGTAACACTCTCCGCACTGGGTCCTTCTGGAGAATCATTCTGAACTTGAGGTGTCTTTTTCAGGTCTTCATAGAACTTTCTCTCATTTCTCTTGAAGTCATTGTTCTGTTTCTCCCGTTCGGTAGTGTTCTGGTATCTCTTAAGACGCTTAGAGAGGGCTGCAAGTTTTTGTTTATAAGTATCAAGTACTTCTATTATCACTGCGTCCTCGGGGACCTGAAATTCTTCTAGTGAGGAGTACATCATGATCCTTCGTATGCGGTTGTTCAGACGTCTACTTCTCACTCCATTCTTGTACTGTTGCAGTCTGTTCACATTCTGGCGTAGTTGTTCAATGCGTTGTTTTAAGCGTTTTGCCCATGGTGGATCACTGGGTTTCCTTGCAGCAGACTGTTGGTTTGGACGGCGTGGCCTACCCCCATTAATTCGTACTGCAGCTAGTGCTGCACAATAGATAGCAGTATGAACCTCCATAAAAGATTGGTGCTCTTCTAAATAGTTGGGAAGTACGGTTTCGTTCAGTTCTTTCAACACCATGGCAAACTTGCGGGAAGACTGCTGCCTCGGAAGTATTGGGCGTTGGGTAGGGTCAGTACCTGCATATTCAAACAGAGCTGAATTAAATTCGTCTTGGAGCTTGGAATTATGGCTTGTTTCCCCATTATTAGGTTCATTTACGTGAGTCGTTTCATTCATGGAGACCTCATTATCAGTATGAATTTGGCTAGTTTCACCACTCGCAGTTCATGAGATATCTCCTGTCTGATTCGATCCAGAACAGGGTCGGGAACTAAATGATTCTTTACAGCTGCTCTTCTTTGATCCGCGACTCGTTGCTCAGTGATGCTAAACAGAGGATACTGCTGCTTGAAAGCCGCATGCAGTGCTTGGCGGTAGTTTGTTATATCTGTTTCAAGACGAGTTATTCGATAATATGCCCGCATGATATATTCATTCATATGAGTTTCCCATTTCATGCGTTTTCTGGGCTTACCTGCGAGAGTGGTTGTATTTATTACAAAGGCACTGCCGTCAGGTGCGGTGCGAGACTCGAGATTTTGTGTACCGCCAATATCGTCTTGAGCTGCTGGAGCTCTTTCGGGTCTACTGGTGGGTGGACAGCAGCTTGTCATCCCACTGCCACCGGTTTGCGTATTGTCACCTCTAGCGGTGGTTCTAGAGGTAACCTGCCGTATCACAGGCAGTGACATTTCTTAAAGCAAATTACTATTATTGCCTTTCCTGTGTGCTTTTTATACCTTCAGCCAGGTATTGCCTGGGTATTGCCTTTTATACCTATGACAAGGTTTACAACACTCCTGTGAATGCCAGTGTGTTATTTTGACTGATCGACGCAGATTCTTTGTAAATACGTGATCCAACTGATGCCATTTAACTCAATCCTAACCCTTATTTCTAACTAAATAAACGACATTACATAATTAATGTCTGTTATAGGGGCCCAATTGGACTAATTGAGTAAACGGAGTAATAAACACACAATACAGGGCATAGATTAAACTATTTTAAACGGAATATTTGTGGTAATGTTAACCTAATCTCCTTCGGATCTTAGACTCTTACTTGAAGGATCGTGCTCTGCTCTACGATACTACAGAAGGGATCCGTAGAGTACAAGTCACGGCTGGGGCTGCTCAGGGTTCAATTCTAGGACCTGATCTCTGTAATGTTACATACGACAGCTTGTTGAAGCTTGAAATGCCTGAAGAAACTATTCTAGTAGGATATGCTGATGATGTTGCTGCTCTTGTAGCAGGAAGAAGTGTCGAGCAGGCACAGTTGCGACTCAATATGGTAATGCGCAAAATAAATAGATGGATGAAGGAACATGGTCTGTCTCTAGCACTTAGTAAGACGGAAATTGTCATCCTAACAAAGAAGAGAATTCAGACAATACTTCCAATACAGGTAGGACAAATTCAAGTAGAGACGCAACCAGCAGCAAAATACCTGGGCATCATGATCGACAGTAAAATGAATTTTGGAGAACAGATTAGACGGACTGCAGATAAGGCAGCTAGAGGAGTAACGTCTCTCAGTCGGCTAATGGCCAATGTTGGTGGGCCAAAATCTAGTAAGAGGAGATTACTGATGACAGCCATCCATTCAGTTCTGCTGTATGGAGCGGAAATATGGGCGGATGGCCTGGATAAGGAAATTTATAGGAAGTCACTAGCACAAGTGCAGAGGCGGGGTGCTTTACGCGTGGCATCTGCTTATCGCACGGTCTCTGAAGAAGCAGTTCTTGTTATTGCTGGGATAATTCCAATTTTTTTTTCTAACGAAAGAACGCAAGTACATTTACTGGAGGAAATCGGAAGTAGGTTTACAAAATGCAAGACGAACAGCAAGAGCACAAACCTTTCACAATTGGCAGATCAAATGGGAGCAAGGACACCGAAGCCAGTGGACTAGGAGAATGATACCCCAGGTGCAGGTTTGGACAGAGAGGAAACATGGTGAGGTTGGTTATTATCTCACTCAGTTCTTGACTGGCCATGGGTACTTCTGTTCTTATCTTAAGAAGATGGGGAAAGTGGATTCACCAGATTGTATCTACTGTGTTAATGAGGTAGATAATGTTAATCACACCTTCTTCTCTTGTGGACGGTGGGTCCATAGTAGGCAGTCTCTTCAAGATCAAATTGATGTAGAGATATCTCCCGACAATATTGTTGCGGTAATGCTACAAAATGAAGAACATTGGAAACTTGTAGCAAATTTTGTTGAAGATATCCTCCGAACAAAGAAGACGGATCTGGATCGCCACTGAAGATGATTCATTACGGAAGAGTGCCCTACGGGCAAATATAAAATGACTCTAGCCTGAAGTAATGTGATAAACGGTTCCAGGCTAGTGTTCAGAAGTAACGGGGGAGTTTTAGTCGGTAGTCTGCTACTCAGGAGCAGGAGCCCGACACTCTGTGCTTAAATGCATTTCTTCCCCTAAAAAAATATATATCATTATTATTATTATTATTATTATTCGCCCTGAGGTGAGAAAGGGATCTCATCTGAGTAGTTTTAATTTTTTGATAATGTTTTGTATCTTTGTTGGAGTCAGATATTCAACTATTCAGTGAATGAATGACCTACGCACAAAATAAAGAACGGGATTCATTTGAATAATGATACCAGAGAAAGAAAACAACATATATAATAAAGTTATTCTCTCTATAACTTAGAATTCCGAATGCATAACAAGCCAACTTTGTGGTACTTGTTGTAAATTAGGTGGTTTATTTTCCCATTATGAGACAAAAATGAAAAGTTTACTCGGGTGGCTTTGAGAACAACTCGTGGAGAACCAAGTTCAACAGTGATACAGATTAACTTCTGAGACCAGCGAGCAACACAGAAAACATGCTTCTAACACTTTAAACTACTTAACTTTGGTAATAGGTTTGGATTTAATTGGTCCTGGTTACTCAATTATTGTGAGAATTAAGGAATTATTGAATTAAATTATTTTCTTGTTAATTATACCCGGTGTTGATGAGCTTACGTAGCATCTCTCCTCTTAAAATCAATGTTGTTGAAGTTAGAAGCGACAAAGTTAATTTTTGATGCTGCTAAATTAATTTTGTGTTTAATTGCTGAAACTGTTGGTATAAGGCAATGTTTTGTGTTTGCAACACATAATTATTTCTGCAATTTTGTTTGAATTAAATTGTATCAAGGAAATATGACAAGAGGAAATATGTCCTGAGGAGTGTTCTAGTAGAATACAGTCGTATGTTACAGGACCTTAAGATATAAAAGAGTGGGCTCCATTATTACTGTTGTTGTAATTGCTTAATTCAAGGAAGGTAAGAGGGAAGTTTGTCGTTTTACGTGACCGTTAATCTCGCGATCATAATCCACAGGACCTCCTTCTTACGTGGAATAATTAGCATAATCCACATAAGACAGTACACATGACGTTCAGGAAAGGAGGTAGGCTACCAGCATCAGTGAAAATCATGTATGGCAATGTGGAGCTAACAAGGGTAAACTCCTACACGTACCTTGGCCTGATACTCCAAAAGATTGGACGGAATTTCCCCAAACATGTAAAAGCTAGAGCTGCTACCGCGGTTATAGCCATGAGATAAAACTAATACTACAACTCTCCATACAGACTGCATTAGAACTCTTTCACATCAAAATTACACCAATCATGACATATGCAATAGAATTAATATGGGAGCATATCTCGAAAAACGACCTTGCTTAGATAGAAAGGGTAAAGACCATATACATGAAAAAGATTCTCTGTCTAGGGAAAAAATGCACCGTCAAGGACGACCTATGAACTAACGAGACAACCATTTTACATAGAAGAGTTACGTATAAGAATGTTACTGCCATCTACAAAGCAATATCAGTTATTACTGCAAAAACTTCAAGAGAAGAAAGCCAACATCTGGAGGGATTTCTACCAGACAGAAGCCATGATGACCTCAGAGTGACGGAATTCTATGTATGAACTTCGCCATTTCATGACACGTTTCGCTGTTCACGGTTTTCATTTCAAGCTGTTCAGCAAGAAGGTCTACCATAACCCAGACGAGAACTGTATGTGTGAATTGTGTGGAAAGTCGTGTGAAGGATATCATGCAAAAGTTTGTAATAAGAGAACAGTAACATTAACGGAATTCTGTACATGACTTCATTGTGCGCAATTTTAATTATTATTGTATTTGACCATTGGTTGCAATAAATATCATTATTAGCATAATATAACGTACAATACACCACGTTGTATTTCAAGAAGCTACTACAACAAGCATTCAAATATATTCCTTGATAAGGACAAAGAGTTATAACTACACCTATACATTTAGGAGAAAGTAGGCTATATGTTCTTTACAGAGCATCTTGTTGTATGTTCAAGGGTGAAAATCAACAGCGGTTTTGTTTTCAGCGCTTTAAAACAGGGGAAAGCAAATCTAAATGAATTTTATTCGGAGATGGACTTGCTGCGTTTTGATACTAAAGGTTTCATATTCCCAACCCTCGTATTTACTGTGTAGCATTTGAAAATCGAGAGCCTCCGTGGCTTAGGCGGCAGCACGCCGGCCTCTCACCGCTGGGTCCGTGGTTCAAATCCCGGTCACTCCATGTGAGATCTGTGCTGGACAAAACGGAGGCAGACAGGTTTTTCTCCGGGTACTCCGGTTTTCCCTGTCACAATTTCATTCCAGCAACTCTCTTCACTATCATTTCATTTCATCTGTCATTCATTATATCATTGCCCCAGAGGAGTGCGACAGGCTTCGGCAGCCGGGACACTTCATATCCTCGCCGCTACATGGGGGCTTCATTCATTCCATTCCTGACCCGGTCCGAGACTGGAAGCAGGCAGTGGATATTCATTTGAAAATCAATTTTGAGGAGAAGAATCACGATATATGTTATACGATATTAAAGACGGTGTTGTTTAATTTACTCCCCAATGTTTTCCCTGGTAATTGAAATGTTACCGACTTTTGAGCGGTGAACTCAGTTTTATTCCTGTAAAGGCAGTGAATTGTGACCCTCGACAATGTTTATTTGTTGTCGATAATGAAACAGCACACACACAAAATGGCCATTATGCTACAAATTACATGTTCTCTCCAGCTACACTGAATGTTGTTTACTGAGTGCTCAGTTTTCACGCCATGTGTGGACATAGTGAGTATGAGAGAGAGAGAGAGAGAGAGAGAGACTCGTAATGAAATTTGCAATATCAATTGTCAACAAGGCAATATCGGAATGAAAGGGAAAATATCGAGATTATTGTTTCAAAAAATCGAGTTGAAGAGTATGAAATTATACTAGTTGCGTTTGGGCCTCAAATAAATAATAATATTGGGGCGTGGTGGTGCAGCGGTCAAGTTGTATGCCTCTCACCACGGCGGACGGAGTTCGATTCCTGGTCAATGCATGTGAGAAATTCGAAGGGAAATGCCATGTTCTGGGGTTCAGATTCCACGTAACAAAGGAGGTCCTGTAGATCATGATCGCGAGCTTGATAGTCAAAAAGAAGACATGGTGCCCCTTGGACAGAGGAACGCAGACAGGCTCATTCCCAAAGGGTAAAGGAATTCTGGGTGCAAAATAAAGCCGAAAATGGAATTTGGATCAAGTGCCTAACTGCAGACCTTTATCGTCTCACAGACAGATACACAAACACTCTAGGCAGGAGACCGTTGAAATTTTTAGGATGGACAACAATACACTAACAAAAAGAATATTCAATATAATTAATACAAAAAATTCGAGGATAAATTGGCTGGAGGAAACAATAACATAATGAAAAACCTAGAAATCTTCAGAATTTCTGTAAATCTATCAGCAGGTCTGGTGCAAGATGGACAGAAGAACGCAAGAAGCAATACAGTGAGTTCATGAAGAGATTTCGGGAGAAGAAGAAGGCAAAAGTCATCAAGCCAACTAAAACGATCCAGTGAGCTCTATGATTGGGCATAACGAATAAAGAAATAGGGAGAGAAAGAACGAAAGAAAAATCAAGACGAAAAATAATTGGGAATAAAATTCATATTTTACTAAAACTAAAATATCTTGAGAAGTACTTGCGCTACGACGACGTTTGTTGGATTGAAACACTATGCACGTTACGTATTATACATTGAGCCCTGACTTACTTGATTCTGGCATCTGTGTATTAAAATAATTGCGAATATATTATTGCACCATGGTCACATTTAATATAAGGCCGCTTGATAGCCGTAGCGCAGTACACGAATGATGGTGGAAATTCTACGGGGCTGAAGTGCCAATGTCCAACTACCTAACTCAAACAACACTTCTCTGAAGGGAACCAAAACTTTGGTAGCCCTCCACAACTGCTTTCTAACGTAAAAACGCGTACTTAAATTTCTATAATATATAAGGTGCGTTCAAAAAGTAACGATCCGGAGGCATAATTACAGAAACCAGTACCTATATGTTATAAGTATTGGCCCTGGCTGTTGAGGCACTTGTCCCACTGTGACACGAGGCGGTGAATGGCTGTCTCATAAAATTCCCTGGGCTGCGATGTGAACCAGTTCCGCACGTACAGCTGGAGGTGAATCTTTCGCACCGCAGAGCCCTTTTCAGGAGACCAAACATGGCGTAATCACAAGGAGAGGGGTCTGAACTGTATGGAGGGTGGCCGAGAACCTCCCATTTGAATTTCTGCAGGAGTGCCGCGACTGTGTTGGCCGTATGAGGTCGTGCATTGTCGTGGAGCGACCACGGCGACTATGGGGTTCACTGTCACTCGGCGGTCCTGGGTAATGAGTGCATCAACCAGCTGGAAATTGTCATCGGTAATACAGGGGGTGCCCCAGACCGGGCATCATCGGCTAACGACACCCGTCCTTCCCTGAAGCGCTTGTGCCACACCTTGACCCTTGCAAGGAACATGCAGTGTTCGCCGTACACTTGTGACATTCGGCGATGAATGTCCGTTCCCCCTACTCCTTCCGCTGTCAGAACTCGAACAACACCTCTTTGCTCTTCGCTTGACGCCCCCATGTCACAGTTTTCAATAATACTGTCAGCGTTGGACGATTGATGCATGCTGCTGCTCGCTTTATATCGTCACGTGACGTGCACGCGTGCCCTCTAGCGATGGGCTGTGACCTTCCACGCTCTGGTCGGACGACACCTCGTTACACACGCCACGATTAGCCGATGTCGTCACCGGTTTGCGCATTCCAGCCTCCGGCTCGTTACTTTTTGAACGCACCTTATAATTGAATTGGATGAAATGAAAAACCAAGCCTAAAAATTAAACAGAAATTGACAGACAAAAATAATCTGCTTCGATGGGATTCGAACCGCCTAAAATTAGCAACGAAAAAATAGATCAAGCATGTTATCCCCCAGACCAGGGGTCTCCAAACATTTTAGTCTAAGGGACATACAGACTACTCCACTAAGTCCTAAGGGCCAAGACCTAGCAATCTCATTATACCAACATCCTTTAGTTTTTAATCACGTGGAAAGTTTCAGTTCGGAACTGTCTGGTGAGTGAGCTATCATTGGCGCAGTGCGCAGGGGGTAATTTCCAGTGCAGCGATAACAAATATATTTAAAGTCATCAATGTTGGAATTTTATAAGAATCTTCCACTCACACATTTAGATCAGTTGCATAAATGTGCCATTCAGCTCTTGGCACTACTTAACTGTGTGAAAACAAAACGTTCTCCAAAATGAAATAGGCCTACACAAACAATATTTACAGATCCAAAGTAATTGATGAGCATTTGAAGTCGCTGCTGATAATTTCCACAGTAAAATTGATCATAACTGGAAAAAAAAAACTCCGTGGAAAGTTACAGCTACATAAATCCCACTAATCATAGTAATAATAATAATAATAATGAATAATGTAATTATGTTAGTTACTTTTTCACATATTGGCCTATTAAGTTTAAGGGTAGGCTATATTTCATGTCATTAATTACAGTTAAAATGTTTAATATCTTTACGAATGTCAGTTATTGTGTTTATTAATTGGTCGTTAAATAAAAGCATCTGATTATTATATTTTATTTGTTTAGTCGGTTTACCCTCCAGGTTGGCTTTTCTCTCGGACTCAGCGAGGGATCCCACCCTTACCGCCTCCAGGGCAGTGAAACATCGGATCGGGGGAAACAACTGGGGAGGTGGGACGAGTACCTCGCCCAGACGGCCTCACTTGCAAAGCAAACATGGGCCTTATGAGGGATGGGAAGGGATGGGAAGATTGGGAGGGATATACAAGGAAGAGGGAAGGAGGTGGCCATGGCCTTACGTTAGGTACCATCCCGGCATTTGCCTGGAGACGAAGTGGGGAAACCATGGAAAATCACTTTGAGGATGGCTCAGGTGGGAATCGAACCCTCTCTACTCATTTGGACCACCCGAGGCTGAGTAGATCCCATTCCAGTCCTCATACCACTTTTCAAAATGTCGTGACAGAGCCGGGAAACGAACCTCCGACCTCCGGGGTGACAGCTAAGCACGCTGACCAGTACACCACGGAGGCGACTATAATTTACTTACATAGTAAATTTTACAATATAATCAATCAAAATAAGGTATGACGGGCCGGATGGGTAGTTCTCGCGGGGCGTAGTTTGGAGACCCCTGCGGCCTGGACCACAACTACACTGGTACTTGACAATATTATGTAAAATGTGTGTAGAAATTGTCTGATAACCTGTGTTTTGTGATATATGTACTATTGCGTGTATTTTTAATAGGCTATTCAGTTGAGAATTGGGAAGGAGGACGTTAGGAACCATACTG
This sequence comes from Meconema thalassinum, assembly GCA_946902985.2. Lineage (NCBI taxonomy): Eukaryota > Metazoa > Arthropoda > Insecta > Orthoptera > Tettigoniidae > Meconema > Meconema thalassinum. The sequence goes on along the minus strand of OX336396.1, from coordinate 98,653,871 downwards.
GCATTTGCCTGGAGTAGAAGTGTTAAAGCACTGAAAACCACTTCCAGGGTGGCTGAGGTGGTAATCGAACCCACCCCTTCCCAGTTTTTCCTCAAGAGGCTGGGTGTACTCCGTTTCAGCCCACAAACCAGAATTAAATGTCTTGTCAGAGCAAGTAATTGACCCCAGACATTCAAGGCGACAGCCAAGAATGCTAACTTCAGTATATTTCTTACCTTACCTTACCCATCAGCGCTACAGCTCTTGTAGAGGCCGGGCCTTCTCAATCACACCAGTCGCGCTTTACGGTCCAAGGCGAGCCGTCTCCACCCACGAACTCTTAGTTGGCGTAGATCATCCTCTACTTCGTCCAGCCATCTTTTACGTGGTCGACCCTGCCGTCTCCTTCCTTCCGGTTGTCGATGAAATATCTGGCTAGCCACCCGTTTCTCCTCCATTCTTTCTAGGTGTCCTGCCTATCGTAGTCTTCCTCTTCTTACTTCCACTGATAGTCGAGGTTCCTCATACAGGCTATATATATCTTGATTATATCGTGCTCGCCAGTTTCCATTTTCTTGGACGGGTCCATATATTCTTCTAAGAATTTTTCTTTCCCACGTATCCAATGCTTCCTCTCCTCTTTTGTTGAGTACCCACGGTTCACTACTATTACTCCAGTGCAATTAGACAAAATTGACCTCTGACTCGGACAAAATTAATAACAAGCTGAAAATTGGTGGAAACGTTAAGAACAATGTCCTAAACGAAATCCCAAAAGTCCCAAAAAATCCGAGCTGGGGAAAAGCCGCCATCTTGAAAAAACCACCGCCATATTTGATTTTTCGGTTCTTGGCCATATATTTCGAACTAGTGGTCCTAGCGAGGTCAGACTGGTGTCAAATTGACCAGATTTTACTGTCAAAGTCTTGGAAACATTAACAAGATATGCTAGCCGCATTCTTATAGCTTTTAAAATTATTTTAGTACTGTTAATAATATAAATAGTGTGTTCAAAGTTCGATGTTGACCTTTTTTTACGCACTAACTTAGTAAAGTTACCTGAATTGGTGGAATAAGAGTAATTCAAAAGATAAAATGAATATACAAACTTATCGCCTCCAAATCCGTTGACGATTAACACTTGCCTCCTTTATGCAGCAGAGCAGAGCGAAGCGAGAAACCAGTCCTGTGTGGTAACGTTTGACCAACCGCTCTATGCAAAAGCTTTGGATATCGTTCTATCGGCCGAAGAAAATAGCCCCTTATCAAATAATACTTTGCGGCTTGGAGGTTTCCACCTCTTGATGTCCTTTATGGAGGCTGTAGGATCTTTAATGGCTGGAAGTGGCTTAGAGGACTTGTGGGTGGAAATTTATGCAAAGAATTCGGTAATTCACATGATGTCTGGACACGCGTATGCTCGAGCAATCCGTCCCCACTTCCTGACTCAAGTTGCTCTCGCCAGTGTCCTCATCGACGACATAAAAGGAGATACGATTTTAACCGATGGACTTAAAGCAGTTCACCGAAAGGTTCTTTTAGGGGAAGAAACAGTTGCAAGCATCCGCAACACTGCATGTATCGCTGACGCCTCTAGTCGGTTTTACACTGTACCCGATACCTAGTTTAGGCTATCGGCTACGCCAGCAGACATTAAGCCGTAGTTGAGGTTTTTGGAAGAGTTAAGAAAAATAGCGCACAGATCGAGTCAAGAGGAATGTCAGGATGACGTAGTAGGTCTAGGATCAAGAAGGCACTGACATCTGTAAGAAGATGGAATTATGGATAGAAATGTGAAGCGTTATTAAGATCTATATGGGATATGGTATTTAAACATCTTAGAAGAGAATATATAACATGCATTATATGTGGAAATAATTTCAAGAGAAGTCAGATAACCCTTAAGTTATTTTATAACGGAATAGCCGAGATGATGAGGGTTCGAGAGTATAATTGTGACGCGAGAGCACAGTGGTGGGGTGAACGCCACGTGTCTGCGCCAAGCAGATAAAGAAGAAGACAGTGCGGACACATTCAGTGGAGCTCTGTCAGCCGAGCAAGCAGGATCGAGCTCAGTAGCGCAAGCCAAACGCATGGTGAAGGTCGCGTAGCGAACCGAAACTGTCACGGCAAAGTGTAGGCGACAGTTTCAACATCGCCGAGCAGCGAACGACAAGCAGGTCATTGATCCAGGCGGACTTGCCGAGCAAGCAAGCATAGACGGCCGGGATATGTTAGGACAGCATTGCAAGTAGTTGGAGACTTTATTACAAGCTACATTTCAACGCAGTCTGAACACAGTTTTTCTGAATAACATTACAACTATGCATTTCATAACGCATTCCAAGTAACATTGACAATTTCAAGCAAACGGAATGTCGTAAGCATATGCACTGATGGACATTAGCTCGTGCATTAATGAATTTATTTCTTATGCGGTTTTATGAATTACCAAATATGAACACAACTATAGGGTGTTTCATAAACCTAGACACTCTCATGTAAAATTTTATTTTACGAAAGTGAGACTTATCAGTTATTGGAGATTGAACTTTCGACACTCAAACTGAACATTTAATGGAACAGTGGCGTAACGTAGAAGAGGAATAGGGGGTCCGCTGTTTCCATGAACTTTTTCGAGAGGATTTGGACAATATCCGCTATGGATAATCAGAAGTTCATCATGTCAGAGTAAACGCAGACAGAGACACGATGGCACCGCAGAGCGATGGATTCGATTCCTGACGAGAGGAGGTCCACCAGCTGATTCACTTGGGATTTCGAATGCAATCGTCATTTCATGGATGGAATGATATTCACGCCGATCTTTCGAGAAATTCATTATATAGGGAAAATCGACGATCTTGGAAATTTAATAACAGCTGATTATGAAAAGGTACTGATACGATTATTTTCATGAATACTGGGCACACATGTATATTTTTCTAATAGGAGTGATACGATTATATAGACATGGTTTGACTTTATATGCTTCGAGTTTTGCTAGAATATGGAGTGACCATATGATATGGCAGGCATCATTATACGAAATTCTCACCATTGGTTGGCTTTATTAAGCAGATGTTTGGTCTTTTAGACATTTTTCCAGCAAGGATATTTTTCATGAATAGTTTTTTTTTTGTGTAACGGGTATTTCGAACTCGTGATCTGCAATTGATTATCTAAAATTACTTCGTCAGTTCATTGCATACTAGCGAGTGTGTATTATTCATCAGTAGGGATTTTTTCCATTGGATTGTTTGGAGATATTAAGAAGTTATTCACTTTAGTGAATAAATATCGCTTTTATATGACAACTAGAGACTTGTTGATTCCTATCTGGTACATTCACTCATATAGTCTACGAGATGCGGTCTTTCGTATTTATACGATTGTATGGTGGTTACTCATCTTACCCATCGTTTAGGGCACTATCATCTTAGTCGACGGGGCGAGGTCTTTCGTATTTATACGACTGTACGGTGGTTACTCATCTTACTTGCCATAGAGGGACTCATTTTTATCATCCGAGTGTACATGAGATTGTAAGTGAATCAAACAAGGAACTACTAGTCACATATCAGTCGAAATTTTGTTAAATAAAGTAACGATAAATGTCAGCAGGATTGCGTTTAGTAATTCTTGTTTGCCAATCCAATATTTTGTTGCTATACTCTTTTGAGAGTAATTTCAGTTTAGCAGCTGGTACAGCTGATGCTTTTGATGATTTTTAGCCTACTTTTCACATTTTGCAAAAATGAGGAAAAAGTAGACTTATGAGATCGGGCAAATGCGTGTCTGTCTGTCTGTCTGTCTGTCTGTCTGTCTGTCCTTCTGTCTGTCTGTCTGGCTGTGTGTGTGTCCCCCCTATCAACTCCTAAACGGCTGCAGCAATAGAAACAAAATTTGGTAGGACTAAAGATCTACACCTGAATATCTCACGGCCATATTTGAAAATGATGTCAGTGCTACCAACTGCTAAAAAAATCGCAATTGAAATTGGGGCGTGGTGGCTCAGCGGTCTAGCTGTATGCCTCTCACCAAGGCGGTCCGGGTTCGATTCCCGGTCAATGCATGTGAGATTTTCGAAGTGAAATGCCATGTCCTGTGGTTCGGATTCCACGTAAAAAGGAGGTCCCGTGGCTCATGATCTCAAGATTAACGGTCACGTTAAACTACAAGCTTCCTTTCCTTTTTTGCAATTGAAATTTGAGCTCCATGTTGGATATCTTGGAAAGTATGAATGGGAGCTATTTCAAAATTGGCACACGTACAGATCATAATATTTCAGTTTAATTTCCAGGAGGCCAAACATGGCAGTGTTGCCAAAATGATTATAAGCCTCCTGATAGGTCCAATTTTTAAATGCATATAACTTCTACACTATCAATTGGAATTCAACCAAATTTCGTATGTTGTATGTGTACATAACCAGGTATGACTGAGCGTATTCTTAAGACCTACCAGGGCTGCCAACTGTTAATAAATGCTCCTAATTTATTTTATCAAAATACCAATATATCAGAAAGTATGCAAGCCGACAGCTTTAAACTATGCACACGTATAGTACCTGACATTCTATATTAATTTGGAGTAACTTATATACGTCAGTGCTACCAACATGATTCTAAGCCTGCTGACAGGTCCAACTTTCAATACATGCAACTTCCATACTATCATTTGGATTTCAACCAAATTTCGTATGTGTTATGTGTACCATAACAGATATGACTATGCGTATTATAAGGAGCAACCAGGGCTGCCAACTGTTAATATGTGCTGTCCCTATTTTTGTTACCCTAATATCAATATATCAGAAAGTATGCAAGCCAATAGCTCTAAAATTTGCACACGTATAGTACCTGGCATTCTAGACGAATTTGGAGTAACTAATATACGTCAGTGCTGCCAACATGATTCTAAGCCTGCTGATAGGTCCAATTTTAAAATGCATGTAACTTCTATACTAACAAATGGATTTCATTCAAAATTGGCACAACAATAGATCATATTATTTCAGATTATTTCTGACCAATACATGCATGACATTGTTGCCAACATGATTTTACGCGCGCTGTTAGATCCAATGTTTAACTGCATGTAACATCCATGCGATTCATTGGACTTCAACCAAATTTTGTATTTTGTACCTTAAGATATGGAACTAAGAATATATTCAGTCTTCAGGGCTGCCAACTGTAGTGCTCTATTAGGATACATTACGCCAGGTACACAGTATTCCGAACTAATTGGAAATGTCGATATTAGCAACACAATTTCGTCATTATTCTAGATAGGTTCATATTCTCTAGAATAATCATTGGCATGAAAAGTAGGTTGTATAGTTCTTAACGGAACTTCTTGTTATAATTGTGTTTGATAACTTTGAGAAGGATTTAAAGTAACTGAATCTTGTAAGATGAATCATTAATGGTCAGATTTATTTTAAGGCAGATCAGTATTGCAGATTTTGATATGAGAGATTATAGCACATTGGTGTTTTTCTGTGATGTGAATTATTAGAATTGTAAGAGAATTTATGCTATTTGAAAGCAGATCTTGAATTACTGAGGTAATATTTTTCCAATTGTTTAAGAAGTTGTCTAGATGTGATCAGAGTAATTACAGTTATTGGAGATTGTGGGCGTTGATAATTTGAAGCCAGTTATATATTTTTTGTAGATCATGCAACATGGTTAAGTGGAGTTTGTGATAGGCATTTTGTGGAAGTTGCCATGTGATAGTTGCAACGTTGCTAATGTATTTTGAGGCAGACATGAGGTCGTCGTACCCAGTCTAGCGTATTTGTTGAGATTCATGCTATATGTGCTGAATATTTGTGGAGTTTTTGTGGAATAATTGTTGTATTCAAATGTGATATTTGAAGAATTGAGGAAATATAATGTCGTTGTGGATAGTTAGATCCAACGTGATGTCGTGAAGGCAATTATATTTTTTGGCATGATAAATTAAATACGAGATATAACTTGGAAGTGATAAAACTGTAAGACAACGTTCTATAACCCATATTAAACAATTTGTTAGGAAATTAAACAAATAAATAAAGTTGATAATACAAGATTTTCTGAGAATAATAATTAATGAAATAATAATCTGAGATTTAAGCATATTAACGATCTGACCTAATGAAATAAAAATCAGAATGACTAGATGAAATAATAAAAATCTCAATAATCAGAAGAATAAAATTTAAATAAGTTGATAAATTAAAATTTGGAATAAATCAATGAATTAAATAAATGGATGAATTAAAGATTGGATAAATTAAACTGATTTAAATAAATTAATAGACGATTGTAATGATGATGAATAACTGAATTAGAAGGTGATAATTAACTGAAGAAGCTGATGATTAATGAATTTATATGGAATTAAATAAATTTAATTGAGATATAATTTGAGGAATTGCAACTTGAATTGAGGATTTAAATGATTTAATGGTGATGAATTAATGATTCTGACAGGAATATGTAGAATTTTGAGATAAGAATTAATGTGAGAAATATTTAATTTTGATGATGATGATAACGATGACCAATGAGCCGTGAATTTTCTATAATTCACAAACAAGTAATTATGAATGACAATGTAAATAGTGTAAATTAATTATTCGATGTTTAGGAGCATTTGACTAACATGTTCAACATTCAAATTATGCCATGCAAGCCATAAATTACGTGATGTTTAATATATGTGATTATAATATGTGTATGTTTAGACAGATTAATAGCTTTTTCAAATCCACATTTATGATGTTAAATTAAAGAGAAATTAGGTCTCAGGTTTCACAAATGTCAGTGACGAAAGACATAGTGCTACAGTGATCCTGAGAACCCAAGAGAACTTTAGAGATTTTTCTGTTCTATGTGGATGAAATATTTTTTGATTAGAAAAGAGATGGTTCGATTTTTGGACAATGACAATTTAACGTTGGCATTCGACCATACTCTCAGGTAGGAGGTATATTTAAAATGTCTGTCTGACTATCAAAGTGAAATAAATTTGTTTTTATCTTAGTTGTGATCTGATGATGATGTGATGTTCCTTTTTCTTTCCTTGTCTTCAGTAAGGCTTAACCGGAAAGGAAGTGGTTTGCTAGGAATTCAGTTGATGGCGCCCATTTATATTTGCATTATTTTTAATAAACTTAAGCCCGTAACGACCCTAGAGATACTTTGTCTCGTGTTACCCAACTGCTTTTTCGATAACTCAGCTGAATTTCCGACACATTCCTTATTTGACTAGAGGTTCATTTAACTCCTCTCTGTCCTGGAACTCCAGGAATGCGATGTTATAGCAGATGGGTCATCGCATCCCCAGGACGAACGGGTACAGAGAGAGAGGGAGAATTGGCTTTATCCAACTTGTGGGGCTTCGATTTTGTTTATTCTATGGAATCACATCAGATTTAGATTACTGAGAAATTGATCTCAAGTTCATTTAATTGTGTTATAAAATTTATTAAACTTAGTCAGACAATGTACTTGTGTGCCCATTCCAGTGTTCATGTTAATCGTATTAGTATTATATCATGTTAGTTATAAGACATTTTTTCCTATACCCAAGTGAATGCAGGAATTTAGACATTGTGATGTGTTGTCGTCTAACGTCTCTGAATAAATCGTATATTGAAAATATAATTATGTTGCCGGAAGATTTAGCTAAGGTGTTAGGAGAGTTACAGATGGGTATGTCTGGTATTGCAGAAACTATTTCTAAGATGGAAACGGAAGTTAAAGAACAGATAAATAGTTCAGAAGCTAGATTAGAAGCTAGATGTAAAGAAAATGTGCAAGCATTACAGACTAGTACTGAAGAAAAATTAAAATTATTACAGTCAAATAGTGAAGACAATTTTAAGTCATTAGAAGAAAGGCTACAGTCAAATAGCAAAGATGAGTTGATGTTATTGGAGACAAGATTACAGTCAAATAGTGAAACTAACTTGAAGGATAGTTTTTAATCATTGGAAGAAAAACTACAGTCAAATAGTGAGGATAATTTTAAATCATTGGAAGAGAAATTACAAGCCCGTAGTGAAGAAACTAACACAGAGTTAGAAAACAAGTTAACTAGATTAGAGAATAGTTTAACTTTAAAGAATAATGAAATGCTTAAGACTTTACAATTAGACATCATTGCAGTAAATATGAAAGGAGAGGAAAATGTTCAAATATTAAGAAAGAATATTATTGAATTAGAAAGTAGAGGAGAAGAAAACATTTTTACTTTAAGAACAGACGTTATGTCCATACAGAAAGACATTAAATCGGATGTATCGAAGTTGAGATTCGACATCGATGGTTTAGTGGCAGATGTAGGCAAAATTCAAGAGTGGTCTACCGAAGCATCTTTCGAGACTAAGATCAAAGGTCTAGAGATGAATCTAGGTAATGAGATTAAGGATTTAAAGTCAGTAATTGGGACCATTAAAGAGGAAGTCTTAGGAGAGGTCAATTCTAATTTAAAATAATTAGAGAATCAATTGCAGAAAGATATTAGGAAGATGGATGACGATATAGAGCAAAAGGTTAATGAAAACTTAGCTTTATTCAAAAATAGAGTCGGTGCGATCGTGGAAGAACGGTATAGTGAGGTCGATGCCGAAGCAAAAGAAAAACGTGCAGGATTAGATGAAAAATTAATCGCAGGTATGGCAAACTTAGAAGCGAGGTTTACGGAGAACAAGGAAGCGACGAAGATAGATTCAACTCTATTTAGGACAGATGTTGATCTGTTAAAGGAACAAGTCGCGTCAGTAAAGAATACGTGCGAAGACAAGATTGACAAGTAGAAAAACGATTTAGACGAGAGTAACAAAACGCATAATGTTACGTCGCTAGATGAGTTGAAGACTCAGGTCAAGACCGTGGAGAAATTAGCAGAAGTTAGGATGACTAAACTAGAATCTATGTTTAACAGTTTCACCAGTCAGAATATAACATCAGGGGAAACATTGATAAATCAGACAGCGATAGACCGCAGTATGAGTAATCAAGAAGTTAGCATGGGAGAAGACCGTCAAACGCAACCGAATGTGACATTCGAAAGGGCAAGTTCAACCCCTCAGGATAATCCAAGTTCGAATAGGAGTACGTTGGGTACAAGCGAACGATACTCAGGTCCAGTTACCATTATTAGAAATCTGGATGACAAGCCGAGGAAGTTTTCGGGAAATACAGGAGTCACACCAGTCGAATTTCTGCGAGATATTCGAGACTACATGGCGGAACATAGAGTGGCCAAAGAAAGGGAGCTAAGGATAGTCGAACGCGCCTTAGACGGGTCTGCGCTAACTTGGTTTAGAGCATTCAGAAGCAATTTTGCGAATATGAAGCAATTTTCCATAGCTTTCTTGAGGAGATTTTGGAGTGCCGAGGATCAACTGAACGTAAGAGCGGAAATGTACTCGAAGCTTTATTCTACATCACATCCGACGCATTATGCCAATTATTTCACGTCACAGCTGGCTAAATTACAGTTTATGATTCCTCCATTGCCAGAAGAAGAGCTTTTACAAGCTATAGCGAGACAGTTACCGATTGAGGTACAGCGATCACTAATAGCGTCGGGAGCCAACACACTTGAGCACTATGACGACATTTTACGGCGATTGGACTATACAAGCGCTCATGTTACGCCTAGAAATACAAGAAACGACAATAGAAACACGCAAGAGGTGAATGCGGTAGTCGTAGACAACGCAGCTCAAACGGACAGAAGAGATTCCTGGGAAAACAGAAGGAACGAAGGGAATCGAGGAAACATCCGTAACGTGCGAGGAAATGATCGATATAGAGGACCATATGAGAGACCATACGATCAGGAAGCAAGAGATAGCCGATATAGAAATTATAACCAGAATTCCAGATATCAAGACAGGAATCGATACAACAATAGATATCGTGGCAGAAATAACTGGAGCCAAGGTCAGCAGTATAATGAGAACGACAGGCAGGATGGCCGAAGAAACGATCCTAACGAAAGACGAGATAATCGTGGATATGAGAGGTCGAGGCAAGAAGATAGACAGCCTAGTGCACCACTCGAAGAGACAGTCAGAGATGTCAATCGAGCAAGCACGAGTGGCGAAGCAAAAAAAGAAACGTCAAATTAACTCTAGAGAAAAATGCTAATCATTGGGAATCGATCATCATTGTGGAAACGTATCAGGTCAAGGACGAGGATTTAATCGAGGAGGAAGACATAGTACACCGAGGAAATAGACATGAATTGCCAGTTATCAGTGTGGAAGTCATGGGAAAAGAAATAAAGACACTTGTAGACACGGGGGCTATGGTGAGCTTGATATCCATAGGTTGCCTGGATGAGTTGAGATTATTAGGAGAAATTACAATGTTGCCAACTGTTGTTAGCAAGATTCAAAGGGTGATCCCAGACAGAAGTATGAAAAGTAAAAGTCAGGTACTTTTATATGTTGGGATTGGAACCAGAAGTTTTGAACAGATGTTCCTAGTAGTGGGTCAACTACATTTTGACATGATCCTAGGAGTGGATTTCTTAAGTGAAAGTGGCCTGATCATAGATATGCAGAGTAGGCGCATGTACTTTCAAGAAGGGGTCATGGAAAATCAGGAATCGGATATGACATTCTTTAGAGAGGATATATTGGATGAGATAGTATGCAGTATTGAAAGGTCTGTAGAAGATAGAACTGGCATAACAAGTAAAATAAATCCAGAAATTAAGGAGCAGTTTGATCAAGTAATTTCAGAATATGAGGACATATTCAATGACAAACCAGGTCTCATAGAAAATTTTACCTATAGCATCAAGTTGATGGATGACAAACCATACCATAAAAATGTATATCCCATTCCGGATAAATGGAAGGAGGAAGTTAGCATAATGATAAGCGATATGGAGAAAGATGGAATAATTAAGAAAATGCCAACTGCTTATTTGAATCCTTTAGCTGTTGTCAAGAAACCTAATGGTAAGCTGAGGATATGTCTAGATGCTCGAGCCCTTAATGAAAGAGTTCTTCCTGAACACGACAGACCTCCTGTTATTCGTGAATTGTTACGCAGATTCAGAGGAAAGAGTTTCTTTTCGACAATCGATCTGACTAGTTCTTATTATCATGTTGAGCTAGCAGAAGACTGCAAACAATACACAGGGTTCTTGTTTGACCATAAAACATATGTATTCAATAGGTTACCTTTTGGAGTGAAAAATAGTGGTCCGGTGATGATCCGAGCACTAGATGAAAATTTGTCAGATGCAGTTAAGGAGCATGTGGTGAGCTATATTGATGATCTGATTATAGCGTCTGAGACAGCGGAAGAACATATCAGGCACCTTCAAATGCTTTTTGAAGATCTTAGGAAAACGAACTTCAAGGTGAATTTCAATAAATGTCAGTTCTTCCATGAAGAAATTGAATTTCTTGGACATAGAATCGATGGAGATGGTTATAGGCCCAATCCAAGGAAGATCATGGCAATTTCAGAATTTCCAACCCCACGAAAGATTAAAGAGGTGCGGCAGTTTTTAGGCATGTGTCAGTTCTTTTCAACACATTGTTCTGAATATACTGAGACGATGGCACCTCTGCAGGATTTACTAAGAAAGAGAAATCGATGGAAATGGGACGATAGATGCAATCAAGCGTTTTTAGCGGCCAAGAAAATGTTGATCCAAAATATCAAGCTTGAGTACCCAGATTTTACAAGAAGATTTTTTGTAGAGACAGACGCATCCAAAATAGGTATTAGTGGGATCCTATATCAGTTGGATGATGACAAGAAACATAGGTATTTAGCTTTCACCAGTCGCAAGCTCAGGAATTGTGAGAAGAATTACTATGCAACTGAGTTAGAGGCATTAGCAGTGGTTCAGGCTCTTAAAACGTGGAAGAAGGTGTTGTTTGGACATGACATAACAGTGATCACAGATCATAAAGCCCTCAAATTTATTATGAAGACAGACTTAGCGAGTGACCGCATCACCAGATGGGCTCTGTTCTTACAGCAATTTAACCCAACTGTTGTACATAGACCTGGGAAATTAAATCTGTTAGCAGATGTATTGAGCAGAAACCCTTGTGAGGAAGTAATTGTCAACCATATAAATTTGATTCAAGAGGATAATGGTACTCTAGAAAAGTTGAAGTTGTTAGCGCAAACTCAGAAGAGATATGCACCTTTGCGAAGAATTTACCGTTTTTTGACACGCAGGATGGACAACGCTGATCCAGATTTTCTTAGAACTGAGATAGAGGCTAGAAAATATCATATTATGGGAGGTGTTATATGCCAATATATCGACCAAGATCATACTAAACTTAGAGTAGTGATCCCACCCAAGCTTGTCAAACCAGTTATTTTGGATGATACACCGAACTGCAGCTCATGTAGGTGTGGACAAGACTTTGGCTCTCGCTCAAGAAACCTTCGTTTGGAGACAAATGGGACAAACGATTCGCGACGTCATAAAGACCTGTGACAGTTGTCAGCGGAGTAAATACTCATCTAAGTTAATGAAAGAGGTTCCTAGATCAATATTACCCAGCAAGCCAAGAGAACTTTTCGCTACGGACATTTTCGGTCCGATTCCTCGTTCGACGAAAGGAAATCAGTTCGTTTTGGTAACGGTAGACGTATTTTCGAAATACGTATCTCTATGCCCTATACAGAAAGCTACATCCAAGTACGTGATAAACAGACTAGAGAAAACAGTTATTCCGAGCATGGGGAAACCTGAAGTTTTGTTGAGTGACCATGGATCGCAATTTACTAGTATGGAATTTTCTACTGCTATGGAACGTTTAGGAATAAGGCATGTGTTTAATTCTGTACGGTATCCAGAGGGAAATCCAGCCGAAAGAATTATGCCGGAAATCAGTAAGATGTGTCGCTTATATGTGTCAAGGCAACACCATAGATGGATGGAAGTGATACCCATCATTAGCCAATGCTTGAATTCCACAGTACATGAAAGCACAGGACAGATTCCGTCCATGATTCACCATGGATTGAAACCAGATAGACCATGGGACCGCGTCGTGAGGGCACCAGTAGATCCTCAACCCACACAAGAAAGAAGAGTCGAGATGGCAGGAGAGAGGCTCAGAAGACAGGCGGAGAAGAGAGCCAGGAGACAGGCAGGAAGGAGGTTCCACGAGCCATTTCAAGAAAATGATGAGGTGCTGATTAGGAAGCCAGTCACTTCGAACCTTCAACTGAAGATCTACCATAAATTTGCTCCATTGTACGCTGGTCCGTTCCGTATTGAACAAACATACCAGAATAATAGCTACAAGATTGTCAGAATGGATACTGATGAAGTTGTAGGAACTTTTAATGCAGCTAACATTAGGAAATACTATCATGCTGAGTAAGGGAATTGTAGAGCTATCGTGTACATATATTATATATAGAATACCTGAGAGTGTATTTTTTTCTCAATCCTGATAAAAAAGGAGATGTACGGGAGAGATGTACCTGATACCTAGTTTAGGCTATCGGCTACGCCAGCAGACATTAAGCCGTAGTTGAGGTTTTTGGAAGAGTTAAGAAAGATAGCGCACAGATCGAGTCAAGAGGAATGTCAGGATGACGTAGTAGGTCTAGGATCAAGAAGGCACTGACATCTGTAAGAAGATGGAATTATGGATAGAAATGTGAAGCGTTATTAAGATCTATATGGGATATGGTATTTAAACATCTTAGAAGAGAATATATAACATGCATTATATGTGGAAATAATTTTAAGGAAGTTAGATAACCCTTAAGTTATTTTATAACGGAATAGCCGAGATGATGAGGGTTCAAGAGTATAATTGTGACGCGAGAGCACAGTGGTGGGGTGAACGCCACGTGTCTGCGCCAAGCAGATAAAGAAGAAGACAGTGCGGACACATTCAGTGGAGCTCTGTCAGCCAAGCAAGCAGGATCGAGCTCAGTAGCGCAAGCCAAACGCATGGTGAAGGTCGCGTAGCGAACCGAAACTGTCACGGCAAAGTGTAGGCGACAGTTTCAACATCGCCGAGCAGCGAACGACAAGCAGGTCATTGATCCAGGTGGACTTGCCGAGCAAGCAAGCATAGACGGCCGGGATATGTTAGGACAGCATTGCAAGTAGTTGGAGACTTTATTACAAGCTACATTTCAACGCAGTCTGAACACAGTTTTTCTGAATAACATTACAACTATGCATTTCATAACGCATTCCAAGTAACATTGACAATTTCAAGCAAACGGAATGTCGTAAGCATATGCACTGATGGACATTAGCTCGTGCATTAATGAATTTATTTCTTATGCGGTTTTATGAATTACCAAATATGAACACAACTATAGGGTGTTTCATAAACCTAGACACTCTCATGTAAAATTTTATTTTACGAAAGTGAGACTTATCAGTTATTGGAGATTGAACTTTCGACACTCAAACTGAACATTTAATGGAACAGTGGCGTAACGTAGAAGAGGAATAGGGGGTCCGCTGTTTCCATGAACTTTTTCGAGAGGATTTGGACAATATCCGCTATGGATAATCAGAAGTTCATCATGTCAGAGTAAACGCAGACAGAGACACGATGGCACCGCAGAGCGATGGATTCGATTCCTGACGAGAGGAGGTCCACCAGCTGATTCACTTGGGATTTCGAATGCAATCGTCATTTCATGGATGGAATGATATTCACGCCGATCTTTCGAGAAATTCATTATATAGGGAAAATCGACGATCTTGGAAATTTAATAACAGCTGATTATGAAAAGGTACTGATACGATTATTTTCATGAATACTGGGCACACATGTATATTTTTCTAATAGGAGTGATACGATTATATAGACATGGTTTGACTTTATATGCTTCGAATTTTGCTAGAATATGGAGTGACCATATGATATGGCAGGCATCATTATACGACACTCACCATTGGTTGGCTTTATTAAGCAGATGTTTGGTCTTTTAGACATTTTTCCAGCAAGGATATTTTTCATGAATAGTTTTTTTTTTGTGTAACGAGTATTTCGAACTCGTGATCTGCAATTGATTATCTAAAATTACTTCGTCAGTTCATTGCATACTAGCGAGTGTGTATTATTCATCAGTAGGGATTTTTTCCATTGGATTGTTTGGAGATATTAAGAAGTTATTCACTTTAGTGAATAAATATCGCTTTTATATGACAACTAGAGACTTGTTGATTCCTATCTGGTACATTCACTCATATAGTCTACGAGATGGGGTCTTTCGTATTTATACGATTGTATGGTGGTTACTCATCTTACCCATCGTTTAGGGCACTATCATCTTAGTCGACGGGCCGAGGTCTTTCATATTTATACGACTGTACGGTGGTTACTCATCTTACTTGCCATAGAGGGACTCATTTTTATCATCCGAGTGTACATGAGATTGTAAGTGAATCAAACAAGGAACTGCTAGTCACATATTAGTCGAAATTTTGTTAAATAAAGTAACGATAAATGTCAGCAGGATTGCGTTTAGTAATTCTTGTTTGCCAATCCAATATTTTGTTGCTATACTCTTTTGAGAGTAATTTCAGTTTAACAGCTGGTACAGCTGATGCTTTTGATGATTTTTATAATTGTGTTTGATACCTTTGAGAAGGATTTAAAGTAATTGAATCTTGTAAGATGAATCATTAATGGTCAGATTTATTTTAAGGCAGATCAGTATTGCAGATTTTGATATGAGAGATTATAGCACATTGGTGTTTTTCTGTGATGTGAATTATTAGAATTGTAAGAGAATTTATGCTATTTGAAAGCAGATCTTGAATTACTGAGGTAATATTTTTCCAATTGTTTAAGAAGTTGTCTAGATGTGATCAGACTAATTACAGTTATTGGAGATTGTGTGCGTTGATAATTTGAAGCCACTTATATATTTTTTGTAGATCATGCAACATGGTTAAGTGGAGTTTGTGATAGGCATTTTGTGGAAGTTGCCATGTGATAGTTGCAACGTTGCTAATGTATTTTGAGGCAGACATGAGGTCGTCGTACCCAGTCTAGCGTATTTGTTGAGATTCATGCTGTATGTGCTGAATATTTGTGGAGTTTTTGTGGAATAATTGTTGTATTCAAATGTGATATTTGAAGAATTGAGGAAATATAATGTCGTTGTGGATAGTTAGATCCAACGTGATGTCGTGAAGGCAATTATATTTTTTGGCATGATAAATTAAATACGAGATATAACTTGGAAGTGATAAAACTGTAAGACAACGTTCTATACCCCATATTAAACAATTTGTTAGGAAATTAAACAAATAAATAAAGTTGATAATACAAGATTTTCTGAGAATAATAATTAATGAAATAATAATCTGAGATTTAAGCATATTAACGATCTGACCTAATGAAATAAAAATCAGAATGACTAGATGAAATAATAAAAATCTCAATAATCAGAAGAATAAAATTTAAATAAGTTGATAAATTAAAATTTGGAATAAATCAATGAATTAAATAAATGGATGAATTAAAGATTGGATAAATTAAACTGATTTAAATAAATTAATAGACGATTGTAATGATGATGAATAACTGAATTAGAAGGTGATAATTAACTGAAGAAGCTGATGATTAATGAATTTATATGGAATTAAATAAATTTAATTGAGATATAATTTGAGGAATTGCAACTTGAATTGAGGATTTAAATGATTTAATGGTGATGAATTAATGATTCTAACAGGAATATGTAGAATTTTGAGATAAGAATTAATGTGAGAAATATTTAATTTTGATGATGATGATAACGATGACCAATGAGCCGTGAATTTTCTATAATTCACAAACAAGTAATTATGAATGACAATGTAAATAGTGTAAATTAATTATTCGATGTTTAGGAGCAGTTGACTAACATGTTCAACATTCAAATTATGCCATGCAAGCCATAAATTACGTGATGTTTAATATATGTGATTATAATATGTGTATGTTTAGACAGATTAATAGCTTTTTCAAATCCACATTTATGATGTTAAATTAAAGAGAAATTAGGTCTCAGGTTTCACAAATGCCAGTGACGAAAGACATAGTGCTACAGTGATCCTGAGAACCCAAGAGAACTTTAGAGATTTTTCTGTTCTATGTGGATGAAATATTTTTTGATTAGAAAAGAGATGGTTCGATTTTTGGACAATGACAATTTAACGTTGGCATTCGACCATACTCTCAGGTAGGAGGTATATTTAAAATGTCTGTCTGACTATCAAAGTGAAATAAATTTGTTTTTATCTTAGTTGTGATCTGATGATGATGTGATGTTCCTTTTTCTTTCCTTGTCTTGAGTAAGGCTTAACCGGAAAGGAAGTGGTTTGCTAGGAATTCAGTTGATGGCGCCCATTTATATTTGCATTATTTTTATTAAACTTAAGCCCGTAACGACCCTAGAGATACTTTGTCTCGTGTTACCCAACTGCTTTTTCGATAACTCAGCTGAATTTCCGACACATTCTTTATTTGACTAGAGGTTCATTTAACTCCGCTCTGTCCTGGAACTCCAGGAATGCGATGTTATAGCAGATGGGTCATCGCATCCCCAGGACGAGCGGGTACAGAGAGATAGGGAGAATTGGCTTTATCCAACTTGTGGGGCTTCGATTTTGTTTATTCTATGGAATCACATCAGATTTAGATTACTGAGAAATTGATCTCAAGTTCATTTAATTGTGTTATAAAATTTATTAAACTTAGTCAGACAATGTACTTGTGTGCCCATTCCAGTGTTCATGTTAATCGTATTAGTATTATATCATGTTAGTTATAAGACATTTTTTCCTATACCCAAGTGAATGCAGGAATTTAGACATTGTGATGTGTTGTCGTCTAACGTCTCTGAATAAAACGTATATTGAAAATATAATTATGTTGCCGGAAGATTTAGCTAAGGTGTTAGGAGAGTTACAGACGGGTATGTCTGGTATTGCAGAAACTATTTCTAAGATGGAAACGGAAGTTAAAGAACAGATAAATAGTTCAGAAGCTAGACTAGAAGCTAGATGTAAAGAAAATGTGCAAGCATTACAGACTAGTACTGAAGAAAATTTAAAATTATTACAGTCAAATAGTGAAGACAATTTTAAGTCATTAGAAGAAAGGCTACAGTCAAATAGCAAAGATGAGTTGATGTTATTGGAGACAAGATTACAGTCAAATAGTGAAACTAACTTGAAGGATAGTTTTAAATCATTGGAAGAAAAACTACAGTCAAATAGTGAGGATAATTTTAAATCATTGGAAGAGAAATTACAAGCTCGTAGTGAAGAAACTAACACAGAGTTAGAAAACAAGTTAACTAGATTAGAGAATAGTTTAACTTTAAAGAATAATGAAATGCTTAAGACTTTACAATTAGACATCATTGCAGTAAATATGAAAGGAGAGGAAAATGTTCAAATATTAAGAAAGAATATTATTGAATTAGAAAGTAGAGGAGAAGAAAACATTTTTACTTTAAGAACAGATGTTATGTCCATACAGAAAGACATTAAATCGGATGTATCGAAGTTGAGATTCGACATCGATGGTTTAGTGGCAGATGTAGGCAAAATTCAAGAGTGGTCTACCGAAGTATCTTTCGAGACTAAGATCAAAGGTCTAGAGATGAATCTAGGTAATGAGATTAAGGATTTAAAGTCAGTAATTGGGACCATTAAAGAGGAAGTCTTAGGAGAGGTCAATTCTAATTTAAAATCATTAGAGAATCAATTGCAGAAAGATATTAGGAAGATGGATGACGATATAGAGCAAAAGGTTAATGAAAACTTAGCTTTATTCAAAAATAGAGTCGGTGCAATCGTGGAAGAACGGTATAGTGAGGTCGATGCCGAAGCAAAAGAAAAACGTGCAGGATTAGATGAAAAATTAATCGCAGGTATGGCAAACTTAGAAGCGAGGTTTACGGAGAACAAGGAAGCGATGAAGATAGATTCAACTCTATTTAGGACAGATGTTGATCTGTTAAAGGAACAAGTCGTGTCAGTAAAGAATACGTGCGAAGACAAGATTGACAAGTTGAAAAACGATTTAGACGAGAGTAACAAAACGCAGAATGTTACGTCGCTAGATGAGTTGAAGACTCAGGTCAAGACCGTGGAGAAATTAGCAGAAGATAGGATGACTAAACTAGAATCTATGTTTAACAGTTTCACCAGTCAGAATATAACATCAGGGGAAACATTGATAAATCAGACAGCGATAGACCGCAGTATGAGTAATCAAGAAGTTAGCATGGGAGAAGACCGTCAAACGCAACCGAATGTGACATTCGAAAGGGCAAGTTCAACCCCTCAGGATAATCCAAGTTCGAATAGGAGTACGTTGGGTACAAGCGAACGATACTCAGGTCCAGTTACCATTATTAGAAATCTGGATGACAAGCCGAGGAAGTTTTCGGGAAATACAGGAGTCACACCAGTCGAATTTCTGCGCGATATTCGAGACTACATGGCGGAACATAGAGTGGCCAAAGAAAGGGAGCTAAGGATAGTCGAACGCGCCTTAGACGGGTCTGCGCTAACTTGGTTTAGAGCATTCAGAAGCAATTTTGCGAATATGGAGCAATTTGCCATAGCTTTCTTGAGGAGATTTTGGAGTGCCGAGGATCAACTGAACGTAAGAGCGGAAATGTACTCGAAGCTTTATTCTACATCACATCCGACGCATTATGCCAATTATTTCACGTCACAGCTGGCTAAATTACAGTTTATGATTCCTCCATTGCCAGAAGAAGAGCTTTTACAAGCTATAGCGAGACAGTTACCGATTGAGGTACAGCGATCACTAATAGCGTCGGGAGCCAACACACTTGAGCACTATGACGACATTTTACGGCGATTGGACTATACAAGCGCTCATGTTACGCCTAGAAATACAAGAAAC
This sequence comes from Meconema thalassinum, assembly GCA_946902985.2. Classification (NCBI taxonomy): domain Eukaryota; kingdom Metazoa; phylum Arthropoda; class Insecta; order Orthoptera; family Tettigoniidae; genus Meconema; species Meconema thalassinum. Next base: position 98,633,977 of record OX336396.1, on the reverse strand, counting down.
GACAATAGAAACACGCAAGAGGTGAATGCGGTAGTCGTAGACAACGCAGCTCAAACGGCCAGAAGAGATTCCTGGGAAAACAGAAGGAACGAAGGGAATCGAGGACACATCCGTAACGTGCGAGGAAATGATCGATATAGAGGACCATATGAGAGGCCATACGATCAGGAAGCAAGAGATAGCCGATATAGAAATTATAACCAGAATTCCAGATATCAAGACAGGAATCGATACAACAATAGATATCGTGGCAGAAATAACTGGAGCCAAGGTCAGCAGTATAATGAGAACGACAGGCAGGATGGCCGAAGAAACGATCCTAACGAAAGACGAGATAATCGTGGATATGAGAGGTCGAGGCAAGAAGATAGACAGCCTAGTGCACCACTCGAAGAGACAGTCAGAGATGTCAATCGAGCAAGCACGAGTGTCGAAGGAAAAAAAACGTCAAATTAACTCTAGAGAAAAATGCTAATCATTGGGAATCGATCATCATTGTGGAAACGTATCAGGTCAAGGACGAGGATTTAATCGAGGAGGAAGACATAGTACACCGAGGAAATAGACATGAATTGCCAGTTATCAGTGTGGAAGTCATGGGAAAAGAAATAAAGACACTTGTAGACACGGGGGCTATGGTGAGCTTGATATCCATAGGTTGCCTGGATGAGTTGAGATTATTAGGAGAAATTACAATGTTGCCAACTGTTGTTAGCAAGATTCAAAGGGTGATCCCAGACAGAAGTATGAAAAGTGAAAGTCAGGTACTTTTATATGTTGGGATTGGAACCAGAAGTTTTGAACAGATGTTCCTAGTAGTGGGTCAACTACATTTTGACATGATCCTAGGAGTGGATTTCTTAAGTGAAAGTGGCCTGATCATAGATATGCAGAGTAGGCGCATGTACTTTCAAGAAGGGGTCATGGAAAATCAGGAATCGGATATGACATTCTTTAGAGAGGATATATTGGATGAGATAGTATGCAGTATTGAAAGGTCTGTAGAAGATAGAACTGGCATGACAAGTAAAATAAATCCAGAAATTAAGGAGCAGTTTGATCAAGTAATTTCATAATATGAGGACATATTCAATGACAAACCAGGTCTCATAGAAAATTTTACCTATAGCATCAAGTTGATGGATGACAAAACCATACCATAAAAATTTATAACCCATTCCGGATAAATGGAAGGAGGAAGTTAGCATAATGATAAGCGATATGGAGAAAGATGGAATAATTAAGAAAATGCCAACTGCTTATTTGAATCCTTTAGCTGTTGTCAAGAAACCTAATGGTAAGCTGAGGATATGTCTAGATGCTCGAGCCCTTAATGAAAGAGTTCTTCCTGAACACGACAGACCTCCTGTTATTCGTGAATTGTTACGCAGATTCAGAGGAAAGAGTTTCTTTTCGACAATCGATCTGACTAGTTCTTATTATCATGTTGAGCTAGCAGAAGACTGCAAACAATACACAGGGTTCTTGTTTGACCATAAAACATATGTATTCAATAGGTTACCTTTTGGAGTGAAAAATAGTGGTCCGGTGATGATCCGAGCACTAGATGAAAATTTGTCAGATGCAGTTAAGGAGCATGTGGTGAGCTATATTGATGATCTGATTATAGCGTCTGAGACAGCGGAAGAACATATCAGGCACCTTCAAATGCTTTTTGAAGATCTTAGGAAAACGAACTTCAAGGTGAATTTCAATAAATGTCAGTTCTTCTATGAAGATATTGAATTTCTTGGACATAGAATCGATGGAGATGGTTATAGGCCCAATCCAAGGAAGATCATGGCAATTTCAGAATTTCCAACCCCACGAAAGATTAAAGAGGTGCGGCAGTTTTTAGGCATGTGTCAGTTCTTTTCAACACATTGTCCTGAATATACTGAGACGATGGCACCTCTGCAGGATTTACTAAGAATGGGAAATCGATGTAAATGGGACGATAGATGCAATCAAGCGTTTTTAGCGGCCAAGAAAATGTTGATCCAAAATATCAAGCTTGAGTACCCAGATTTTACAAGAAGATTTTTTGTAGAGACAGACGCATCCAAAATAGGTATTAGTGGGATCCTATATCAGTTGGATGATGACAAGAAACATAGGTATTTAGCTTTCACCAGTCGCAAGCTCAGGAATTGTGAGAAGAATTGAAGAGCCCGGTGCAAGAACCAGACAGGTCCAAATTATAAAAATTTTCAGGAGACACAAAAAACTGAATAAAAATTCAAATTTCGAACATTTAAATTTTTTCCATGTACAATTGCTAGAAGGAATAGTAACACACATACGTAAGTGAAAATGATATGGTTTTTGTTGTTAGAATCATCTCAATTTATATATGAAATATATAAAATTGCTGGAGCTGTCTTGTTTCTTGGCCCGGTAAAGTATGCTTAAAACGGAGGATGCAATAACCATTAATAGTTACCTGAGTTATCAATGTACCATACTTTATTATATAGCAGACTTGCTATGAAACTCAATATTTTTACATAGAGACAAGATTTACACACACCAAGGAAACTTAATCCACTGTAAGTTCATCATCATTCAGTAGCAACATCATTATCGATTGCATCTTCATTTTCAGTTGAAACTATCTGGTTGTAGAACCACAAACAGTCCGGTGGAACATACTTTGAAGCAATGTCTTTAATATCCTTTACCTTATTTGGATTGAGTTTTAAGACTCTGCGATGTAAAAGACATGATGCGTCTGGTAAGGAAAGACTAGCTCCTGCTTTTTCCAAAACAAAGAAATCTCTTACTATAGCACTCGCATTGACACTACACACCAGTCCGTCGCTGTTGTATTCAACATATCTGTATTTTGATACTGCCAACGTTGAACCTTCACGAGCACTAACCTTTGTTTTGAATAAGGTTTTGAAGTGACTTGTATAGTCCAAAAATGTATTTTGTGTAACATCATGAACAATGAACTGAACACTGATTGAATTAACACAAAACTAATCTAACACAACAGAATAGTATAAGAACCACGTGTTCACCTTGTGCTGTCTCGATAGCAACTACCATGCGCAGCCAAGTAGCCGAACATTGAACTACAGTCGCTGCAAGAACCAGACAACTCCAGGAGCTGTATGGGATCTTGCCCCGGCAGAAACAGTCAAAACAAACCAGACAGTTCCTTTTCCATTGTAACTACGCACCAACTCAGTTGAGTTATCTGGTTCTTGGACCAGCAGATAGAGCATTTTTTTTATGATACCTTACAGCAAAAAAACGATTTTGACCAAAAAGTGGAGCTGTCTGGTTCTTGCACCGGGCTCTTCAATTACTATGCAACTGAGTTAGAGGCATTAGCAGTGGTTCATGCTCTTAAAACGTGGAAGAAGGTGTTGTTTGGACATGACATAACAGTGATCACAGATCATAAAGCCCTCCAATTTATTATGAAGACAGACTTAGCGAGTGACCGCATCACCAGATGGGCTCTGTTCTTACAGCAATTTAACCCAACTGTTGTACATAGACCTGGGAAATTAAATCTGTTAGCAGATGTATTGAGCAGAAACCCTTGTGAGGAAGTAATTGTCAACCATATAAATTTGATTCAAGAGGATAATGGTACTCTAGAAAAGTTGAAGTTGTTAGCGCAAACTCAGAAGAGATATGCACCTTTGCAAAGAATTTACCGTTTTTTGACACGCAGGATGGACAACGCTGATCCGGATTTTCATAGAACTGAGATAGAGGCTAGAAAATATCATATTATGGGAGGTGTTATATGCCAATATATCGACCAAGATCATACTAAACTTAGAGTAGTGATCCCACCCAAGCTTGTCAAACCAGTTATTTGGATGATACACCGAACTGCAGCTCATGTAGGTGTGGACAAGACTTTGGCTCTCGCTCAAGAAACCTTCGTTTGGAGACAAATGGGACAAACGATTCGCGACGTCATAAAGACCTGTGACAGTTGTCAGCAAAGTAATTACTCATCTAAGTTAATGAAAGAGGTTCCTAGATCAGTATTACCCAGCAAGCCAAGAGAACTTTTCGCTACGGACATTTTCGGTCCGATTCCTCGTTCGACGAAAGGAAATCAGTTCGTTTTGGTAACGGTAGACGTATTTTCGAAATACGTATCTCTATGCCCTATACAGAAAGCTACATCCAAGTACGTGATAAACAGACTAGAGAAAACAGTTATTCCAAGCATGGGGAAACCTGAAGTTTTGTTGAGTGACCATGGATTGCAATTTACTAGTATGGAATTTTCTACTGCTATGTAACGTTTAGGAATAAGGCATGTGTTTAATTCTGTACGGTATCCAGAGGGAAATCCAGCCGAAAGAATTATGCCGGAAATCAGTAAGATGTGTCGCTTATATGTGTCAAGGCAACACCATAGATGGATGGAAGTGATACCCATCATTAGCCAATGCTTGAATTCCACAGTACATGAAAGCACAGGACAGATTCCGTCCATGATTCACCATGGATTGAAACCGGATAGACCATGGGACCGAGTCGTGAGGGCACCAGTAGATCCTCAACCCACACAAGAAAGAAGAGTCGAGATGGCAGGAGAGAGGCTCAGAAGACAGGCGGAGAAGAGAGCCAGGAGACAGGCAGGAAGGAGGTTCCACGAGCCATTTCAAGAAAATGATGAGGTGCTGATTAGGAAGCCAGTCACTTCGAACCTTCAGCTGAAGGTCTACCATAAATTTGCTCCATTGTACGCTGGTCCGTTCCGTATTGAACAAACATACCAGAATAATAGCTACAAGATTGTCAGAATGGATACTGATGAAGTTGTAGGAACTTTTAATGCAGCTAGCATTAGGAAATACCATCATGCTGAGTAAGGGAATTGTAGAGCTATCGTGTACATATATTATATATAGAATACCTGAGAGTGTATTTTTTTTCTCAATCCTGATAAAAAAGGAGATGTACGGGAGAGATGTACCCGATACCTAGTTTAGGCTATCGGCTACGCCAGCAGACATTAAGCCGTAGTTGAGGTTTTTGGAAGAGTTAAGAAAGATAGCGCACAGATCGAGTCAAGAGGAATGTCAGGATGACGTAGTAGGTCTAGGATCAAGAAGGCACTGACATCTGTAAGAAGATGGAATTATGGATAGAAATGTGAAGCATTATTAAGATCTATATGGGATATGGTATTTAAACATCTTAGAAGAGAATATATAACATGCATTATATGTGGAAATAATTTTAAGGAAGTTAGATAACCCTTAAGTTATTTTATAACGGAATAGCCGAGATGATGAGGGTTCGAGAGTATATTGTGACGCGAGAGCACAGTGGTGGGGTGAACGCCACGTGTCTGCGCCAAGCAGATAAAGAAGAAGACAGTGCGGACACATTCAGTGGAGCTCTGTCAGCCGAGCAAGCAGGATCGAGCTCAGTAGCGCAAGCCAAACGCATGGTGAAGGTCGCGTAGCGAACCGAAACTGTCACGGCAAAGTGTAGGCGACAGTTTCAACATCGCCGAGCAGCGAACGACAAGCAGGTCATTGATCCAGGCGGACTTGCCGAGCAAGCAAGCATAGACGGCCGGGATATGTTAGGACAGCATTGCAAGTAGTTGGAGACTTTATTACAAGCTACATTTCAACGCAGTCTGAACACAGTTTTTCTGAATAACATTACAACTATGCATTTCATAACGCATTCCAAGTAACATTGACAATTTCAAGCAAACGGAATGTCGTAAGCATATGCACTGATGGACATTAGCTCGTGCATTAATGAATTTATTTCTTATGCGGTTTTATGAATTACCAAATATGAACACAACTATAGGGTGTTTCATAAACCTAGACACTCTCATGTAAAATTTTATTTTACGAAAGTGAGACTTATCAGTTATTGGAGATTGAACTTTCGACACTCAAACTGAACATTTAATGGAACAGTGGCGTAACGTAGAAGAGGAATAGGGGGTCCGCTGTTTCCATGAACTTTTTCGAGAGGATTTGGACAATATCCGCTATGGATAATCAGAAGTTCATCATGTCAGAGTAAACGCAGACAGAGACACGATGGCACCGCAGAGCGATGGATTCGATTCCTGACGAGAGGAGGTCCACCAGCTGATTCACTTGGGATTTCGAATGCAATCGTCATTTCATGGATGGAATGATATTCACGCCGATCTTTCGAGAAATTCATTATATAGGGAAAATCGACGATCTTGGAAATTTAATAACAGCTGATTATGAAAAGGTACTGATACGATTATTTTCATGAATACTGGGCACACATGTATATTTTTCTAATAGGAGTGATACGATTATATAGACATGGTTTGACTTTATACGCTTCGAATTTTGCTAGAATATGGAGTGACCATATGATATGGCAGGCATCATTATACGACATTCTCACCTTTGGTTGGCTTTATTAAGCAGATGTTTGGTCTTTTAGACATTTTTCCAGCAAGGATATTTTTCATGAATAGTTTTTTTTTTTTTGTGTAACGAGTATTTCGAACTCGTGATCTGCAATTGATTATCTAAAATTACTTCGTCAGTTCATTGCATACTAGCGAGTGTGTATTATTCATCAGTAGGGATTTTTTCCATTGGATTGTTTGGAGATATTAAGAAGTTATTAACTTTAGTGAATAAATATCGCTTTTATATGACAACTAGAGACTTGTTGATTCCTATCTGGTACATTCACTCATATAGTCTATGAGATGGGGTCTTTCGTATTTATACGATTGTATGGTGGTTACTCTTCTTACCCATCGTTTAGGGCACTATCATCTTAGTCGAAGGGCCGAGGTCTTTCATATTTATACGACTGTACGGTGGTTACTCATCTTACTTGCCATAGAGGGACTCATTTTTATCATCCGAGTGTACATGAGATTGTAAGTGAATCAAACAAGGAACTACTAGTCACATATCAGTCGAAATTTTGTTAAATAAAATAACGATAAATGTCAGCAGGATTGCGTTTAGTAATTCTTGTTTGCCAATCCAATATTTTGTTGCTATACTCTTTTGAGAGTAATTTCAGTTTAACAGCTGGTACAGCTGATGCTTTTGATGATTTTTATAATTGTGTTTGATACCTTTGAGAAGGATTTAAAGTAATTGAATCTTGTAAGATGAATCATTAATGGTCAGATTTATTTTAAGGCAGATCAGTATTGCAGATTTTGATATGAGAGATTATAGCACATTGGTGTTTTTCTGTGATGTGAATTATTAGAATTGTAAGAGAATTTATGCTATTTGAAAGCAGATCTTGAATTACTGAGGTAATATTTTTCCAATTGTTTAAGAAGTTGTCTAGATGTGATCAGAGTAATTACAGTTATTGGAGATTGTGTGCGTTGATAATTTGAAGCCAGTTATATATTTTTTGTAGATCATGCAACATGGTTAAGTGGAGTTTGTGATAGGCATTTTGTGGAAGTTGCCATGTGATAGTTGCAACGTTGCTAATGTATTTTGAGGCAGACATGAGGTCGTCGTACCCAGTCTAGCGTATTTGTTGAGATTCATGCAGTATGTGCTGAATATTTGTGGAGTTTTTGTGGAATAATTGTTGTATTCAAATGTGATATTTGAAGAATTGAGGAAATATAATGTCGTTGTGGATAGTTAGATCCAACGTGATGTCGTGAAGGCAATTATATTTTTTGGCATGATAAATTAAATACGAGATATAACTTGGAAGTGATAAAACTGTAAGACAACGTTCTATAACCCATATTAAACAATTTGTTAGGAAATTAAACAAATAAATAAAGTTGATAATACAAGATTTTCTGAGAATAATAATTAATGAAATATTAATCTGAGATTTAAGCATATTAACGATCTGACCTAATGAAATAAAAATCAGAATGACTGGATGAAATAATAAAAATCTCAATAATCAGAAGAATAAAATTTAAATAAGTTGATAAATTAAAATTTGGAATAAATCAATGAATTAAATAAATGGATGAATTAAAGATTGGATAAATTAAACTGATTTAAATAAATTAATAGACGATTGTAATGGTGATGAATAACTGAATTAGAAGGTGATAATTAACTGAAGAAGCTGATGATTAATGAATTTATATGGAATTAAATAAATTTAATTGAGATATAATTTGAGGAATTGCAACTTGAATTGAGGATTTAAATGATTAAATGGTGATGAATTAATGATTCTGACAGGAATATGTAGAATTTTGAGATAAGAATTAATGTGAGAAATATTTAATTTTGATGATGATGATGATAACGATGACCAATGAGCCGTGAATTTTCTATAATTCACAAACTAGTAATTATGAATGACAATGTAAATAGTGTAAATTAATTATTCGATGTTTAGGAGCATTTGACTAACATGTTCAACATTCAAATTATGCCATGCAAGCCATAAATTACGTGATGTTTAATATATGTGATTATAATATGTGTATGTTTAGACAGATTAATAGCTTTTTCAAATCCACATTTATGATGTTAAATTAAAGAGAAATTAGGTCTCAGGTTTCACAAATGTCAGTGACGAAAGACATAGTGCTACAGTGATCCTGAGAACCCAAGAGAACTTTAGAGATTTTTCTGTTCTATGTGGATGAAATATTTTTTGATTAGAAAAGAGATGGTTCGATTTTTGGACAATGACAATTTAACGTTGGCATTCGACCATACTCTCAGGTAGGAGGTATATTTAAAATGTCTGTCTGACTATCAAAGTGAAATAAATTTGTTTTTATCTTAGTTGTGATCTGATGATGATGTGATGTTCCTTTTTCTTTCCTTGTCTTGAGTAAGGCTTAACCGGAAAGGAAGTGGTTTGCTAGGAATTCAGTTGATGGCGCCCATTTATATTTGCATTATTTTTATTAAACTTAAGCCCGTAACGACCCTAGAGATACTTTGTCTCGTGTTACCCAACTGCTTTTTCGATAACTCAGCTGAATTTCCGACACATTCCTTATTTGACTAGAGGTTCATTTAACTCCACTCTGTCCTGGAACTCCAGGAATGCGATGTTATAGCAGATGGGTCATCGCATCCCCAGGACGAACGGGTACAACACCAAGTTCGACGAAGTCGCCAAATCAGGTCGTACAGCGAAATTGTGGACTGAGTATTTCAAAATGGTAACCATCAAGCGTCTTTTCGTGAGAGCCGAACGTTCCGGGGAATGGAATCTCCACCTGTATTGTGTGCAGAACATGATTCCATACTTACGTGCTGCAGGGCATTTTAATTATGCCAAATACGCTCACATTTACCTCCATCAAATGTTGAGGATAAATGAAACCATGACTGCGTCCGAAATCGAACAATTTGTGACGAAAGGCTTCTTCACCGTCCGAAGATCCGACAAATTCTGGTGTGGAGTTTGGACGGATAAGGCAATCGAACAGGTGCTGATGCGTACTATGAAGTCAGCGGGAGGACTGACACACGGCCGCGGAATGTCTGAAGAGGTGATAGCTCGATGGGTGACCACCATGCCTGCAACGTCTGGTATTGTCGATGCAATGGAACGCTTCAGCGGTGTTTTCTGTGAATTTTGCGATCAACACGTCGAACTTCGAGAGACACGACAAGGCAGAGACAAAGGGGATGTTGACAAGTTGACAGAGTGGCTGCGTTCTCACAACCCTTTCATGGAACTTCATCTTCTTTTGTCTCTGCGTACACGTGTGGTTGACGACGACACCGTGAACTGCGACGAATCCCACGCCCTTGGTTTGCAAGCCATGAAGTCAATCGTAGCTCAATGCCTCAGCGACGTCCACTTGAAGAGGAAGGACAAATTTCGTTCCCTTGGAAGTATGGCCAAGATCATTAAAAATAAGGACACCGCAGTGGAAATAGACCCGAACCTACTGTTTCATCGCCTCCTTTGCAAAATACGAAGTAAAGAAGAGCTTTCAACGTACTTGACTTACGAGTTGGCCACAAGACCACCAGCTCTATTTGATGGCACACTTCTGCGGAAAGGCACAAAGTCCAAGAAGAGTTTTCAAGCTGCGAAGAAGCTTTGCCATCAAACCCTGTCTTCACGGTCAACGGAGGTTTCCTTCTGCATCGAGTTGTTTGGACCTGTCCTGCAACCTACTCCCAAATTTTCCAGCAAAACGTCAATTATATTGAAATCCATTTTGGCAAAAAGACAACCGTTGTGTTTGATGCCTATGGTGCCCGGACAACCAAAGATGCAGAACATGCCAGGAGAACTGGCAAGGAGGCACCAGACGCAGTTACGGAAGATTTCACGCCAACTACTGTACCACAAGGAGTGTTTTTATCAAACGAGAACAACAAGTCGCGTTTCATTGCTCTCCAATCAAAACACCTCACAACAGCAGGCATCGAGGTTATTCAAGCTGAAAACGACGCTGATTCCCTGATTGTTTCAACGGCAGCCGAAACTTCAAGGAAAACAGAAGTCAGTTCTGTGATTGTGGGAGAATATACTGATCTGCTCGTCTTGATGGTTTCTGTTCCTGATGTTCGCGAAGACAATTCCATGTTTATGCCGGAAAGAAGAATGGAAAAGGCAAGATTTTCAAAAGCGGAAAACTTAAGTCTGGCCTTGGATGCTTGCTTCCAATTCTTCCTTTCTTCCACGCTGCTACTGGTTGTGACACAACATCCGCCCCCTTTAGAAAGGAAAAACTCAGGTCCTTCGAGCAGCTTAAAGAAAACGCTAAATTCCGCAGTAAGGTCCATGTTTTCAACAAGCCAGATGCATCGCACAAAGAAATCGCTGCTGCGGGAGAGGCTTTCTTTCTTTCCTTATATGGATGCCCCATAACTAGCCGATTGGACACCACAACTGCAGATCCGGATGTGAGCGCAAATGCGCTTGCCTACTGAGTTGCCTATGCTGCACAACAATGTGCCGCGTCACGGATATGCGAACCGCCCAGAGGAGAGCATCGACGTTGACGACCCTGACGATCTTGTGCTTTAATACGAGGGCAAGTTATTTCGAAATATATATAGACATTATCTGCACAAAAGATAAGATTCTCACTGTTCCTTTTTTTTTTTTTCTTCAGATCTCATGGAACCTCCAAACGACGGAAGCCGCTAAGCATTACAAGTCAAAGCTTGTCTCTGTATTTAATACTGACAATAATTTAAGCATTTTAGATGTGATACTCACAATTTCAAGAATATGATTTATAATTTTATGTTTAAATACATTATTTGCATTGGCAGTTTTAGCTATTGTGACAGGAACGGTCAAAATCGAACTTTAAACACACTATTTATGTTAATAGTACTTAATTGAATAAAACAGCTGTAAGAACGCGTCTAACATATTTTATTAATGTTCCTGAGACTTCGGCAGTAAAATCCGGTCAATTTGACACCAGTCTGATCTCGCTAGGACCACTTGTTTGAATGATATTGCCAAAAACGGAAAAATCCAAGATGGCGGCAGTTTTTCCAAGATGGCGGCTTTTCCCCAGCTCGGATTTCTTGGGACTATTGGGATTTCGTTTAGGACATGGTTCTTAACGTTTCCACCAATTTTCAGCTTGTTATTAATTTTGTCCAGGTTTAAAACTAATTTCACTGAACTATATGGGTAACAACTGGTCTAATTATTGTACGATATATTCTCGTTTTGATCTTGCGAGAGATCATGCGAGTCTTAAGTACTTTCAGGAGGCTAAAATAACATTGATTTCCTTGTGCTAATCTCCCCTTTATTTCTGCCATTTTGTTATTATCCTCCGTGAGTCTAGATCCCGAGTATTTGAAATTGGTGACTTTTTCAAATTCTTTCCCGTTGATCACTAGGTTGTCTCCGTTTCTCATTTCTCGTGATAATAACATGTACTTTGTTTTTCCCACATTGACATTTAGGCCAGTTTTCCCCGATCCTTCTTCCAGTTCTTTGTATACTGTGGAGATGGCTCTTACCGTCCTTCCTAAGATTACTATATCATCAGCGTAGGCTAAATATTGCACTGCCTGGTTATACAGTGTTCCTGTTTGGATAGGGTTTCTACCACGTATATATCGTGCCAGTGCCCCTTCTCTCACATCAATATTCCGGACTACGCGTTCTAAGGTAAGATTGAAAAGTAGACACGATAGTTAATCTCCTTTTCGAAGTCCCTTACTTACTCTGAAATTCTTTGATAGCTCATTTTGTGCTTAATTTTACAGCTTGAGTGATCCAGTGTCATCTTAACCAATCGTACAAGTTTCCTGGGTATTCCCATCTCATCCATAGTTTCGTATAGATACCTTCTATCTACTGAATCATATGCCATCTGGAAATCAATATATAATTGGTGGACAGGTATATTGTACTCAGAACTTCTCCAGCATACATCGCAGCGTGAAGATATGATCTGTTGTGGATCGATTTCAAACCACTTTGGTAATTCCCCAATACTCTTCCTGCACATGGTTCTATATACCTTGCTAAGACTTTTGTAAATATTTTATATCCTATGTTAATTAGTGATATGCCCCTATAGTTAGGGCAACACAACATAGACCCCTTCTTGTGTATTGGGCATAACAGAGCTACTATCCATTCTTCGGGCATCTGTTCTTCTTGCCATATTCTTAGTATCAGTCGATGCAGTTGGGTATGTTGATAATTACCACCATACTTGACCAGCTCTGCAGTTATATTATCCTCCAGGTGACTTACCGTTCTTCATTCCCTTAATTACTTCTTTTGATTCAGTCATACTTGGTTCTAGTATTTCTGGGTCAGGTCCTGGTATATAAAGTTCTTCTTCTTGAATTCCCTTCTCTCCTGTTCCATTCAGAATCTCTTGAGAATATTCCACCCATCTTTCGAGCACCTTTTTGGTCTCAACAATGAGATTTCCATCTTTATCTTCGCACATATCTGACCTAGCCTGGAATCCTCTTTTCTCTTCCCTTAATAGTGCATTCATTTGTCTATAATCCTTTGTCTTTGCATGTTCCTCTACCTTTTCGATTTTTATTCTTTCCCATTCCCTTTTCTTTCTTGTACACATACGTTTTTCACTCGTATTGCATCTGTATATACTTTCCTGTTACCTCTTGTGTTCATTTGTAGCATTTTAATTCTTTCTTGGCTTCTTGCATTTATCTTCTGCTCACATTCCTCATCAAACCATTTGTCTCTCCTCTCTGGCTGTTTAAATCCCACTACGTTCTCTGCAGTGTTCTCAATTGCCTCTTTAATGCTTTTCCAGTGTTCATTTATATTTCCTGTTAACTTTATGTCTCTCAGTAGCTTTCTTTCTAGTGTCACTGAGAATTCGTCAACTATCTTCTTATCTTCGATTAATTTCTGTCCATCATATTACTGCATTCTTCTTGACTTACTATTCTTAATTCTGCATATACGTGGTTTATAGCAGGACTTAACCAGAAAATGGTCTGAATCAGTATCAGCACCTCTACATGATCGTACATATTGTATATCTGTTCCATGTCATGCATCAATTATTATATGATCTATCTGGTTCCTAGTAAATCCGTCCGGTGAGCACCACGTAGCCTTATGAATGTCCTTTCTTGGGAATCGAATACTACTTACTATCATCCTTCTGCTCGTGGCAAAGTCTATCAGCCTTTGTCCGTTCTCGTTACTTTTCACGTATAGGCTGTTCCGTCCAATGATGTCTCTAAATTCCTGTTCCTTTCCAATTTTAGCATTCATATCTCCCAATACGATTTTAATATCATGCCTTGGTGCCCAATCGTATATTTTCTCCACTTTTCCATAGAATATATCCTTCTCTCCATCCTCAGTATCCTCGGTGGGGGCATGCCCACATATAAAGGTTGTGTTAAAGAACTTGCCTTTCAGGCGGATGGAGCATAATCATTCGCCCTCTGGTTTAAAGCGTATTACTGCATTTACTATGTTATTGCTTACTATAAAACCAGTTCCAAAGGTATATTTCTCATGTCCACTGTAAAAGATGGTATAATCTTTCTGTTTTAGTATATCCGTACCTGTCCACCGTATTTCTTGAATGGCTAAAATACTCATGTCATATTTCTTCATTACCTCCACTAAGTTAGCCAATTTAGGGCACCCGCCCTATATAGACTTAGTACGTTCCATGTTCCTATGTTCAGCTCGTTGTCCTTTAATCGCAAATGTCATCGTTGTTCCGTCCGGTTCCCTTGTGGTTGAGATTTCGTAACAGTTCGTTTTCCACGGTGGGGTCGTTGGCCTCACGCGCAACCTTCTAGGGGGCTGCCTCTTTCAGCCTTGCGGATTGCTGCCCATTAACATCGGGGTGGGTCCCCTAGCCTTTGTAAGTCCCCTCACTAACTGCAAGGCAACAGGTGATATCTGATGGTTCCTCCGCCTTGTCCGCCGTTGGGATATTACCAGTCATCCTCTTCCGCCCTCCAAGCCGTTGACCATTCAGTGTTAATTGTGTTCGGTCCGCGAGAGCTATTTTATTTTGCTCAAGTCCACCGGCAATCCGGTGAGGACCCCCCTATCCGCCACCTGGGACGCGTGACGTGGGAGTATCACCTCTCCCCCTGCTATGACACCACAGCAGGTTCGTGGTCGAAGGAAGGCATACCGAGGGATTTTAACGCTCTTAAGAAATCCGACGACTTCGGCCGCGTTTGAACCCACGATCTTGGGCATAGAAGTTCTGCATGCTACCAACTACGCCACCGAAGCCGCTTCTGACTGACGCCAATCTCTTCATATCAGTATGTATCTACATAAACTACCCGAGAAGGATCTTTTTCACCCTTGTTATTATTATTATCTATATTTACTCAACTTACAGTTGGTAACATGACTCATATCGGTACATTACGTACAAGAAAATGAGTAAAGTCACACTTTGAAAAGCCTATAGCTTACATTTTCAAACTCTACCTATATAACATAGACGGTGGTTTGTTTGTTTGTTTGTGTTTTTTTTTTTTTTTCCACTTATGTTATCTTCAACGTCTCCTTTTCACAATAGGTTCCAAGAAAATCCTACTCTGTATTCAAAAATCCACTAACGATGCTGCAGGTCTTCAGAATTGCAGCCTTTTGTGCAATAGTGTGGGTGTATATGGGATGATTTAGTGTGGCTAGATTTACTGAAAAGATTAATGTGTCAGGCCAGTGGGAGAAAGGAGGAAAGAGAGGATCGTCACATTATTTTGTCTCCAGATTCTAGACACCTCCATAGCTAGAGGAGTATATTTATCAATCTTCACTTTGTATTTATTGTGGATATTATGGTCATTCGGAACAGATTTGTCAATCAAGTACGTGTGATGGTTCTTTTTACTAGGTAGATTTCATTAGAAAGCTAACTATTGCAATGGGTACCATGTTTCGACTTCCGGAAAATTTCGACACATCTTCGCGTTTCACATCCCCCAGACCCCAAAACCACCGTCAGTTCAAAAGTTTATATATAATTTATGTGTATATATATACAATGTGGTCCACCAGCCCCTTATTTTTTTTTTTGGAGGAAGGCAACCCAACTAACGCGTATATCACAGTCAACCTAAAAACATTAGTACCTGCTCCTTTACGTCCATTGTACAATTTTACCGTTGAGTACATCCTCGCGAATATAGTAGAAATCAATAGTGGCAGTGTTCTTTCAATGACCTCAAATATAATGCATGATTGAAACGATCAGAGCTCCGAATAACACCTTCTTACGTTTGGACAGGAAGTGTTTACGAATAGATTCAGTAAGTGCCAGCACTACGCCATGGTTCTCGGTAGCTATGGTGCCTAAATCAAGAATGACTAGAGTAGCGTCAACGAAGTCGCATTGTAGTAGGTTCGAACCTTGAACTAGTACATTTTTTTGCTTAATGTCGTTTATTGTGGATATATTATGTTCCTACGAGTGATTTTTTATTTGGTCCTCAAAAGCAACGTACTTATCCGATGATACGCAGCCAGATTGGACGACGACATAATGATCTGTAGAACGAAAGCAAGGTATCCTGTATATTCAACGTAGCAAGTGTTCGAAATTTTGACCACCTTTGTTTAAAGGAAAACTCCGACTCACTCAGACGACCCACATAACAAATCTGATTTGTTATGTGGGTAGGCTCACGAATAAATACATCAGACCGAAACTATAATTTCTTACAATGGCGTCTGTGCGAAAAGCGCTTGCTATACACTTACAATAATAGTTAGTGATGTTTTAAGGGGCGGAACTACGAGGTCTTCTGCCCCAAACATGCAGTAAATACAGATAATTATAACATTATTGGTTTCGTCCCTTTTAACTGCTCTGGCTTAACGCCGGGGTGCCGGAAGTTTGCTCCGAAGGGGATCTTCAACGTGCCAGTAAATTTACTGACACGACTCCCTACCATTTGTGCACCCTCGAATGCCAGCTGACTGCGCCAGGATACGAACCTGCAACCTTGGGCACAGCAAGCGAGAACGTTACCGCTGAGCCTCGCAGCAAGGCAGTAATTACAGAACATGTCGTATTATTATAAATATTGAAATATTAAAATTCTAATTATCACGAATAGAGTCGCCTCCGTTGCGTAGTGGTCAGCGTGATTAGCTGCCACCCCTGACGTCCTGGGTTCGATTCCCGGCTCTGCCACGAAATTTGAAAAGTGGTATGAGGACTGGGACGGGGTCTACTCAACCTCGGGTGGTCCAAATGAGTAGAGGGGGTTCGATTCCCACCTCAGCCATCCTCAAAGTGGTTTTCCGTGGTTTCCCACTTCGCCTTCGGGCAAATGCTGGGATGTTACCTACCGCACGGCCATGGCCACCTCCTTCCCTCTTCCTTGCCTATCCCTCCCGATCTTCCCCTCCCTTCCCATCTCTCAAGAGGACCCTGTTCACTTTGCAGGTGAGGTCGCCTGGGCGAGGTGCTGATCCCACCTCCCCAGTTGTATCCCCCAAATGAGATGTTTCAAGCACCAGGACACTGCCCGTAGAGGCGTTAATGATGGGATCCCTCGCTGAGTCCGTGGGAAAACCTAACCTGGAGGGTAAAATCGACTAAATATAATAATAACTATAACGAATAGTATCCATCCATGGTTTTGAACAGTATTTAGGGAAAATATCCATTTAAATGAGACAAGAAAATATCTTTCCCTATCGTCTTCGCAGATGAAATGAAAATCCACAGCCTGCTTCCAGTTTCCGACCGGGTCAGGAATGGAATGAATGAAGCCCCCATCTAGCGGCGAGGATATGAACTGTGCCGGCTGCCGAGGCCTGACGCACTCCTCTGGGGCAATGATTAAATGAATGACAGATAATGTGAACAAAACCAAGTTGAAATCTTGCTGTACGAGGTATGGAGGGTATAATAAAATAGTTAAAAAGAATTTAAAAAATCAGTCTTTGGATAGTCTAGAACCCGGGATCTTCGAAAGAGCGAGCGGACGCAATAACACTTGCACACATTTCCAACACACTTTGTAGGTTTTTATTGCGCTTCTTATTAACGCATATGGTAAAATAATCAATTATTACAGTTAGATCTTAAATATTGATTGGAATGCATTCATTCAGTACCTGGTATGTTTTCTAATTTATTTAAAGCAAGTTTCGTGACCGCTTTACGTTAATAACGCGACAGAACTGCAAATAATGCCCTCAAACGACAGCCCTTCGGTTTTATTTCATACAACTTAGCGTCTAAAATGCTAGCGTGTGATACACTTCGGTCATACAAGCAGGTGTACTGACGAAGAGAACAGAATCATACAGGATTTTGTACCAGCGATCACAGCAGCTTCTTTGTCAGCGAGTGTCGGTGATACGGGCCTAAAGATATGCTATGACTTTTTGTTAAAATTTAATAACAAAACAAGATGTTCGGTAAAGAACGTATTGCCTACTTTCACCTAAATGCAAGGGTATTGTTATAACTCTTTGTCCTTTTCAAGGAATATAATTGAATGTTGGTTGTAGTAGCTTCTTGAAATACAACGTGCTATGCGGATATTATACATGAATGTGATGTGCCCTTTGCTAGTGTTACCTCTGTAAAAAAAATCATTCAATTCGGTTTCACCGTGTTTGAATTGATGTGGGGAATCGATTTGCACACATACATGGCCGCTATCCGCACATTATTGGCCTGATGGCCTTGTAGTGTGGTCAAAGGATTCTCTATACATAAAGGTATGCTGTTGCAAAATTTGGTAGAGATCAGATTATTAAGTTGGTCGTAATTTGATTCAAGCTTTTAACATTAGGATGGCCGCCATTTCGTTTTCATCAAGATGGCGGTGATATAAAACATGACACTGGAGTGCCCTTTGCTAGTGCTACCTCTGTACCAAATTTCGTTCAATTCAGTTTCACCGTGTTTGAATTGATAGGGGGAATCGATTTGCAC
This sequence comes from Meconema thalassinum, assembly GCA_946902985.2. Classification (NCBI taxonomy): domain Eukaryota; kingdom Metazoa; phylum Arthropoda; class Insecta; order Orthoptera; family Tettigoniidae; genus Meconema; species Meconema thalassinum. The sequence continues at coordinate 98,615,631 of OX336396.1, read as the reverse complement.
ACATACATGGCCGTCATCTGCAAACTAATGGGCTGATGACCTTGTAGTTCAGTCAAACGACGCTCGCCATACTAGTATATGTTGTTGCACAATTTGGTAGAGATCGGATCATTAAGTTAGTCGTAATTTGATTTAAGCTTTGAACATTTGGGTGGCCACCATTACGTTTCCGTCAAGATGGTGGCAATATAAAACATGACACTGAGAGGTTCTACGCTAGTGCTACCTCTGTACTAAATTTCGTTCAATTCGGTTTCACCGTGTTCGAATTGATAGAGGGGGCAGACATTCAGAGTACACACACTCACACACAGAGAGAGGCACAGTCACACACACACAGACAGACACACACACAATTTTTGGCCCTGTATAGATCTCATAAGTCTACTTTCATTTTTTGCAAAAATCGGAAATTTGCTAATAATACCGTGGGAATTTCTAAGAAATACGCATACTTTGATGCAAGCACTGGCGATCAGAATATCCTTCGATATGTTTTTGTTTTGTTTCATTTGAGGGGCTAGAACATCGCGGTCACATAGCCCCGTTTACTTGAGTGTGTGTGTAGAATTTGTCTGATAACCTGAGTTATTGCGGGCTTGTAATGATTTGTGTATTTGCAGGGATTGGGATGTAGGCGGCCGTGGTCTTAAGATAAAATTCGTCCCGGAATTTGGCCGGAGTAGAAGTGGGAAACCACGGAAAACCATTTCCAGGGTGGCTGAGGTGGGAATCAAACCCACTTCTTCTCCTATTTGCTTCACGAGGCTACGTGTACCCAATTTCAGCCCTCAGACAAGTATTACATTTCTTGGCAGAGCTGGAATTCGAACCCGGACCTCCGGAGCAACACTTCGATATGTTATGTTAATATTCATGCCAGTTTTTTAAGTTTCTGCCATTACAGGTCACGTCGCATATCGTACCAATTCGATCGTATTTTCTTTATAAATCATCAAAATTCAACGTACTCTTCACAAAAATGAGTCGAAAGGCAATAAATGTGGCAATGTAGTTACATCCCGACTAAAATGAAATGTGGGCTTTCGTTCAAAATAGTATGCCAACTACTGGGTTCGAAGAAGCATACTACCCGCTCGCTCCCACCACGTACGGTCAGGCTTTAAACCTCTCAGCCACCAACACATGGAAGATACCGCACGTTGAACGTGCTGTAGTTACTGTAGCCGTCCCACCTCAAACGTTTCAGTCCATCTCAAAGTCTTCAATCACGGTTTATGGTGTTGATTTAACCTTTTACTATTACAGATCACTTGGCGTAAGCTATTAATTCGATCGTATTACGTGTATGTGTGTTATTTCAAGGAGCAGTAAGTCATATGTTAGTAGAATGGGCCATAGTATTTGGCGGGGAAAAGTTTAAGGTCGATTTTTCTTTGCTAGACCCATGACCCAATTACATTGCTGTCACACAGTCAGAGCGCAGAGCAATATCGACCGTCAGGAGAAATGAGACGTTAGTTGGGTTTCATAAAATTAAATAATAAGGGGCGGGTGGACCACACTGTGTATATATGTATATCAGTTTCTTGTGGACACGATAACTGCCGTAAGTTTGCACCAATCACTTTGAATTTTTTACCGAATATGTATACCTATAAAATCTCGGTCGAGTTCGTTTCTGGGCAAAATCGGTCGAAGGGGGTGAAAATGGGGGGCTTTTTTCGAAAACGTGAAATATTGCTATAAGTCTCTTAATATGTGAAATATCGAATCCGTTTCAAGTTCATACTATGTGTCGGATAAAACCCAAAAATTTATGTTTGAAGAGTTTTTTATAGCACCAACCATTGACCAAAGGGGTGGGAAAAATGGGTTTTTCGGGAAACATTAATCATATCTCTCTTTATAGGCACAATATCAAAACCGTACAAAATGGACAATATTCCCCTAATAATTACCTAAAACTTTTGTCTGAAAGAATTTTTGATATGACCCACCATTACGCCAAGGGATGAGAAAAATGATTTCGGAATGATTAGAAAATGCCAAGAGCTATCAGAGGTTGCCATGGCAACACTACTAAGTTGATGAGGGATGAGCCATCAGACGTTGCCATGCCAACGCACTTGCACGGGATCAGATTCAGATTTCCATCTAAGTGTGAAGCGGCTTCGGTGACGTAACTGGTAGCATGCAGAACTTCGATGCCCAAGGTCGCGGGTTCAAAGCCGGGCGAAGTCGACGGATTTTCTAAGAGCGCTAAAAATCCCTCAGTATGCTTTCCTTTGGAGGGGAAGTTCCAACGTTCGTTGCGAGTTGCTGGTTGCGGTGGCATCTAGTAGCCAAGTTCACAGCTAGGTGTCGTTGACGGTAGTATTTGGTAGCAACATTAGGAACTATGCTTGAAATTGACCGTCTGCAGTCATTATCTGAATTACAGACTAATACAGCCATCACAATTCACACCGTTCATCAGACAGATTCTACACACACCCAAAGTACACGGGGCTACATGACCGCGTTCTCGCAGCCCCTAAACTGAGGAACCAACCAAAAACCCCACGGGAGATATAATTATGAGTGAAGAAGTAACAGACCGTTACATAGTTACACATCAGTGTCGAAACCTTGCATAAGGACAGTGTGACCACAAGTATAAAAATGGACCCCAAATGACAAGAAGGTTACCGTACCCATAAGACAATAAAATGTTTAAAATATGCATAAAATGACGAAAAACAAAGTTAATTAAGCTCCAATTATAAAATACTTTCTCGCAATAAATGAGGTCTGATCCTTCTACGAAAACCTGCATATTCTGCCTATTTTCGCATATCCCCAAGTTTGTCCGGTGAAATCTACCTCCGCATCCCGGCGTGCCGAGAGGACTTTTTTCAGTAAATGTTATGTCTGGTCTATTATGAGGAGTTGTTTTGTCAGTCTGAATAGTGCGATCCCATACAGCATGTAATCTTCGTTTTCCAGCACAATTTCTGGAGAGTACTTGTAATAAGGCGTCCTGTCGTGTGTGAGAGATCGGGTCAGGGCGAGTTCTTGAAGAATGACTTTGGCAACATCGTCATGCCTCCAGTGTAAGATGTTGGCGCTAGAATTCTGCAGCTGCTGGTAATATGCTCTATGGTTTCTGGGCCGGTACCGCACTTCCTGCATTCGTCATCAATAACAGTCTGATCTTTCAGCATGTGTTTCCTATACCTTCTTGTAGTGATAAATTTATTATTATTATTATTATTATTATTATTATTATTATTATTATTATTATTATCATATACAAGGTGAGTCAGCTGCCCCTAATAATATTGTTTCATGCAACCCAACTAACGCGTGTTATCAGGAAGGACGATCTTTCTCTGCTTATATCCCGTATGGAGAGAAAAATAACAGTGTTCAGTATCGTTTGCAGGATATGCTTGCCAGTGCATAAGCACCATACGGACTACAAGCAGAAAAATATCGACCTTCCTGACAACACACGTTAGTTGGGTTGCATAAAACAATATTATTAGGGGCAGGTGATTCACTCGGTATATAAAACGCTAAGGTGTATGTTTCACAAAACTCAAGCTCTTAAACCAGAGGGAGCTAGAAGGTGAGGTTTGTACCAACATCTTCCAAATCGTTTGAATAGTAGGCTACAGGAAAAAACTTGCATTTCTTAAAAAGTCAACGGAAATATAGTTATTTGCCTCTAAAGTGCGTTTAAACAAATAAACAAGACGATAGCCTCTGCAAGAACTGTGTCAAGTAGAGCCCGCATAACAGTAAAGCCGGGCGGGTGGCTTATACGCATGTGAGATTTCTCGCATGGGTCCGCTAGTTATTATTAGTAGTAGTTGTAGTAGTGGCAGTAGTGATGATAATATTACTTCATTTTTTACCTCTTTGCGAGGTTAATACATGGGTTTGTCATGGCAAAAATACTAATACCTGGGAACAAAACTCGACGACCTCCTATGGTCAGTCAAGTCTTGTTCTCTTTCGACTCGAAGCTATAAGTGCATCCGAGACATAGGGTGCCTTACCAATTCCAGGTTCCCTTATTTTACAGGAGTCGTAATTCTTCCATTTTCTCTTCCTTAGTGTTTCTTCATAATGCAGGGCAACGAAGATATCAGGACGCCGAATATGCGGCACGGATTGAACTGAATGGAAAGAACTTATTGTATACAAATCAGTCGCAAGAATGAAATACTCATAATTATGAAGATACTATCTTATGTTGTTGATTTTGTTGTTGATTTATTTAGGGGTTTTGCGACATCCTGGTCTACTTGGGTGTGTATGTAATTTGTCTGTGTTAATATGATGGCTGTATTATTGTGTGTATTTGTAATTCAGATGACGATTGCGAAGGAGGCGGCAGTGGCTTTAAGTTAGGAACTATCCCGGTATTCACCTGGGGTAGAAGTGGGGATACCACGGAAAAGCACTTCCAGGATGCCTGAGATGCGAATCGAATCACTTTTGCCTCACAAGGCTGAGTGTACCCTGTTCCAGCCCTCCGACCGGAATTAAATGTCTTGGCAAAGCCTCCGTGGTGACAGCCAAGAGTGCTAGCCACAAAGCAACGAGGCGGCTTTGTGAAGTATGAAGTACTACCTAATACTTGGGAAGAACATCACGTTCGCCGCCCAGTCCTGCGAGCTATAGACCGTAGCGTGGTGCACTCTATTCTATACGGTGTTTGCCGAACGTTTGGTCCGACTCAGCAAACCGTCACCCGACAAATCTTGTTCAATCTGTGCTCAGCTCAGCTATGCTTCGCTCTTGTAAAGTGTTCGCTGATGAAGATATCTGAACTAGGCAGCCAATCGGAGCTTCCAAAGTATTTTGTGGATAATACAATATGTGTTGTTTGAGTATTCAGTCTTTAGACTGATTAGATGCAGCTTTCCATGCTTCCCTGTCCTGAGCTAATCGTTTCATCTCTACATTGCTACCACGCCTTACATCCGTGGCAATTTGTTTAACATATTCTAACCTTGGTCTACACCTACAGTTCTTATCCTCGATTCTTCCTTCCATAACTACGTTTGCTATTCCTGGCTGTCTTAGCATGTATCCTACCAACCTATCTCTTCTCTTCATTAGCAGTCGCCAGAAATATCCCTACTCTCCAAATCGTCTTAATACATCTTCATTTGTAACCCTATCTACCCATCAAATTTCATCATTCTCCTGTAACACCACATTTCAAACGCTTCAATTATCCTCTTTTCTGCTTCTCCTTCAGTCCAAGTTTCACTTCCATAGAGTGCCACGCTCCAGACAAAGGCTTTCAAAACGGACTTTCTAATACCTAAATCTAGATGTCAACAGATTCCTATTCTGTAGAAATGCTTTCCTTGCCTGTGCTAACCTCCATTTAACATCCACTTTGATTCTTCCATCACTGGTTATTTTGCTTCCTAAGTAACAGAAGTCTCCTACTTCCTTTAACTTTTCACCTGCCAATTCAACGTCCATATGGTTTTCATATTTCTATCGGTTGCTGTCTACGACTAGAAGGCATGGCTCTGCCCTCAATTCTATGTGTGGCCTGCGGCACATATGGTCAAGTCAGCTGTTCATATTTTGAGTGTAAGTTACATCACTTTATGCAGGACAGAAGGCTAATCGGAACATTAGCCGCAAGATGGCAGCACTCCTGGTTCTTAAACAAGCCGGTGCGGTGAGAATCTGGGATGCTGTGAAAGAGATACAATTAGGTATTTCGAGACAGGGTGATATAATTAAGTATTGTTGTAGAAATGGACATGGCTTCCTAGGTCAGAAGAGGAATCGCCCAACATAAAACCTGCTCTAGTGCAGTATATTCTCACGCATTCATTTAGTTCAATGCAGAATATTAACAAGCTATACATGTCAGTCAAATGTATCAGAAATGTGATCGAAATCAGGTAAGTGTATGCCGGCTTCCCGCCATACAGCCAGCCAGGGAGCACCTACGTCACTGGGCAGGCATCTAGTCTCCGCGCGCGGCAGTCCCTGTGTAATCATTGTCTGCTTATGAGCGGTATTGGTATTGTTTCTAGTGTACAAAACGTATTTAGTGGAAAAGTTACAGTACCTGGTAATACTTTATTTAATTTCCGCATTATTTTACTTACGTCTATGGTGAAATGAGTAAAAATAAATCTAATTGTGCCGTTGCACAATGCAAAAATATTGCTTACAAGACTCAAAACGTAGTTTACCATCGTTTCCCCAAAGACCTGGAATTTCAACGTAAGTGGGTATCGCGGTGCAAGCGAGCGGACTTCTTTATGAAGTGCTCAATGCACGAATATGTTCAGTCCATTTCCTTCCCGAGGACTACGAGCGGGATTTGAAAAATGAATTATTGGGTCTCCCTTTAAGGAAGATACTGAAATCAGACGCTGTTCCATCTCAAAAAATACCCAACTGGCATGGAGATAAAATTGAATGTCCTGTAGCAGGGGCCAGCAGTATAGGAGATAAGGTTCGATATAATGTATTATTGATGTTAAACACCGTCTTCATTACAGTTGCATTGTTCGTTACTTCTATATTATACATTTTTATTAGGCCTACATCGTTGGGAATGTTTGAGAGTTTTAAAATCGCATTACTTTTTATAATTAATCTACGAATTGAAGTTACAGTGGTAGTGCAACTTCACGTTTGTGCAGTAGGAGTACGGACTTGAAATTCCTTTACCCTATTGTTCTCTAGGGACGGGGAAATACGGTATAGGCTATTAGGTGCGGGTCTGTTGTAATGAACTTTCAGATGTGAGTAGCGTTAGCGTTAGCACATTAAAGAAAATCACCTTTAAATAAGAGCGTTATTGATTAAGCTGTGAATTCATGCGTATATATCTTGCATGAACTGTTGTTCTAAAGTTCTTTCTCTCTATTGGTTGTAACAGACCGGGAACTCCGCTGTGACACAAGGTCAGTACGGTACGGAAGAGAGTTCTAACAACATTGTATTCGCCATCCCCAAAGAAAAGAAAACTCGATAAGGAAACCAACACAGACGTAATCACCGACTCTGTTATATTAATGAAAGAGCAAGAAATTAAAGAATTACGGAAAGAAATTGAGTTCTTAAAGAGGAAAAATGCTGCTCTGGTGAAAATGATTGCTATCCTGGTGCAGAAGAATGTTGCTTTCAAGAAAGTTAAACCTAAAGGACATGTGGTATCCAACAGAAGATCACATTGGAGCATAAAGCAAGTGATATACAAAGAAATAAAATATATTTTGTTACAATGCTTTACATCTGGACAAATTCGCTGTTTACCAAGAATGGAAAAACGCGTTAGATGGGGTCCTGGAGACATCGCGAATACCCTCACTTTAAGAGCTCTTTCTCCCGAGGCGTATGCGTACTTGAGGAAAAGGAAGTACCCCTTGCCTTGCCACTCATCTCTCCTAAAATGGGCAAGACAGTTCAAGTGTAGACCGGGCATTTTAACCGATGTTCTTAGTTTAATTAATGCTAGGTCAGAAACTTTCAAACCTTTAGAAGCACTGACTGTTCTAAGTTTCGATGAAATGAACATCGACGGTCATCTGATGATGTGATACTTGGGCCTCATAAGAACTTTCAGGTGGCGATGATTTGCAGCTTATTTTCGCCATGGAAACAACCTGTGTACTATGACTTTGATGTCACGATGACAAGCACACTGTTACAATCCATAATCCGGGAGGTAGAAGGAGCTGGAGTGCGTGTTGTGGCTGTCACTTGTGATATGGGGGGTAAAAATGCGAAGGTGTGGAAAGAACTGGGGGTATCCTCTAGCAAGACGTATTTCCACAACCCTGTAGGCAGTAATAAGAAAGTGTTTTTTGTGACGTCCCTCACTGGTTAAAACTTCTCCGAAATCACTTCCTAGATAAAGGAATTACTCTACCCGACGGAACAACTGTTACAAAAAAATTGATAGAAGATCTCCTGGAACATCAGAGAGGTGATCTAACATTCACACACCATATTTCTCAAGGCCACCTGACTGTTAGTGGAGCACTCGCCAAAATGTAAGAATGGCTGCTCAGCTCTTTTCCTGCCACACTGCCCAAGCTGTGAAGTACATTCTAAACCAAGATCACGAAGGAATTATTATTGAATTAATTAACGATGTATTTGATGTACTAAATTCTAGATTCCCCAAGGATGAGAAGGGTCCCCTTAGAAGTGGTTATGGACTGAATCACATAAACCAGGAGAACACCTTAAGAAGGTTCCTAGACATTTGTTCAGCCTTGCGTGTAGGGAAGAGAAGTGGCCTTCTCCCATTTCAGAAAGGGTTCTTAATGTCAATAAATTCTCTGTTTGGACTTTTTCTAGATCTCAAAAGCATTGGTGTGCCCTATATTTTGACCTCAAGACTAAACCAAGATTGCCTCGAAAATTTCTTGTCTCGTCTTCGCGGCCTTGGTGTATTCTATAACAACCCTAGCCTTTCGAAGTAAAGAACCGAATGCGCCTCCTATAACAGGGAATGCGAACGAGATACTTTTGTCCGGTGATATCTCTGTTGCTGAGGATGCAAGTCAACCTGGTACCTCTTCTGACTGCCTAGTAGAAGAAACAACAGAAGAATTCGAGAAGTTCCTCTCAATTGAACTGTGCATCTCAGTGATAGGCACCTCATCCCATGTACCGGTACTTTGTGAGTATTCAGGCGATGGAAGTGAAGAACAGTTGCTTCAAGATATCAACCTCGACCATGGCAATTCAACATGCCGCGATGAGGATGTGACTCACGATGCCTTAAGATAAATCGCAGGTTTCATTGCTTTCAAAAAAAAAAAAAAAAAAAAAGGAAATGTAGCTGAAAATGACCTATTGTTGAAAAACGAATTGCTGGATTAACGTCTGTTTAGTAAAAGTTTGGAATGAAACAAATTGCTTGTTTGTACGAGAAGCATGGAAAAATGTAAACATTATTCACAGTCCAAAAATTAAACAGATAATTACATGACTTACGGTAAAACAGTACATGATAAAAGAAATGATTTAGGTCAGACTTGTCAATACTCTAAAATTGGTACTGTTACATGGACAATTAGGCCTACAATTGATTAATTTGAAAGACTTTGACATCGTGGTCATTTAGCCCCGTGTACTAAGGTGTTTGCAGAATTTGTCTGATAATCTGTTTTAATGTGGTGTCTGATATAGTCCGTGGATTTGTAATTCAGGTGAGGATTGGGAAGGAGGCGGCCGCGGCCTGAAGTAGACGTGAGAAACCACGGAAAACCATTTCCGGGATAGTTGAGGTGGTAGCCAATCCCTCCTCTTCACAGTTTTGCCTCACGAGGCTCAGTGTACCCCGTTGCAGACCACAGACCAGAATTAAATTTCTTGTCAGAGCTGGGAATCGAACCCGGACCTCCAGGGCGACAGCTAAGAATGCTAGCCGCTTCACCCAGAGGTCTCTACGAATTAAAATAATTACGAAACACTAGGGTACGGAATATCTCTGATTAACTTTTGTTGAGGTGTACGTATTGAAAGGGTAAAAGAAGCGCATTTATAGTATTATTATAATATTGTTTAGTTAAAATAATAATGATAATTATGTGTGACTTCCGTAGAGCCCAGGTGTAGGACTCCCAAGCTGACAGCCGTATGCAGCCAGTGCGTTATATATTGAACATGCCTAATTAAAGTTTACTGCAAGGCTGGCAGCAAATATAACGTAGTTTATTGCCAGTTTATCTGCCTGATTGTTATTCAATGTCTTTCTATCGAAAGTAAAAATATTTAAAATACAATACAGTCCATCGGTATTGTCCTTTAATGCGGACAGAAGGAAAGGAAGAGCGAAACAGTATTCATATTTCTGTGGGTAACTCAACGATAGAGAGCGTTCTGCCTGCCTGGCTGCGTCACGGAGCGCTGACCAATGACAGCACATACCCCGGAATGGCTTACCTATTGAGTATTCTAAGTACCTTGGTTCGGAATTACCTGGTTATGACCACAGTATAGATATCAATACAGTAAGGACACATCAGGCCTTTACCATGTAATTTTTTCGTCATGGTTTTGAATCGGCCGGTTCCGGAAGCACCGCACGCACGCACGCATGGCGGCGACGGTTCACCATGTATCCGCGAGAGAGCAGTCTACCCGTATTCATTGAGTGCGGCCTGTCGATTTTGTCTGAAGAAAACATTGTTTGTAATATTAAAATCAACTCAGAAATATAATTTTGCATTTTAACCAATGGCAGAAATGTGGTAAACCAACATCTGTGCGGTAATTTTTTGCGCAGTTCTTGTCACACTGGACATAACAGCATTCCGGTTTCCTCGTGCATTGGAGCGGTAAATACAAATATCACACGTTTCATCGAATAATTCTGGTTTTAATGCACATGAGATGTCAGTCCCTCAAACACCTATCCATTAATTCACAAATTCCTAATCCAGATATAATGACTGGATAAAGGCCTGTAATCAGGAGGATTTACTGGCATACGTGGCAAATCTACACGTCAATATATAGGGTATGTAGCCTTTATTTCTCAAAGGAAGTGTTTTAAACCACAAGGAGGGCAGTGCTAGGCTGAGATTAGGTAATAATGCCCAACAAACATTAAATCTCCACCCTAGAAGCTATTGTCTCCTTTAAAGTGTCCGTTTTCTAACCCCACTTAGCCTCGGAGGCAAATGGTTTCCTGACTGAAGTTAGTTGAGGTGTTTTATTAAATGTAATTTGTTAAGCTGCAGCCCTTTACAGTGAATTAAGCGCTTTAATTACAAGCTACAATGCAAATCAGATTTAACATTTGCTCCCTCACCTATGGGACTTTGTGCTATTCCTGAAGAGTTCTGGAGAAGTTTGGATTGTCGTGTACCCAAAGCTACAATCCCATGATTGTTGAAAATGACTGAAAGTAGGCTACTCCAGTCCCTCAGAATTGTAAATAGTGTTGCCTTCAGAGACAAACAATTGAGGTTAGCAACCCCCTCACTACGCTCGGCATGGCATTAAGGCTGTGTGACTTAAAAACCAGGGCTGTTAACCTTGATGTTCTTACCTCATAGACATATCACAAGGTCCTTAATTTTATATAATTCTGTGAGACCACTAAAAGTTTGCCCACCCATGTAAATGATAAGCCCACCCGATTTCTTCTCAAGTGATACCTCCCTCTCATTCCACACACGCCCAAATACACTGGGATATATGACCACGATGTCTCAGCCCTTAAAATAAGCAACAACAACTGTATCTTCGATACACAATAATCAAATTCCTGGATACTTCTATACTTTCAGCAACGATCCTAGGGATGATTTTTCTTCACTATGTCACATGCAGAACATGGTGCCACTAAAGCAATACCGTATAGGTCCATGTTATTTACAAATGAATACATAATAATCATACAAGAGTGGAGCCTTGCATAAGTGAGGAGATGTAACACCAAACTCTGGGTGTCAACAAGCCGTACACTATCACTCGGGAATTGAGAAATTGGGTGGGCATATTGTGTGATAACCTGTGTTACTGTGCTGGCTGTGTGTGTATTTGTAAATTGGGGATAGGATTGGGAAGGAGGTGGCTGTGTCCTTAAGTTAACAACCATCCCAGCATTTGCCTTGAGTAGCGAAACCACTTCCAGGATGGCCGAGGTGGGAATCGAACCCTCGTCTTCTCAGTTTTGCCTCACGAGGCTGACTGTACCCCATTCCAGTCCTAAGGCCAGAATCAAAATTTCTTGGCAAAGCAGGGAGTCAAACCCAGACCTACGGGGGTGACAGCCAAGAAAGCTATCTGCTGCACCACGAGGTGGTCTCGCGAAAATGTAATGTATTGGTCATAAATATAGGCTATATAAATCTACATGAAAATAGCCTACTGCCTATCCAAACATTTTCATAAATTTGAGTTTCATATACCATTTTAAAGCTCAATGGTTTTAAAATTTACAGTTATCTTAAGTCATAGCAACAGATTTCAATGTTTACGTTAAGCCACATTGTTCAAACCTGTTCAGGGATGTCGGAAATTCCTCAGATAATGTCAAGCTGCACCTCACATCCTATTCTATTGTTGGGCAAGGACTTGATTCTCATCATTGCAGAAATAATCTGTTTAATACTAGCTGTAAACATGGCCAAGGTTTCATGTGATACAAGCTAAAGGTGTAGAATTTGGTATAAATGTTTATCACAAGTATCCAGTACCAGTACCTCTATGTCAATGTTACATAGGCATTGTGCTTGCTACAGTTGTCATAGTATGTGGTACGGTATAAATTTCAGAATGTGCATCAATTTTAATTTCTAACCTTTGATTATTCATATTTATGTGGGGGTCAGGAATCGTATGGATTGTGAAGTGATGCTAGGAAAAGTTGTCTCCTTTCTTTTTAAGGATCTGTGAAGGACTGAGTGGTGTGTCTTTATAATGACATACTAAAATTGTAATGGCTGATGAAGGATGTAATTAATATCCAGAACATGTCCTACTATTTGCACATTATTTATTCATTTAAGGGTTGATTAGGCAGAAAGATTTACAGAAGATTACAATTCAAGAAATATAATACTCATCAGAGTTAATTAGAGATGAATGAAACTGGGCAAGGTACTGGAAAAGCCTGTGACCTATTAAAAGGAAAGGTCCCAGTAGATTTCCCCTATATTGTTCAACCAGCCACATCTGGTTACGACCACTATATTCTTCCTGAAGTAACTCCACAGAGAGAATGAAAAGTGTCAAGAACAATCTTCTGCTTGCAATCGCACATTTTTTCTGCATTACAGTATTACTTACTTGTTTACATGGTTTATGTAGAAACAACTCGTACAAATATTACAGTGAATTCTTCTAGGTATTATGCCATGTCTGTGTCCCATCATATCCATATTACCGTACCTAAAAGAATTTGTAGTAATTTATTTTCTGGCCATGAAAGCCTAAACATTCCAACTCAAACAGGCATATTTTTCTGCAAATGTTTGGGTATTCTGATATATTTTCATGGAAACATTTGACTTTTTTTTAGAAACATTATTTTTTCCTTTTTTCAATTTTCAGAGGTGAAGCTCACCAATTTTGTGACTATATACTGAAGTGGCTTGGCTTAAGAGCCTACAGTATATAAAATATGGTAGCGAGTGTTTAATCATAAAGAGGTTTTCTCAATAGTGATTTTTAATGCTCTGGCATTGTCATTGAGGAGCAAATTTAACTTCCTAAATACTGTAACATTTAAGTTGGTCTAACACGAAAGAAATTTAATAATACTATACCTGCAAGGTTTTAGCTACCTACTAAGAAAAGTAATGTGCAATTTTTGAGTGGAGCTACCTAGGCAAATCTTTACACCAAAAACCAACATATTGTTTATCGCTACCTTTTAGTAGAGAAACTAGAATTCATGTCAGATAACCTGCAGCTTCTGTGACTGATAACTATATTTTTGTCTTGTCAACAAATGTGATAAACAGGTCTGAAGCAGTATTTCAAAAACTGACTCTCTCTATCAGAAAGTGATCTGAGATCATGGCGATATCAGGAATGTTTGTTTATTGCATTACAACAAAGGATTTGGAAGTAATCCCATAAAGCAATAACTTCTAAATCAAAATAACTTACAATTTTATTGTTGGACAGCCAAAGGACTTAATATAATCCTCCATGGTTTTAGACAGGTGCAACGATCCATTAGTTCTGGGTTATCCCATCCCGTTAGAAAATGGAAGGATTGGGGTTTGAGACCTAAGGATGTTGTACAACATTAACTGCAAATCACATCACCACACTGAAGACCTGGTTTGTGAAATAAGTTGGTTCATGTCCATTCACCTTTCATTTCAAGTTGGCTTCCTTGTTTCTCATCTCAAAATGCTGAGATGGTGGCTTTCCCATAGACCACAGTCACTTCCCCATTCCTTTCTTAGCCTCTTCTTCTTTCCATCTAAGTTGAGGCTGCATGGATGATCCTTTTCTCTAGAATGAAAGGGCTCCAGAACACTGTCAATTAGGATGAAGAAGACTTTGGGAGTGAAGTAAGGGGATAAAAGAAATATTCATACCCAAGAAATAAAAATAGCCAAACATAGGCCTATAATCCCATTGTTTCCACAGCTACTGCCATGGTCTAGAAGTAAGCATAGCTGCCTTCTAACTGGTTTGCCCAGTTTTGAATCCTGGTTTTGCCAAGGAGAATTTAAATTTTGGCATGTAGTCGTGTGTACTTGGATGTGTGTATCATTTGTCTCATAAACTGCCTTATTGTGATGGCTGTATTAGTGTGTGCATTTATAATTTTAGGTGATAGGGAAGGAGACGACTATGGCCTTACGTTAGGGGTAGCCTACCGTCTCGGCATTTACCTGCAGTAGAAGTGGGACACCAAGGAAAACCACTTGCAAGATGGCCGAGATGGGAATCAAAATCACCTCTTCTCAGTTTCGCCTCACAAAGCTGAGTGTACCCCGTTCCAGCCCTCAGACCAGAATGCTAGTTGCTACACCACGAGGTGATCTAAGTGAAAAGGGATGGATTCTAATCCACCTCTTGGTCATAATAGAAGTGAATTTCTATGGTTTCTAATTCCCCTTCCCCCCTCCCAGAATGCTCCATGCACCAAACATTCCATCTTCGAATTATTTTGCATGCCCAATTAAATGGAGTAATATAGCTCGGGTGATGTTGGGGTAGCGCGCCTGCCTCGCACCAGGAGACCTCGGGTGCGATTCCAGGTTCCGTCATGGAATTCAGAAACCGGAGTGAGGGCTGGAACTGGGTGTACACAGCCTCGTAAGGACAATTGAATAGCTGTCTGACAATGAGGCAGCGCCACGCTCATGGAGACCAAGATTAATGGCCGAGGGGACCCGAGGCGCTCACCACGCGTCACCACATAATCTGCAGGCCAAATGGCTGGGTGGCGATCGCTTGGTAGGCCTAGGCCCTTCATGGACTGTAGTGCCACAGGGTTTGTTTGTTTCGTTTTAAAGGTAGTTCGGAGACTACGGTTTCAATAGTCTTCTTAGAATGTACAGTATATGGGTGTTAACTTTAAAAATACCCGCACGAGTCTCTCTGGAGGACTCACACATTATTACTGTTACGTAAACATATCTTGCATAAGAATCATGGCCCTACTAATAATATAGTTCATCGTATCTTGGTGAGAAAAATACTGTACCATTATGTGCATTTGCTCAAAGAACTTTTTCTTTTCTGAATTTGTATTCCATACATATTATTTTGTTTGTTTTATTAATATTAGGCATCCACCTATAAATTTTAACTCAACTAAAATTTGTATTATTTTGTGTTAAGAGGGACAGATGACCTTGCTGTTCCGCCCCTTAAACAACAATAACTATCCATACTGTGTGTAAAGTTACTGGGCAATTCTGAGAATATTTACAGCGGATCCAGGTTGTAGTCACGGACCACCTTGTGGCGTAGTGACTACCATTCTTGGCTGTTGCCCCTGAGGTCTGGGTTTGATTCCCGACTCTGGGTTTGATTCCCGACTCTGCCAAGAAATGTAATTCTGTTCTCAGGGCTGCAACAGGGCACACTCAGTCTCGTGAGGCACAACTGAGAAGAGGAGGGTTTGATTCCCACCTCAGCCATCTTGAAAGTGGTCTTCCGAGATTTCCCACTTCTACTGCAGGCAAATGCTGTGATGATTCCTAAGTTAAAGCCAATGCCGCCTCCTTACCAATCCTCACCGGAATTGCAAATACACATACTAAGACAGGCATCACAATAACACAGGTTATCAGTCAAAATTCCACACTCGCCCAAGTACACGGGGCTAAATGACCACGATGTCCAGGCCCCTGAAATGAAACAACAGATTGCAGTCGATGTACAGAAGTTGTCTAACATGGTGGCCAGATTGCTCCTTAGTGCCTCTTGGTCTATTGGAATGGCTGTAACATCCGGTGCATTATCATACCATAGTCAAACTGTTCCTCTATTGGAGCACGAAGATTGGGATTCTCTGCCGTCACTGTCTCATGAAGCCATAGCCAGGTGGCTATGCTAATGCTTGTTGTTTCATGTAGGAGGTTGTACATCATGGTCGTCAGCCCTGTGTACTTGGGCGTGAGAAGAAACCCATACAACAGGAGCAGTCGAGTGTGGCAACGGGTGGGTGAGATATTTCACAAGCTCTTCATCCAGGAACGCCTCCAACAGCTAGGAAATTCAGTCATGTTTTGTGGTGGGATCATGTTTGGTCGACGTACGCCTCTAATTCCTATCCACGGTAACATGACCGGTCTGGTATACAGAGACAACATCCTCAAACCTGTCGTTACAGGATTCGCTGCCACAATGGGCGAGGGCTTTACACTAGTGGACGATAATGCCCATCGAGCTAGGGTGGTCAATCAGTTCCTTCAGATGCAAGGCATACGAAGAATGGAGTGGCCTGCATATTCTGCGGACATGAACAGTATCGAACATGCATGGGAAAAGATTAAAAGTGCAGTTTCGCACTATCCCAATCCTCTAACAAACAAACAAACAAACAAACAAACATTCAGGAACTGATTGAAGCTGCTTTCCAAGAGTGGGATAATCTGCCCCAAACCAGATTGGTTCGTTGGTTCTCAATACGTGGTGTATTCTTTGAATACACGGTACCTGAGATATAATTTTTATTGCTCTTTGCATGTTCATTTCTTCCTTCTTCTTTGTCAAACACCAACAGTGATCATCTGTTTTCTCCTTGTTGGGCATATCTCTTATGTCTTCATAAGTATGTTTCAGATATATAACTTCTGTGACCCACCTAGCGTCACCTCGCAGCGAATCTCTGAAGCTCCTCAACTCTTCCTGGTGCTAGAGGACTTACTTATCCATTTGGCCACCAGATCCTGTACCATCGCCAGCTATTTTCTCCTTGAGCAAGAGGACTACGTCTACTTCTTTACTCACCATGCTGCGCTAGTATCATCTGTTATCAACTCTTAGAAGATCAGCTCAGCAAGAAATTAATTTTTTGTATCAAAGTTGGCAATGTTTATATGTTCTCCTTTTGTCTCCTACCCCCCCACTCCTTCCCCCTTTTCTTGGTCCCTTCGTGCTCCGTTGAGCCGCTCTCACTTCTTAGTCTGCAGTTGACTCGTTCAGTCAAAGCTCCGCTCGAGCTTGCCTCCTCAAACCAAGAGGCTCACACTCTTCTACGCCATGTTGGCAAAGTAGTAGGAAACTTCAACTTCAACATGAAATCAAGATAAGTACCATTTTAAAGGTTTTAACCTCATCTTCATCATTTTATCTACATACTTTTATAGATTATTTTATAGACAGCGTGAGATTACTTGTGGGGCGGTAATCATTCTTCGCGAGATTTGCCATGTTGAGCTTCTGCTTGTATAAGCCAACCTTACTAAAAAAGAGCTTTTCTTAAGCTATTTAAACGAGAAATCCTCTCGCTACGTGGGATATTATTTAGTACCCGCTGTCTATAAATATAAAGCTATTTCCTCCGTTGGATTTTCTCAACCCCATTTTCTGCTAAGGTTGTTCTGGAACCTTCGAGATCTTGTTCTCTATCTGCGAGTCTTGCCGTCAAGTATTGTTCACGCACTTGTGAAAATGCTAGTTAAAATGAGGAATCTTCCTCACAAATTTTTGCAATAGCTAACTTTCCTCCACCGCTGGAACCTCTGGAACATTCTATGGCGCATTTAATTGAAAATCACAACTTTTTCAAGAAATAGACTCTCACCTATATAGTGCAATCAGTTATTTCCATAATTGCAATAACTTTCTTTTTCATGAACTTTAGTGTTTCTATAGTGAACTTTGCATCCATCTTCATAGACTATAGTGATAAACAGTGCTTGCTCCACTTTTCTACCGCGTCGCGATCGTCCGGTTATATTAAATACGGCCATGAACATTGATCCTATATCCCAATGATCTTTCCTCAACCTTCTACTAACCATCATTATTAATAAAATTGTAACTTTCTATAAGGTGTCACTCACAAGGTGCCCTTCCCTCTTTGCTAGTTTAACATTAATTAAATTCTGCATAATTGCTTGTGTGATACAAGTTTTAAATTTACGTTGTTCCTTTCCCATAATCAGGGAAAACAATTCTTTAAACTCTTGAGCGAGTCATGTTCAGGTTTCACGAAATGGAAACTGTCCCATTTGGCGAGTGATTCCTGCCCAAACTTGGGAAGTCCAGAACTTTCCCTTTCACTTTCTTCAGGTTTCACAGTAAGTGACCTGCCCTCTTTGTATAATTCTCATATATTAATTCTGTATAAATATAAGAAGTTGTAGGAACTTCTATCTTATTTTTCATGTTGTTATTATTGTTATTTTCAAAGTTGTCACTTTCTCTAGAACATTCTCTCCTGAATTTCTTAAGGTGCACTTTTGTACTCCAATTCACGTTCAAGCTTTAATTATTTCATTGCTCATTTGTTTAAATCTTATAAAGATTTTAGAAACATGTAAGGTTTGAAACCTTGTAAATGTTCAATTGCCTGGAGCAACCTTTTAATGTTGAGAGGTCTGCGACCCTATTTGTTAAAAGGTTCAAATGAACTATGTTTATTAAAATTATATTGCACAATTGTTAATTTCCTCAAACTTCTTGGAATTGTCAAATAAATTAAATATTTATTTTTGGATTCATCATTTCTCTGATACTACAGTTAGGCAGGATCCTGGCTTTCCTAGCTCTTCCTAGGTTTATGCCCTCGTTCATGCTCAATAAAGCCTTTACTATCTGTCTTGCTAGAACATCACCCTTCCCTATAGTACTTTTATTCGTGCTCGGGAGGAAATATACTAAAGCCTTTCTCTGGCAAACTGCCCAAGTCTTAGCTGCGGTTCCCGTTAGCTTCGACCAAGCTCGTATCCACTTTAGGTATCCAAGCAAGGATCTGCGGTGGCAACCGCTTCTAAGTGTATTTAAAGTTAAATTCATAAATTTTGTGGGACTCGCCTCCTATTTTTCTATCCTTCTCTTCCAATCCCAAATCTACTTCCTTCTCTTAATCATCTTCCCTTGGTGGGTGGGTTATTCCTCAGCCAATAAACTACCCAAAATTTGGTGCCGAAACCCGGGAGAGCCCATTTTTTCTTTTTTCTTTTTAAAATAGTGTCATTTGACAATACTTTGCATATTTCTAATATCTGTGTTGAATATTTCAGCTATAACCACATCGTGCAAAGCCTGTGAACGGGAAAGAGGCCGCTCCTGTCTCCTATGGTGTGTCCCATTCTTTCTACTCATTCGTTGCTGCCAGCTTGACAGCATTTCCAAGGTTCCACAGTTTCGTGAGTTACATTTTCATTTACCTTCTTTAATATGGCTCCCACTGATAAGGATAAGGATGAAAAACTTACTTCTAAACGAGCATCCTATAAAGGGCAAATTACCCGATTCAGAAGGTACATAAAAGAGTTAGATCCCTCAGACGCGCAATTAGATTTGTTGAAACATCGTGTAAAGGATTTTGAACGTTCTTATGAAAACTACTGTAACATTCAAACTGAAATTGAAACTTGCATGCTCAATCAAACAGAAGATCGTGTCGAAGTAGAAAACTTATATTACGAAGGCATAGGTTCTGCTTTCAAAATAATACGCCAACTTGAAGAAGAGCAGAAAAAGGACGCTTCTGTTCTTGGTTCCCTTCACGAACCCCAAACTTCTTTCCGTGAGGGCACTCACAAGCCCAAACCTACTTTACCGAAAATTGATTTACCCCATTTTTCTGGAGATGAATCCACTTGGGATTCTTTCTATGAATTATTTTGCTCCCTTGTTCATGACAATGAAGACATTCAAGTCATTTACAAGTTTCATTATTTGAGATCTATCCTTCGAGGTCAAGCTTTGCAGTTAGTTGAAGCACTTCCTCTGCGTGCCGAAAATTACCCCCATTGCCTTTAACTTATTAAAAGAAAGATATGGAAATTCACGTTTACGTATTCAACGCCATATTAAGGCTCTATTTAACCTACCTGCGTCACAGCACAATGACGTCACTAGTTTGCGTACTTTAATTGACACTACCCAACTCCACGTTAAAGCTTTGTCCCAATTAGATCAACCTACTGAACATTGGGATACTTTCCTAATACATTTAGTAGTTTCTAAAGTTGATGCTGCTACCCTCAAAGCTTGGGAAATTGAACTTTCTAAGGAAGACGACTACTCTTACGAGCATTTAGTCACTTTCATAAACGCTAGATGCCAACTTTTAACCGCTCTAGCTAATCAAAGTGAACCTTCATCTCCTAGTTCCAAATTCGAATTAATGTCCATCAAATCCAAAAGTGAACGCTCAACGTCCAATACCCAAAAACCCGGGTCCAGCTCATCCAAATTCAAATCAAACTCCACTGGTTACCCAACTAGGTCTAGTGAACGTCGTGTTGCTAGCTCTATTGTTTTAAACACGCAAAGCGAACCTCGCAAAAGTTTAAACGAACCTGTAAAGTGCATACTTTGTAAAGATCCCCATGCCCTATACCTTTGCAAATCCTTTAAAGAAATGTCAGTCGATGACAGACGAAAATTAGTCGCTCAAATCAAACATTGTTTCAACTGCCTAGCGCCCACGCATTCTGCTTCTAACTGTAAGTCCACAAGACTTTGCTACCATTGTGAAAAGGCTCATCATACTCTGCTACATCGTCATGATCAGGCAAGGTCATCGACAGCATCTACTTCGCCGAAAAATGATAGTGCTAACAATTCTAATGCTTCATCTTATATTCAAAATGCCAAGTCCATTCGCAGTGCTCAAGTATTGTTGTCTACTGTCCAAATCGAAGTTCAGGATAACTTTGGCAACTGGGTCCGTGCACGCGGTCTTCTAGACTCAGCGGCAACTCATGATTTTGTGTCCAATTCCTTGATTAAAAAACTAGGCCTACCTGTAAAACCCACTTCTATCAACGTGTCGGGCATCAACAGCTCAAAATCGCAAGCTTTACAATTCTCAAAGCTAACTATAAGAGATACTTGTCATAGAAACAACTTTCTTAAACTTAATTGTCTAATTCTTAATAGCATTGGAGAAGACACTCCAAGTCACTCTGTGGATATTTCAGGGTTAAACATTCCCTCGCATTTAAGGCTAGCCGATCCTTGTTTTAATATGCAGAACCCTATTGACATACTCTTTAGTGCCAATGTTTTCTGGAATTGCCTACGTAAACAGGTTCGTAAATTATCCTCAAACGTGGTCGCCAGAGACACTAATTTTGGATGGATCGTCACAGGGCAACTTCCCCATTATTCTCCTCAACCCGCATCGCAATGTTACTTCTCCAATACTGATCTGGAACAGTTCTGGAGGCTTGAAAATGTCGATTCTCCTAATGTAACCTCTTCAGAAAATGAATTCTGTGAGCAACTTTTTTTGAACACCACCACTCGTTCTTCTGATGGCCGGTTCGTCGTTCAAATGCCAAGATTACATAATCCTCCTAAACTTATCAACTCTCAGCCTAAAGCTCGAAAAGCTCTTTTCGCCATCGAGAGCAAATTCAAAAAGGAACCTCTTGTTAAACAACAGTACACTGATTTCATGGATGAGTATGAAAGCTTAGATCATATGGAAGTTGTTAACAAATCCAATGATGAATTGCAACCCCCAATTGAAACGGTTTATTTAAATCATCATCCCGTGTGGAAAAACCCTCTTGTAAAAGATAAAATTCGAGTTGTTTTCAATGGTTCATCACCCGACGTTAATGGCAACAGCCTTAACGACACTCTTTATTCTGGTCCTGCTATTCAATCAGATGTATCTGCTATACTCTTAAACTTTCGATTATTTCCCATAGCTGTCATAGCCGACATAAAACAGATGTACCGTCAAGTGTTAATTCAACCAGAACAACGAGATCTTCAAAGAATCTTGTGGCGTGATGAAACCAGTAAGCCCATTAAGGTGTTTCGCTTGAAAACGGTTACTTATGGCTTAAAACCCTCTGCTTTCCTTGCTATCCGATCCCTACACTTGCTAGCCTCTCAAGATGGTCATTTATTTAACCCCAAAGCCTCTGAAGCACTAACTACGTCATTCTATGTTGACGATTATTTGCAATCCTTCCCCTCTTTGGAGGAAGCTTCTTTTGTGTCCTTAGAACTTCAGGCATTACTAAGGAATGGAGGTTTCCCACTCCATAAGTGGAACTCCAACTCCCCTGAGTTTCTCGCTCAGTTTCCCATCGAAGACGTAGATCCTTCTTCTGTCGAAATTTGTGGTAACTCCGAATCTATAAAAACTCTAGGAGTTCACTGGTGCACTAGCACTGACACTCTTATCTATAAAGTTTCGCTCGCAGAAGAGCTTCCTAATACAAAAAGACAAATTCTCTCTGAAATTGCAAAAATTTTTGATCCACTTCAATTCCTTGCTCCAGTTATCGTTATAGCCAAACTCTTCATGCAAGAGCTGTGGTCGCTTAAATGTGAATGGGATGACACTGTCCCTCTTTCTTTTCTTAATCGTTGGCTCTCGTTTCGCAGCAATTTGCTGGATCTTTCCCTTATTGAAATTCCCAGGAATTTAATCAGCTCTCATTCTAATGCATCTTTTTTCCTTCATGTGTTCGCGGACAGTTCCGAAAAAGCTTATGGTTGCTGTGCATATTTAGTTTATCACGATTCACTCTATGGATCTCTAGTTTCCAACCTGGTTTGTGCCAAATCGAAGGTCGCTCCTCTTAAAACTATCACTTTGCCTAGGCTCGAACTGTGCGCTGCACTCATGGCTGCAGAACTTGTCAAGAAATTACGGGAAGTATTAAAGGTCGAATTCTCGCAAATCTATCTCTGGAGCGATTCCATGATCGCCCTTTCTTGGATCGCCAAGAACCCCTCTCACTGGCAAACTTTTGTTGCAAACAGGGTTTCCAAAATTCAAACTCTTTCTTCTGGATGTCAATGGAGGCATGTTCCCAGTGCGGATAATCCAGCTGATATTATCTCTCGTGGTTGTTTACCCTCTCAATTGGCAGCTTCCCAATTGTACTGGCATGGGCCCTCGTGGCTAATCGAAGAATCTTCCTCATGGCCTTCTAAACCCCCAGCTACAAACTCCAACTTGCCTGACGCTAAAGTACCTCTACCCATTGCTTCGTGTCTTGTTTCCAACGCTTCTCATCCTTTGTTGTCCCGCTATTCTTCTTTTCATAAATTATTACGAATTGTCGCCTATCTCCTTAGATGGAAATATCTTGTGGTCGACCAACCTCTTCTCCCTAAACCACACCTTACCAATCATGAATTGAATCTCGCTACCATTAAGATTTTACAACTGACACAGCAAGAAGCCTTTTCTTCTGAATTGTCATTACTTTCTTCTAAAAGAGATCTTCCCAAATCCAGCCGTCTTCGTGCTTTAGCCCCGTTTCTTGATGACCATGGGTTACTCAGGGTAGGTGGAAGGCTCTCGCAATCTTTACTCTCTGAAGACAAAAAGCATCCTGTTATTTTGCCTTCCAAACATCACGTAACTTCCTTAATTATACGTGACTTTCATTACCGTAATCTTCATGTTGGTACACGTACTCTGCTTTGCCTCTTAAGGGAAAAGTACTGGATTATAAATGGAATTCATGAAGTTTCTTCTGTAATTCATAAGTGCATTCCTTGCTTTAAAGCGAAACCTAAAATCAATACTCAATTAATGAGCGATCTGCCCTCTTTTCGTTCTTCTCCTATACGCCCATTTGCTTTAACTGGCGTGGACTATATGGGTCCGTTCCAATATCAACGAAACTCTCCTGAAGCTAAACGCAAATTGTTTGGTAAGCTTTATGTTTCTCTCTTTGTTTGCATGGTTACCGGCGCAATCCACTTGGAACTAGTAACGAATGCTTCTACTTCTTATTTTTTATCAGCTGTCTCTCGTTTCACCGCTAGGCGTGGTGTTCCTTCTGAGATGTTCTCTGATAACGCTTCCACCTTTCAGGGCGCAGCTTCCCTGTGGAAGAAAGCTCTCACTTCCTCTCCAGCCATGGAACAAATCTCTAATTTTTCTTATTCAAAAGGTTTCAAATGGCGCTTCATACCTCCTTACGCTCCGCATCATGGTGGTAGGTGGGAATCTTGCGTAAAGCTCACTAAACGTCATTTAAGAAAAGTCTTAGGTAATCGAATTCTGACTTACGAAGAATTCAATTCTCTGTCTGTTCTGATTGAAGGTGTTGTTAACTCTCGCCCCTTAACTCCGCTTTCCAATGACCCTGATGACCTACTTCCACTCACCCCTGGTCACTTCCTTATCGGCACTTCTCTTTCTGCCCCTCCTCCTCTTCCCAATTCTTACAGGGATTCTAATCTACCTATCGCTTGGCGTAAACTTGAAGCCCTCCGTAATTCTTTTTGGAAGAGATGGAACTTGGAATATTTAACTTCCTTGCAACGGAGGCAGAAGTGGTTTCTTTCCAGTCCCGACCTTAAAGTGGGGGACTTGGTCTTGGTTAGGGATGTTTCTCCCCCTCTAGTCTGGACTTCCGGTAGAGTGACTAAGTGTTACCCTGGAAGAGATTGGAGAGTCAGGGTGGTCAGAGTCTTGACCATTAACGGTTCGATTACAAGACCCTTGTCTTTGATCGCTCCTCTCCCAATAAATGTGTAACTGTTTATTTGCTCTCTGTTGGTGTTTCCCCCCAGTATGGTGTATTCTTTGAATACACGGTACCTGAGATATAATTTTTATTGCTCTTTGCATGTTCATTTCTTCCTTCTTCTTTGTCAAACACCAACAGTGATCATCTGTTTTCTCCTTGTTGGGTATATCTCTTATGTCTTCATAAGTATGTTTCAGATATATAACTTCTGTGACCCACCTAGCGTCACCTCGCAGCGAATCTCTGAAGCTCCTCAACTCTTCCTGGTGCTAGAGGACTTACTTATCCATTTGGCCACCAGATCCTGTACCATCGCCAGCTATTTTCTCCTTGAGCAAGAGGACTACGTCTACTTCTTTACTCACCATGCTGCGCTAGTATCATCTGTTATCAACTCTTAGAAGATCAGCTCAGCAAGAAATTAATTTTTTGTATCAAAGTTGGCAATGTTTATATGTTCTCCTTTTGTCTCCTACCCCCCCACTCCTTCCCCCTTTTCTTGGTCCCTTCGTGCTCCGTTGAGCCGCTCTCACTTCTTAGTCTGCAGTTGACTCGTTCAGTCAAAGCTCCGCTCGAGCTTGCCTCCTCAAACCAAGAGGCTCACACTCTTCTACGCCATGTTGGCAAAGTAGTAGGAAACTTCAACTTCAACATGAAATCAAGATAAGTACCATTTTAAAGGTTTTAACCTCATCTTCATCATTTTATCTACATGCTTTTATAGATTATTTTATAGACAGCGTGAGATTACTTGTGGGGCGGTAATCATTCTTCGCGAGATTTGCCATGTTGAGCTTCTGCTTGTATAAGCCAACCTTACTAAAAAAGAGCTTTTCTTAAGCTATTTAAACGAGAAATCCTCTCGCTACGTGGGATATTATTTAGTACCCGCTGTCTATAAATATAAAGCTATTTCCTCCGTTGGATTTTCTCAACCCCATTTTCTGCTAAGGTTGTTCTGGAACCTTCGAGATCTTGTTCTCTATCTGCGAGTCTTGCCGTCAAGTATTGTTCACGCACTTGTGAAAATGCTAGTTAAAATGAGGAATCTTCCTCACAAATTTTTGCAATAGCTAACTTTCCTCCACCGCTGGAACCTCTGGAACATTCTATGGCGCATTTAATTGAAAATCACAACTTTTTCAAGAAATAGACTCTCACCTATATAGTGCAATCAGTTATTTCCATAATTGCAATAACTTTCTTTTTCATGAACTTTAGTGTTTCTATAGTGAACTTTGCATCCATCTTCATAGACTATAGTGATAAACAGTGCTTGCTCCACTTTTCTACCGCGTCGCGATCGTCCGGTTATATTAAATACGGCCATGAACATTGATCCTATATCCCAATGATCTTTCCTCAACCTTCTACTAACCATCATTATTAATAAAATTGTAACTTTCTATAAGGTGTCACTCACAAGGTGCCCTTCCCTCTTTGCTAGTTTAACATTAATTAAATTCTGCATAATTGCTTGTGTGATACAAGTTTTAAATTTACGTTGTTCCTTTCCCATAATCAGGGAAAACAATTCTTTAAACTCTTGAGCGAGTCATGTTCAGGTTTCACGAAATGGAAACTGTCCCATTTGGCGAGTGATTCCTGCCCAAACTTGGGAAGTCCAGAACTTCCCCTTTCACTTTCTTCAGGTTTCACAGTAAGTGACCTGCCCTCTTTGTATAATTCTCATATATTAATTCTGTATAAATATAAGAAGTTGTAGGAACTTCTATCTTATTTTTCATGTTGTTATTATTGTTATTTTCAAAGTTGTCACTTTCTCTAGAACATTCTCTCCTGAATTTCTTAAGGTGCACTTTTGTACTCCAATTCACGTTCAAGCTTTAATTATTTCATTGCTCATTTGTTTAAATCTTATAAAGATTTTAGAAACATGTAAGGTTTGAAACCTTGTAAATGTTCAATTGCCTGGAGCAACCTTTTAATGTTGAGAGGTCTGCGACCCTATTTGTTAAAAGGTTCAAATGAACTATGTTTATTAAAATTATATTGCACAATTGTTAATTTCCTCAAACTTCTTGGAATTGTCAAATAAATTAAATATTTATTTTTGGATTCATCATTTCTCTGATACTACAGTTAGGCAGGATCCTGGCTTTCCTAGCTCTTCCTAGGTTTATGCCCTCGTTCATGCTCAATAAAGCCTTTACTATCTGTCTTGCTAGAACATCACCCTTCCCTATAGTACTTTTATTCGTGCTCGGGAGGAAATATACTAAAGCCTTTCTCTGGCAAACTGCCCAAGTCTTAGCTGCGGTTCCCGTTAGCTTCGACCAAGCTCGTATCCACTTTAGGTATCCGAGCAAGGATCTGCGGTGGCAACCGCTTCTAAGTGTATTTAAAGTCAAATTCATAAATTTTGTGGGACTCTCCTCCTATTTTTCTATCCTTCTCTTCCAATCCCAAATCTACTTCCTTCTCTTAATCATCTTCCCTTGGTGGGTGGGTTATTCCTCAGCCAATAAACTACCCAATACGGTATGCCTCTTTGTCGGCAAGCATGCCTTGGGGCTCGTGGTGGCCATACATGGTATTGATATGCCCCAACTATAAAAAGATTGCCTCTCTGTTATGCTTTTAGTGTTTGTCTCTTTTGCACAGCATATTGCGTGTTGTTTTTCTTTGTATGTCATTACATACTACCTTACCAGGGAATTGTTACTGCTAGACGTGGATCACGGCTGTTGTGTATAAATTACGTCAGCTCGCCTCGTTATGGCTGCCGCGAGCGGTTGCTGGGCAAGAGGATGAACGCATGTACAATCATACAATGAGAACACACCGCACAGCGCACGACCCAGCACGAATCATGCACACAAATGACATGCGATGAGGTTTCGCTGGCGACAACTGCACGGCTATCGCAGGCGTGTGGCTGGGCGGAGCGCATTAGTTCTGATTTCCGCCACCGGTAACAATTCGCTGGTAGGATAGTATCATAGCAAAACACTAAATCGCAATATGCAAAACCTTTTTTTGAGTAGGCCTACTGTTCAAATTACAAACACTGCTAGTCACCACAACACTCTAGGGGCAGATGACCTCGAAGTTCCGCCCCTTAAAACAACAATTACAGTACATTCACCACAACACTGATTATCAAATACTATGCACACACAAGTACACGGGTCATAGACCAAAGAGGTCCTAATTGAAACTATAATAATATATACAGTACCGGTATGTCAAAAATATGGTTATATAAATGACTCCAGATTATAGCTTACCAAGAGGCATACATACTTTGAACCGGCCTTGGTGGCCGAGAGCGCTAATGTGCTACCTCGTGCCTCACTGGCATCGGGAGAGCGTGAGTTCGAATCCCACCTCTACCGTCCTGAAAATGGTTTTCGTGGTTTCCCATTTTCACTACTAGGCAAATGCCGGGACGGTTCCTTTCAATAAATCCACGGCCAATTTCCCTACAATATCCCTTCCCTGACCCATCCTGAAAAGAAAAGTACATGGCCATTGGCTGCATTAATAAAATTATGCATACAGTACTTTGAAGCTTTAGTGTTTAAAATATAACTGCTGTTACGACTTGAAACTGAATCCCAGCACTCTGCGCAGAGTGTGAACTGATTACACCACGATAACCTTTTGTTAACTCTTGACGTAGGCCTAGTAACTGAAGCTTTGGCATATAGTTAGGCCTCCTAATGACCAGTATTAATTCCACTATGGTGTACATGTCGCTTACAGGTACCAACTGGAAAGACCTGCCCCAGGCCTCTCCAAAAGCCACACAGCATTATGAGCCTAACACTTCTTTCATCCAGGTGTAAAAACCATCCATCGCATGGAAAACTCATCCTACATTATCTCCATTTCTGCAGAATGGGAAGAATAAGGAGTTGACATACCACTGACAAGTAAAAGGTGCGGTGCGGATAGATGGCAACTTATTAGTCGTGACGAGGTTAAAGTTAGGTCTGATTGGTGTTAAGCTATGGTTAGAGCAAGTTTATGACTGAGCGTTTTACTTGATTGATTGGCGACACCATTGCACATAGTGTTATTTACCAGTTATATTACTTTATTACATTCACTAGCGACAGAAAGCAAAGCAAACTTGTAGCTTCACGTGGCTCTCGTGATCATAAGCCACAGAACCTTTCTTTTTTATATTTGGAATTTGAACCACTGGATGCAACTCTGAAATTCTAACATGCATTAACCAAGAATCAAAACCCAGTCCAAAACTATAATATGATGACTTTAGGATCTCCAAATGGAGATCTGGGTGTGACCTTGGCTTCTAGGATTAAAGAAGCAGGCCTCTGTACGAAGGGTGGTTGGCCGGTTTACTTACTGTAAGCCCTGAGCTTGTATTTCAGCTTTACTTTACTTATTTTTAGGCCATCTGTAGGCTAAACAAAACAATCTACCAGTAAATGTATAGTCTATTTGTTGAATCTGAAAGCTACTTGTTGCTCCTATAATAGCCATACAAAGACGTGGAACTAATTAAGGTAATGAAAAGAGATTCCTTAGCACATGACTTACAGTACCGGTATTGAATTCTTCTTGGATCACAAGATAATGAACGGAAGTGTGAGTAGGCTAAGAAATGAGGAGTAAGAAGTAGCCTAGGCATATCATGAAATGTGAAAATAACACTGCATAATAAGGCTGTCCCCACCCATCAACATGACTTTCTTATTGACTAAATAAATTCCCGGGTATTTACGTTAGGAAGCTAAGAACATTAAAAATTAACACTTATTTACAGTTACTGTAGTAAACTTGAATTGCATTATCTCAGACTACAAAAGTTTAAGAAACAAAATCCACATTTCCCCCACACTTTTCAATATATCGTGTGTTAATTTAATCATTAAAAACATATCATAACCTTTCATCGTTACGATGCAATCACAATGCGACACCACAGGACTGGAGGAATGTGGTGTTAAACATTAAATTCCACACTTCTTAGAATTAAAACACAGTAGTATTAACACTTTCTATTTTCTTGTTATTTATTTTCTTAAAATATCTGATTATAAAGAGAGCTAGTGTGTTGAAATAGAGTTAAATAAATTACATAAAATATACATTCATCAATCAGCTGTTTATCATGTGTTTGTCCATAAGTGGTGCTATCTAGCGGCTTACAGGTGTATTGGTGCTCCCCCTTATCAATTGTTTTTTTCAAAATCCGTTCTTCCGGTTTTGTCGAAGTGTCCATACTGTATTGGTATCTATACTGTGGTTATGACCTTCTACAGTCATACATGCAAATGACTGCCTGCATTCATCTAGTGTACGGCATATGTTCTCGTACTTGCTACTACGCAAGATAACCTACCTTCAGTACCTAAGTACCAGGTACAGGTGAGAAGTATTACATTGAAATATAAATGTGGTATGAGTTCTTCCTTTTAGAAACATGATCTACTTATTTACGTAGTACGAATGCTCCCCGAGTCAAGTAGAGACAAATGCTTCTCCTCAGCCAAACCTTACTACATATTTAGCAGCTCTCGCATATATGTATACTCCAAGGATGAGGCATATATTATGCCACAATGACCATAAGTAAATACCGTCCACTTTCTACCATCTCTCTCCAATTCTCTGGACCCGGATATGAATGTAGTTGCGTATGGATCTTACGGTCATTAACGGTGTCGGACCGCGTCTAGTTAGGTCATCATGGGCAGGATCGTAACAGTGGTCTCTCCTGGCCTAGATCTATGCACACATCGTAACAGAAGGTCCCCTACGAACCAATGCATACAGTTGGTCTCCACGGGCCGGATCTGAGTTAGCAACAGTGTTTTTGGTCCTCTCATGGGCCGGAAGTCACATCAGTTGCTTTCCAATAATTTTGTTTTACATTTATTAATTTTCATCACGAATTCTTTCCTCATACAATACACAGTCGAATACAATAGAGAGTGGGCTTATCTTCGCATCTTTCCCCAGGAGCTCATAATTTGTGGAACGTGGTTTGTCAACATGAGTTTTTACTTCTCGTCCTTATCTTTCCTGTGTCGACCTCCCTTGGTCATTCAACTGTTGTTCTCTTTCGACTCAACGGTTTTACTGCATCCCAAATATAAAGAGCCTATTATTTTTATTTACTTTTTGCCCCTGGCAGTACAGCCCACGAAGGGCCTATAACTACCAAGCGAAAGCTAGCCAGCTATTTGCCCTGCAGATATTGGGGTGACACGTGGTCATCGCATCGGGTCCCCACGGACGTTAATCATGGTTTTCGTATCAGAAAGCTAGCTTACTCCATTGTCTTCACGAGACTGAGTGCACCCCGTTCCAGCCCTCACGTCAGTTTCTAAAATCCCTGACGGAGCGGAGAATCGAACGCGTAGCCTCAGTGTGAGAGGCAGGTGCGCTACCCCCAACACCACGGAGGGAGCCTTTCATGGCGCTTCTCATTTATATTCCATATTCCCTCATTTATACAGGAGTCATTACTCTTCCATTTCCTCTTCTTTAACGAGACTGTGTGATACGAGAAGCAGATTACCTCAATGCCCCACTCCTTATAGAAACAATACCACCACCATCTTTTCAATCATTCAAAACCTTGCAAATCGTGACTGGCTGCGTGGTGCAGCGGTAAAGTTCTCGCTTTTTCTTTGCCCAAGGTGGCAAGATCAAATCCTTGCGAAGGCAGTTGGCATTCGAGAGAGCTATGTCAGTAGATTTGCTGGCATGTTAAAGATCCCCTTCGGGGCAAATGGTTCGGTACCCTGGCGTCGTTAAAAATCACAGTAATTAAAAGGGGCGTGAAACTAATAACATTTGTATCATTATTCTATTATTCGTTTCACCCAGCTTTGGGGTACATTAAATCAATCACTTTTTAATGTTCAGTACTTTCCTTGTAGCCCGGTATTGCCTCATTCTTTGTGATCATGCATTCCTTTCTTCATCAGATATTTGGATCTTTCTCTTGGGTTTGACTTTGACTTGGAACCGATCTTTCTTATCCTTTGTTATGGTTTTGTCTGTTTAATCCATGACCATATTTTCTGTGATTTGGATTTCTATTCAGTATTTCTCCTCTTCCTTACACCAAAGTGGTTTGGATTTTTTTTTTATTTTTTTTTTACGGAAGTAGTCAAAGATTTTATTGTTTAGCCTATTTAAGTTCATTCTGAGGATGTGTCCATAAAAATCAAATTAATATTGTTAGTATTATTATTATTAGTAATGTTTTAAAGAGAGGAAAAGCAAGGTCATCTGTCCCTGAACCTGTGTTTTCCTAATTTTTCGAATTAATTGTTTTCTGAAAAACATTTGATGATTTAAAAGATAAATCCATTTCTCTACCAGTTTTCGCATAAATTGGTTTCTTTAGCCTTTAATGTGTTCCAATTTTAGTTACCTTAATTTATTAAACTCATCGTAATGATATTTCATGTTTAATGGGTGTTATTGTCGGTAAAATAAACAACTTTCCGTTCATCATCTTTTAAGCCTAGTGGCTTCGGTGGCATAGTTGGTAGCATGCTGAGCTTCTATGCCCAAGACTGCGGTTTCAAACCCGGCCAAAGTCGTCAGAATTTTTAAGAGTGTTAAAAGTCCCTCAGTATCCCTTCCTTCGAAGGGGAAGTAAAGCCGGCGGTCCCATGTCATAGATTTATGGCATGAAAAAACCTTCCACTAATTACACTTGTGGAAGTTAAAATTTGTAGGTTCGTTTGATAAACGTTCGCCACCGGGTGCTAACTGCGATGGTATTTAGTAGCCACGTCCGCAGCTAGGTGTCATGGAAGGTAGCATTTGGTAGCAAAAGTAGGAACTACTTGAAAGAATTAATCGTCTGCAGTCCTTCTACCTGAATCACAGATAACACATAGTGATGACTATCACTATCAACACCGGTTATCAGACAAATTCTACACACAACCAAAGTACACGGGGCTACATGACCGCGTTTTCGCAGCCCCAAAACTAAGGAACCAACCATCTTTTAAGCCTGAGCGGTATTTCTCATACCGGATGGCGGTATTAAATACTCCACCAGTATACTGTGCATTTACTCCTCGCACTAGACCTTCGTAACACTTCCCCCAGAATCAGTCAAAACTTCAGTCGTCAGAATCATTTATTAAATGTAAATGAAAAATCGTTTGAGAGGGTCAACTTTAAAAAGATAGTCTGAACTTATAAGGAAACATTTCTTTACAAAACTTTTAAACGTTTAATAGAGATATCGCAAAATCTTTTGTCAACGTGAGCCCTAATTTGTATATTTCCACAGAAAACACAAGCCAACAAACAAAACATTTTGTGTTGAGTCTATTATTCAATGCATATATTCTCACTGTCTACATCGAACAGTATCCAAAAACGCCATTCATAATTAATAAAGTTTGCTTTTGTACTTTATGCACTGATAAATAACGTTGCATATAAACTCATGAAGCAGTTTGCTAAGACTCTTTGTCATGATTCTGAAGCTTTTCAATATTTAAAGACTTTTTTTCCTAAATTGTCAGAAGCTAGAATGAGAGCTGGTATTTTCGTCGGTCTTCAAATAATCTAATGGTCAATGAAGAATTCGCACAATTACTCAACACCCACAAAAAACAAGCATGGTACAGCCTTAACGCAGTGATCCATGGCTTCCTTGTAAATAAGAAAGCTGAGAATTACGAAGATCGTATTTCCACTGTGCTTGAGAACTTGAAACTCATGGGTTGCAGAATGTTCCTTAAAGTACGCATGTACATGAACACTTGGACCAATTTAAAGGTAACTTGGGTGCATATTCAGTAGAGCAAGGGGAACGTTTACATCAAGACGTGTTGGTCTTTGAGCAACGTAATCAAGGATAATATAATGAGAACATGAAGGTTGGTTACATTTGGGGGCTAATACGAAAAAGTTCGTACTCACACAGAAAAAAAAATACCAAAAATAATCATTTTTAAAGCTTGTTTGAATTGTTTTTTCTTTGATTTGCAGATTAAGGTAAACTATGTTTTGTAAATAAACGTGATGTAAATATATAAATTAACGTTTGTCTTTGTTTGAACTTATAAAAATGGAGATTCACCTTCAAATTTGAACTTTTGTCAGGTAAAACTATTTTTTCTTTCATTAGTTAGGCATGACAAATCAAAATCTGGCATATAGAACCCAGACTCAAAATTCATGTTGGCGTGTGTAATCCTTCTCCGCTGTTTCTGTGGTGAAACATACTTCAAACGTACGAATTAAATTCCACGCACATTCGAATTACATGATGTTTATAAAACCACTGTGGTATTTTGCTCGTAATTTGGCATCTTGCCTCGTTCAACGATAACCAATCAACCTTGACTACCCATCGTTGTTGACAGGTTCATTAAGTAAAAGAATGCAGATTATGCTTTTCGTATTACAACTGTTGTTGGTTATTTGATGATGATTCCTTTACGGGCTTGGACATCGTGGTCATTTCAGCCCCCGAGTTCTTGAGAGAGCGAGTGAGAGAGTGTATTGGGATGCAGGTTGTCATGGCTTTACGTTAGGGACCATCCCAGCATTTGCCTAGAGTATAAATGAGAAACCACATAAAACCAATTCAAGGGTGTTTGAGGTGAGAATCGAGGTGAATCAAAACTAACTCTGCACAGTTTTACCTCACGAGGTAAAACCAGAACCTGCAGCATGACAACCAAGTATGCCAGCCGCTACATCACGAGGCTATTGGCAGTTAATGAGGACAGCTTCTAGATCATATCCTTATCATCGATGAGAAAATAGATATAACAAGTAGTTCCGTGAAGAACTATACAGCCTATTTTCATATACCCTACTTATGTTAATTGCCTCTATCAACATACAACATTTCAGTTTGATTGCTGTAATAGATTTGAATTTGAATTTGAATTTATTGTTCCTCTTATACAGGCCACTGAGGCTACAAAGCCTCTTTATGCAGCTCTCTTCATTCAGAGGGCGGTTACATACAATAGAATAAATTAAGAAAGAAAAAACTTAACCTATACATACAGTACAGTTGACAATAAAAGTTCTTGTTATTACATCCGTTCACCTTGAACCTGATAATTGTATAACTGATAGATTACAATGAAGGGAGTGTTTTATCGCTCTGATAGGAAGTCCTGAATACTGGTGCAATTTATATTTATTCCAGAGAATACTAGCTGAAATACGGAATGAACCTTTGCATTTTTCGGTTCTGTGATGAGGTATCTGGAGCATTTGTGCAGTGTGTCTATTCGCACGGTTATGCACTGATTGCATGTGAGTTAGTGTGCAGTAAATATAAGACGGAATTTTGAATTTTAGAATTTTTATCACAGTCAGAGCCATGGCATACTGTCTTCGTTCCTTTAACTTTATCCATCCAATCTGGACGTAAAATGGAGTTATATGAGACTCTCTTGGTACATTGAGAACAAACCGCAAGCAAGCATTTTGCATTCTTTGCAATTTTGTATTGAGGACCTCTCCCATATCATGGTAAATTATAGATCCATAGTCAAATATTGGTAGTATCAAACTCTGTATCAGTATCTTTCGTACATTTTGAGGCAAATAGAAGCAAGTTCGCCTAATTTGATATAATGACGATGCAACCCTTTTCAGAATCATGTTTGTGTGATCGAGAGTCAAAAATAACTCCCAGATTTCTTACTGCTGACTGGTACGGAACTGTTTGGGATGCAAGCTGTAAAGGTGGTACTGGGTCAGGTAGGGAACTGAGTAATTTGATATAGCCGATGACGATCGGTTGCGTTTTTTCGAAGTTAAGTATTAGATTATGATCGAGTGCGTACTGAGATAGGCTTTGAATGTCACTGTTAATTAGAGCTACCTTCAAATGAATGGATTTCAGATCCGTGTGTAGATATAGCTGAAGGTCATCTGCGTACATATGATGTTGACAAAATTTAAGGACAGATGGAAGGTCATTTATATACACGGAGAACAGGAGTGGACCAAGGACCGAACCCTGCGGCACACCTGTTGTTACTTCACACCATTCTGAAACATTGTCATCTGCTAGGACTACTCTCTGACATCTGCCTGTTAGGTAAGACCTAAACCAGTTCGTTACTGACTTTGAAAGGCCTAGATTTCTTAATTTAACTAGTAGGATCTCATGGTGAACTCTGTCAAAAGCTTTGCTGAAATCGAATAGAGATAATATAGTTATTTCCTTCCGGTCCATTGCTAGACGAATGTCGTCGGTGACTTTGATAAGGGCTGTCAGAGTACTATGTTTTGATTTATATCCAGATTGGTTCGGGTTTAGGATATTGTTGGAATTTATATATTCATAAAACTGATCAAAAACAATCCGTTCTAACGATTTCCCAATTGCACACAATATACTTATTGGTCTAAAGTCACTACAGTTTAAGGCGTTCGTGAATTTTGGTATTGCTTTGATGTTGGCTTTTTTCCATTGTGTCGGATAAATACCCATTTGCAGGCTATAGTTAAATATATGCAATAAAACTGGCATGAGGAGGTCCATATTCCTTTTCAATAGCGTAATAGATATATGATCTGGTCCTATGGCTTTTGAAGTTATCCTAAATATGGCTAAATAAATGTCCTCTGGATATATATAGCCAAAATGAAATTCTTCCCGTCGGTCAGTAAATTTTTCCCTGTAGTTAGCAACAGTTGACAAAACTCTATTGCTGTCTACAACGGTTGATACGTTTAAATAATGCTTATTAAGCTCATCAGCGCTCATTGTTGGGTTATTGCTTTTGTGTCAGGATTTTCCAACACCGAGAGTTTTTATAGCTCTCCACAAAGCCGAAGAGTTTTTAGCTGAATTAATTAGCGAATAAGTGTAACGTATCTTTGTATTACGAATAACTTGCTGGGTTCTGTTGCGTAAGCTTTTGTATTCTACAATGTCCTCGGGTTTCTGTGTTCTGTTGCACTTCTTTCTGGCTCTATTTCGAGATCTTATTAGATCTTTTATTTCTGTGTTGATCCAGGCAGCTGGTGCGTGCCTCACGTTAGCTGAGCGCACTGGGGCATGGCGATCATATAAATCAATTAAAAATGTGTTGAATGTTTCGACCTTCTCATCTATAGTTTGCTGCTCGAGAACAGTGTGCCATGGAACTGAGATGGCATCAGCCTTAAACCTTTCATAATTAAACCTGCTGAAGTCTCGAAAAGTTCGAATACTGGGCTTATATTTTGGAGTTGACAGGGTATATACTGCGTATAAGAGATCATGTGCTGAGAAGCCAGAAGCAGCTGTTTGGCCAAACTCAATCACGTGCTCATTGCAGTTGGATGCTATTAGATCCAGAGTAGAAGAGGAGGTTGCAGTGTGATGTGTATCTTGATACGGGAGCCACGACAGATTGCAAGTATTTAGAGTTTCTACTATGTTTTTCGTTTCAAATGTAGCCGACCCAAAATGGGCATTGAAATCACCGGCTAATATTACATATTTATAACTAAAAATGTGTGAAAGCATGTCATTTAATAGTAGTTCCATAAAACCGACTTTGGGTGCTCTATAAACACAAATTAATAATACTTTAGTATCTTTCAGGCAAATCTCTACGAATAGGTACTCAGGTCTGAAATTCTCATTATTTGGGGATTTGCAGATAACCCGGCACTTAATGTGCTGTCGAACATACACTGCTACTCCACCCCCTTCTCTACGTTGTCTGTCATTGCGGTAGATATTATATCCTGGCAAGGTTACAGATGAATCAGTAATGGACTTATTGAACCATGTTTCACTAACAGCGATTACATCAATACCGGAGTTAACAAATGTGTATTCAAATTCTGCGAAATGTTCTAGCATTTTAAGTGACTGCGTGTTCAGGTGAGTTACTTTAAAATCATTGGGTAATCTATCAGCTATATCACAAAGATAGGCATGCGTATCATACTCATTGGTACTAATATCCATGTAAAAGATAATTGAAAGTTATTGTAAAATTGATAAACAAGAAATATAAAAAATTACAAAATCTAAAACTTAAGCAATTTTCTAAATAGTAATCAATAATATCGGCTTGTATTTTGGCTAGACACTGTAGTTAAAGTTCCACCAGTAACCATATTACATGTGTGTGCTTACACTTGTAACTTTGATCAGTTGAGCCCCCTCACACTGGCACGTATGAGGGTCATTTACGTACGAGGAGCGGGAAACTTTTTCTTCAAAAAGTCCAATTCTCGGAGTGTTTTCACACGATGCCTCGTGTCATCAATGCGGATCAGAACAACGCCATCTGCAGTCCAGACACCGTGTAACCCAAAGTGGCTTACTGCTTGTTTTACAATTTCAGTCCGGGTTTTCGTCAGATCTTCTCTTACAGTTATGCCGGTATTCCTTAAGTATTTCTTCGACCTGAAGAGTGCTGCTCGATCTGCATAGGACACGAACCGCACTATTATTGGCCGCTTCTTTCCAGCATCCTGGAGTCCTACACGATGAGATCGGTCTATTCTTTGGGGATCGATTGTCACATTCAACTTGGCAGCAACATCCATTACACACCTGTTGGTGTCCTCGCCTGAAGTTTCTGGAATACCAAAAATTCTCAAGTTATTTCGACGCTGGTACTGCTCAAGTTCATCAGTGCGGTCATTCAGTTGCAGCTCAAGTTGATTTATAGTGTCGTCTCGCCTGGCAAGTTCCTGTCTGAGTTCATTGATGACCTGGGTGTTAAAATCTATTGTTTCTTTTAGTTTATCAATCACCTTATTAGCAACTCGATCCACGAGCTCCTCGATTAGGTTCGTATTACTCAGCAGGCTTAAAATGTCAGCTGAGTCTCGGCGCACATCCTGCGTAGCTTGGTTGTGGTCCGCTGAAGAAAAAGTAGTGCCACTGTCCTTCCAGTTTCTTTTTGAGCCGTCAGCTTCGCTAGCATTGCGACAACCCCCACCCTGACTGCGATCCACGGTCTTCAATTGTTCTCCCGAGCTGCTACCTGCTCCGTTCCTCTCTAGGGCGCTAGGGTCGTCTGCTTTCACTTGCTTGCGCTGTCCACCCTTCGTTTGTTCACGAACTCCGCGCTCCCCACTGCGGTCAACGGCCTTCTTTTGTTTGTCTTTGCCCGTCATTTTGTAGTTTTCAACTCTAACCTCTCACACACTTTAATACTTGTTTATCAAAATAACAGCAATATTTCAACTTACTGCGTTTATCACCGAACGTTCTGCTGTTGATTTACTTCTTACTGATCACTCTTGCAATGCACTGCTTCTACTTTGTCACCTTCTAAAAGCAATTCTGGCTAGGAACTATCACTCACGTTTATACCGCCATGTGGTTGCGCGATTGAGAACCGACTAAATATTGCGGATGTCACCATGTTGGATTTTTATATATGTAGGTCTTAGAGTTATGTACTGGTACATGAAGATTATTGTGTACGTGTAGTATTCAAACTTCAATCGCATGATTAGGACACACGAAGTAAAAAGGAGATTTTAAAATTTCGCACAGCTGCCATCTTGTGGTTATGGAAACAATTGAAAAAATAGATGCCAGTGGATTAACATTTGTATAAGGATTTACTGTACCATGTGTCACTGCACTCGGATGGTTAAATTGCGAGAAACGACCATGTGAATATTTATATTTCGCGCCACCGCCATGTTGGATTTGTGATCACTAGGTTATTGAAAGTCCTATAGGTGAACTTATGTTCATAGCCCCTATGAACATTAAAAAATTCTGTTTGATTGCTGTAATAGATTCGTAGATATTGAGATCCATCTAAATATTTCGGATGGTCGCCATGTTGGATTGTTATATCTATAGGCCATATAGTCATGTACCATTAAACGAAAATTATTGGGTAGGTTCATTATTCAAGCTTCCACTTCGATCGCATGATTATGACACAAGAAATAAAAACTTTGATTTTAAAATTCGCACAGCCGTCATCTTGAGGTTATGTAAGCAATTGAACTAAATTAGATACCAGTTAATTGCAATGTATATAAACATATGCTGTACCAAGTTTCATTGCGTTTGGATCATTAAATCGCGAGAAAGGACTATTTAAAATTTTCAAATTCGCTTGGCCGCCATATTCGTTTTGTAGTTAACCGATTTTTGAAAGTCTTATAGGTGAACATACAGTAGTGCCCTTAATCTCCGTACAAAATTTCAGGGTGATACTGCTATTAGTTTCAGCGATATAGACTGCCGATGAAATATTTCGCACAGACGCCATCTTGAGGTTATGTAAAAATTGAACGAAGATAGATGTCGGTTTATTACGATGTGTATAAACATATACTGTACCAAGTTTTATTGCGTTTGGTTGGTTAAATCGCTAGAAACGTCTATTTAAAAGTCGCAACTTCACTTGGCCGCCACGTTGGTTTTGTAGTTACCGGGTATTCAAAAGTCACATAGGTGAACTTTTAGTAGTTCTCTTCATCACCGTAAAATATTCCAGTGTGATATCGGTAATAGTTTCGGAGATATTGAATGCTGATGAAATATTTCACACAGCCGCCATGTTGGATTGGTAAGACGTAACAAAATTTGAAGGCACGGTCGGGGTCGTCCGGAATAGTGCTGTGAACTTACCGAGTTTCACTGAAATCGCTCCAGCCGTTTAGAAGTTATTAGGAGGGCCACACACCATATCACACACACACCCACACACAGACAGACACACGGGCAAAATGTGATCTCATGAGCCTATTTTTTTTTTTTTTCATAAATGAAAATACGTTAAAAAGGAAGTAAGGTTATATTATTACGTGTCCGTTGATCTCGTGATCATGAGCCACGGGACCTCCATTTTACATGGAATCCTAACCACGGGAGGTGATATTTAACTTCAAAAATCTCACATGCATTGGCCAGGAATCAAATCCAGTTCACCTTCGTAAGAGTGAAACAGATATATATAAGTAGATAATAGATAAGTCCTATGACAGAAGAATTGTAAGACAGCCTTGCCCATCTAATCAATAAACGTTGAGTACATTGTACTAATTCTATGTTTCATTCAATGTGCTTGCCGGGGCACTTGCATTATGCTGTGCGCTACAGATATGCCAACAGTCGAGAGAGAGTGCACTGTCTTTGAGATAATAATAGGTAACATTTTTTTGGTTAAAAAAATAATTATTATGACATGTTAAAGAGTACGCCAATCAATACTTATTAAAACATATCTATTTTAAGTATTACTGATGATACATGTTTCAACCTACGTTGAGGTCTTCTTCAGTCAGTAATAAAAATAGAAGATTGTTGGAAAACTATGTTCTAATATCACACGAAGACAAGGATCTACAGGACTGTAATACAACCTGCGGTCCTATATGGAGCAGAGACCTGGACTCTAACCCAAAAGAAAGAAAGAAAGAAAGAAAGAAAGAAAGAAAGACCGAAAGGACTCCTGACATTTAAGAATGTTGTGCTGAGACAGATTTTTGGACCAGCGAAGGATGAAGGAGAGTGGAGGAAAAGGAAAAACCTAGAACTTCTGGAATTGTACAAATCTCTGGGTATGTGGCAGTGATTAAAGAGAGGAGGATGAAGTGGTATGGATACGTAATGCGTCGAAAAGGCCAGATAGCCACGCAGGTGGTGGAAGAGGACATCAGAGGCAAAAGGCCAAAGGGAAGACCAAGGCTGAGATGGATAGATGGGGTCAGAGGGGACATGAGCAGGATAGGACTAACCGGAGAAGAATACGTGGACCGAAGAAGGTGGAGGAGATTAATTGGTGAGGCCAAAGTCCGACTACGGTTTGTGGGGCCAACCTAGTAAGTAAGTAAGTAGGCTACTTATATGTTCTAATATGAACGTTGCGTAAGAAAAACTGTATAATAAATGTTTAATTGAAATAAATAATTAATCGAAATAGATTGTCTTACTAACATAAATAAAAATATTTTTATGCAATCATAATATTGTATTTCACAGTAAACCTCTCAAAAATCTTCAGTAGAAAAACAAGGAATTTAGAATATCAAATATAGTGTATATATACGTTAAAAATCTTGAAGCTGTCGCACTATGTGGCGTGCAAATTTACCAGGTGACACCCAATTGTTGCGTTATATCACCTTGAATATGTTTAAAGTATATTAATTAAAATGAAATGTGTAACGAAGCTTCCTTGTTTGCAAGATGTAAAGCTGCAAGCGTAAATGGAGTTCTATGGATTGAATCCTTTGAAGTTGCTGCCAGGTATCGTGGACATATGCAATCAACTGGAAAATAGTATGTATCATGCATGAGTGAATTTATATTTTATTGAAAGGAAACTGATGAATATGAAAACGTTGCGATTTATTCAAACAATAATGATATTAATTAGTACTTTGCTATTATGGCAAACATTATTTAGGCACGGATTCTTAGGTTTTAACCTCTTCTTTTCCTTGGCATCTAATGAACCAATTTCACACTTCCTGAAGCTAAATTATATGAAATGCATAGGACCTGAAAATTCCCAAATGCCTAATTTCACTACTTCAAATGATAAATACGTATTTACCCGAATATAAGACAATTTTTGTTTGATATGAATTTGGATATCTATTGCAATGCAAATAAATAACGAGAGAAACAGTGTGTGTGTGCGTGTGTGTGTGTGTGTGTGTGTGTGTGTGTGTGTGCGTAAAGTGTGTATGTGTTCGTTTGCGAA
This sequence comes from Meconema thalassinum, assembly GCA_946902985.2. Taxonomy (NCBI): domain Eukaryota; kingdom Metazoa; phylum Arthropoda; class Insecta; order Orthoptera; family Tettigoniidae; genus Meconema; species Meconema thalassinum. The sequence continues at coordinate 98,573,411 of OX336396.1, read as the reverse complement.
TGTGTGTGTGTGTGTGTGTGTGTGTGTGTGCGTGTGCGTGTGCGTATGTGTGTGTTGGAATGGTTCCCTTGTAAGTTGATATCGGTCTCTTCATAACAACAGTTTCATTAGACGCAATAATAATGCAGGTGATTTGCAATAACACAAAACAATGCAGTTATGTCCCTGATGACGTGTTCAATGACAGGAGAAAGCCAACTAGTTCATTGCTCCCTGGAGGACAACAGAATTAGTGACCTGTCATCAACTAGCGCCAGCAGTGACAGCGAGAAACAAATAAAATAGTTTAAAAGTTCAATTCGTCCTGTTATTTATGGGCCATATTGCTATAGTCGCTGGAGGATATGTATGGGGGGGGGGGTGTAAATAGGGTGTCATACATCATGAAACATCCTATTATAGATAGATACACTGGGGTGCCTATTGAATGGACTAAATAGGAGATTAATTTCCCAAGGCAATAGTGAAACTAAGGACATGCTTAATTCAAGCCTATAACGGGATGCGAGTATGATTCCCCATTTTAATCCAGATATTAAAAGGCGTGAACACTATATAATTGCATACATAGAGCAGTGTACTGTAACAAGATAAGTTGTCATGAAGTGGTCATGTTGGATGGTTCCTAAGTTAAGGCCACGGCCGTATCCTCATCCGAATTACATAATTCAGACACAAATACAACAGTCACAATAACTCAGGTTATCAGTCAAATCCCCCTCACACACACATTAGCACACAGGGCTACATGACCACAAAGTCGCAAAGTCCTTCAAAAAAGAAAGATCAACAAGAACAACCGTTTTCATTATATGCCGGCTTTTATGTAGATTTCATTAGAAAGCTAACTATTGCAATGGTTACTATGTTTCGACTTCCGAAAAATTTCGACATATCTTCGCGTTTCACGTCCCCCAGACCCCAAAACCACCGTCAGTTAAAAAGTTTATATATAATTTATGTATATATATATATATATATATATATATATATATATATATCAGTTCCTTGTGGACACGATAACTTCGGTAATTTTTCACCAATCACTTTGAACGTTATACATAATATGTATCCCTTCAGAATCTCGGTCGAGTTCGTTAATGGGCAAAATCGGTCGAAGGGGGTGAAAATGGGGGTCTTTTTTTTTTTCAAAAAAGTGAAATATCGTCATAACTCTCTTAATACGTGAAATAGCGAAACCATTCAAAGTTCATACTATGTGTCGGATAAGTGCGCAAAATGTATGTCTAAAACGATTTTCGATAGCACTAACCATTGACCAAAGGGGTGGGAAAAAGTGGGTTTTTCGGGAAACATTAATCATATCTCTCTTAATAGTCACAATATCAAAACCGTACAAAATGGACAATATTCTCCGAATAATTACCTAAAACTTTTGTTTGAAAGAATTTTTTATATGACCCACCATTACGACAAGGGAAGAGCAAAATGATTTCGGAATTATAAGAAAATGCCAAGAGCCATCAGAGATTACCATGACAACGCTTCTAGATTGATAAGAGATGAGCTATCAGAGGTTGCCATGACAACTACATAGCACGAGATCACATTCAGTTTTCCATCTGACTCTGTGGGAAGCGGCTTCGGTGACGTAACTGGTAGCATGCTGAACTTCTATGCCCAAGGTCGCGAGTTCAAAGCCTGCCGAAATCATCGTATTTTCTAAGAGTGCTAAAAATCCCTCAGTAAGCTTTCCTTTGGAGGGTAAGTTCCAACGTTGCTGGTTGAGGTGGCATCTAGTAGCCAAGTTTACAGCTAGGTGTCGTTGACGGAAGTATTTGGTAGCAAAATTGCGAACTACTACTTGAAATTGACCGTCTGCAGTCCTTACCTGAATTACAGACTAATACAGTCATCACAATTAACACCGTTTATGAGACAGATTCTACACACACACAAAGTCCACGGCGTTACATGACCGCGTTGTCGCAGCCCCTAATCTAAGGAACTAACCAACATCTCTGCAGAAGATAAAATTTTGCGTGGTGAAGTAGATAGATAGTTACACATCAGTGTCGAAAACTTGCATAAGGACAGTGTGATCACAAGTATAAAAAAGTGACAGTCAGTCTGAAAGACTAGACTTTGTATCATTTTAAATGCTTCAAATGCTGAAAAATGCTAGAAAGGCTGGAGGCTTCTCGCTTCGCTCGAAGCCAAAGACTCTTGACATGTTAGAAAATTATCTGCATAATACTTATTTTACTTATCTTGTTTCAGATTACGCGCGAACGACATGTGCAAACCAAGGGCAAAGCAAGGTCTGGCGCACGGGATGCCGCACGTTCACCAGAGCGCGCGGGGACGTGCCCCTTCCATCCAGTCTAAAAACACTTATAGTGGGCGATGTATTGAAGATAGAGATATGCTCTCGCGGACTTTTTTGTGGACCTTTTCATGCTGACCAATTCTTACGCTCATGGTATATTGATATTTTTAACGGTTTGCCCAGCGTAAGCTTAAGAAGCGCACGGACGCCAAGTTTGTTTTCGACTTTTTCACTGAAATCGTTACTGCTTGGCTTCCTTTGATCGTACATAAATTATTTTCTACAGAATCATTCCTCGATATATCCTTTACAGAATGGTGAAAACCGCATCAAAATCCGTCCAGTGGTTCTCGAGATTACCGGTGACATCCAAGAATCGGGGATTTTTGTCTTATACTAACGAAGTAGAGATTGTTGGGAAACACATGAGACAAGCGGTACTATGACGTCACACACCTCAGTGCATCTGAGTGCATTTTGTCCCGTCACCGTAACGTAACGCCAGACCCCAGCGTAACGACGAAGTCGACAAGATCATTGGAAATGATAAAATGGACCCCAAATGACAAGAAGGTTACCGTCCCCATAAGACAATAAAATGTTAATTATATGCATAGAAAGTCGAAAAGAAAAGTTAATTAAGCTCCAATTGTAAAATACTTTCTCGCAATAAATGAGGTCTGATCGTGAAATCTACCTCCGCCTTCCGGCGTGCCGAAAGGAATTTTTATGAAGTACCTGGGATTTTCATGAAATTATGTATTTCACTATCTGACTTCGACATAGGCCTATACCGGGTGAATCAGCTGCCCCCAATAATATTGTTATATGCAACCCAAATAACGCGTGTTGTCAGGAAGGTGGATATTTCTCTGCTTACATGGTATGGTACTAGAGCTCGCGTCAGCTCGGAAGGCGACCGGCTCTGTGGGATTTGCGCAGAGAGAGAAAGAGATACATTTCCACTGTTGCAACAGGTCCACCATGTCCGAGTTCCCACACCGCAGGCTGCTGCCATGAGTTCCTGCGGTATGACAACACCGTCGCTTACCTCAACGAGCCTGTCTCTTTCACGCTGCTTTACACTTAGCTTTCCTAACAACACACTGACTGACAGACTGACTGTGATTGGTGGGATGGAAGTGAGGCATGACGTAATGGTAGCGTTGTGTTCTGCGCACCGCCGTCCCGGCTGGCTCGAGCTCTAATGCACTGCAAGCATATCCCGTAAACGATACTCAACGCTATTACTTTTCCCACGTAGTCACATCAAGGGAAAGTAAGAGTGTTATTATTTATTTATCGTATGGCTTTTAGTGCCGGAAGTGTCCGAGGACATGTTCAGCTCGCCAGAGGCTGTAGCTGCTTCAGGTGGACACCCATGGGGTGAGCTACAAGTTCCGTTCAATTTTAAGTAGTTCCGACTTTCGCTACCAGATGTCACTGACACATAGTGGTGAACGTTGGAATTATGATAGAGCGTCTCAACGAAATCTAACCTAGAAATTTAGCTTTACAAAAGTTTAGTTGGTGGAAGGATCTTTTACACGCCATAAATCTATGACATGGGAAAGCATACTAAAGGATTTTAACGCTCTTAAAAAATCCGACGACTTAGGCCGGGTTTGAACCCACGATCTTGGGCACATCAGTTCAGCATGCTACCAACTACGCCACCAAAGCCGCTAATAATAGTGTTCAGTATCGTTTACAGGATATGCTTGCAGTGCATTCGTACCATTCGGGATGCAAGCAGAGAAATATCGACCTTCCTGACAACAACGCGAGTTGGGCTGCATAAAACAATATTATTAGGGGCAGCTGATTCACCTGGTATAATATGATTGATGATGATGATCGTGTGGCTTCCGGAGAGGCCGAGTGCAGGTCTTTCTAGTTGACGCCCGTGGGAGACCTGCGCGTCGTAATGAGGATGAAGTGATGTTGAAGGCGGCACATACATTCAGTCCCTGAGCCACGGGAATTAACCCCAGGGGATTAAAATCCCTGATGGCTCGGCCGGGAATCTAACCCGGGGCACTTTGGGCCAAAGCCTAGCGCTCTAACACTTTAGCCACGGAGCCGGACTGTATATGATTAATTTGATTAACCTTGAGCTGATGATATTCGCTTGACGAAAGAAACTTGTTATCCTGTAATACCTCTTGTAATCTACGTAAATAATTATCACATTATGTGTGTGTATGTATGTCTACCCCTTATTATTCCCGTTTTCCAACGGGGTCGGGGATGATATGCGATGGAAGTCTTTGTGGCGGATGGTTTTTACGACCGGATGCCCTTCCTGACGCCAACCTCATGAGAGGAGTTAATGAGAGATGAAATGAATGATCGTGAATGAAACTGGGCAAGGATGTGGAAAGAATCGGCCGTGGCCTGTCAGAAGGTACCGTCCCAGCATTTGCCTGGAGTTGAAAATGGGGAAACCACGGGAAACCATTTCAAGGATTGCCGACGGTGGGGCTCGAACCCACGCGTCTACCGAGTCAGCAGAGAGATTGGCCCCATGACCTATCGCAGCGCTTTAGCGAGCAAAGCCACCACTGTCGGTAATTATCACATTATGTGTTTATGTAAAATCTTACATTTACCGTCTAATAATTGGGCATAAAAATACGACACGCATGTCAAAGAACCCATTTGAATTCAGTAGGCAGTGATCATAATGGCAAAATTAATCTCGGGAATTTCCGCCAACACAAAGTTCCTCATTTCTCTTCTAGAAAGCGCTATAGTGTTCAAGGAGCTTAGATATCTAACCTCCTTGACTTTCATAGTGCTTCAATGAACAACGAAATTTGACATGCAAGCTACCCTCTGGGTGTCAAATTACAAAGCTTGCACCCGGCATTCGAGGCCATACGATATCATTATTATTATTATTATTATTATTATTATTATTATTATTATTATTATTATTATTATTATTATTATTATTATTATATTGGGCATAAATAGGTATTGACTGAATGAAAGCTCTCAATACATTCTTCATAAGGCAACGCTAAAAAAAAATCCTTCAAAGCCTTCTAGGTCTTTGTCTCTGTCAGCGGTCGTGGTACGATGAATTGGAAATGTCCAAGGAAACGACAGTTTAGTGAACGTAGCTTGTGTCTGAGCTCTAAAGTAAGTAGAAAATGAAAGGGTCTGTTTCCTAATGTTTTTGTGCTCTTATTTTCACGTTAACTTAGACTAATGATCCAGTTAGCCCTGCGTTAAAGGCTCATCTGTTCACTCACCACACACTTTAAACACCGCACAGTGTGGCCATGGAAGTGGAGACTTCGTGCATTATTGCTACGTATCTTCTCTTTCTGTTTGAAAACTCCGCGGTAAGCCTTGTATTCTCTTTCATCTCCCATTTTCCATCAAATATGCAGTAGTCGAGCTATTTCACATTCAGTAGGCTGTCTAAAGCCCTCTTCCCCACGCCACCACAGTATTACTGAATTGTATTTTGAATGCTAATGGTTGCCTGATATAATATTCAAACCGTCCTACTCTGTGTATGTAACTTTTCTCTAGAGACTGGATCCTCTTCCCATCTCTTTCCTCAGCCCGTGACTAATATGTAGACTTTGTCCGTATCAAGTTGGTAACGCCGATTCATACGAGTTAAGTGGATACAATGCGAACTATAGCAGCATTTTATTGCAGAGGGAGAGACAAAGGATTCCAAGTAAAGCTGTTCTAACTTTATAGCCTGGAGGAAAGATGTAGTTTTTGAAGCAAAAGAGAACTCTCAATATACTGCTGGTGTGAGATTCAGGTCATGTTTTATTTAAGGAGCGAGAGAATTGCGTAGTTGAGATAAAAATCTATTGTGAAACTCGCAAGTCAAACCCTTTCAAAGACTTGAGAACGAAATTTTATGAGAGGCTTTGGCAGACATCGTATGATGTTATTGCAACCTGCAATAAACTGTAGATCTGAGGTTTTCCTCCGGCAAAGGGTGAATCGAGATTGTGTAAACTGTAGCACACAAAGGAAAAATAATACAACAAAGTCTACAAATATTTTAAGACACAGATATCGAAGGTGTGTCTTTCTCTAGGGCTTCATTTCCATGTACACAGAAGGCAGTGAATTGAATAGCCCTGCAATGAGCATAATATGTAACTCAATACAGTGAAACCTCTCTAAAAGACCACCCCTATTAAAAGACCACCCCTCTTAAAGACCGATTTTTCTTGGAACCGATTTAAAACCTCATAAGGTCAATGTATTTGTTACCTCTATTTAAGGACCACCTCTCTCCCTGACCAAAGACCAGGCATTTTCTCAGTCTGACCTCTTTTAAAAGACCACTCCTCGTCTGCCTTCTTATTGGAGATGGTGATGAGGGTGATGATGTAAACAATGGTTCTGTTGGTACAGAACTGCATCAGCATACAATGTCATTAGAAAAAGTGTTATGAAACGTGTAAAAAATACAAAAACGGCTCCCCTAGAAAATTGTCAGAACCCAGAACAAATTAATGGAATTTCGAACTCACTCAGAGATATTCTAGAAAGTGAAATTGTTAAAAAATGTACTAATCTGAAATGGAGATCAATTCGTGACTTTTTTAAATGACAGAGCTCAGAAAATAACTAATTGTAATTAATTTGTACTAAATGTGAACCAATGCAGATAAATTGTAATCAAGTACAGTATGTGTTCCAACTGTACTTTATTAATAATGCAGTATAAAATTATTTTAATGCCTACCCCTATTAAGAGACCGCCCCTCTAAAAGACATGTTTTCCATGGAACCGTCACTGGTCTCTTAATAGAGGTTTCACTGTAGTTGTCATTGGCTAACAGGGCTGTACCACGCGGCAAAGTTCAAACCCTTGAATTAAAATAAATAGTACTTCTTTTCGGTGCTTAAAGCTTTAATATTTATCAGTAATAATATAATTACCACACTAACTGCCGGGTGAGTTAGACGTGATCGTTACGGCGTGGCTCACATCCGGGTAGCGAGGATGTTCGAATCCCCCCAACGGCAACCTTGAAGATGGTCTTTTGTGTTTTCCCATCTTCCTTCCAGGCAAATGCCGGGGTTGGTCCATAACTATAGGCCACAGCCTCTACCTTCCAAGTCCTTGTCCGTACATTCACACTATCCTCCCCAGGCAACACTCCACGTACGACGGTACTTGTAGCTCACCCATGGGTGTCCGCATAGAAGCAGCTACAAACTCTGGGGAGCCGAACATGTCCTCGGGCACTCCCGGCACTAAAAGCCATACGCTTAAAAAAAATTGAAAAACACACTTCTGACGTAGCCTATTTTCTTGTAGTTTGTTTTTGGAGAGCAGAGTCTGTCTGTAGATGTCACTGTAGGTTTGGTAGTGTTTTGAAGAGCTATTTGTCTTGCATATTTGGATCTGATGATGCTCGTTTGACGAGCGAAACATGACACTTAATCACATGTAATTTATTTCAGGTTATTTTTCACATATTCCAGTAATTGGAATAATTTTGTGTTGACCGACTAAAAGCTACAATGCTAATTGTTAATAAGGAAACATTGAAAAATAGCTTCAAAGAGAGTATATTATATGATGGTATTTCATCTCTAAATTCCTCTCCTGAGGGCACTAAATTCCCCCCAGGGGCCCACGGCTCGTGGGACGTGGGTTGGCGACCAGCTGAGTACGGCATTGCTTCCACTTACTTGTGCCGGACTCTTTTCTGTCATCTTTTCTATCGACCTCCCTTGGTCAACTCTTGTTCTTTTCGGACCCCGACGGTATTAGGGTATCCGAGGCCTAGGGAGTCTTTCACTTTCCTGCCTTAATTGGCTCTTGTCTCATCTTTCCTGATACCCTCATTCTTCGAGGGGTCAGCCTTCTTTTTCTTGCCTTCTGCTCAAGGCCCTTAAGGAAGCAGGGTGTGTGTAGCCCCACCACTTCTGGTGTACTCTCCATAGTGCCCCTCAAGGGCTCACGGCTGGTGAGTTCGGGAGTTGGCGACCCAGGGGGAGTCCTGAGCTGGGTCCAGTTTTCCCCCTTTTTCCATTGCCTCTGGGGCGGACCCTCTTCTCTTTCAATTTCATATCTGCCTTTCATGGCTCTCCTTCCTTCCAAGTCCCTCAATTCTCATTCTTCGGGCGTTGAGGGCATTTCTTTTCCTCCTGTCCTTTATTTGCCTTCTTCTCCTATTGTTTTCCATTTCTTCTTCTAGTATATAAGTTAGCTGTTAGTTTTAGCTATAGTTATACTTAACATTTCACTATCATCTTCAGAATCACCCAAACAATTAGGGGCCGATAACCTAGATGTTAGGCCCCTTAAAACAACAACGAGTTCAAATACGTACATGAGTCGCAATATGCCCAGCAAGTCACCTGCGCCAAACTTCCTTGAACACTCTAACCATTCGCTTTGCTGGGTCCACTTCCCTAGTTAGCCTACATTTCATTCATGTAGTCCGATACGACAGCTGTTATGGTCGGTCTGTCAGTTGACATAATAATTTATTTTTCTATGAAAAATAATTTTGGGATCTGGTTCAACCTTATAATGAAAATTAAATTAAAATCAAATCATAATGGGTGTATATTTCAAATCTATTGATTCATCTTAAGCCCTGTTATCTGCTATCCTCATGATAAGCATGTCACAACAGCCTTGTTCACAGGGCTGTACGAATAGGTGACTGGTTTGACGAACAAACAGACACCCTGTCGCACCTCGACTTGACTACTAAATCACTGGATCTTAATCCCACAGAACATGTGTTGTTGATTGATTTAGGGGCTTTGCGACATCGTAGTCAGGTAGCCCCGTGTACTTGGGTGTGTGTATAATTTGTCTGATAACCTGTGCTATTGTGATGGCTGTATTAGTGTATGTAGGCCCTATTTGTAATTCAGATGGTTAATGGGATGGAGGCAGTCGTCGTGGCCTTAAGTTAAGAACCATCCCGGCATTTACTTGGAGTATAAGTGGTAAAACACGGAAAAGCACTTTCAGGATGGCAGAGGTAGGAATCGAACCCACCTCTTCTCAGTTTTGTCTCACGAGACTGAGAGAGTGTAACCCGTTCCAGCCCTCAGACCAGAATTATTTTTTTAGCAGAGCCAGGAATCGAACCTGGGCCTCCGGAGTGAGAGCCAAGAGTGCTCACCACTACGCAACAAAGCGAACACACACAGAAAATGTGTGGGCCTGTAGGGAACAGCAGGTGAAACGCATAAATCAACATACCCACAATTTGTTGGCTCTACGGGATCCAATTATCAGTGACTGTCTGCAACTAGATAAGACATACCTGCAGAAACTTGTGCACGCCACACCTCGCTGAATTGGGGTGATTATGAAGACTAGAGGTGGATGTGTCTAGCAGGTGACTGGTGAGCTTTTATGCTGATTGCACCTGCTTTCGTTATTGTTTCGGTCTCTCATACGTTTTAGTTATCAGCACTGCGGTCTGGCGATTTGCTCTTGTAGTGGTCTCTGTGCGTATCATCGCAACTGTTTTCATAGTTAACCACCAGATGCCATTGAGTTCTCGTCATTCTGTGGTGACTGTAGTAGGGTGTATAACTATATTAAGGACAGGGATGGGGTAGGCGCCCCGGGACTTGAAGTAAGGTACTTACCAGGCTGGGTGAGTGGTTATCGTGTCGGACTACCAACCCCAAGCTTGCAGGTTCGCTCCTGGCCGTGGTGAGTAATTTTTGAAGGGCGAAAAAAATCACGGCATGCATGTCATACATTGTTGGCATGTTCAAGAACCCATTTGAATTCAGTAGGCCGTGTTCATAATGCCAAAATTAATCCCGGGATTTTCCGCCAACACAAAAACGATCCTCCTTTCTCTACTAGAAATCGATATAGTGTCAATGAGCTTATACTGTATATCTAACCTCCTTGACTTTCATAGCGTTCCAAGGAACAACAACATTCGATATGCAAGCTGCCCTCTGGGCAGCTGTACAGCGTTGCCGAAATGGAGCCCATCACGCATCATGGCGTGCCTCGCTCGGAAGTGATGGGCTCCACCACAGCAACGCTGTACAGCTTTTCCTTGAGCGGGTAGCTGGTGAACGATGTGTTATTTCCGCCTACAAATACAAACCGATATAAAATAAGTGAGTTAATTTACGTATTTCACAGTCATACAGCATAACTTTTGATGTATAAGGATTACGTCGCGTCCAAGAACTACATTTTCCAACCACCCCGAGCCGAGAAAACGTTACCTTGCAAAAATGATAACAACTTTTAGGTAGATTTCATTAGAAAGCTAACTATTGCAATGGGTACCATGTTTCGACTTCCGGAAAATTTCGACATATCTTCGCGTTTCACATCCCCCAGACCCCAAAACCACCGTCAGTTCAAAAGTTTATATATAATTTATGTATATATATATATATAAATATATACATATATATATATATATATATATATATATATATATATATCAAAAGTCAACCCCTGGCACTATCCAGCCCATGACGGGCTAAGGCCGACCAAGCGACCGCTGCCCAGCCATTCGGCCTGCAGATATTGGGGTGACGCGTGATCAGCGCGTCGGATCCCCTCGGCCGTTAATCTCGGTTTTCTTGATCGGGGCGCTGTCTCATTGTCAGACAGCTACTCAATTGTCCTCACGAGGCTGAGTGCACCCCGTTCCAACCCTCACGTCAGTTTTAAAATCCCTGACGGAGCCGGGGATCGAACCCGGGGCCTCCGGGTGAGAGGCAGGCGCGCTACCCCAACACCACGGGGCCGGCATATATATATATATATATATATATATCAGTTTCTTGTGGACACGATAACTGCCGTAATTTTGCACCAATCACTTTGAATTTTTTACATAATATGTATCCCTATAAAATCTCGGTCGAGTTCGTTATTGGGCAAACTCGGTCGAAGGGGGTGAAAATATCGAATCCATTCAAAGTTCATAATATGTGTCGGATAAGTGCCAAAAATTTATGTCAAATAAGTTTTTTGATAGCACCAACCATTGACCAAAGGGGTGGAAAAAAGTGGGTTTTTCGGGAAACATTCATCATATCTCTCTTAATAGGCACAATATCAAAACCGTACCAAATGGAAAATATTCCCCTAATAATTATCTAAAACTTTTGTCTGAAATAATTTTTGATATGACCCACCATTACGCCAAGGGATGAGAAAAATGATTTCGGAATTTTAAAAAATGCCAAGTGCCGTCAGAGGTTACCATAACAACGCTTTTAAATTGATAAGGGATGATCTATCAGAGGTTGCCAAGACAACGCCATTGACGAGATCACATTCATTTTTAGCCTATTTTCAATTTTGAATCACCTTTTGTCCGTGTGTGTGTGCATGTGTGTGTGATTCGTGTGTGTGTCCCCCCCTAATAAAATCTAAACGGCAGGAGAGATTTCAATGAAACTCGGAAAGTTCATAGCACTATTCCAGGCGACCTCGACCGTGCCCTTCAAATTTTGTTACGACTCACCAATCCAACATGGCGGCTGTGCGAAATATTTCACCAGCATTCAATATCTCCGAAACTATTACCGATATTACCCTGACATTTTCTATGGTGATAGAGGGAACTACTATAAGTTCACTTATGTGACTTTTGAAAACCTGGTAACAACAAAACCAACATGGCGGCCAAGCGAATTTGCGACTTTTAAATAGACGTTTCTCGTGATTTGACCAACCAAACGCAATGAAACTTGGTACAGTATATGTTTATATACATTGTAATGCACCGACATCTAACTTCGTTCAATTGTTTACATAATCACAAGATGGCGGATGTGCGAAATATTTCAACGGCATTCTATATCTCTGAAACTATTAGCGGTATCTCCCTAAGATTTTGTACGGAGATAAAGGGTACTACTGGAAGTCCATCTATAAGAATTTCAAAAACCAGTTAACTACAAAACGAATATGGCGGCCAAGCGAATTTGAAAATTTTAAATAGACCTTTCTCGCGATTTAATGTTCCAAGCGCACTGAAACCTGGTACAGGAAATATTTATACACATTGTAATCCACTGGTATCTAATTTAGTTCAATTGTTTACATAACCTCAAGATGGCGGCAGTGCGAATTTTAAAATTAAGTTTTTATTTCTTGTGATGTAGTCATGCGATCGAAGTGAAAGTTTGAATAATGAACCAACGCAATAATTTTCCTTTAATGGTACATGACTCTATGGCCTATACATTTAACAGTCCAACATGGCGACCATCCGAAATATTTAGACGATACTGAATATCTACGAATCTATTACATCAATCAAACTGAATATTTTTATGTTCATAGGGGCTATGAACATAAGTTTAGCTATATGACTTTCAATAACCTGGTGATCACATATCCAACATGGCAGCAACGCGAAGTATAAATATACACATGGACGTTTCTCGCAATTTAACCATCCGCGTGCAGTGAAACTTGGTACAGTAAATCCTTATATGAATGTTAATCCACTGGCATCTAATATATTTCAATTGTTTCCTTAACCACAAGATGGCAGCTGTGCGTAATTTTAAAATCTAGTTTTTACTTCTTGTGTCCTAATTATGCGATTGAAGTTTGAATACTACACGTTCACAATAATCTGCATGTAACAGTACATAACTCTAGGACCTACATATATAAAATCCAACATGGCGACCATCCGAAATATTTAGTCGGTTCTCAATATCTACGAATCTATTACAGCAATCAAACTGAAATTGTGTATGTTGATAGTGGCAATTAACATAAGTAGGATATATGGAAATAGGCTGTATAGTTCTTCACGGAACTACTTGTTAGCCTACTTTTCACACTTTTCAAAAATGAGGAAAGAGTAGACTTATGAAATATATCCGGGAAAATGTGTCTGTCCTTCTGTCTGTCTGTCTGTCTGTCTGTCTGTCTGTCTGTCTGTCTGTCTGTCCTTCTGTCTGTCTGGCTGTGTGTGTGCCCTCCCCCCCCCCTATCAACTCATAAACGGCTGCAGAAATCGAAATCAAATTTTGTATGAGTAAAGATGTATACCGGAATATCTCAGGCCCATATTTTAAAAAGATGCCAGTGCTACCAACTGCTAAAAAAACGCACTAGAAGTTTGAGCTCCATGTTGGATATCTTGGAAGGTATACATGGGAGCTATTCTAAAATTGGCACACATGTAGATAATACTATTTCAGTTTAATTTCCAGGTGGCCATACATGACAGCGTTGCCAAAATAATTTTAAGCCTTCTGATAAGTCCAATTTTTAAATGCATATAACTTCTACACTATCAATTGGATTTCAACCAAATTTTGTATGTAATATGTGTACATAAGCATATATGACTGAGTGTATTCTTAAGAGCCACCAGGGCTGCCAACTATTAATAATTGCTCTCTATTTTGTATCCAAATATATCAGAAAGTATGCAAGCCGACAGCTTTAAAGTATGCACACGTAAATTACCTGACATTTTACATTAATTTGGAGTAACTTATATACATCAGTTCTACCAACATGATTCTAAGCCTGCTGATAGGACCAATTTTTAAATACATGTAACTTCTATACCAACAAATGGATTTCATCCAAAATTGGCACAAAAAGATATAATATTTCAGATTATTTCTGACCAGCACTCGCATGACATTGCTGCCAACATGCTTTTACGTGTACTAATAGATCCAATGTCTAAATCCATGTAACGTCCTTTGGACTTCAACCACATTTTGTATTCTGTACCTTAGGAGATGGAAGTAAGAATATATTCAGTCACCAGAGCTGCCAACTGTATTGCTCTATTAGGCTACATTATGCCTAGTTTACCTTATTTCGAACTAATTAAGACATTTCGATATTACCTACTTAATTTCGTCATTATTCTCGATAGGTTCATATACTGTAGATTAATCTATGGCATGAATCTTAATTTTAAGAAAAGTAGGCTCTTTATTTCGTCACGGAACTTCTTGTTCCATCTGACTATGAGGGAAGCGGCTAACTGGTAGCATGCTCAACTTCTATGCCCAAGGTCGCTGGTTCAAAGCCGGCCAAAGTCGCCGGATTTTTTAAGAGCGCTAAAAATCCGCTGCATGATTTCCTTCGGAGGGGAAGTTACAACGTTCGTTGCAAGTTGCTGGTTGCGGTGGCATCTAGCAGCTAAGTTCACAGCTAGGTGTCGTTGACGTTAGTATTTGGTACAAAATTAGGTACTACTACTTAAAATTGACCGTCTGCAGACCTTACCTGAATTACAGACTAATACAGTCATCACAAATAACACCGTTTATCAGACAGATTCTACACACACCCATGTACACGGGGTTACATGACCACCTTGTCGCGTCCCCTAAACTGAGGAACCAACCAACATCTCTGCGGGAGATAAAATTTTGCGTGAAGAAGTAACAGACTGTTAGATAGTTACACATTAGTTCCAAACCTTGCATAACGACAGTGTGACCACAAGTATAAAAATGAACCCCAAATGACAAGAAGGTTACCATCCCCATAAGACAGTAAAATGTTAAAAATATGCATAGAAAGACGAAAAAATTTTAACTAACATCCAATTGTAAAATACTTTCTCGCAATAAATGAGGTCTGATCCTCCTACGAAAACCTGCATATTTTGCCTATTATAGCCTATCCCCTAATTTGCCCGGTGAAATCTACCTCCGCCTTCCGGCGTGCCGAGAGGATTTTTTTTTTCTTGGACACGTAAAATTTTGAAATTAATCAACCAGTTATACAACATTTCAATGTATATTGTGTTAAAATTTGGATTCGATCTGATGACGGGTTTTTGAGATAATAATTCTTAAATGTGGCGCGTGGTTGAAATACGCTTAAAAACGTGCACTTTTTGTGCTCCAACTGCGACAAAAAATATTAAAATATAAATTAATCATTCCAAACCTACATGAGCTAACGTAAAATAGAACGACGAAATGATGATGTTATTGGATTTTATGTAGGTCTATTGGTTACTTCACAAACAACCTTCAAACTCGAGTACACATAATTCGTTGGTCGACAGTAGGCAGCTTGCAGGCTGCCGCAGGAACGCAGTGTTTCAAGTAGAAAGACTTTCCATCTCTACATAGTATAAAACTAAGTCCCCGATTCTTGGATGTAACGGGTAATCTCGAGAACCACTGGATGGATTTTGATGCAGTTTTCACCATTGTGTTAAGGATTTCTCGAAGAAGGTCTCTGTAGAAAAACATTCATTTATGACCAAAGGAAGCCGAGCAGTATCAATTTCGGTGAATCAAGTCGAAGAATAACCTACTGTCCGTGCGCCTTTTAATCTTATGCTGGTTAAACCGTTAATAATATCTATATAGCCTGCTATGGTTGGTTGGTTGGTTGGTTGGTTGGTTGGTTGGTTCTTAAGTTTAGGGGCTGCGACAACGCGGTCATGTAGCCCCGTGTACTTTGGGTGTGTGTAGAATCTGTCTGATAACCGGTGTTAATTGTGATGACTGTATTAGTGTGTGTTATCTGTTTCTTAATTTATGCACAGACTGCAACTTAGAATTTTTCAAATAGTTCCTACTTTTGCCGCCAAGCGCCACCGTCAACGACTACAAGGCCAAGTTCAGAACTTAGCTACTAGACGCCACCGCAGTCGGCTCTTGGCAACGAACGTAGAAACCTAAGAGCGTTGTTTACATTCTTAACCTATCCAATTTAGCCTCACACAGGTGTAATTAGTGGAAGGTTCTTTAACATGCCATAAATCTATGACATGGGACCGCCGGCTTTACTTCCCCTCCGAAGGAAGGCATACTGAGGGTTCTGACGGCTTCGGCCGGGTTTGAACCCGCTATCTTGGGCATAGAAGCTCAGCATGCTACCGACTACGCCACCGAAGCCGCCTAGCCGGCTATGATTTTAAGAATTGTTCAGCATGAAAAGTTCTAAAAAAAACCTATGCGACAGCATCCTTAATACATCGCCCACTGTAAGTGTCTTTACTTTTTCATTTCCTCCAACAATCGCCAGTGGAAATTTAAATTTCTAGCTTCGTAGTGAGTTTACGAGCTAGCAAGCAAGCCTATCACCCCAGCTTCGGCCAGCATCAAACTGTCGAGTTAAGACTTCAGAGAAGAGTACTGCTCGGGTCTAAGCTGCGTGAACCTGAGAGGAATGTGCATTGAGGACTATGAGTAGTGGTGATGACGAGTGATGAGGTTTCTCGGTCCGTGCATAGTACAGAACCAAATACATTGCTCGGTGACTCACTCACTCATTCCTAACACCACAGTGGTTTGAGTAACGGCCCAATGTGAGCAGTATTGGAATAGAAAGAAATACCATATATCACTGTGGGCTGTTGACAGATCCTTCTCTTCCCGGCTGATCCTTCCCTGCTCTTTCCCCTCACCCTGCAAATTCATAGAGCTTGGACCCGAGCAGTATATGTGTTTGGAGTTTTGCTGTTCACCTCAGATTTTCTGAATTGCGTCTGCAAACTGCCGTCCGTGCGCCTTGTAAACTTACGCTGTGTAAACCATTAAAGATAGCGCGCGAAACCGGAATGGGTATCTAGTTCTATAATAAAAGTTATTTTCTTACTTGCTAATTTTTATTTTCCACACAGAAGCACTGTCGTGGAGTTGTCTGCAATTATTGAAGGGAAATATTATAGAAATAATAATTATTATTACAAAAGCCTCCGTGGCTTAGGTGGCAGCACGCTGGCCTCTCACCGCTGGGTCCGTGGTTCAAATCCCGGTAACTCCATGTGAGATTTGTGCTGGAGAAAGCGGAGGCAGACAGGTTTTTCTCCGGGTACTCCGGTTTCCCCTGTCACAATTTCATTCCAACAACACTCTCCACTATCCTTTCATTACATCTGTCATTCATTTAAACATTGATCCAGGGGAATGCGACAGGCTTCGGCAGCCGGCACATTACATATCCTCGCCGCTAGATGGGGGCTTCATTCATTCCATTACCTGACCCGGTCGGTCGACTGGAAGCAGCCTGTGGATTTTCATTTTCATTTTCAAAAAATTATTATAAAAATAATCGTATGGCCTCAGCTATCCTTGTATAGATCCTTTGAATTGGAGTCACCGAAGCGATCTTCGTTCCGATTTCGACGTTCTGTTTCACACTGCCATCTGTCAGTTAAACCAGAAACTGTGGCTGAGATTTAATTAATTTTGTCCTTAATCTCCAAATGTAATACGAGGGATTTTTTACGAGCAGACATTGTACAACTCAGAGTGCCGCGTATTTCTCCCACCCTTCAAAATTCCTACTTCCTCAGCCAGGAATCGAACTCACGACCTTGGGATCATGAGGCATTCTCCTGATGTAGTGGCTATCATTCTAGGCCGTTGCCCCAAAGGTCTGGATTCGATCCCCGGCTCTGCCAAGAAATGTATGCTGGCCTGAGGGCTGGAAAGTGCTGTACTCTGCCTCGATAGGCAAAATTCAGAAGAGCTATTCTCACCTCAGCCACGCTTGCCACGGTGGGTGAGTGGTTATCGTGTCGGTATACCAACCCCAAGCTTGCAGGTTCGCTCCTGGCCGTGGTAAGTTTTTTAAGGTGAAAAAAATCACGGCACGCATGTCATACGTTGTTGGCATGTTAAAGAACCCATTTGAATTCAGTAGGCCTCGTTCATAATGGCAAAATTAATCTCGGGATTTTCCGCCAACACAAAGTTCCTCCATTCTCTACTAGAAAGCGCTATAGTGTCAAGGAGTTTAGATATCTAACCTCCTAGACTTTCATAGCGTTCGAAGGAACGACGAAATTCGACATGCAGGCTGCCCTTTGGGTGTCAATTAACAAAGCTTGCACCCGGCACTCGAGGCCATACGATATTATTATTATTATTATTATTATTATTATTATTATTATTATTATTATTATTATTATTATTATTATTATTATTATTATTATATATATATAATTCGTTGAGGCCATCTAGGACCACGTTAAGTCTTGCTACACTTGGCAATTTGTTTCGCCTTCCTCTGAGCCCAGAATTCCCTCATTCTCTGTGAGTGGGCCATCTTGCGCTCCGCTGTCCAAGTGGTACCTTGTCTTCTTTTCGGGTTCGATGTCTCGTCTCGGGTTAGCCCATTAGTCAGTATCTTTTTTGCGGAAGAGATCTCTATTGAAGGCGTCGTCGGGTTTTAGATGCAGTATTTTGAGGTCGTCTTTGGTATTCATAAACCAGGGCATTGTGGTTTTGGGTTTGGAGTCAAAGAAATGAAAAATCTGTTTAGTCAGCCTGTTTCCGTCCATTCGTTTGAGATGACCGTAATACCGTGCCCGCCTTTTACGGATCGATTCTGAAATTTTCTCTATTTCACTGTAGACTTCTTTGTTGGATTTTTTATAGTGGATACCATTCTTGTAATTTGATCCCATTATACCTCTGACGATTTTGCGCTCTTTTTTCTCCAGTTCTTCAAGGAGTCATTTATTAGCATTTAGGGATAGGGTTTCGGCTGCATACATAACTACTGGTTTCAGAACAGTTTCATAATGACGTAGTTTAGTATTTTTGGATAGGCATTTTTTGTTGTATATTGAGCGCGATGTTTCATAGACTATTTCGAGTTTGCGTACTCGTTCCTTGAGTGCTTCTTTGTCCAGTCCACTTTTCATGATGATCTCTCCCAAGTACTTAAATTTTTCCACTCTGTTGATCTTCCCGTATTTAGTCTGCAGTTTTGCTGGGGCGTCTTTGATGTTGGTCATTACTTCTGTTTTTTCGAATGATATCTGCAAGCCAGTTTGTTCAGCGATTTCTTTTAAAAGGTCGATTTGCATCTTAGCAGTTTCTACGTCGTTCGACAGAATGGCGATGTCATCAGCGAATGCTAGACAGTCGACTATGATCCCCTTGGATTTTGCTCCCATTCTCAGAGGGCTATACTCAGTTTCTAATAATTTTGTTCGCCAGGTCCGAATGACTTTTTCGAGGACGCAGTTGAAAAGCATTGGAGAGAGCCCGTCACCTTGTCTGACTCCCGTTTTGACCTCAAAGGAATCCGACAGACATCCCAGGAACTTTACTTTGGATTTTATTTCAGTTAGGGTGGCTCTAATTAATGCCAGCAGTTTCAGGTCAACCCCGAATTCGTTGAGGATGTTCAACAGAACTTCGCGGTCTATCGAATCGTAGGCCTTCTTAAAGGCCACAAAGACTGATACGTACGATTTGGACCTGAGATTGCAATATCTAATGATTGTTTTGAGGTTGTGGATCTGTTCGGCAGTTGAACGACCCTTTCTGAATCCCCCTTGGTATTCTTCTATTTGATGCTCGACTTCGGCTTCTAATCGCTCCAGGATAGCAAGTGAGAGAATTTTGTATGTTACCGGTAGGAGGGATATTCCTCTGTAGTTGTTGACGTTTTTCATGCTGCCTTTCTTGTGTAACTGATGGATCAAGGCCGTTTTCCAATCTTCTGGTAGAATTTCATTTTTCCAAATTTGTTCTATTTGCTTCTGCAAGTTTTCAACTGCTTCTTCGGGAGCATATTTCCAAAGTTCTGCAACTACAGAGTCTTCCCCGGGCGCTTTGTTGTTTTTAGTCGAGCAATGTGACGCTTGATTTCGTCTTTGTTGGGTGGTCTTGATTCTGGGCATCTGCGAATGGGTTCCTCGGTCTTGATGGGATTTTTGGGTTGGTCGCAATTTAGTAAATTCTTAAAGTAATCAGCTAGGATGGTACAATTTTCTTCATTTGAGGTCGCCAGTGTACCGTCCTTTCGCTGAAAGCATAACGACGGAGGTTTATAACCCGTAAGTTTCCTTTTGAACGTTCCGTAGTACTCTCTGGTGTTGTTTCTTTTAAAGTCTTGGTCGATCTTCTCAATAAGTGACTTTTCATATTTACGTTTCTCAGCTCGGATCACTTTAGCTGTCTGGGCTCGTTGGGCTTTGTAGGTTTCCCAATCAGTTTGCAATTTTGTTGAGTAATATTGTTTCCATGCATCGAGCCTTTTCTTGAGAACTGAAACACATGTATCATTCCTCCAGGCATGTTTCTTGCTTCTTTTAATTTCAGCAATTTCCTTGGCAGCCTCGATCAGGCGGTTTTTTGTGTTGTTAAAGTCACACTCGATTGGTCGAGCCTTTTCCTGGAACTCGGTTACATTCTGTTTGAGTTTATCTATTATTATTATTATTATTATTATTATTATTATTATTATTATTATTGTTATTATAAGATGATCCATGGGGTCTGGGTTATAAGATTGTAATGGAGAAACTTGGAAAATTCTCAAACCCGAGCATGGATTCACAAACCATTAAAAAAATTGTGGACACACTATTTCCCGAACATCCAGAGAGGACTGATTGTGACGATGAAAGTGAACTGAATGATATACCTCTCTTCACAGCAGAAGAACTGAATACAGCTTTTAGCTCCCTTATAAACAAGAAGGATCCAGGACCAGATGATATACCTGCAGAAGTGCTAAAGATAATATCAGAACTTTGTCCAGAACTGTTGTTGAATTGCCTGCAAGCGGGTGTTTTTAATGCCCCATGGAAAATGGCTCGATTGGTTTTGATCAGCAAAGGAAAATCTGCTGGTTACAGACCTTTATGTATGTTGGACACAGCTGGAAAAGGCCTAGAGAAACTTCTGCAGCCAAGAATTCTCTCAGCAGTTCAGATAGCAGGGGATTTATCTGTTCATCAGCATGGATTTCGCAGAGGACATTCTACTATTGATGCAATATGGGAGGTGGTGAGCACAGTAGAAAGAGCGCAAACGGGCAATCATCATTCTCGTAAAGTGACACTTCTTGTGACCCTGGATGTAAAGAATGCTTTTAATTCGGCAAGTTGGAATGACATGTTGGAAGCTCTTGAAGAGACTTTCAAAGTACCACAGTATCTTATGCGCATAATGAGAGACTACTTCAGGGATCGCAATCTGCTGTATGATACGGAATATGGACAAAGGGCAAAACGACTGACGGCTGGAGCAGCACAGGGATCGATCCTTGGTCCAGATCTCTGGAACATCATGTATGATGGCTTGTTACGTCTGGAGATGCCAGAGGATACGAATCTAGTGGGCTACGCTGATGATGTGGCTGCCTTGATAGAGGCCCGCAATGTTGAGATGGCTCAAATCAAATTGAACCAGGTGATGCGGCGCATAAAAAACTGGATGACGAGTCACAGACTAACATTAGCAGAACATAAAACGGAGATAGTTCTTCTGACGAGGAAAAGGATTGAGACTCTTGTACCAATGACTGTTGGAGATACAGTGATTGAAACATCTACGAGTACAAAATATTTAGAAGTGACACTTGACTCCATGCTCACATTCTGGAACCATATTCAGAGAGTGACAGATAAGGCAGTAAAATACATGACAGCACTTTGTAGGCTGATGGGCAATATTAATGGCCCAAAATCAAGTAAAAGACGCCTCCTCATGACGACGGTTCAGTCAGTGCTCTGTATGGCTCCGAAGTTTTGGCCGAATCCTTGAGATTTGCATGGTATCGGAGAAAGATAGCTGCCGTACAACGGAGAGCAGCTTTACGTATTGCATGTGCATACCGCACGGTTTCTGAACCTGCAATCCTCACGGTGGCAGCAATAGCCCCAACAGATCTACTTGCATTGGAGCGACAAGAAATCTGGCGTACCCAAGGAGAGCTGGGAAAGAAATGTGCAAAGAAGCGTGCCTTTAACCAACGGATGAGGCGATGGCAACTCAGATGGGAAAGTGACCTTCGTGGTAAATGGACCAAGCGACTGATACCACGCCTGGATACCTGGGTCGAAAGAGTCCATGGTGAAGTCAATTATTACCTCACACAATTTCTAACAGGACACGGATATTTCCGTAAATTCCTGCATACAGTAGGCGGAGCGAGTGGTGCAACATTCATATATTGTGACGACATCGATGATGTACTTCACACCTTCTTCGTGTGTGGCCATTGGATGATAAAGAGAGAATCTGTGGAAACTGAATTGGGAGAACTGACACCAGATAATATTATTTCTGTGATGTTACGGAACCAGCAATCATGGGATCATGTAGCCGTGTATCTGGAGGATGTCCTTCGCCAGAAAAAGCGAGATCTGGAAGCGTACGAACGCCCTTAAGAAGAAATGAAGAAAGAAGAAGTCTGAAAGGCTAAGTAAGCACGACATCACCCTGAAGTAATGCGAGAGTGGTTCCGGGGTGATGAACGCATCGTGGGAAAAGGGATGTGGTTTTTAGTGGGTAAAAATCCCACACTACTGTGGAGTGCGGACCCTTAACAAGTGTCATTTGAAGATTTTCCACAGTCCCTCGTAAAAAAATATATTATTATTATTATTATTATTATTATTATTATTATTATTATTATTATTATTATTATTATTATACGTTGGAATGTATCGCGCATCGACGAGGAGAAATTTGCCAATGTACTCGAATCAGTACAGACAGGCACTAGTAACGTTGTTGAGGAATTAGATCTAAGAGTTTCTGTTGAGGAATAGGTGGGGGTCACTATGCGTCTCTTGCACCTAGCCTGCGAAGCGTCAATGCCCCGGAAGCATCTTCGAAACAATAGACGTCCAGCTTATTGGTGGACTGAAGAAATAGCTGATCTTCGAAGAACTTGTCTTCGACTCAGAAGAAGAGCCCAACGTTCAAGACATCGACCAGAGGCTGATTTGAGATCCGCTGAGCACCTTGCAGCTAAGAGAACCCTTCGAAATGCCATCAGAAGACGAAAGACTCTGATGTGGCAGTTGTTAGTTAAAGAAGTAGACGTAGATCCTTGGGGATTAGGCTACCGAATTGTCACCAAGAAACTCGACTCCATGTCCAATACCACGTTGGATGCACGGACGATGGATGCTATTGTAAACGAGCTATTTCCCTACTCACCCTGTGCGAATTGTTGTGGGCGACGTACTTGAGCCGGAATTCATTCCTCTATTTACCATAGGTGAGCTGAAGGAAGCAGTAGGCTCCCTTCGGAATAAGAAGGCTCCAGGCCCTGACGGGGTACCCGCGGAAGCTATGAAATTAGCTCTCAAGGTTTGTCCGCAGCTACTGCTTGAAATGTACAACTGTTGTCTGAGAGCAGGTGTCTTTAGTGCCCGTTGGAAAATGGCTCGACTAGTGCTGATTAATAAAGGAAAGGCAGTCGGGAACGCGCCATCGTCCTTCAGACCACTATGTATTTTAGACATTGCAGGAAAAGTGCTGGAGAAGCTATTAAAACCTCGCATACTGTCGTCTATTCAAGCCGCGGGAAATCTGTCTGACAGGCAATTTGGCTTCCGCCGTGGGCGATGTACAATAGATGCAGTACGCCTAGTAGTTGAAGCTGCGAATCAAGCTCAGGAAGGTAACCACTATTCTAGGAAAATAACACTTCTGCTAACCTTGGATGTGAAGAACGCCTTCAACTCAGTCAGGTGGATAGATATGGTTGAAGCTCTTCAATTCACCTTCCAGTTGCCTGCATATCTCCTGCGTATAATGAAAGATTATTTGAAGGACCGTACCCTGTTATATGACACTGCAGACGGCCAGAGGAGGAGAAAAGTCACGGCAGGAGCAGCGCAAGGATCTATCCTGGGCCCGGATTTGTGGAACATGTTGTACGACGGCTTACTGCGCATGGAGATGCCCGAAGATACATTCCTTGTTGGGTACGCTGATGATATTGCAGCGGTGATTGTAGCCCGAGATGCGGTTCTGGCTCAGTGGAAACTCAATCAGGTAATGCGACGGGTGAGTGGTTGGATGAACGCTCATGGTCTGAATTTAGCTATGGCGAAAACTGAAATAGTCATGTTAACTAGGAGGAGAATGGACACTATAATTCCCATGAAAGTTGGAGAGGTGGTCGTTCGAACTGGAGCCACTGCGAAGTACTTAGGGTTTACTCTTGACACGAAACTGACATACTGGTCTCATATACGGAAGGCAGCAGACAAGGCGGAAGTAGTGACAGCTGCCATTAGTAGACTCATGGCTAATGTGCATGGTCCTAGAGAAAGCAAACGTCGACTACTGTTGTCCACAGCGCAGTCTATTCTCCTGTATGGAGCTGAGATTTGGTCTGATTCGCTGAGGATAGAGAAGTATAGGAAACGCCTAGCTGCAATTCAGAGGAGAGGAGCTCTGAGGGTGGCGTGTGCTTACCGTACAGTTTCGGAACCTGCAGTTCTGGTTGTCTCAGGTGTTGCGCCAATAGACTTACTCGCGCAAGAACGTAAATACGTATACTTCCGACGAGTAGAACTGGGCAAGGCTCAAGCCCGGAAGGAAGCCGTAGCACGCAAGATGGAACTTTGGCAGCAGAGGTGGAATGACGATCACAGAGGAAGACGGACAGCTCGGCTGATACCGAGTCTGGTCGAGTGGACGAGTAGGAAACACGGAGAAATAAATTACTTTCTGACACAGATGTTGACAGGTCATGGCTACTTTCGATATTACCTTCATCGTATGGCCAAAGTAAGGAGTCCAGTTTGTATTTACTGCGAGAACGAACGAGATGACGTTTATCATACGTTTTTCGTCTGCGATCGTTGGGCAGCGGAAAAACAACAACTTGAAGCTGAGGTTGGTCCAATAACGCCGGACAATATAGTTGGCATTATGCTGAGAAACGAGCTCAGCTGGGATACGGTCGCTTTCTTTGTTGAGGTGATCCTTCGTCAGAAGAAGTCGGATGGGGACTTGCTCGATTTAGTCGATTGAGTCTGCGTTCCGCGGGCTATGAATGGAGAAGTAAGATGGTGCTTGTGAAGCAAAGAAAATGACTCCATCCTGAAGTAATACGAAAGTGGTCCCGGGATGGGTTTCGTCAAGAGGACAGGGTGTGGTTTTTAGTGGGTAAGAATCCCACACTCTTGAGGAGTGCGGACCCTTCTCAAGGTCTTATGCAAGATTTTTCCACTTCCCTCGTAAAAAAAAAAAAAAAATATTATTATTAATATTATTATTATTATTATTATTATTGTTATACATTCATTTCACCACTTAACTGGGACCTATCAACATATCGTCTGCTTGTTTGCAAGACGGTAGGACTATGGCTAATTCTCTTAAGGTGGCACATTGAGAAGCGAGCGAACGATGGAACAGGTCTCCAAGATGACGGCCTTCTGCATGGTGATATGTAGACCAGGATGTATCTATCTATCTATATATATAAAGCTCAATGTCTGTCTGTCTGTCTGTCTGTCTGTCTGTCTGTCTGTCTGTTATGTATACAAATCCACACCGTTTCACCGATCTGAACCAAAATGTGTATACTTACCCTTCGGAACCCTGCGGGTAACCCTGTCCACTTGAAATTTCCGACAGACCACCCCATTCCCTGCATTTAGGCCCTTTGGCCCAAATCTACTCCGTTGCACCGATCTCAACCAAAATTTGTATACTTACCCTATGTAACCCTGTAAATAACACTGTCCACTTAAAATTTCGGACAGACCACCCTATTTCCTGCATTTAGGCCCTTTGGCAAACATCTACACCGTTTGACCGATCCGAACCAAAATTTGTATACTTACCCTTTGCAACCCTGCGGGCAACCCTGTCCACTTGAAATTTCGGACAGACCACCCCATTCTCTGCATTTAGGCCCTTTGACTCAAATCTACACCGTTTCACCGATCAGAACCTAAATTTGTATACTTACCCTTTGGTACCCCGCGAGTAACACTGTTTGCTTGAAATTGCGGACAGACCACTCCATTCCCTGCATTTAGGCCCCTTGGCTAAAATCTACACCGTTTCACCGATCTGAACCAAAATGTGTATACTTACCCTTTGTAACTCTGTGAATATCACTGTCCACCTAAAATTTCGGACAGACCACCCCATTTCCTGCATTTAGGCCCTTTGGCAAAAATCTATATCGTTTCACCGATCCGGACCAAAATTTGTATACTTACCCTTTCGAACCCTGCGGGTAACCCTGTCCACTTGAAATTGCGGACAGGTCACCCCATTCCCTGCATTTAGGCCCTTTGGCACAAATCTACACCGTTTCAACGTTCAGAACCAAAATTTGTATACTTACCCTTTGGTACTCTGCGAGTAACATTGTCTGCTTGAAATTGCGGACAGACCACTCCATTCCCGGAAAGAGGACAGGGTCCGTCCCAAAGGCAATGGAAAAAAGGGGTAAAACCGGACCCGCTCAGGAATCCCTCAGGGTTGCCATCTCCCGAACTCACCAGCCATGAACCCTTGAGGGTGTAGCACTATCCAGGGTGCCCCAGAAGTGGTGGGGCTACACACACCCTGCCTCCTTGAGGGTCTTGAGCAGAAGACATGAGATATTAAGAAAAGAAAAAGAAGGCTGACACCTCGAAGAATGAGGCTATCAGGAATGATTAGACAAGGGCCAATTAAGGCGGGAAAGTGAGAGTCGCTAGGCCTCGGATACCCTGATACCATCGGGGTCGGAAGAGAACAAGAGTTTGACCAAGGGAGGCTGACAGGAAAGAGAACTGAAAGGAGCCCGGCACCAGTAAGTAGAAGCAATGCCGGACTCAGTTGGGGTCCCGTGGTCGCAAACCCACGTCCCACAAGTTGAGAGACCCTGGTGGGTGGAGGGGGGAGGAGGGGGCCAGGTGTGAGAATAGCTTGCTCATTCATCGCGAGTTGACATGAGAGAAATGTCCAGACCCCGCCGTGTTACCTGGTATTGCTGACTATGCTGATGTTCATACAGGGTCTTTGCACAAACCACTGTCGTGTTACGAAAGAATTAGTGATTCACCGGTCAATGTGAATTCTTACCGGGAACCCCCCCCCCCCCCCGAATGTCTGTCATATATCGTCATCATCTGCGATTCGTGCAGCTTGGACGCGGGCAGTACTCGATAAGCTCTTTCACTACACGCATCGAGTATAGGCCTAAGCCAGAAAATAACGTTCAGACTTTGGAAGACATCGAAGGTAGAAATCTAAATTGCCTATATCAGATTTAAAATTACACCATGTTCGTTTAGTAGTCATTTTTCATTACCTTATTATTATCATAAGGGCAAATGACCTAGATGTTACGCCCATTATACCACTAATCACCACACACAATAAGTCTTCATCGCCTGTGATTTTAAAATGTGTATTTCCATTAGTTTGTAAGTTTGATATACCCGTTCAGTAGTAGTCGTCTTCATTATCATCCTCATCAAAAGGGCAAATGACCTAGATGTTACGTCCATTATACTACTAAACAACACCAGAGTCTACCTAGCCTGTGATTTTAAAAATATGTATTTGCATTAATTTGTAAGGTTGATATACCCGTTCAGTAGTAGTCGTCTTCATTATCATCCTCATCAAAAGGGCAAATGACCTAGATGTTACGTCCATTATACAGTACTACTAAGCAACACCACAGTCTTCATCGCCTGTGATTTATAAAATGTGTATTTCCATTAGTTTGTAAGTTTAATATACCCGTTCAGTAGTAGTAGTCTTCATTGTCATCCTCATCAAAAGGGAAAATGACCTAGATGTTACGTCCATTATACAGTACTACTAAGCAACACCACAGTCTTCATCGCCTGTGATTTATAAAATGTGTATTTCCATTAGTTTGTAAGTTAAATATACCCGTTCAATAGCAGTCGTCGTCAGTATCATCTTCATCAATGACGTTGAGTGTTAAGGAGACTGAAATATTATCATCATTCCACCGGGCGAAGCCGGGTACTACTGCTAGTTCCCAATATTTCTAGATTCCGAGCCAATGATTTAGGGATGATGCCGGTAGAAGAAATGACTATGGGCAGAACCACTACACTTTTCTGTCTCCACATTTGCCGTATTTCCTCAGCCAAGGGCAGATATTTGGTGATCTTATCAGAGCAGGTTTGTTGCAGATTATGGGAATTGGGCACTGGAATATCAATGAGGAAGGTTCTCTTCTGCGCCTTGTCCACAAGAACAATATGTGGCCGGTTTTCTGGTATGGTTTTATCAGTAATAACTGATCGGTCCCATAACAACTTGTGACTAGGATTTTCCAAAACGGCGTCAGGAACATACTGAAGTAAAGCAAAGTATTTTCAGATAATAAGTGCTTTTGAGCAAGGTGTAGGTGCATTATTTTGGCCACTTGGTTGTGCCTTTTCATGTAATCAGTACAAGAGATTGCTTGGCAGCCTCCTGTAATATGTTAATTTGTTTCCGGTTCTAGTTGGCATCTTCTGCATTTATCATCCTGAATATTTGCCTTAACTATATAATTAAGATAATTTTTGGTATCCACAACTTGATCCTGGATTGCAACAATGAATCCTTCAGTCTCAGTGAATAGGTTATCATGAGTCAACCAGCTGTTCGACGCATCAATGTCGACATGTTTCTGGTTGAGATCATACGGATGACGACCGTGCAGAGCTTTCTGCGTCCACTGCTGAAGCTTGACGGCTGAACATTCCACTTCAGTGGCTAACTGTATATCCCTTACGTGAAGAAGGTCCAGTGGTGAGCACTTGTCATCTGCCTTCACAGCGGATTGATGTATGGGAGAGTCATGTCTGTCCGGAAAATATCTCTGAAGGTTCCTCACTTGCTTTGCATGCAATTGGATAATGTCCGTGAGCCCTCGTCCTCCTCTTTGGCGCGGGATTGTCAATGGCTGACATCTGTGTTTTGTTAAGATGGTACGTGTCCTAATTAGGATGTTCTCCAAGTCAGTCTGTGTCCATTTGATAATACCGAAAGTGTATGTCAGAGCAGGAATAGCATAGGTATTAATAGCCTTAAAGGTGTTCTTTCCATTCAACTTTGTTTTTAAAATCTTGGTAAGGCGTTGATTGTAGATAGTTACAGTTCTATCTTTAATACCTTTATGATCAATTCGATTATATTGCAGGAGACCAAGATATTTGTAGGTCTCGTTACCTTCCATAGGCTTTATGAAACAATCATCATCAAGTTTAAATGCTCGGGCCTCTAATTTTCCACGCCGAATGGTGAGGGTGCGACACTTATCTAATCCGAAGGACATTCCAATATCAGTAGAAAATGAAACAGTTATTGCAATTAGATTATCAATGTGTTTCTCAGAGGATGCACATAGTTTAATGTCATCCATGTACATCAAATTAGAAATTTTATATTTCACTATACCATGGTGCTTAACTGGAAAACCACACTTAGCATTGTTCAGCAATGATGACAGAGGATTGAGCGCCAAACAGAGCCATAGAGGGCTCAAGCTGTCACCCTGAAATATACCTCTTTTGATTTGAATAAATCCTGATTCCATACATGTGTCTCCATTAGACATTAATAAAGTGGTCCCCCAATGAGACGTCATAATATGTTGCAGACTTATAATGATGGCAGGATCAACTTTATATATCTTCAGGGTTTGGATTAACCAGGAATGTGGTACTGAATGAAAAGCTTTCTTGTAATCAATAAAGGTCATGTAGAGGTTACGCATCATCTTTCCTGCTTGTTCCATAGTAACTGTATCGATTGCAAGTTGCTCTTTGCAACCTTGAGACTTCTTTATGCACCCCTTCTGCTCCTCAGTCAGGATGGTATGAAGATTTGTGTGTTCATAGATCTTACGTGCAATGCAAGATGAAGATATTTTATACAGGGTGCATGGACAGGTGATAGGTCGATATTTGGAAGGGTAATTGGTTCTATCATCTTTTGGCAGAAGGTATGTTTTACCTCGCATCAAGTAAGAGGGGATAAGCTGTGGATTTTGGATGAAATCTGTGTAGCAGCGGGCAAGATGCTTCAGGGTTTGGATTAACCAGGAATGTGGCACTGAATAAAAAGCTTTCTTGTAAAACGTAAAACATTTGATCCAAAAGTTGTGGATGTTGTCTGGTCCTACCGCTTTCCAATTTTGGGTATCCTTAACCACACGGGACACATCTTCAGTTGATACAGAAGAGTCACTCATCGTGTCAATTTCTGACATTCCTTCCTCCTCCTCCGTAATCCATTTAGCGATGCTGTTATAATCTCCAGCATTCGACCATAGCGAAGACCAGAAGTTCTCTACCTCTTCATTTTGCGGTGAACTGCCCATTATTATTATTATTATTATTATTATTATTATTATTATTATTATTATTATTATTATTATTATTATGGAAGGTGTTGTGGTAGTAGCCGGTGACTTCAACGCTAGGACATTGGAATGGGGTATGCCACATCAAAATTTGAGGGGACGACGAATTTTAGAGATGGCAGCCAGATTAGGATTGGTCGTGGTGAATACAGGGACCTCAACGACATTTAGGCGACCTGGTTATACGGAGACTAAACCAGATATTACGCTGGTGTCGGATCGTCTGGCAGCCTTGGTAGTAGAATGGGAAGTGATCGAGGATTATACGGCTAGTGATCACCAATATATCACCTTCCGGATTTTACGAGATCAGCAGCCTCAGAGGCACAACACATTGAAGACAACACGTTGGAATGTATCGCGCATCGACGAGGAGAAATTTGCCAATGTACTCGAATCAGTACAGACAGGAACTAGTAACATTGTTGAGGAATTAGATCTAAGAGTTTCTGTTGAGGAACAGGTGGGGGTCACTATGTGTCTCTTGCACCTAGTCTGCGAAGCGTCAATTCCCCGGAAGCGTCTTCGAAACAATAGACGTCCAATATTGTCATTTAGACTTTCACGGCCCGTGTTATTATTCATAATGTTGAATTTTGGGCTTATGCCGTGTTTTATTATATTGCAATTCGACGCGTTTCGAAAGAAACCATGTCTTTCATCGTCAGGAATAATCTGACGATGAAAGACATGGTTTCTTTCGAAACGCGTCGAATTGCAATATAATAAAACACGGCATAAGCCCAAAATTCAACATTATGAATAATAGACGTCCAGCTTATTGGTGGACTGACGAAATAGCTGATCTTCGAAGAACTTATCTTAGACTCAGAAGAAGAGCCCAACGTTCAAGACATCGACCAGAGGCTGATTTGAGATCCGCTGAGCACCTTGCAGCTATGAGAACTCTTCGAAATGCCATCAGAAGACGAAAGACTCTGATGTGGCAGTTGTTAGTTAAAGAAGTAGACGTAGATCCTTGGGGATTAGGCTACCGAATTGTCACCAAGAAACTCGACTCCATGTCCAATACCACGTTGGATGCACGGACGATGGATGCTATTGTAAACGAGCTATTTCCCTACTCACCCTGTGCGAATTGATGTGGGCGACGTACTTGAGCCGGAATTCATTCCTCTATTTACCATAGGTGAGCTGAAGGAAGCAGTAGGCTCCCTTCGGAATAAGAAGGCTCCAGGCCCTGACGGGGTACCCGCGGAAGCTATGAAATTAGCTCTCAAGGTTTGTCCGCAGCTACTGCTTGAAATGTACAACTGTTGTCTGAGAGCAGGTGTCTTTAGTGCCCGTTGGAAAATGGCTCGACTAGTGCTGATTAATAAAGGAAAGGCAGTCGGGAACGCGCCATCGTCCTTCAGACCACTATGTATTTTAGACATTGCAGGAAAAGTGCTGGAGAAGCTATTAAAACCTCGCATACTGTCGTCTATTCAAGCCGCGGGAAATCTGTCTGACAGGCAATTTGGCTTCCGCCGTGGGCGATGTACAATAGATGCAGTACGCCTAGTAGTTGAAGCTGCGAATCAAGCTCAGGAAGGTAACCACTATTCTAGGAAAATAACACTTCTGCTAACCTTGGATGTGAAGAACGCCTTCAACTCAGCTAGGTGGATAGATATGGTTGAAGCTCTTCAATTCACCTTCCAGTTGCCTGCATATCTCCTGCGTATAATGAAAGATTATTTGAAGGACCGTACCCTGTTATATGACACTGCAGACGGCCAGAGGAGGAGAAAAGTCACGGCAGGAGCAGCGCAAGGATCTATCCTGGGCCCGGATTTGTGGAACATGTTGTACGACGGCTTACTGCGCATGGAGATGCCCGAAGATACATTCCTTGTTGGGTACGCTGATGATATTGCAGCGGTGATTGTAGCCCGAGATGCGGTTCTGGCTCAGTGGAAACTCAATCAGGTAATGCGACGGGTGAGTGGTTGGATGAACGCTCATGGTCTGAATTTAGCTATGGCGAAAACTGAAATAGTCATGTTAACTAGGAGGAGAATTGACACTATAATTCCCATGAAAGTTGGAGAGGTGGTCGTTCGAACTGGAGCCACTGCGAAGTACTTAGGGTTTACTCTTGACACGAAACTGACATACTGGTCTCATATACGGAAGGCAGCAGACAAGGCGGAAGTAGTGACAGCTGCCATTAGTAGACTCATGGCTAATGTGCATGGTCCTAGAGAAAGCAAACGTCGACTACTGTTGTCCACAGCGCAGTCTATTCTCCTGTATGGAGCTGAGATTTGGTCTGATTCGCTGAGGATAGAGAAGTATAGGAAACGCCTAGCTGCAATTCAGAGGAGAGGAGCTCTGAGGGTGGCGTGTGCTTACCGTACAGTTTCGGAACCTGCAGTTCTGGTTGTCTCAGGTGTTGCGCCAATAGACTTACTCGCGCAAGAACGTAAATACGTATACTTCCGACGAGTAGAACTGGGCAAGGCTCAAGCCCGGAAGGAAGCCGTAGCACGCAAGATGGAACTTTGGCAGCAGAGGTGGAATGACGATCACAGAGGAAGACGGACAGCTCGGCTGATACCGAGTCTGGTCGAGTGGACGAGTAGGAAACACGGAGAAATAAATTACTTTCTGACACAGATGTTGACAGGTCATGGCTACTTTCGATATTACCTTCATCGTATGGCCAAAGTAAGGAGTCCAGTTTGTATTTACTGCGAGAACGAACGAGATGACGTTTATCATACGTTTTTCGTCTGCGATCGTTGGGCAGCGGAAAAACAACAACTTGAAGCTGAGGTTGGTCCAATAACGCCGGACAATATAGTTGGCATTATGCTGAGAAACGAGCTCAGCTGGGATACGGTCGCTTTCTTTGTTGAGGTGGTCCTTCGTCAGAAGAAGTCGGATGGGGACTTGCTCGATTTAGTCGATTGAGTCTGCGATCCGCGGGCTATGAATGGAGAAGTAAGATGGTGCTTGTGAAGCAAAGAAAATGACTCCATCCTGAAGTAATACGAAAGTGGTCCCGGGATGGGTTTCGTCAAGAGGACAGGGTGTGGTTTTTAGTGGGTAAAAATCCCACACTCTTGAGGAGTGCGGACCCTTCTCAAGGTCTTATGCAAGATTTTTCCACTTCCCTCGTAAAAAAAAAAAAAATAATTATTATTAATATTATTATTATTATTATTATTATTATTATTATTATTGTTATACATTCATTTCACCACTTAACTGGGACCTATCAACATATCGTCTGCTTGTTTGCAAGACGGTAGGACTATGGCTAATTCTCTTAAGGTGGCACATTGAGAAGCGAGCGAACGATGGAACAGGTCTCCAAGATGACGGCCTTCTGCATGGTGATATGTAGACCAGGATGTATCTATCTATCTATATATATAAAGCTCAATGTCTGTCTGTCTGTCTGTCTGTCTGTCTGTCTGTTATGTATACAAATCCACACCGTTTCATCGATCTGAACCAAAATGTGTATACTTACCCTTCGGAACCCTGCGGGTAACCCTGTCCACTTGAAATTTCCGACAGACCACCCCATTCCCTGCATTTAGGCCCTTTGGCCCAAATCTACTCCGTTGCACCGATCTCAACCAAAATTTGTATACTTACCCTATGTAACCCTGTAAATAACACTGTCCACTTAAAATTTCGGACAGACCACCCTATTTCCTGCATTTAGGCCCTTTGGCAAACATCTACACCGTTTGACCGATCCGAACCAAAATTTGTATACTTACCCTTTGCAACCCTGCGGGCAACCCTGTCCACTTGAAATTTCGGACAGACCACCCCATTCTCTGCATTTAGGCCCTTTGACCCAAATCTACACCGTTTCACCGATCAGAACCTAAATTTGTATACTTACCCTTTGGTACCCCGCGAGTAACACTGTTTGCTTGAAATTGCGGACAGACCACTCCATTCCCTGCATTTAGGCCCCTTGGCTAAAATCTACACCGTTTCACCGATCTGAACCAAAATGTGTATACTTACCCTTTGTAACTCTGTGAATATCACTGTCCACCTAAAATTTCGGACAGACCACCCCATTTCCTGCATTTAGGCCCTTTGGCAAAAATCTATATCGTTTCACCGATCCGGACCAAAATTTGTATACTTACCCTTTCGAACCCTGCGGGTAACCCTGTCCACTTGAAATTGCGGACAGGTCACCCCATTCCCTGCATTTAGGCCCTTTGGCACAAATCTACACCGTTTCAACGTTCAGAACCAAAATTTGTATACTTACCCTTTGGTACTCTGCGAGTAACATTGTCTGCTTGAAATTGCGGACAGACCACTCCATTCCCGGAAAGAGGACAGGGTCCGTCCCAAAGGCAATGGAAAAAAGGGGTAAAACCGGACCCGCTCAGGAATCCCTCAGGGTTGCCATCTCCCGAACTCACCAGCCATGAACCCTTGAGGGTGTAGCACTATCCAGGGTGCCCCAGAAGTGGTGGGGCTACACACACCCTGCCTCCTTGAGGGTCTTGAGCAGAAGACATGAGATATTAAGAAAAGAAAAAGAAGGCTGACACCTCGAAGAATGAGGCTATCAGGAATGATTAGACAAGGGCCAATTAAGGCGGGAAAGTGAAAGAGTCGCTAGGCCTCGGATACCCTGATACCATCGGGGTCGGAAGAGAACAAGAGTTTGACCAAGGGAGGCTGACAGGAAAGAGAACTGAAAGGAGCCCGGCACCAGTAAGTAGAAGCAATGCCGGACTCAGTTGGGGTCCCGTGGTCGCAAACCCACGTCCCACAAGTTGAGAGACCCTGGTGGGTGGAGGGGGGAGGAGGGGGCCAGGTGTGAGAATAGCTTGCTCATTCATCGCGAGTTGACATGAGAGAAATGTCCAGACCCCGCCGTGTTACCTGGTATTGCTGACTATGCTGATGTTCATACAGGGTCTTTGCACAAACCACTGTCGTGTTACGAAAGAATTAGTGATTCACCGGTCAATGTGAATAGGACCGGGAACCCCCCCCCCCCCGAATGTCTGTCATATATCGTCATCATCTGCGATTCGTGCAGCTTGGACGCGGGCAGTACTCGATAAGCTCTTTCACTACACGCATCGAGTATAGGCCTAAGCCAGAAAATAACGTTCAGACTTTGGAAGACATCGAAGGTAGAAATCTAAATTGCCTATATCAGATTTAAAATTACACCATGTTCGTTTAGTAGTCATTTTTCATTACCTTATTATTATCATAAGGGCAAATGACCTAGATGTTACGCCCATTATACCACTAATCACCACACACAATAAGTCTTCATCGCCTGTGGTTTTAAAATGTGTATTTCCATTAGTTTGTAAGTTTGATATACCCGTTCAGTAGTAGTCGTCTTCATTATCATCCTCATCAAAAGGGCAAATGACCTAGATGTTACGTCCATTATACTACTAAACAACACCAGAGTCTACCTAGCCTGTGATTTTAAAAATATGTATTTGCATTAATTTGTAAGGTTGATATACCCGTTCAGTAGTAGTCGTCTTCATTATCATCCTCATCAAAAGGGCAAATGACCTAGATGTTACGTCCATTATACAGTACTACTAAGCAACACCACAGTCTTCATCGCCTGTGATTTATAAAATGTGTATTTCCATTAGTTTGTAAGTTTAATATACCCGTTCAGTAGTAGTAGTCTTCATTGTCATCCTCATCAAAAGGGAAAATGACCTAGATGTTACGTCCATTATACAGTACTACTAAGCAACACCACAGTCTTCATCGCCTGTGATTTATAAAATGTGTATTTCCATTAGTTTGTAAGTTAAATATACCCGTTCAATAGCAGTCGTCGTCAGTATCATCTTCATCAATGACGTTGAGTGTTAAGGAGACTGAAATATTATCATCATTCCACCGGGCGAAGCCGGGTACTACTGCTAGTTCCCAATATTTCTAGATTCCGAGCCAATGATTTAGGGATGATGCCGGTAGAAGAAATGACTATGGGCAGAACCACTACACTTTTCTGTCTCCACATTTGCCGTATTTCCTCAGCCAAGGGCAGATATTTGGTGATCTTATCAGAGCAGGTTTGTTGCAGATTATGGGAATTGGGCACTGGAATATCAATGAGGAAGGTTCTCTTCTGCGCCTTGTCCACAAGAACAATATGTGGCCGGTTTTCTGGTATGGTTTTATCAGTAATAACTGATCGGTCCCATAACAACTTGTGACTAGGATTTTCCAAAACGGCGTCAGGAACATACTGAAGTAAAGCAAAGTATTTTCAGATAATAAGTGCTTTTGAGCAAGGTGTAGGTGCATTATTTTGGCCACTTGGTTGTGCCTTTTCATGTAATCAGTACAGGAGATTGCTTGGCAGCCTCCTGTAATATGTTAATTTGTTTCCGGTTCTAGTTGGCATCTTCTGCATTTATCATCCTGAATATTTGCCTTAACTATATAATTAAGATAATTTTTGGTATCCACAACTTGATCCTGGATTGCAACAATGAATCCTTCAGTCTCAGTGAATAGGTTATCATGAGTCAACCAGCTGTTCGACGCATCAATGTCGACATGTTTCTGGTTGAGATCATACGGATGACGACCGTGCAGAGCTTTCTGCGTCCACTGCTGAAGCTTGACGGCTGAACATTCCACTTCAGTGGCTAACTGTATATCCCTTACGTGAAGAAGGTCCAGTGGTGAGCACTTGTCATCTGCCTTCACAGCGGATTGATGTATGGGAGAGTCATGTCTGTCCGGAAAATATCTCTGAAGGTTCCTCACTTGCTTTGCATGCAATTGGATAATGTCCGTGAGCCCTCGTCCTCCTCTTTGGCGCGGGATTGTCAATGGCTGACATCTGTGTTTTGTTAAGATGGTACGTGTCCTAATTAGGATGTTCTCCAAGTCAGTCTGTGTCCATTTGATAATACCGAAAGTGTATGTCAGAGCAGGAATAGCATAGGTATTAATAGCCTTAAAGGTGTTCTTTCCATTCAACTTTGTTTTTAAAATCTTGGTAAGGCGTTGATTGTAGATAGTTACAGTTCTATCTTTAATACCTTTATGATCAATTCGATTATATTGCAGGAGACCAAGATATTTGTAGGTCTCGTTACCTTCCATAGGCTTTATGAAACAATCATCATCAAGTTTAAATGCTCGGGCCTCTAATTTTCCACGCCGAATGGTGAGGGTGCGACACTTATCTAATCCGAAGGACATTCCAATATCAGTAGAAAATGAAACAGTTATTGCAATTAGATTATCAATGTGTTTCTCAGAAGATGCACATAGTTTAATGTCATCCATGTACATCAAATTAGAAATTTTATATTTCACTATACCATGGTGCTTAACTGGAAAACCACACTTAGCATTGTTCAGCAATGATGACAGAGGATTGAGCGCCAAACAGAGCCATAGAGGGCTCAAGCTGTCACCCTGAAATATACCTCTTTTGATTTGAATAAATCCTGATTCCATACATGTGTCTCCATTAGACATTAATAAAGTGGTCCCCCAATGAGACGTCATAATATGTTGCAGACTTATAATGATGGCAGGATCAACTTTATATATCTTCAGGGTTTGGATTAACCAGGAATGTGGTACTGAATGAAAAGCTTTCTTGTAATCAATAAAGGTCATGTAGAGGTTACGCATCATCTTTCCTGCTTGTTCCATAGTAACTGTATCGATTGCAAGTTGCTCTTTGCAACCTTGAGACTTCTTTATGCACCCCTTCTGCTCCTCAGTCAGGATGGTATGAAGATTTGTGTGTTCATAGATCTTACGTGCAATGCAAGATGAAGATATTTTATACAGGGTGCATGGACAGGTGATAGGTCGATATTTGGAAGGGTAATTGGTTCTATCATCTTTTGGCAGAAGGTATGTTTTACCTCGCATCAAGTAAGAGGGGATAAGCTGTGGATTTTGGATGAAATCTGTGTAGCAGCGGGCAAGATGCTTCAGGGTTTGGATTAACCAGGAATGTGGCACTGAATAAAAAGCTTTCTTGTAAAACGTAAAACATTTGATCCAAAAGTTGTGGATGTTGTCTGGTCCTACCGCTTTCCAATTTTGGGTATCCTTAACCACACGGGACACATCTTCAGTTGATACAGAAGAGTCACTCATCGTGTCAATTTCTGACATTCCTTCCTCCTCCTCCGTAATCCATTTAGCGATGCTGTTATAATCTCCAGCATTCGACCATAGCGAAGACCAGAAGTTCTCTACCTCTTCATTTTGCGGTGAACTGCCCATTATTATTATTATTATTATTATTATTATTATTATTATTATTATTATTATTATTATTATTATTATGGAAGGTGTTGTGGTAGTAGCCGGTGACTTCAACGCTAGGACATTGGAATGGGGTATGCCACATCAAAATTTGAGGGGACGACGAATTTTAGAGATGGCAGCCAGATTAGGATTGGTCGTGGTGAATACAGGGACCTCAACGACATTTAGGCGACCTGGTTATACGGAGACTAAACCAGATATTACGCTGGTGTCGGATCGTCTGGCAGCCTTGGTAGTAGAATGGGAAGTGATCGAGGATTATACGGCTAGTGATCACCAATATATCACCTTCCGGATTTTACGAGATCAGTCTGGCTGCGTGGCTCAGGGGTAACGCTCTCGCTTGCTGAGCCCAAGGTTGCAGGTTCGAAACCTGGCGCAGTCAGCTGGCATTTGAGGGTGCGCAAATGCGAGGGAGCCGTGTCAGTAGATTTACTGGCACGTTAAAGATCCCCTTCGGGGCAAAATTCCGGCACCCCGGCGTCTCTAAAAGCCAGTGTAGTTAAAAGGGACGTAAAACCAATAACATTATTATTATTATTACGAGATCAGCAGCCTCAGAGGCACAACACATTGAAGACAACACGTTGGAATGTATCGCGCATCGACGAGGAGAAATTTGCCAATGTACTCGAATCAGTACAGACAGGAACTAGTAACATTGTTGAGGAATTAGATCTAAGAGTTTCTGTTGAGGAACAGGTGGGGGTCACTATGTGTCTCTTGCACCTAGTCTGCGAAGCGTCAATTCCCCGGAAGCGTCTTCGAAACAATAGACGTCCAGCTTATTGGTGGACTGACGAAATAGCTGATCTTCGAAGAACTTATCTTAGACTCAGAAGAAGAGCCCAACGTTCAAGACATCGACCAGAGGCTGATTTGAGATCCGCTGAGCACCTAGCAGCTAAGAGAACCCTTCGAAATGCCATCAGAAGACGTAAGACTCTGATGTGGCAGTTGTTAGTTAAAGAAGTAGACGTAGATCCTTGGGGATTAGGCTACCGAATTGTCACCAATAAACTCGGCACCATGTACAATACCACGTTGGATGCACGGACGATGGATGGTATTGTAAACGAGCTATTTCCCTACTCACCCTGAGCGAATTGATGTGGGCGACGTACTTGAGCCGGAATTCATTCCTCTATTTACCATAGGTGAGCTGAAGGAAGCAGTAGACTCCCTTCGGAGTAAGAAGGCTCCAGGCCCTGACGGGATACCCGCGGAAGCTATGAAACTAGCTGTCAAGGTTTGTCCGCAGCCACTGCTTGAAATGTACAACTGTTGTCTAAGAGCAGGTGTCTTTAGTGCCCGTTGGAAAATGGCTCGACTAGTGCTGATTAAAAAAAGAAAAGGCAGTCGGGAACGCGCTATCGTCCTTCAGACCACTATGTATTTTAGACATTGCGGGAAAAGTACTGGAGAAGCTATTAAAACCTCGCATACTGTCGTCTATTCAAGCCGCGGGAAATCTGTCTGACAGGCAATTTGGCTTCCGCCGTGGGCGATGTACAATAGATGCAGTACGCCTAGTAGTTGAGGCTGCGAATCAAGCCCAGGAAGGTAACCACTATTCTTGGAAAATAACA
This sequence comes from Meconema thalassinum, assembly GCA_946902985.2. Classification (NCBI taxonomy): domain Eukaryota; kingdom Metazoa; phylum Arthropoda; class Insecta; order Orthoptera; family Tettigoniidae; genus Meconema; species Meconema thalassinum. The sequence goes on along the minus strand of OX336396.1, from coordinate 98,533,159 downwards.
CTTCTGGTAACCTTGGATGTGAAGAACGCCTTCAACTCAGCTAGGTGGATAGATATGGTTGAAGCTCTTCAATTCACCTTCCAGTTGCCTGCATATCTCCTGCGTATAATGAAAGATTATTTGAAGGACCGTACCCTGTTATATGACACTGCAGACGGTCAGAGGAGGAGAAAAGTCACGGCAGGAGCAGGGCAAGGATCTATCCTGGGCCCGGATTTGTGGAACATGTTGTACGACGGCTTGGGGATGCCCGAAGATACATTCCTTGTTGGGTACGCTGATGATATTGCAGCGGTGATTGTAGCCCGAGATGCGGTTCTGGCTCAGTGGAAACTCAATCAGGTAATGCGACGGGTGAGTGGTTGCATGAACGCTCATGGTCTGAATTTAGCTATGGCGAAAACTGAAATAGTAATGTTAACTAGGAAGAGAATAGACACTATAATTCCCATGAAAGTTGGAGAGGTGATCGTTTGAACTGGAGCCACTGCGAAGTACTTAGGATTTACTCTTGAGTAGTGGTTTTGTGGGGGTTCAAGGCCCGCCTCCACCTCCCCATCTCACAAGATGGCGGCGGCGCGATATCTCTCGAACGCATGGTCGGATTTTGACAAATGAGGTGTCATTGAACTCGGGCTGACACCCCCTTTCCAATGGACAACATATCTCTACCCCAAAATAAAACCTACCCCTAATAGGGGGTGACATTTTAATTTTTTAGAGAATCTCTCTTTCCAATTGCAACATGTGAGAGTTTGAATGTCAATATGGAATGAAACGTTGTTCTACACAAGAGACAAGTGGATAGCCACTATGAATTAACATGCTTGTTTTTTGTTTTTATGCATGCCCACTCATGGCTTTTGAAGAGGGTGGGGGAGCGGTTCCCTGTGGACGGGTCCTTGTTGACAGGTCATTGTTGACAGGTCATTGTGGATGAGTCTGTGTGGACGAGTCCTTGTGGACAAGTCCTTGTTGTCAGGTCCTTGTGGACGAGTCCTTGTGGACGAGTCCTTGTTGATGAGTCCCTTTGGACTGATCCCTTTGGACGGGTCCCTTTGGCCTGGCTCCTACGGACTAGCCCATGAATTTATCCAAATTATGTCAAAGGGCTTAGCTAACGGTCTAATAAGGCTAGGAACTTGTATGAGGTATTGTAGGACTTGGGATGAAGCCCCCTTTTAGAATATATTTTTGACATTTTGACAAAGGGCCTAACCACACTTTTGTTAATATCTCGCAAACCTATCATGCTAGTGACTTGTATGAGGGGTCCTAGCAATTGGGGCGATGTTTCCCTTTGGGGGTGAAACTATCCCCCCCCCCCCACACACTCCCAAATTTAAAAATCGTTATCTTGGAAATTAAGAGCCTTAAAATTAAGTGTGATAGCTTTAAAAATAGGTCATGACATACGCTTATACCACGATAGGTCATTTCACCCCTAAAATAGTAAATAGTAATGTTACAGGGAAAAGCGCGGTTAAACACTTAAAAATGATAAATGAACCTAAGATCATTTGTTTTTGATGACAAAAATAGTAAGAGGGTTAAAACTACCCCCAAAATTTAAAAATCGTTATCTTGGAAATTAAGAGCCTTAAAATTAAGTGTGATAGCTTTAAAAATAGGTCATGACATACGCTTATACCACAATAGATCATTTCACTCCTAAAACAGTGAATAGTGATTTTACAGGGAAAAATGTGTTAAACGCCTAAAAATGATAAATGAACCTAAGATCTTTTGTTTTTTATGAAAAATAGTAAGGGGGTGAAAAACTACCCCAAAATTGAAAAATCGATATCTTGGAAACTAAGAAACCTAAAATTAGGTGTGATAGCTCAAAACATTGGCCATTTAATACTCTTTTACCATGATTGGTATTTTTACCCCGAAAACAATGCATGTAGATTTTACAGGGGAAAAGAGCGGAACCAATAATCAGATTTGGACACATGAGGTGTTATAAGACTCAGGGCGACAATCTTTTCTTGAATGTATTATTTATTTTTTGAAATTTTGACAAAGGGTCTAACCACACATTTTGAAAATTTAGATTTTTTAAATTCTTGTATTAATTTTATTTTTATTTTTTTGTAGAGAGAGACAGTACCGGTTGTGTTTAAACGAGCATGTCGCCGATCACTGTGGCCATGTTCAATGGATGAATCGATATTTTGTGAAGCATTGATTGAAGAGGGTCATGCGACGACTTGTTTTAAGAATATTTTTATGATTTTTCCTATGATGCATGCATTTATTTTAATATCCCAAAACGGCAAGGTTACTGATTTGAGTTTCATAAACTAATAATGGGATTTGGACTCATAAGGTGTCCTATAACTTGACATGACGCTTTCTTTATATGGCTTATGAATATTCCCAAAAAGATTGAAAACAACAAGGTCATGGACTTTTGTTTCTCTTAATATATTGCATACCCATAATGTTAGATGTTTATGGTGAGTGATGAAACATAGCTATGTAGAGAAAGAATTATTGTAGGCTTTACGTATGGTGACTGACAAGTCTTTGACCATTGAAACTTGTTTTTAAACCTGACCGCAGTACATAGAGAGTATAGGTTTCAGGCATGACATGACAAACGGTGTGTACAAAATCCAATTTATCGATTCAAGAATTAAGAGTAGACTATCTTTAATTGATTAGTTAAAGAGGGTAGCTAAGAAAACAAGATGGTGATTACACTGAACCAAACCGAACCAATACAATCCTTTTTGAATGTATAATGTTACTTGCTAACCATTTTGTGCTGCAGTGGCAAGCACTTTTAGCTCTTGCACTAGAGACCTTAACTCGATTTAACTTTAAGGCTTAGAACGAACCAAACTAAGAAAGATGGTTATAGTGGTGCAGTGGTTAAGCTGTTATCCTTTGACTAAGGTAGATCAGGGTTTGATTTTAGATTAATACGCATGTCAAAAACATATAAAAAGCAGGGATAATGTTTTAAGACTGATTACACTTGTATAATTTTTCAAATTATTACTTGGATTACAAATACAAAGGAGGACTGGGTTCAATATACAGTTAATGCAAGTAAGATTTTGTATTTGTTTTTTATTTTAGACGTTAGATTTTAGAATTTACATTTTACATTTTAGATTGTACGAAAAGATCAAACCATAATGTCATGACTTTAAATTTTCGGTAACTAATTATTAAAGAAAAACATGTAAGGATTTGTATTACTTTGAATTATTTTTTCTATACTATATTTTATTTTGGTTTTAGATTTTAGAATTTTGATATTGGATTTTAGACTCTAAAAGAGGCCCCTGTGGAAAAGGAACAAGAGGAATTGGATTGTTCTAGTGATGATGATGATGATGATGATGATGATGATGATGATGATAATGATGGTGACAATGTTATCATAATTTTAATGATAATATTCATAATGAAGATGATGATGATGATAATGATGATGATGATGATGATGATGATGATGATGATGATGATGATGATGATGATGATGATGAAAAAGAAAAGGATGAGGGTTTTATGTCTATAAAACCACTGCGACTTCCCCAGTTTTTAAGAACAAGAGTACCTGGAGAAAGTTATAAAAGGATCTACAACAAGCGTTGTGTTTAAAAAATCTATATCAAACAATGGTAAATAGAGAGAGTTGTATTCACTGTGTATCTATTATAAAATGAATTTAATACAAATATTTTATGGTTATTGTCTGCTTTTTCTTAATTACTATCACTACATCCTCTCACTATTAATGCAATTGTTAACCATTGACAGTCTCTAGCTATGTTTAGAAAGAGAGAGTGGACTTCATCAATACACTCTATCTATGGTTTATGTATCGAGTATCATAATAATACAGTATCGCTAAGCTATGTTAAAGCAATAGTTATGTCAGGTAAGGGGTTCAAATCCTTGCTTTCTTGTATTGAAAATGTGAACATAAGTCAAACGCCTTAACCACTCGATCAACCTGACAGTTAATAATGTAATTTGTTTTGTGCACTTGAGTGTTTGGAAAATTGTCCAGTGTACATTGACTCAACCACTTGCTCCCCATTGTAGTTATGAGTCTTGAGAACTAGGTGTTTAATATAGGGTTAAAGGCATCTTAAAATAATTTTAGAAAAGCTCTCAGGTATCGTGTCATGGGTTTTAGTAATGCATTAATGTTTGTTGACTAGTATTTACAATTACACAACATTATTTTGGTAAGCTCTACATGTTGTTTGAGTCTTCAACCTTTTGACTGGTTTAATACAGCTCTCCATGACTCCCTGTCCTGAGCTGATCGTTTCATCTCTATATAGCTACCGCACTCTACATCCAAGGCTATCTGTTTAACATATTCTATCCTTGGTCTACCCCTACAGTTCTTGTCCTCAACCCGTTCTTCCATAACTAAGCTTGCTATTCCTGGGTGTATGTGTCCTACCAACCTATCGATTTACTTCATTAGCTGTCGCTAAAAACATCTCTCCTCTCCCACTTGTCTTAATACCTCTTTGTTTGTAACCCTATTTACCCATCTAATCTTCATCATTCTCCTGTAACATCACATTTCAAACACTTCAACTCTCCACTTTTCTGCTACACCAATATTCCAAGTTTCCCTTTCATAGAGCGTCACACTCCAGACAAAGGTCTTCAAAAATGACATCCTAATACCTAAATCTATATTCAATGTCAACAAATTCTGTAGAAAATGCTTTCCTTGCCTGAGCTATATAAGAATCCTAATCATCTCTGGTATAATGTCTTGTTTAGCAAATATAGTCGCTCAGTAGGTCTATGCATTTGTTGTAAATAACCCAAAATAGCAAAACAGTTTTTCTAAAACCCTACTCACTGGTCAATAACAAGCATAGTCGCCAAAGTGTTTCGTTGCTAGTTAACTCATGTCTGGTTAGTCAATTCTTATTGCAAGGCCAGTCAACACCTAAAATTTCATCTTAACATATAGTCTAATCATATTTCTATCTACATACCAGTGTCTAAGGAATAGTCAATATTAGTTTGGTCTTTACCTAAAATCTAAAATCCAATATCAAAATTCTAAAATCTAAAACCAAAATAAAACAAGATGTTCAGTAAAGAACATATAGCCTACTTTCTCCTAAATGCATGGGTATTGTTATAACTCTTTGTCCTCTTCAAGGAGTATAATTGAATGTTGGTTGTAGTAGCTTGTTGAAATACAACGTGCTATAGGGATATTAAACATGAATATGAGGTGCCCTTTGCTAGTGCTACCTCTGTAAAAAAAATCATTCAATTCGGTTTCACCGTGTTTGAATTGATCTGGGGAATGGATTTGCACACATACATGGCCACTATTTGCAAACTATTGGGCTGATGACCTTGTAGTCAGTCATAAGATGCTTTCCACAAAAAGGCATGTTGTTGCAAAATCCGGTAGAGATCAAATTATTAGGATGGTCGAAATTTGATTTAAGCTTTTAACATTTAGGTGGCCGTCATTCCGTTTCCGTCAAGATGGCGGCGATATAAAACATGACACTGAGGTGCCTTTTGCTAGTGCTACCTCTGTACCAAATTTCGTTCAATTCGGTTTCACCGTGTTTGAATTGATAGGGGGCATCGATTTGCACACATACTTGGCCACCATCTGCAAACTATTGGGCTGATGATCTAGCAGTTTGGTCAGAATATGCTTCCCACATAAAGATTTGTTGTTGCAAAATTTGGTAGAGACTAGATTATTAGGTTGGTCGTAATTACATTTTAGCCTTTAACATTTGGGTGGCCGCGATTACGTTTCCGTCAAGATGGCGGTGATATAAAACATGACACTGAGGTGGCCTTTTCTAGTGCTACCTCTGTACCAAATTTCGTTCCATTCGGTTTCACCGTGTTCGAATTAATAGGGGGAATCGATTTTCACACAAAGATAGCCGCCATCCGCAAAATATTAGGCTAATGACCTATTAGTTTGGTCAAAGGATGCTCCCTCCATAATGGTATGTTGATGCAAAATTTGGTAGAGATCGGATGAATAGGTTAATCGTAATTTGATTTAAGCTTTGAACATTTGTGTGGCCGCCATTACGTTTCCGTCAAGATGGCGGTGATATAAAACATGACACTGAGGTGCCCTTTGCTAGTGCTACCTCTGTACCAAATTTCATTCCATTCGGTTTCATCGTGTTCGAATTAATAGGGGTAATCGATTTTGACACAAAGATGGCCGCCATCCGCAAACTATTAGGCTAATGACCTATTAGATTTGTCAAAGGATGCTTCCTCCATAAAGGTATGTTGTTGCAAAATTTGGTAGAGATCGGATGATTAGGTTAGTCGTAATTTGATTTAAGCTTTGAACATTTGTGTGGCCGCCATTACGTTTCCGTCAAGATGGCGGTGATATAAAACATGACACTGAGGTGCCCTTTGCTAGTGCTACCTCTGTACCAAATTTCATTCCATTCGGTTTCACCGTGTTCGAATTAATAGGGGTAATCGATTTTGACACAAAGATGGCCGCCATCCGCAAACTATTAGGCTAATGATCTATTAGATTTGTCAAAGGATGCTCCCTTCGTAAAGGTATGTTGTTGCAAAATTTGGTAGAGATCGGATGATTAGGTTAGTCGTAATTTGATTTAAGCTTTGAACATTTGTGTGGCCGCCATTACGTTTCTGTCAAGATGGCGGCGATATAAAACAAGACACTGAGGTGTCCTTTGCTAGTGCTACCTTTGTACCAAATTTCGTTCAATTTGCGCTCACCGTGTTCGAATTGATAGGGGGGGGGGGACAGACATTCAGAGTATACACACTCACACACACACACACACACAGACTCACACACACACATACACACACACAGACAGACACACTTTTTTTCGCCCAGTAGTGATCTCATAAGTCTACTTTCATTTTTTGTAAAAATCGAAAGTAGGCTAAAAATGACGTTTAGGGGCTGGTGAACTCGCTGTTCCTTCCCTTAAAACAACAACAATAACTATAACTACTAAAAACAAGATGTTCGGTAAAGAACATATAGCCTACTTTCTCCTAAATGCATGGGTATTGTTATAACTCTTTGTCCTTTTCAAGGAGTATGATTGAATGTTGGTTGTAGTAGCTTGTTGAAATACAACGTGCTATAGGGATATTAAACATGAATATGAGGTGCCCTTTGCTAGTGCTACCTCTGTACCAAATTTCGTTCAATTCGGTTTCGCCGTGTTTGAATTGATAGGGGGAATCGATTTGCACACATACTTGGCCACCATCTGCAAACTATTGGGCTGATGTTCTTGCAGTTTGGTCAGAATATGTTTCCCACATAAAGATATGGTGTTGCAAAATTTGGTAGAGACTAGATTATTAGGTTGGTCGTAATTACATTTTAGCTTTTAACATTTGGGTGGCCGCGATTACGTTTCTGTCAAGATAGCGGTGATATAAAACATGACACTGAGGTGCCTCTTGCTAGTGCTACCTCTGTACCAAATTTCGTTCATTCGGTTCCACCGTGTTCGAATTAATAGGGGGAATCAATTTTGACATAAAGATGGCCGCCATCCGCAAACTATTAGGCTAATGACCTATTAGATTGGTCAAAGGATGCTCCATCCATAAAGGTATGTTGTTGCAAAGTTTGGTAGAGATCGAATGGTTATGTTAGTCGTAATTTGATTTAAGCTTTAAACATTTGTGTGGCCGCTATTACGTTTCTGTCAATATGGCGGCGATATTAATCATGACACTGAGATGCCCTTTGCTAGTGCTATCTCTGTACCAAATTTCGTTCCATTCTGTTTCACCGTGTTTGAATTAATAGGGGGAATCGATTCTGACACAAAGATGGCCGCCATCCGCAAACTATCAGGCGAATGACCTATTAGATTGGTCAAAGGATGCTCCCTCCATAAAGGTATGTAGTTGCAAAATTTGGTTGAGATCGGATGATTAGGTTAATCGTAATTTGATTTAAGCTTTGAACATTCGTGTGGCCGCCATTACGTTTCAGTCAAGACGGCAGCGATATAAAACATGACACTGAGGTGCCCTTTGCTAGTGCTACCTCTGTACCAAATTTCGTTCCATTAGGTTCCTCCGTGTTCGAACTAATAGGGGGAATCAATTTTGACATAAAGATGGCCGCCATCCGCAAACTATTAGGCTAATAACCTATTAGATTGGTCAAAGGATGCTCCCTCCAAAAAGGTATGTTGTTGCAAAGTTTGGTAGAGATCGGATGGTTATGTTAGTCGTAATTTAACTTAAGCTTTGAACATTTGTGTGGCCGCCATTACGTTTCTGTCAATATGGCGGCGATATAAAACATGACACTGAGATGCCCTTTGCTAGTGCTACCTCTGTACCAAATTTCGTTCCATTCGGTTTCACCGTGTTTGAATTAATAGGGGGAATTGATTTTCACACAAAGATGGCCGCCATTCGCAAACTATTGGGCTAATGACCTATTCATTTGGTCAAAGGATGCTTCCTCTATAAGGGTATGTTGTTGCAAAATTTGGTAGAGATCGGATGATTAGGTTAATCGTAATTTGATTTAAGCTTTGAACATTTGTGTGGCCGCCATTACGTTTCCGTCAAGATGGCGGCGATATAAAACATGACACTGAGGTGCCTTTCGTTAGTACTACTTCCGTACCAAATTTCGTTCCATTCGGTTGCACCGTGTTCGAATTAATAGGGGGAATTTCCGTCAAGATGGCGGCGATATAAAACATGACACTGAGGTGTCCTTTGCTAGTGCTACCTTTGTACCAAATTTCGTTCAATTCGCATTCACCGTGTTCGAATTGATAGGGGGGGGGACAGACATTCAGAATACACACACTCACACACACACAGACACACACACAGACTCACACACACACATACACACACACAGACAGACACACATTTTTCGCCCTGTGTTGATCTCATAAGTCTACTTTCATTTTTTGCAAAAATCGAAAGTAGGCTAATATAGTATAGAAAACATAATTCAAAGTAATACAAATCCTTACATGTTTTTCTTTAATAATTAGTTACCGAAAATTTAAAGTCATGACATTATGGTTTGATCTTTTCGTACAATCTAAAATGTAAAATGTAAATTCTAAAATCTAAAGTCTAAAATAAAAAACAAATACAAAATCTTACTTGCATTAACTGTATATTGAACCCAGTCCTCCTTTGTATTTGTAATCCAAGTAATAATTTGAAAAAATATACAAGTGTAATCAGTCTTAAAACATTATCCCTGCTTTATATATGTTTCTGACATGCGTATTAATCTAAAATCAAACCCTGGTCTACCTTAGTCAAAGGATAACAGCTTAACCACTGCACCACTATAACCATCTTTCTTAGTTTGGTTCGTTCTAAGCCTTAAAGTTAAATCGAGTTAAGGTCTCTAGTGCAAGAGCTAAAAGTGCTTGCCACTGCAGCACAAAATGGTTAGCAAGTAACATTATACATTCAAAAAGGATTGTATTGGTTCGGTTTGGTTCAGTGTAATCACCATCTTGTTTTCTTAGCTACCCTCTTTAACTAATCAATTAAAGATAGTCTACTCTTAATTCTTGAATCGATAAATTGGATTTTGTACACACCGTTTGTCATGTCATGCCTGAAACCTATACTCTCTATGTACTGCGGTCAGGTTTAAAAACAAGTTTCAATGGTCAAAGACTTGTCAGTCACCATACGTAAAGCCTACAATAATTCTTTCTCTACATAGCTATGTTTCATCACTCACCATAAACATCTAACATTATGGGTTTCCAATATATTAAGAGAAACAAAAGTCCATGACCTTGTTGTTTTCAATCTTTTTGGGAAAATTCATATGCCATATAAAGAAAGCGTCATGTCAAGTTATAGGACACCTTATGAGTCCAAATCCCATTATCTCTATATATATATAAACAAGATGTTCAGTAAAGAACATATAGCCTACTTTCTCCGAAATGTATGAGTATAGTTATAACTCGTTGTTATTATCAAAGAGTATAATAGAACTATTCTTTGTTGAAGACCTTAGAAACGATTTACCTCTACCAAACGCCACAACCTAGATAAAAACTCCTACCATCATTGAAGAAAGAAAGATAAGAAGTATATCAAGAATGTTATGGATCTGGAGACATAATCGACCGGACTGGCGGCATGGCTCAGCGATAACGTTCTCGCTTGCTGGGCCCTAGGTTGCAGGTTCGTATCCTGGCGCAGTCAGCTGGCATTTGAGGGTGCACAAATGCGAGGGAGCCGTGTCAGTACATTTACTGGCACGTTAAAGATCCCCTTCGGGCCAAAATTCCGGCACCCCGGTGTCTCTAAAATCAGCAGTAGTTAAAAGGGATGTAAAACCAATAACATTATTATTATTATTATTATTACGACCTGCCGTGGGCAACATCCAACTTTGAGTTGAGGCATGTCTTTACACGTCTGGTTGTGCATGGCTTTCACAACCCTAATTGAATTAAAAAATCTTTCCATGACCCTACAGAGACGTGTGTATACAAACTATGTGGATATTTTCGATAATATAATCCTAACAGAGCGAGTGCATTCTAGCGGCCAGAAGAAGAAACTTTTCAATAAAATCTGGAAGTTACCTTTTTGGCAGCTAGATGTCTCGAGTAAATCTGCTGGCGAATTATGTTTTAATTAAATATATATTTTACACCATAATGTGCACAATATAACCCTTAATAACATTTTCAAGTAACGCAAAATAGGCTGTTACAAACCCTTTAAAATAAAAAGTTAAAATGTATCGTAGTATCATCTTGTCATTCTTCAAATTCGATGCGCATAGAATGATAATGGTATAGTAATCAATGGATCCCCACGTAGACTAGTCGTGACATCTATTGGTGAAATATCGAACAATATAATCCTAACAGAGCGAGTGCATTCTAGCGGCCAGAAGAAGAAACTTTTCAATAAAATCTGGAAGTTACCTTTTTGGCAGCTAGATGTCCCGAGTAAATCTGCTGGCGAATTATGTTTTAATTAAATATATATTTTACACCATAATGTGCACAATATAACGCTTAATTTTAAAACATCTGAGTCATTACAAAACAATAAACATATAACATTTCAAGCAAAAAACTTAGCTCTGATCGGGTTTGAACCATAGGCATTTGAGCGATGGGCTAACGCTCTACCACTTTTTTTTTTTTTTTTTTTTTTTTTACAGAATTACAGAATTTTCAGACATAATAAATACCATACTAATACATCACAAGAAATCCAGATAGTGTCCATATTTATCGTACAATTGTCCACCTTCACTAAGCTTCCAACGCTCTTTTTGCAGGTGATACCTGAGATCCAGGAAAGAGAAATGTTGATCATTGTCCATCACGAAGTGTACATATTGGCCCATTATCCACACAATGGCAGTCTGTTTAATTTGGGGGAAGGCGGTCACCGACAAACGAACCAACTTCCTGTCATCAAGGTCATCCGAGGGCACATTTAATAGTTGACATACTTTTCCCTTACACCACAGCCACGTGGAGGCAACTCGCGTGCATGATGTGAAGCGGTGTATCGCCGTATCAGTTTGACCACATATAGTACACCATGGGTAAGCTTCAAGATGGATGGTATATCGCCGTAGAGCGGTTGGGATGAGATCGTTGAGGAAGATAAAAACTTGGGAGTGTACAGCAGAAGAAATGGACATAGCCCCAAAATTTTTCCAAACAGTGGGCCAATGGACGTAGAGGGTGGTGGCCTCTATTCGCGGTTTGGAGTGTACCACTTGCCGCAACATGTTATAGATACTTTTCGTCGTTGGAACAATCCCTGATGGCATTTGGCGAACAGTTTCCAGAAGGTGCTGTTGATGGTCCCTAAATATCTTCGGCAAAGCTCTATCACAACCACGGGCTGTGTTTCGAATATCTTTGTATAGCGCTTTCGTAAAAGTGTCATGTTGGGAAAGAATGGTGATATCGTTCTTGCAGAGGAGTGCACGGCATTTCATGCCATGAGCTGTTAGCCCTAGCCCGCCTTGCCGGGATGGGAGATACAACTGTTCCCGTTGTACTCGGAACAAAAATCCTTGCCATATAAACCAACCTGTATATTTTGCCAATTGGCTCTCAAACATTTTGGGAAGTGGGAAAAGTTGTGCGACATACCATATTTTAGAGAGCGCAAACACGTTGAGGACCATGACCCGTTGCACTATATTGAGGTTTCTTTGACCAAATTGGATCAGGACTCCCCTAACTTTGGCAATGACCTTAGTCCAGTTAACTTGCACTGTGTCCAGAAGCGATTGCTTCCAGGTAATGCCAAGAATTTTCACCTCATTTACTATCCGGAACCAGGGCTGTGGGGTAATCACTGAGTTAGTATTGAGCGGAAGCAAAGCAGTTTTCTGGGGGTTCGATTGTGCTCCAGAGGCGATATGGTAGAGCTGAAGGACGCTATCGATGTGGGAGATGTCTTCTTCATTGCGGATCAATATTGATACGTCATCAGCATAGGCGCACATTCCAAAAACATGTGTGGACAGTTTGTAACCCTGTAGCTTCACCTGGGTAGTCCGAATGAACGGTTCAAGGCCAATGACAAAAAGTAGCATAGAAAGGGGACATCCTTGCCTAACTGATCGTTGTATTGGAATCAGAGGGGAAAGAAAACCGTTGACGAGCACTCTGGACGTAGCATTACAATTTATCATACGAATGTAGTCAATAAGGATTTCAGGAAATTCGAAGTGTTGCAAGACCATGTACAAGTATTCATGACTGATGCGGTCGAAAGCTTTATCAAGATCTAAGGTGAGAAAACTCATTGGCTCAGTGGGGAGCATTTCGGCTTTTAGGTGTAGGTCCCGTAGTATCGCTAAGTTTGTTAACAGAGTTCTTCCAGGAATACTGCAACATTGTTCATCACCAATGATATCAGGTAGAACAGTCTTCAATCGGCATGCAAGTACTATGGTAAGGACTTTATAGTCACTGCAGAGCAGAGTAACTGGTCGGAAGTCACCAACTGCCATGGGAGAGGATGTTTTTGGTATGAGGACTATGGTACCCTCGTGATGTGATTGACAAAGAGCACGACGTTGGAGAATGGTACGCAGGACATGACAAAATTCTTTGCCAATGAGAGGCCAGAAGTGTTTATACATTTCATATGGCAGTCCATCAATGCCAGGTGAGCGGTTGTTTGGGAGTTGTTTAACCACAGAGTGAATCTCTTCATCCGTAATATCCGCGCTGAGCAGAGTTTTGTTGTCCGGAGATAGTTTGGTACTGCAAGATGACAGCAATAGGGTCACCTGCTGTGGATCAATGGGAGCCTTAGCGTAGAACCGTTGATAAAATAATGATATTTCACTACGTATAGCGTCAGGGGAGGTGACGACACTTCCAGTACTGGTGCGGAGGCGGTGGATATATTTACGTTGCCGCTCACGTTGTCCTTTGGCGATATGGTATACACTTGCACTTTCGTCCGGGAGCACTGTACGATCTTTTAAAGCCACGTTGATATGAGCGAGCGTTCGTTGCTGTAGAGACAGGAGCTTGGTTTTAACTTCCCGGATCTGGTCATATATACGCTCCCCAGCATCAGATCTTTGCTGGAGCTGGCGAAGAACTCGATAGTAAAATTCAACTGTATCCCGTCTTTCCCGACCTCGTTGGTAAGATATGTTCTTAAAGACGCGGCGGATCCCTGGTTTAACTAAAATATCCCACCAGTCTGTGCAGTCGCGAAATTTGCATTTTTGTTGGACCCATCGAATCCAGTGTTGTCTGAAAATATCTTGGCATTCCTCCTCCAGTAACAGCGAGCAATTCAGCTTCCAATAACCTCTTCCTATGTGAAATATGGGATGGGGGTAAGAGATTGTACACACGACAGCATGATGGTTAGTGAAACTGGCAGGAATCACTTCATATCGTCTAGGCTGGATAAGTTCCTGTGAAAAGTAGATGCGGTCAAGTCGTGATGAGGAGTTGTGACTTATACAGGTGTAATGGGGCAGGGGCACCCTTAAACTATCCACAGCATCAATGAGGTGTAGGGAGGTAAGAAGGGTCCTGAGAGCCGGGTTGACACCTCTGTATGGACTAGTGGAATCCTCTGGGCGTTGAATACAATTGAAATCCCCTGCAAGAATAAGTTTTTCCTTAACGTCGTGCAGATGAGGCAGTATACTCTGTTGAAAGAACATTTTCCGTTCCACACGTTTATTGGACCCGGACGGGGCATATACATTTATCAGGATGGTATTGTTTATGTGTCCAGATATTATGCGTCCTGATGGATGACATAGCACACCTTCGAGTGGGATATCATGTCTTATGAGGAATCCGGTCCCTCTATTTGTATTACCGGTATTGATGTATTGTTTGTAGAAGGCAGATATGGGTAAACGCGGTATAGCAACTTCTTGAATGAAAGCAATGTCAATGTCAGCATCTCGAAGGAATCTCTCCAACAGTTGAAATTTCAGAGGGCATTCTATTACATTGATATTCACTGTGGCCACAGTGAGAAATTGCGCCATTAAGAGAAGTATAAAAGCTGTGCTAGACATACTGGAAGGTGGACTCGAAAGAAGACACAGGTGAGAATTATCCTGGTGCACTATGTCAAATTAGGTTGAGATAGTTCCTTTTGACTGCCATTCATAGGCCGGCTGTCAGCGGTTGAGAGCGTTCGTGGGTCCCTAGATGACGTAGAAAGAAGATTTTGTTTCTTTTTCACAGCTGCGGGAACTTTTGTGGAGCCAGTTTGATTCTTCGGGGCTGGTACGGCAATCGAGGCATTTGTTTTAATCTTCTTAGAGACGTTCTCGGATCCCCGATCAACATTCGTAAGTGAGTCGGTAGGGACCAGCGAAGTCGGGGGCAGTGAAGACAAAATTTCTGTGGCATCCTGTAGTAACGGCAGAGTTGGTTCTAAGGCTGCGATACAGGTTGCCGAGAGCACAGGGGCACTCTGTGTCTCGCAGCCCTGGTCAGGGCAAGGTACCAGTTCTGCGTCAGATGTATCCGAGGTCACTCCCGGTGTTGTCTCAGCTGACTGAGCAATGAGCATGTTTTCATATGACGTTTGCTGCGTCACAACTTCCGAGTATTGTACACGTCGTTGTTGTGTAGGAGTTATACCGAGGGGAATCATTTTCTTTGGGCAGTTAATACGAAGATGTGTGGTAGCATTGCAAGTTAAACAGGTCTGTTTCTGTCCATTATACGTTATATAGCCAGAATGGCCACCAAAAGCCTCAGTGGAGGGGATATCTTGCTTGATTTCCATAGTTACGGCACGTATTCCATTATACACCGGGAACTGATAAGCAGAAGACCATTGTTCTTTCCTGACGTCACTCACAGTGCCATATTTCGACAGGACGGATTTGAAAATTTCAGGGGGTACTTCGAGTGGGACATTAAATATACGCACTGTGGTAAAATTGGAATCCGCCGTGGAGAGCTTAACATTGGTCATTTCGCCTGAATCATACTGAAATTTAATAGGATCTGCAAAAGTATTTAACAATTTCTGATAAATAGATATGCTGATTACCTTGATGTACATGGTTTTTTCGTGCGCATTTAACTGGATGGCTTCTACTTGGTCGACAGTCAACCGGAGGGTATCGCCAATCCAGCGGTGAATTTCTCCTGGTGAGGGGCGAGAACTCTGCCTGTCCCATTGGCAGCGTACGGTGTTTTTTCTCTGGTATCCGGACATGATTTTCAGCGGGGTTTTCTGGGTTTCTGGTTTTGTTGTCCTATCTGGAACACTACTTAAAAAGTATTGTCCGAATGACACACGGAAGGTCAGTACACACGTGGAACTAAGGAAGCACCGGTATTAGGAACCGTAAACTCTTCCAATGCGGTCACACAGCGCGCACACACGTACCGCACTCGGCCACGACCAGTGACCAACCCTCCACTCTACCACTGAGCTAATTGTGTCAACGAATATCGTTCCATTTAAAATGACTTACATAGAACTTGTTAGCAAATAATGATTTATACTAAACGATTTCATCACTGGAGTATATTATTTATATATAAAGCATTTCATACAAAGTTTATTTATTTTTTATCAGTACGCTATATTGCATGCAATACTCAAATTAGTGAAATATAAGTCCGGCACAAGATATCCGCTGCCATCTTGTCTTATTACTGAATCAGTTCAGCTTTTTAAAATCACGTCTGCACTATAGTATTACAAAATAAACTTTTAATTTCGAACGTGCCTCTTCCTTTAGAACAGTTAAAACGACTCTCGGCTCGATAATCGGAACTGGTTGGTCCCATGATATGGATTATAAAGTTTGCATAATTCGCACGGCCGCCATCCTGAAATGGTATGGCGGACGACCTTGTAATTTGGTCACAAGACGCATCCTATACGAAGGTATGTTGTTACCAAATTTGGTAGAGATCGGATGATTTGGTTAGTCGTTATTTGATTTTACGTTTTGAACGTTTGAGTGGCCGCCATTCAGTTTTAGTAAAGATGGCGGCGATATAAAACAAGACACTGAGGTGTCCTTTGCTAGTGCTACCTTTGTACCAAATTTCGTTCAATTTGCATTCACCGTGTTCGAATTGATAGGGGGGGACAGACATTCAGAGTACACACACTCACACACACACACACACAGTCTCACACACACACATACACACACACACAGACTCACACACACACACATACACACACACAGACAGACACACTTTTTTCGCCCTGTGTTGATCTCATAAGTCTACTTTCATTTTTTGCAAAAATCGAAAGTAGGCTAAAAATGAAAGTTTGTCTGTTTTTTCTGAATTTCCACGGAAATTTGCAATATTTACCCGTTTAAGGCTGTTTTATGACGGATGCGCTCGAAAATATTTTTTTTGTCTGTCTGTCTGTGTGTCTGTGGACAACTTCTTCGAGTCCTTATAACTTGAGAACGGCTGGGTGGATCAACGTAAAATTTGATACAGATATCCATCAGAGGCACCACACTAATCATTGATGTAACTCTTCTCCGTAACTCTCATAAAAGGAGCCCTACCCCCTTAAAATACCTGCTGAAATAGGCGTAGAAGGGTGTAACAAAGCTCATTTTGAGCCCCTCAATGTGAGAAACGAAACTCGGGGGCCCTACCACATTTTAAGGCCCTAAAACCAACAGTTTTTGAGATATTCCCAGAAAACTAATTTCACTTAATATGAAAGAATGCGTGCCGGTAACCATGGCAACTGAATCTCAGAGGTCCGTCTATTTCTGTAAGACGCAATGCAATTCCATTTATTACATTACTGTGAAGGTTTGCAAACGGCTATAAGGTTATAACGGATCCAAATTAAGCTGAAATACTCATTAATACATACAATGCGCTTAAGGGGTCAAGGGGTACTCTAGAATTTTTCACGCGATTTACACCTACGGGTGTGGTACTGAAGGTCTATTATATCCCTTCTCTATTATATAAAAATGAATGTTTGTCTGATTTTTCTGCATTTCTACGGAAATTTGATATATTTGCCCGTTTCAGACTGTTTTGTGACGGATGCACGCAAAAATATATTTTTGTCTGCCTGTCTGTCTGTTTGTCTGTGGACAATTTTTTGTGTCCTTATAACTCGAGAACGGCTGGGTGGATTAACGTAAAATTTGATACAGATATCCATCAGAGGCACGACACTAATCATTGATGTAACTCTTCTCCGTACCTCTCATAACAGGGGGCCTACCCCCTTAAAATTCATGCGGAAATAAGCGTGAGACAAAGCTCATTTTCAGCCCCTCAATGTGAGAAACGAAACTCGGAGGCCCTAAAAGGACCCCGAAAACCACATTTTAAGGCCCTAAAACCAACAGTTTTTGAGATATTCCCAAAAAACTAATTTCACTTAATAAATTAATTAGGGAATGCATGCCGGTAACAATGGAAACAGAATCTCAGAGGTCCACCTATTTCTGTAAGACGCAATGCAATTCCATTTATTACATTACTGTGAAGGTTTGCAAACGGCAATAGGGTTATAACGGATCCAAATTAAGATGAAATATTCATCAATACATATAATGCGCTTAAGGGGTCAAGGGGCAATCTAGAATTTTAACGCGATTTACACGTGCGGGTATGGTCCGGAAGGTCTATTATATCCATATCCCTATATTGTTATATTATTATTATTCTTTTAATTATTATCATTATTATGGCGTACAACGAAGAGACAAAGCTCATTTTCAAACCCTTGGGGTCAGAAACAAAACTCGGGGCCCCTCAAGAGCCGTAAAGGGTCCCCGAAAACTATATTTTAAGGCTCTAAACCTAACAGTTTCTTAGATATTCCCAGAAAACGAATTTCATTTAATAAACTAAAGAAGGAATGCAAGCCACTAACCATGACAACAGTATCTCAAGAGGTGGCATCCAACTTTCCATCTATTTCTGGAATAAGTAATGCCACTCCATTAATTACATTTCTGTGCTAGGTTGCAAATGGCTATCAAGTTATCATGGAACCAACTAAAACTGTAAAATTCATCAATGCGCTTAAGGGGTTCAAGGAGTACCCTAGATTTTTTTCACACGACTTACACGTGCTATATGTCGTACAGAAAGTCTATTATATCTCCAAACAGCAACATTATTTTCAAAAATTCCTGATTTGAAATAGAAGACTGTTTTTTGCTGATTTTAGGAATTTGGACAATTGGAGGCTAAAAAAACTGAATTTTCATGCACCACAAGCCTTTATAATTTATAAAAGGGGTCTTCCTGTAGTTGGGCACTTGACACAACGGTTAGGGTCAGTTCGTATGTGACGTGTATTGCGATTCGTCTACGAGGTTTTCAATTTTATTTTCACGCCAGGAAGAACACGTTAGGTAAATTTAGTTTGAGAGCACATTTTAACTAATAATCTTTCTTTGCCAACAAACAGGTTCCAAGCCCCTAAACATTGCAACAGTAGCTCAATTGATAACATCTGGTTATTAATACCGAAGACCGTTCGAAGAATGGGTACTTCTGCTAGTTAGTTTATAAAACTCAAATCAGTAACCTTGCCGTTTTGGGATATTAAAATAAATGCATGCATCATAGGAAAAATCATAAAAATATTCTTAAAACAAGTCGTCGCATGACCCTCTTCAATCAATGCTTCACAAAATATCGATTCATCCATTGAACATGGCCACAGTGATCGGCGACATGCTTGTTTAAACACAACCGGTACTGTCTCTCTCTACAAAAAAAATAAAAATAAAATTAATTCAAAAATTTAAAAAATCTAAATTTTCAAAATGTGTGGTTAGACCCTTTGTCAAAATTTCAAAAAATAAATAATAAATTCAAGAAAAGATTGTCGCCCTGAGTCTTATAACAACTCATGTGTCCAAATCTGATTATTGGTTCCGCTTTTTTTCCTGTAAAATCTACATGCATTCTTTTCGGGGTAAAATGACCAATCATGGTAAAAGAGTATTAAATGGCCAATTTTTTGAGCTATCACACCTAATTTTAGGTTTCTTAGTTTCCAAGATATCTATTTTTCAATTTTAAGGTTGTTTTTCACCCCCTTACTATTTTTCATCAAAAACAAAAGATCTTAGGTTCATTTATCATTTTTAGGCGTTTAACACCTTTTTCCCTGTAAAATCACTATTCACTGTTTTAGGAGTGAAATGATCTATTGTGGTATAAGCGTATGTCATGACCTATTTTTAAAGCTATCACACTTAATTTTAAGGCTCTTAATTTCCAAGATAACGATTTTTAAATTTTGGGGGTAGTTTTAACCCTCCTACTATTTTTTTTTCATCAAAAACAAATGATCTTAAGTTCATTTATCATTTTTAAGTGTTTAACCGCTTTTTTAGCCTATTTTCAATTTTGAAAAAATAGGCTTATGAGATCACCTTTTGTCCGTGTGTGTGTGTGTGTGTGAGAGAGAGGTGTGTATGTGTGTCCCCCTAATAACTTTTAAACGACTGGAGCGATTTCAATGTAACTCGGTACGTTCATAGCACTATTACGGGCGACCTCGACAGTGCCCTTCAAATTTTGTTACGTCTCACCAATCCAACATGGCGGCTGTGCGAAATATTTCACCAACATTCAATATCTCCGAAACTATTACCGATATCACTCTGGAATTTATTACGGTGATAAAGGGAACTACTAGAAGTTCACCAATGTGACTTTTGAAAAACTGGTAACTACAAAACTAACATGGCGGCCACGCGAATTTGCGACTTTAAATAGACGTTTCTCGCGATTTAACCAACCAAACGCAATAATACTTGGTACAGTATATGTTTATACACATTGTAATGCATCGACATCTAACTTGGTTCAATTGTTTACATAACCACAAGATGGCGGGTGAGCAAAATATTTCACCGGCATTCTATATCTCCGAAACTATTAGCTGTATCACCCTGAAATTTTGTACGGATATAAAGGGCACTACTGGAAGTTCATCTATAAGACTTTCAAACACCGGTTAACTACAAAACGAATATGGCGGCCAAGCGAATTTAAAAATTTTAAATAGACCTTTCTCGCGATTTAACGTTCCAAACGCAATGAAATATGGTACAGGAAATGTTTATACACATTGTAATGCACTGGTATCTAATTTAGTTCAATTGTTTACATAACCTCAAGATGGTGGCTGTGCGAATTTAAAAATTAAGTTTTTATATCTTGTGTCGTAATCGAGCGATCGAAGTGAAAGTTTGAATAATGAACCTACGCAATACTTTTCCTTTAATGGTACATGATTCTATGGGCTATACATTTAACAATCCAACATGTCGACCATCCGATATATTCAGACGACTCTGAATATCTACGAATCCATTATAGCAATCAAACTGATTTTTTTATGTTCATAGGGGCTATGAACTTAAGCTCACCTATAGGACTTTAAATAACCTGGTGATCACAAGTCCAACATGGCGGCGACGCGAAGTATAAATATTCACATGGACGTTTCTCGCATTTTAACCATCCGAGTGCAGTGAAACATGGTACAGTAAATACTTTTACGAATATTAATCCACTGGCATCTAATTTATTTCAATTGTTTCGATATCCACAAGATGGCAGCTGTGCGAAATTTTAAAATCATGTTCTTACTTCTTGTGTCCTAATCAGGCGATTGAAGTTTGAATGCTAACCGTACACAATAATCTTCATGTAACATTACATAACTCTAGGACCTACATATATAAAATCCAGCATGGCGACCATCCGAAATATTTAGTCGGTACTCAATATCTACGAATCTACTGTATTGCAGCAATCAAACTGAAATTTTGTATGTTGATAGTGGCAGTTAACATAAGTAGGATATATGAAAATAGGCTGTATAGTTCTTCACGGAACTACTTGTTCCCTGTAACATTACTATTTACTATTTTAGGGGTGAAATGACCTATCGTGGTATAAGCGTATGTCATGACCTATTTTTAAAGCTATTACACTTAATTTTAAGGCTCTTAATTTCCAAGATAACGATTTTTAAATTTGGGAGTGGGGGGGGGATAGTTTCACCCCCAAAGGGAAACATCGCCCCAATTGCTAGGACCCCTCATACAAGTCACTAGCATGATAGGTTTGCGAGGTATTAACAAAAGTGTGGTTAGGCCCTTTGTCAAAATGTCAAAAATATATTCTAAAACGGGGCTTCATCCCAAGTCCTACAATACCTCATACAAGTTCCTAGCCTTATTAGACCGTTAGCTAAGCCCTTTGACATAATTTGGATAAATTCATGGGCTAGTCCGTAGGAGCCAGGCCAAAGGGACCCGTCCAAAGGGATCAGTCCAAAGGGACTCATCAACAAGGACTCGTCCACAAAGACTCGTCCACAAGGACCTGTCCACAAGGACTTGTCCACAAGGACTTGTCCACACAGACTCATCCACAATGACCTGTCAGCAATGACCTGTCAACAAGGACCCGTCCACAGGGAACCGCTCCCCCACCCTTTTCAAAAGCCATGAGTGGGCATGCATAAAAACAAAAAACAAGCATGTTAATTCATAGTGGCTATCCACTTGTCTCTTGTGTAGAACAACGTTTCATTCCATATTGACATTCAAACTCTCACATGTTGCAATTGGAAAGAGAGATTCTCTAAAAAATTAAAATGTCACCCCCTATTAGGGGTAGGTTTTATTTTGGGGTAGAGATATGTTGTCCATTGGAAAGGGGGTGTCAGCCCGAGTTCAATGACACCTCATTTGTCAAAATCCGACCATGCGTTCGAGAGATATCGCGCCGCCGCCATCTTGTGAGGTGGGGAGGTGGAGGCGGGCCTTGAACCCCCACAAAACCACTACTCTCTTGACATGAAACTGACATACTGGTCTCATATACGGAAAGCAGCAGACAAGGCGGAAGTAGTGACAGCTGCCATTAGTAGACTCATGGCTAATGTGCATGGTCCTAGACAAAGCAAGCGTCGACTACTGTTGTCCACAGTGCAGTCTATTCTCCTGTATGGAGCTGAGATTTGGTCTGATTCGCTGAGGATAGAGAAGTATAGGAAACGCCTAGCTGCAATTCAGAGGAGAGGAGCTCTGAGGGTGGCGTGTGCTTACCGTACAGTTTCGGAACCTGCAGTTCTGGTTGTCTCAGGTGTTGCGCCAATGGTCTTACTCGCGCAAAAACGTAAATACGTATACTTCTGACGAGTAGAATTGGGCAAGGCTCAAGCCCGGAAGGAAGCCGTAGCACGCAAGATGGAGCTATGGCAGCAGAGGTGGAATGACGATCTCAGAGGAAGATGGACAGCTCGGCTGATACCGAGTCTGGTCGAGTGGACGAGTAGGAAACACGGAGAAACTAATTACTTCCTGACTCAGATGTTGACAGGTCATGGCTACTTTCGGTGTTACCTTCATGGTATGGCCAAAGTAAGGAGTCCAGTTTGTATTTACTGCGAGAACGAACGAGATGACGTATATCATACGTTGTTTGTCTGCGATCGTTGGGCAGCGAAAAAACAACAACTTGAAGCTGAGGTTGGTCCAATAACGCCGGACAATATAGTTGGCATTATGCTGAGGAACGAGCTCAGCTGGGATACGGTCGCTTTCTTTGTTGAGGTGGTCCTTCGTCAGAAGAAGTCGGATGGGGACTTGCTCGATTTAGTTGATTAAGTCTGCGATCCGCGGACTATGAATGGAGAAGTAAAATGGTGCTTGTGAAGCAAAGAAAATGGCTCCATCCTGAAGTAATACGAAAGTGGTCCCGGGATGGGTTTTGTCAAGAGGACAGGGTGTGGTTTTTGAGTGGGTAAGAATCCCACACACTTGAGGAATGCGGACCCTTCTCAAGGTCTTATGCAAGATTTTTACACTTCCCTCGTTTAAAAATATTATTATTATTATTATTATTATTATTATTATTATTATTATTATTATTATTATTATTATTACCTCAGCCATCCTGGAAGTAGTTTTTCCCTTCTACTCCAGCCAAATGCCTGGATGATTCCTAACTTAAGGCCACGGTCTCCTCCTTCCCAATCCTCACCTGAATTACAAATACACACACTACTGCAGATACCGCAATAACATAAATTATCAAATAAATTCCTTGGAGGATTGGAATAAAAGTCTTAAGTCAAAAAATCTATTTTTGTCTTTTAACACTGTTCTGCTCAGAAAAATGAGCTCTTTCAGGCATATAAACGGCGTAAGTCAATTCGTTATAAAGGACGGTGTTTTAGACCCTTGT
Organism: Meconema thalassinum; assembly: GCA_946902985.2. Classification (NCBI taxonomy): domain Eukaryota; kingdom Metazoa; phylum Arthropoda; class Insecta; order Orthoptera; family Tettigoniidae; genus Meconema; species Meconema thalassinum. The sequence continues at coordinate 98,509,412 of OX336396.1, read as the reverse complement.
GTAAAAGACTTAAGTCTCTATTCTAATGCTACAAAGTTCTTAAGTCCGACATGATTAACAAACCTCAACCTGACGATATTGCACTGTAGAAATATCAATGGCATAATATGGGACCCATTGTCAAGTATCAGGATTTTGCAGCTTGTTGTGAACTTTGTGTTGAGATTAATCAATTCACGACCCAACCTTAATTAATGCGAAAATGAGTTGGCAACAGTTCTAATCAAATCTCATAGTTTTATTTTCTTGGGTTGGCAAGTCACTTGATCAAACTCACTCTCTTAGAAAGAATGTCTGACATGGCGGATGCAAAATTTGTGCTCCAATTTGTATCCGAATATTAGCTAGTCATTATCAACTGTCAGCGCATTGTAAATTGAAAGTTTAGTTAAGCATAGCAAGAAAGATTGAACGAATCAAAAGGTACCTTATTGATATACGTCCGACAATAAAAAAAAAAGATACAGTCAGTCTGAGAGACTAGACTTTATATCATTTCAAATGACGCATGCTACATATGCTACACATGTTAGAAAGGCTCAGGAGGGCTTCCAACAGACTCCATTACCCATTAACTTAGGCTTCCCGCGCAGGGAACGGGGAGCGGGAGGTGCACTCTGCTGCATGACGTCACGCACTCGCCGTCTCCGTATCGCAAAACGCCAGACCCCAGGAGTAAACTCAGACTCAACAGACTCCATTACCCTTTAACTTAGGCATCCCGCGCAGGGAATGGGGAGCGGGAGGTGCACTCTGCTGCATGACGTCACGCACTCGCCGTCTCCGTATCACATAACGCCAGACCCCAGGAGTAAACTCAGACTCGGTGCATATGCACTGAACAACAAGATGACGTCATACACGCCGTAACCGTGACGCATAACGGTAGACCAAAGCATAACGATGAAGTCGACAAGATCATTTGAAATTATAAAAACATTATTGTCAGTTGGAGTTTTTATTCACCCAATCCACGCCTGGACTCAAGTCAAAATCAACACTTTGTTTTGCTTCTCCTGAAAAGTTGAGATTTTTGACTTTAGCTCTTTATACCACCCTCCGTAGAATTCTACTCACACCCAAGTATCCGGGGCTAACTGACCACGATGTCCAAGACCCCAAATGAAACAACAACTCTTTCAAGTTTCCTGCATCGCTGGTGGCAATGCTGACCGAGTGTTAATTGCAAGCTAATAACATGATTTGGTTATATCTACTAGATTGATCCATGCATGAAACAACCTTTGTCATGTTCAAGCCCAACTTAATGTTGCAATTACCATACAAAATGGTTATCTAGTCTGCCTGGAGGTGCAGCTAACAACAGATGAGAATGGTGTGCTAATACGTATTTCTATTAACCTGACAAACTTCGTTATGGGAACATGGATTACAAATCTTTTGATCATTGGTGAAAATGAATAAAACTAAGAACATGTTAGTACATAATGTTATTGTTGCTTCATTTAGAGGATTTGGGCATCTTAATTATCATTCCCGTGTACTTGTGTATGTACGGAATATGTATAATAACATGTGTTATTGTGATGAACTGGCTTTACTAATTCGGATAATTCGAACAAGTTTTCATCACCGCAGCACTGCGCCAGACATCATTCGCACCATGGCCATCTATTGTAAAATGTTGATCGTATCCCTCTCCCTTCCCGTTCACTCCACTCGCAGCCAATAATAAGTACCGTATGTATCCTTGTTGGTCACAAGCACGCAACAAAGGCAGCGCCTGCTCAGTTCGCTTCTTTAAGCCCACATGACGAGTTACTGTTACATTGTTTTAAATTCTATCTCTAGGATTGCTTAAAAGTGCTTGGAAGTGTCATTCTGTTGTCCACGCTAGAATACAGTAACTAAGATGGCTGTTAGGGGTAAATATGCTGTACTTGTGCATAGCTAAGTTTAGAAGATAAAATGAGAGTGCTGGATAAAATCCAAGACGGTGCTTCTACTCAGAGTACAGTATTATGACAGAGTTTAGCATCAGTAAGTTGACTTTTGTCTTCAAACTTTAACGATGGATAACTAATCCCGGAAAAGATATGTAGATACTTAAAAGCATAGTTGCATGATTTTAGAAATTTTGAACTGTACAGCACAATATTTTAAAAAACATTTCTATAATTCGGACTTTCTATGACTTGGACTGGACCTCGTCCCCCTCATCTTTTTCTTCTTCTATGGCTCTACAGTTCATTGTAAACCTTGGCCTCTTCAACAACCTTCCGCCATTTATCTCGTTCCAACGCTAAAGCTTTCCAATTCCTATAGCCCATTTCCCGAAGATCATCGATAAGTCCATCCATCCGTCTGGTTCCCGGTCGACCTCGTCCTCTCTGTCCCCCTAGATTTCCATTTAATACCTTTTTAGGTACTTCCGTATAGCTCAACCGTGCTGCAAGCCCGGCCCACCTCAATCTGGCTGATTTCACTATTCTTCTAATAGGTGGGTATTTATGAATGTTGTACTGTGCCCGTTTAGACCGGAGTCCGCACGACCACATATGCATTTTACCAATAATCAGTCAGCACGAGAGTCAAAATATCCCGGAGCGCCAGACGGGTTAAAGCAAATCGCAAAAACGACATCAAATTAAAAAAATGCTTTACTGATTTTTGGCTCAATGCAACAATAAGGATAGAAGGAGATTTAATTGGGTAAGACACATCTGGTAAAATTATCTCAGTTTATTTTAAAGTTAAAATCTGACTGCAAAGATGCTCAAAGCAGCATCACTCCACGTGTGGCGATCCACACCCTTATTTACACACAATATACAGAAATTTTCCAAACACATTTGACAATCTTTCTGGAAACACAAGTCCGATTAATAGTCCTGTGGACTGTGTTCCAAAATTATTAATATTTAATTCCAGTTCAAAATTAATTGTCCATACTGGAAATAACGTTGATCACTGTTTGACTATTTACATGATATTAACACTCGTAGAATAAATGTTTATAGAATTTTTAGATTTTCATTTGTTTTCCAGTTTTCAAAAATATATCGTTGAAAATATTATCATCATCGAAGCAACACAAATTATTAACACATATTAATAACATCTGAAAAGTATTTGACCATTGAGCATAGCATCGAAGAACTGTGCGAAGCACAACAACAATTAATTGTTCTTCTGACATTAAACATTCGGGAAGTGACTCGATTATGAACTTCAAGTTCCAAACAAAACACATCAACTTGATCAATAAATGGTTGAACCATTCAACTATTCAATTATCCACTTGGAAACATTATTATAAAAAAAATATTTATATTCATGGCCATTTCTAGTAACTTTTACAACTTGCAATTCTTCGACAGAATGCGGAAATAAGAATTGTAGTTTCATAATGAATTCATTTAGTTCATGGCACTAGGATTGAAAATATCCTTCAAATTATTCGTGGTTAAAGAATTATTTTTAATTGGCAGTGGCCCATTCTATTATTTGTGTAAGAACACAATATTACAAAAACAACGGCAAAGGTCTTCCTCTGAAGAAGAATAAACCACTATCATGACAAATCCGGGTTCTAGCAAAATCAAAGTCTTAAATGGAATTCGTAAACAAGGTTGAAATAAGAACTGATGGTTTCAAAGAAATAACCTTCGGGTTATTCATACGACGAAATGTGTGGCTCCAATACTCCTACTATAAACCTGAGCCATCGAACCTGCTATTTGATTGATGCTCGAAAAAACCTTCATTCCTGCGACTTAACATGCGCACCTGGGAATGGCATTTCAACTACTCCACACACATAAATTATCTTCCCAAAATTTATACAATAAATCAAGCCTCTGCTTGTTATCAACACTGGAAGATTAATAAACTTACAAGTTTATTTTATTTTACCATTCAGTTCAACCCGTGAATTTACCATACATATGAAAAGCTTCATTTCACTTTCGAGTGTATTTACGTCATGATTTTATATAAATACAAAAATATCCTATTTGATACACATATCATTTGCTTCCCGTTTCATGCCTCTCCGTGTTATATGAAAAATATACTTTGCTCAGATGCAAATATCAACTGTTCAACCAGAACTGACATGTTGGTTGAATGCGGGCTTGCGCTAACCACTCTCCTTCGGAAAATCTCCTGTTCCAGACTAGAAATGTTTAAACTACTTCATAGGCTCTCTCTCAATACATATGATTATTAGAAAATATAATATCCAAGAATTATTTAGAAAAATTATAAAAATTATTATTATTATTATTAGTGGATTATTATTATTATTATTATTATTATTTGTTATATGTTTAATTATCATCTCATTATGTGAGAATCCACATGTTCGAACCTTCGAATATGGAAAAAATATCCATTCCTCAACAAAAATAAATTTAACTTTTACAGTTACATCGGCTGATTACCGTGATTTCCCAAAAATATGAAAAATTCAAATAAATGCTCGAAATGCTCGGTCATCGATCCTAAACTGTTCTGAGTGCTGAAAATGCTCAGAATAACTCTAATAAGTCTTGCGTAAATCATTACAAGCTTTAAATACGACGAAAAAAATGTGTTGGTCATCTGCAGAAAAATAGTTTGTTCCAATTAGCTAAGCATAATATAATTCAAATGTGGCTTACATTTCTTGATGGTCTTGAAGTGTAGTAAACCTGGTCTGTACCAGATTTATCCGTAGACATGCCCTATCGGACAAGCACGTATAATCCTTGTATCGGCCGCCATTGTAGACCCACAAATAGTCTAGTCAGACATAGTGGTAGTATCTTTCGACGTTTGAATAAACTGTGGTTCCATTTTAATATGGGCTTCTATCAAAGCCATAACAGTTTGTTGAAATAGGGTCAGATCTAAGTGATCTCTTCTTAAATATGTCAGTTGTAACATAACTCACTGTAATCTCATCAGTACAAGAAAAACATTGACAGTCTAAGCAGTTAACGGCTGTTCTGAAGATCGTTCCCTGGGCATGGTTTATTAATATCACCATCTGCCATGCGCTAGACAACTTGCAGTTTCCCTTGCGTAGACTAATGAACGCTACCGTTATAGACTAGTCTTCAATGTACTGACAGATCGAAGTGGTTAACTAGTTACAAAATTGAAAACTGACTTGAAATGGATTTAAACATCCAAGTATTAAGTTACTATTGGTCTGTGACAAAATACTATTTCCTAGACAAAGTCTAGCATATGTCCTTTTGGAAATATAAATATTTCCACCAATGTCTGTAGAAATCAATCACCTCAGTGATTCTCCTCACCAGAAACTTACTAAGTTCCAACTCGTTTGCGCAGCACTTCTCGTGACTATCACGATTTGAAAAGAACTTCTGCGTAGATACGGCAACCATGTGCCTTGGCTCAGCGTAGACGCAACTTGCTTGCCAAGTGCTTGTGTTGAAGTGAGCTGACAGTGCCTGCTCCAGCTGGCTTTTATTCAAAACGCTCAGGGTCACGCGTCATCGCCTGATATCTGGAAATCCTCATATCTCTTGAATCCCTGGTCCGATTTACTTGATACTAATTGCATTCTCTTTCATTTGGCCGTGCCAGTAATCTGATCCCAGTCTCAAGTCTCTACTCCGTAGTTAACTATTTAATCAATAAATAGCCTCCACCTCTGCTGTTACTCGCTACGTCACTTGACATCCAACTATCGGTAAAATCCTTCGAAATGCTTCGAGAAGCAATGTAGCGCGATATTCAAATATCTGAACTTTCAAAAGCGGCTACAGCCTTTCCCTTGATATCTAGGTGTCTGAAACTTGGAATACCCATTCCTAGAGTTGGGCACATCCACCCCACACCTAGCAAAAAATAAAAATTGAAAAAATTTTATTTTTCCTATCTACACATTAAATCATCTGGTTCTTGAATAATAGATCTTCAAATTCGATGCATTGTAAGTTCCCACGATGTTACCAGTTCGTGTATTGGCTACTTCATAGCTTCCATTATTGTTTACTTCCACAATACGGTAGGGTCCAGTGTAAAGGCTTGCAAATTTCGAGTACACTCGATTTTGCACGTCAGAGGGTGTAGGTCTTTTCACTAAAACAAGAGTTCCTACGCGCAAGGGTCTGCGAAAACGCTTTCCTCTCACTCTGCGCTCTCTCTTCTCAGCTTGACTCCTCAACTTGTCTAAAGCTAGAGTTTCCCTCATCTGACGACTTGGTTCAATCTCAGGTGGAATAGAGATGATTCGATCCCACAATCGTGTTGGTTTAATTCCATGATGTAGCAACATAGGAATCTGTCCAGTACTCTCATGAATCGTACAGTTGATGGATTCGGATGCTAAAGAAAGAACATCCATCCATTTCCAATGCTCATTTGGACAATAGAGGCGGCAAAATTTTGCTATCTCAGCCATCACGCGTTCCGCTGGATTGCTCTCTGGATGTCTAATAGAACAAAACAATTGTCTAATCCCAAGATTATTCATGATGGTTCGAAACTCCAAAGATGTAAATTGAGGTCCACGATCTGATAAAAGGAATTCCGGTTTGCCTGCTTCCGGAATCACGCTGTCTCTAATTCTCTTTGCGCAATACTTTGCGTTGGCCTTCTGAATTGGATGTAACATGGTGTATTTGCTGAATACATCCATGGTCACCAGAATATATCGGTTACCTCTTTTAGACTTTGGGAGAGGACCATATAAATCAGTCGCGAAGATTTCGCAAGGCTTAGAAGGAATAATAGGCCTTGGTAATTCTCTCAGTAATCTAGAATTATGTTTACTCCTTTGGCATAAGTCGCATTCTCGAATAGTGTTTCTGACAGTTTGTCGCATTCGCTCCCACGAAAATTTCTCTTGAATCATGTTGACTGTCTTATCTACTCCAGCATGACCTGCGATTCTATGTGCCATCCAAATAATGGGTTTTTGCAATCGTGGAGGTATCACTACTCTCAGCTTCGTATGGTCGGGATCTGCAAACTTGTAGATTAAACCATCTATCATCATAAAATCTCTTGAAATTCTTTCAGTTTCCACAAAATCATCATCATTTGGATCCATGTTTCCTTGTAGAAAACGAAAAATGTTCCTAAGACGTCGGTCTCTCCTCTGGGATAAATGCAATAACCTTAACCTCCTCAAGGTATCTTCATCTTCCTGCGTCAGGTTAACTTGAAAAACCTTAGATGTAGACTCCACTGCTCTACTCAACAAATCAGCTCCAACGTTCAACTTTCCAGGAGTGTGTTCAATAACTAGGTTGAATTGCTGAATAAAAAGTGACCATCTAGTTATTCTATCGCTGGCAAAATTTGTTCTCAAAATGAACTCCAATGCGTGGTGATCAGTCCTCACAATGACTGAATGTCCAATTAACATTTTCTTCCACGACTCCAATGCGAATATTACAGCAAGTGCTTCTAACTCCGTGGTGTAATAATTTCTCTCTGATGGACGAAGTTTTCTGCTAATGAACGCCAGGTAATGTCTCTTGTGGTCTTCATCTTCTTGAAGTAGAATAGCTCCAATCCCTACGGTGGATGCATCAGATTCTATGATGAAATTCTTGGTAAAGTCAGGATACTCCAATTTCACACTGTTTACCAATAACCTCTTGGCATCTTGAAATGATTGTTCACAATCTTTATCCCATTTCCATTTATTTCCTTTCTTTAACAATTCCTGCAATGGCGCAACTGTCTTGGTGAAGTTTGGACAATGCCCTGCAAAGAATTGGCATGTCCCGAGAAAACTGCGGACATTCTTCACTCTAGTAGGTCTAGGGAAATTTGCAATTGCTTGTATCTTCGTCTCATTGGGACGGTATCCTTCTCCATCCAAAATGTGACCCAAAAATTTTATTTCCTTTCGAAAGAACTGACATTTTCGAAGGTTTACTTTGAAGTTCGCTTTTCTCAAATCTGCGAATAACATTTGAAGATGTAACAAATGTTCCTCCTTAGTCTCAGATGCAATTAAGATATCATCAATATAACGAATTGCTATCTCTTTTACTTCAGGACTCAAATTTTGTTCCAGTGCTCTGATCAAAACGGATCCAGATGTTTTGACTCCAAATGGTAAACGGCGGAATACATATGTCTGCTGGTCAAACATAAATCCTGTAAACTTCTTAGAATCTTCACTAAGCCTAATGTGATGGTAGGACGAAGTGAGATCAATATTAGAGAACCAGACCTTGCCTTGGAATTTCCTTAACAGTTCCCTAATGATTGGTGGTCTGTCATACTCTGGCAGTAATCTCGAATTCAAATTTCGCGCGTCTAAACATAGTCTCAGACTTCCATCTTGTTTAGACACTACTGCTAATGGATTGACATAAGATGTAGTATACTTTTCAATCACATTGTTACTTTCCATTTCCTTGATAAGCATTTTTACTCTTTCTCGATGCTTTTCTGCTACTGGATACAATTTAGCATGAAAAGGTGCATCATCATTTACACGAATATGATATTCAAAATCCTTAATTTCACCAGGTTTAATGTCAAAAATATCTTGATACTCTTCCAAAATTTTCCCTAGCTCTGGGGACTCCTTCTCAGTGTAGACTTCTCTTCCTTCAGCTTCATGAAAAATCTGAGACCATTGAGCATCTCCCTCGATGTCTTCCTCTTCTTTTCCCTCGAAGTTAATCTCTTCGGTATTCTTGAATCTGATCGTCTCTGTCTTCATATCTATCACTGCTTGATATTTCTGAATGAAATCTGCTCCCAATATCATGTCAAAAGCCATGTCCTTCATTACAACAAACACATGTCGAAAATCATGTCCTCCAATCGTAATACATAAGTATAATTGTGTTTTACACAGAGATATTTTATTGGGTATTATTCCTTGGATCTTAATTCCTGATACTGGAATTTCCTCTAAATTCTCTTTGAGCTTCCACAGAATATAAAGCTTCTCACTCACCAGACAAAGCATAGCCCCAGTATCGATCAAAGTATCGACAGGCATACCGAATACTTCGCATGATATGATTGGCATTCTAATTCTGGTACCCATTTCTTTTCGTTCGTCATTCTGTTGAATTAAGTCATCATCCTCTGCTTGCCATTTAATAATTCTGGAAGTGAAAGTATTCAAAATTCTATCTTCTACTGTGAATTCGAAGTTTTTTTTTCATTACCATTCCCCCGGGATTGTTGTGTTCCCGATGGACCTGGATCATTGGGCCTCTGCTCCACAAATTGCAAGTTATCTTGGTGTCTTGCTTCCAAATTTTTCCTCGTGTCCTTGTTAAACTCTTCATTGGACTGACGAGTATCTACATTCCCTCTATTATTGTAGTTGTTTCTACCATAGGATCTTCTTTCCTGGTACCTTCCTTGAGTATCTCGTGGTCTTCTCCATCGAGTATTGTATCGATTACCACCATCCGGTCTCGCATATGGCTTGTAACTGTATCTGTTACTGTATTGGTTCCATCCTCTCTTATTCGGATCTTCCCTCGGCGATTTCTCTTCTCGCTCCTCTCGAATCTCTCGAGGTGTCTGAGAATAACCGTCAGCCATAACAGCGTACACAGCGTTGTTACTCTTTGCTCCCTTCTGATGGAAGAATTGAGCGTTTGTATGATCCAGCTTCTGTAATACTTCATCAAATTGTTCCATATTATAGATATCAGCAGCGATCAAAGTCCTCTGGACGTCTGCTGGAAACTGACGTATCAATGCAGTAATCAACTCGTTATCTGGCATTGGCGGATCTAAATGTTGGAGTTTAGACAGCTGTCCAGAAAAGTACGTAGAGTATCGAGTAGGTTGTGACGTCGAGAATCTCTTCGAATATAACTCTGCTCTGACTTGCTGTTGGGTTTCAGGGGACCAAAACTTCTTCAATAGCCCACGAGAAAACTCCTCAAAAGTGGTTAGAGTGGATCTAAATGCTCTAAACCACAAAAGTGCAGGACCTTCCAAGAACTTCCCTATCACTCGGATCTGTCTTTCTTTAGGGATCTTAGAATCTTTCAGGTAATCACCTGCTTCTCTCAAAAATTTCACGGGTGTTACAGAATCTCGCCCTGAAAATTTAGAAGGGCGAAGATAGAAGATAATTCTATATTCTTAAATACAGTTATGGGGTTGGATTGAAATACTGTCCTGACCTCATCCTGTCTTTCAGTCTCTCTAGCTGCTCCTAGATTTATCTGTATCTGTTCCTTTCCCCGTACATTTGGCATTTTTAACAGATGATCAGACTGTTTCTCATCCTTTATTTGACTTTTCATAGCCTCAAGTTCCTTCTGGTTTTCTTCTGCCATCTTCTTAATTGCTTCAGTCTCTTTACAATTGTCCTTAACATCAATGGATATCTGGTTCATAACAGCCTCATGACTTTTCAATGACCCTGTCATATCTGATATGTCCTTCTGAGTTGCTTGGATATCTTTGGCAATTACTTCAATATGGGATGACAAAGATTCCCTAATCTCCTTGATTCCCTCTTGGTTCTCCAGCTTGAGTGTGTCTTTAATTTCATTGACAACTGTGGTCTTGATTTCAGTTTGCAATTCACTAATCACACCTTCTCTTATTTCTCCCATGACAAGTTCCTTGAATTGTTCCGTTAAACGTTGAACAACTAGAATTCCCATCTCGTTACTCTCCTTCTTCACTCTGACTTCCAGGTTGACCATGTCTTCACCAACTCTCCTAAGACCATGTTCTATCCTATCAGCTAAGCTTTGGGATCGAAGATCGGCATCGCGAAATTTATCGTCCATTAAACTTGCGTTAGTAGCTAATGAAGTTTCGAGCTCATGTGTTTTTTCGCATAATTTATTCATTTTACTTTCAAGTGTCATTTTCAAAATTTCAGAATTCTCTTTAAATTTACTTTCCATTGAATTAAATTTACTGTTTAAATTTTCTTTCAAGTTCCCTTTTAACCTGCTTTCTAAAGAATCAGAATTTTCTTTAAGTTTATTTTCCAAAGAATCAGAATTTTCTTTAAGTTTACTTTCCAAAGAATCAGAATTTTCTTTAAGTTTACTTTCCAAAGAATCAGAATTTTCTTTAAGTTTATCCTCCAAACTTTCTTTAAGTTTATTTTCTAAAGACTCAGAATTTTCTTTAAGTTTATTTTCTAAAGAATCAGAATTTTCTTTAAGTTTATCATTCAAATTTTCTTTAAGTTTATTCTCTAAAGAATCAGAATTTTCTTTAAGTTTCTTTTCTAAAGCCTCAGTATTTTCTTTCATAATGGCTGCTACACGCAGTCCAGCCTGTTTTGAACTCTCCTCCAAACTCCTCATCATCCTCATCATTTCTTCCATAATTTCAATTATTATTCAAAATTTAGGGGTATACAACAGTGGCAAACACAAGCTTATAACTAGAACAAGAAATATGAATAGCTAATTGGAACACTATAATAAAATGAGATTTTTCCTAATATCGACGTGATGGAAAAACTTTACTTTTAGGAATTACATTTACCACAATATCACAAGAAAATATGCAAGTACTCAAATATCCTCCACCTGGATTCTAATAATGTGTATGTCCCGTCATCGAACGTTTACTACTGAATTTACTTGACGCCCTAATGGTTAAGTCATAATCAAAAATAATCAAACCCATTCTAATTATTAACCAAGTTAAATTTTTAATTTTCCCCACTAATTGGGTTTCCTACTAATTTATTCATCCAAACCAGACATCTCTCAACTCCCAAAATATTTCTATAAAAATTATCACAATTTCAAATCGGCATGCGATTGACCATGTCTAAATCGGGACCCACGTTCGAAGCCATTTCTCTCTCTATCTTATTTTATGTGCCCGTTTAGACCGGAGTCCGCACGACCACATATGCATTTTACCAATAATCAGTCAGCACGAGAGTCAAAATATCCCGGAGCGCCAGATGGGTTAAAGCAAATCGCAAAAACGACATCAAATTAAAAAAATGCTTTACTGATTTTTGGCTCAATGCAACAATAAGGATAGAAGGAGATTTAATTGGGTAAGACACATCTGGTAAAATTATCTCAGTTTATTTTAAAGTTAAAATCTGACTGCAAAGATGCTCAAAGCAGCATCACTCCACGTGTGGCGATCCACACCCTTATTTACACACAATATACAGAAATTTTCCAAACACATTTGACAATCTTTCTGGAAACACAAGTCCGATTAATAGTCCTGTGGACTGTGTTCCAAAATTATTAATATTTAATTCCAGTTCAAAATTAATTGTCCATACTGGAAATAACGTTGATCACTGTTTGACTATTTACATGATATTAACACTCGTAGAATAAATGTTTATAGAATTTTTAGATTTTCATTTGTTTTCCAGTTTTCAAAAATATATCGTTGAAAATATTATCATCATCGAAGCAACACAAATTATTAACACATATTAATAACATCTGAAAAGTATTTGACCATTGAGCATAGCATCGAAGAACTGTGCGAAGCACAACAACAATTAATTGTTCTTCTGACATTAAACATTCGAGAAGTGACTCGATTATGAACTTCAAGTTCCAAACAAAACACATCAACTTGATCAATAAATGGTTGAACCATTCAACTATTCAATTATCCACTTGGAAACATTATTATAAAAAAAATATTTATATTCATGGCCATTTCTAGTAACTTTTACAACTTGCAATTCTTCGACAGAATGCGGAAATAAGAATTGTAGTTTCATAATGAATTCATTTAGTTCATGGCACTAGGATTGAAAATATCCTTCAAATTATTCGTGGTTAAAGAATTATTTTTAATTGGCAGTGGCCCATTCTATTATTTGTGTAAGAACACAATATTACAAAAACAACGGCAAAGGTCTTCCTCTGAAGAAGAATAAACCACTATCATGACAAATCCGGGTTCTAGCAAAATCAAAGTCTTAAATGGAATTCGTAAACAAGGTTGAAATAAGAACTGATGGTTTCAAAGAAATAACCTTCGGGTTATTCATACGACGAAATGTGTGGCTCCAATACTCCTACTATAAACCTGAGCCATCGAACCTGCTATTTGATTGATGCTCGAAAAAACCTTCATTCCTGCGACTTAACATGCGCACCTGGGAATGGCATTTCAACTACTCCACACACATAAATTATCTTCCCAAAATTTATACAATAAATCAAGCCTCTGCTTGTTATCAACACTGGAAGATTAATAAACTTACAAGTTTATTTTATTTTACCATTCAGTTCAACCCGTGAATTTACCATACATATGAAAAGCTTCATTTCACTTTCGAGTGTATTTACGTCATGATTTTATATAAATACAAAAAAATCCTATTTGATACACATATCATTTGCTTCCCGTTTCATGCCTCTCCGTGTTATATGAAAAATATACTTTGCTCAGATGCAAATATCAACTGTTCAACCAGAACTGACATGTTGGTTGAATGCGGGCTTGCGCTAACCACTCTCCTTCGGAAAATCTCCTGTTCCAGACTAGAAATGTTTAAACTACTTCATAGGCTCTCTCTCAATACATATGATTATTAGAAAATATAATATCCAAGAATTATTTAGAAAAATTATAAAAATTATTATTATTATTATTAGTGGATTATTATTATTATTATTATTATTATTATTATTTGTTATATGTTTAATTATCATCTCATTATGTGAGAATCCACATGTTCGAACCTTCGAATATGGAAAAAATATCCATTCCTCAACAAAAATAAATTTAACTTTTACAGTTACATCGGCTGATTACCGTGATTTCCCAAAAATATGAAAAATTCAAATAAATGCTCGAAGTGCTCGGTCATCGATCCTAAACTGTTCTGAGTGCTGAAAATGCTCAGAATAACTCTAATAAGTCTTGCGTAAATCATTACAAGCTTTAAATACGACGAAAAAAATGTGTTGGTCATCTGCAGAAAAATAGTTTGTTCCAATTAGCTAAGCATAATATAATTCAAATGTGGCTTACATTTCTTGATGGTCTTGAAGTGTAGTAAACCTGGTCTGTACCAGATTTATCCGTAGACATGCCCTATCGGACAAGCACGTATAATCCTTGTATCGGCCGCCATTGTAGACCCACAAATAGTCTAGTCAGACATAGTGGTAGTATCTTTCGACGTTTGAATAAACTGTGGTTCCATTTTAATATGGGCTTCTATCAAAGCCATAACAGTTTGTTGAAATAGGGTCAGATCTAAGTGATCTCTTCTTAAATATGTCAGTTGTAACATAACTCACTGTAATCTCATCAGTACAAGAAAAACATTGACAGTCTAAGCAGTTAACGGCTGTTCTGAAGATCGTTCCCTGGGCATGGTTTATTAATATCACCATCTGCCATGCGCTAGACAACTTGCAGTTTCCCTTGCGTAGACTAATGAACGCTACCGTTATAGACTAGTCTTCAATGTACTGACAGATCGAAGTGGTTAACTAGTTACAAAATTGAAAACTGACTTGAAATGGATTTAAACATCCAAGTATTAAGTTACTATTGGACTGTGACAAAATACTATTTCCTAGACAAAGTCTAGCATATGTCCTTTTGGAAATATAAATATTTCCACCAATGTCTGTAGAAATCAATCACCTCAGTGATTCTCCTCACCAGAAACTTACTAAGTTCCAACTCGTTTGCGCAGCACTTCTCGTGACTATCACGATTTGAAAAGAACTTCTGCGTAGATACGGCAACCATGTGCCTTGGCTCAGCGTAGACGCAACTTGCTTGCCAAGTGCTTGTGTTGAAGTGAGCTGACAGTGCCTGCTCCAGCTGGCTTTTATTCAAAACGCTCAGGGTCACGCGTCATCGCCTGATATCTGGAAATCCTCATATCTCTTGAATCCCTGGTCCGATTTACTTGATACTAATTGCATTCTCTTTCATTTGGCCGTGCCAGTAATCTGATCCCAGTCTCAAGTCTCTACTCCGTAGTTAACTATTTAATCAATAAATAGCCTCCACCTCTGCTGTTACTCGCTACGTCACTTGACATCCAACTATCGGTAAAATCCTTCGAAATGCTTCGAGAAGCAATGTAGCGCGATATTCAAATATCTGAACTTTCAAAAGCGGCTACAGCCTTTCCCTTGATATCTAGGTGTCTGAAACTTGGAATACCCATTCCTAGAGTTGGGCACAGTACAATTCATGATTGTACCTCCTCCTCATGTTTCTCTTTTTCTCAGACTGGGCCGATGAAGTATCTTTCGAAGGCATCTAGCATTCCAGTATCTTTTGCTGTTAGTGGCCAAATTTCCGAGGCATATGTAAGCACAGGTCTTATAAGTGTTTTATAAATGGTTAATTTAGTGGTACGGGTCAAGAGCCTTGAGGAGAGAAGCCTTGTTAGAGCAAAATAGGCTCTGTTGGCTGCTATTAATCTCTGTTTAATTTCATAAGAGGTATCATTTGAGTAGGTGACTGTTGATCCCAGATATATAAACTGCTCAACTCTCTCAAAGGTGCAATTGCCCACGGTTATTGAGGGTGGCATGTTCTCGCCCCCATTAGTCCGAATTAGTGAGAGTTTACAGTAGTTGCACCGAGGCTTGAAATGGGATGGACCTACATTGGATTATTTTGATGGAGAGAGTATGGAAAACCCCAGGGGGAATCATACATAGGGTGGCCACTCTCAATGTCGATTTTCGAACCTGTATATCCTCAATGTTTTCGTGGGGTGTGACTTAATCCTTTAATTTATTTATCCCAGTCCAAAACACATACAAATATACATATAAATTGCACAAAATTAATTTCTCCAGTGTTCAACTGTTAGAATGGCACAGTCATTAGCTTCTATCAAGTCCTGCATAGCACATAGTCTTCGTAACATGCTGCAATTCAGAAGTGCTCATGGTCTTGTTTTTCACCACATCAACAAAGTACTTCAGTACTGTATCCCCACTACATTAAATTGCTTTTGCACCGACTCACACCAGTTCTCAGTCTGTTTAGCGTCTTCCAAGATCCGTATTGTATATGGTAGCCTGCTGCCGGCTTCTCCATCATTTCCCACGATCCTCCCGGTGATTTTGTTTTCCGAAGTTCAATTCGGCGAGCTTCAGCTGAGGAAGGAATGGATATCGTTGTTTGGAGGAAGCTCTTTCTTGACTTTAGCCTAGGTGGATGGACATCAAGTTCATACATTGGGTGTCTTGGATTTCTGTTTCTTGCTTTTTCGTCTCAACTTCTGCCGCTACTTGTCTTCTAATTTCTGCAGGTGCTACTCCCATAAGTGGAAAGATCTTATCGACAGAAGTTGGGCGTAGACAGCCTATCACAATGCGGCCTGTCACATGGAGGGCAACATCTACTTGGTTGGCATGAGCAATCCTTTAATTGTGCTTATGTATACCATGCTGCCGGTTGTTGCAAAATCATGAATGTCCTTGTGCACTTGATAGCTCTTATCTTACCTTCCTCGCTGGGTCACTAGTAGAGTGTCTGCCTATAGCTACCTATAACCAGGCCTCGGCTAGACCGAATTGCAACACTGCCTCGTCAGTTTCATACGTCCGGGTCTGGCCAGTCTCCTAGCCTGGGCAGAAAAGGTCTTGTTATCTCTTAATATCGTAATTCTATATCGGGTTATTGGAAAGAAGTTCACTAATATGTAATGACGGGGGTAGGTACGTATAGATGACAAATGGAGATTTTGATGGAAGTTATTTAACAATTAATCCAAATAAAACGAAATCACTGATAAAATTATTTCACATAAAATTAACTGCTGTAATAATTAAATATAATTACATGCAAGAAACAAATAAGTACCGTGCCTCATACAAGTGTTAACAATGTACGTTTCTTAATTTCACATGAAGTATTCAATGTGCCTGTCATCATTTTAGAGTAATTACTGAGAAGAATGTTTGATGCAATTGCAACTATTAGCTTCTCTGCCACAGATACACGCACGGCTCGGGTCTAAGCTCTATGAACTTGTGGGGTGAGGTGACGTGGGAGGCGGGAAGAGAAGGGCCTGTCAACAGCCAGCCGTGTTATCTGGAATTCCTGTATATTCATATACTGCTGTTACGTTATATTACACTCTCTGTCTGAAAAGTTCGGTGAATGAGCTATACATTGAAACCTCTCTAAAAGACCACCCCTATTAAAAGACCACCCCTCTTAAAGACCGATTTTTCTTGGAACCGATTTGAAACCTCATAAGGTGAATGTATTTGTTACTTCTATTTAAGGACCACCCCTCTCCCCGACCAAAGACCAGGCATTTTCTCAGTCTGACCTCTTTCAAAAGACCACTTTTCGTCTGCCTTTCCATTGGAGATGGTGATGAGGGTGATGATGATGTAAACAATGGTTCTGTTGGCGAAGAACTGCATCAGCATACAATGCCATTAGAAAAAGGGTTATGTATCGTATAAAACATACAAAAAACCGCTCTCCTAGAAGATTGTTCGAACCCAGAACAAATTAATGGACTTTCGAACTCACTCAGAGATATTCTAGAAAGTTAAACCGTTAAAACAAGATGTGCTAATCTGAAACAAAGATCTATTTGTGACTTTTTTAAATGACAGAGCTCAGAAAATAACTAATTGTAATTTATTTGTACTAAATGTGAACCAATGCAGATAAATTGTAATCAAGTACAGTATGTGTTCCAACTGTACTTTATTAATAATGCAGTATAAAATTATTTTAATGCCTACCCCTATTAAGAGACTACCCCTCTAAAAGACCAGTTTTCTATGGAACCGTCAATGGTCTCTTAATAGAGGTTTCACTGTATTACGAACGGATTGTTGGCTTACCTGAAACGGCCGTTACTGTCCTTCGAAGTAATCCCCGTGGATGGTTATGCACTTCTGAGAACGACTGAACAAGTCCTGGAAACTCCTGGCATAGTCTTCTTTAGAAATAGCCTTCAGTTTGGGTCGTCAAAACTCTAAATTGAAAGCAAGAAAGAAGCGTGAATTTATACAACCTGCCTTGCACACCTGATAGACGGGCGGCAGTGAGAAGGGAGAATTTATGCAACATAACGTGCACACCTGTTCAACGGGTGGCAGTGAAAAGGGTGAATGTTACGAGGAATGGAATGGTCCTGAAAACCATCGTCACGGGTGACGAGACCTGGTGCCTGAAGTACAGCCTCGAAGGCAAGCGTCAAAGTATGAAGTATCGGTGTCCAGGGTCGCCGAAAAGCCCTGTAGGGCCTGAGATTTTCGGACATTTCGGACATCCAACCTAATGTGACGACCCAACTAAAGCCTTTCCCTCGGGAAGACTATGCCAGGACTTGTACAGCCGTTCTAAGAAGTGCATAACCATCCAAGGGGATTACTTCGAAGGATAGTAACGGCTGTTTCAGGTAAGCCAACAATCCGTTCGTAATATAGACCCATTCACCGAACTTTTCAGACAGAGGGTGTATTTACGCTACCCGCGTATGTACAGGTTCTCAACGTTTAGTGAATAAATCTCACTTCAGTTATGGTGCTTGAAGCCATTTTCAGTGTTGCCTTAGTAAACAAAAGAGTGATGCTTTTCAGTCGGGCAACACAATTGTACCCAAATGAGATGGGCTATTCCCCAATCCTGAAAAATATTTCGTTTTCTCACTTCAGTGACAAATCAGAGTTTATTGCAAAGCTGCGCAACATAATAATTAAATAATTACATAGGAAGCCATATATATTTTCTGCATTGTCTGGAAGGAGATTGTTTACAAAATGACAAATGAAAATCGAGAATCGATAACATCACATCACATATCCTGTTGTGTTGAGTGGTGCTACTAAGGGTGGCTGCTTTCGATACTTCAAAAGGGGTTTTTGTTGAAGTAGTTAGCACGGTGGGTGAGTGGTCAACGTGTCGATCTACTAACCCCAAGCTCGCAGTTTCGCTCCTGGCCGTGGTAAGTGATTTTTGAAAGGCGGCAAAAATACGACACGCATGTCATACAATGTTGGCATGTCAAAGAACCCATTTGTATTCAGTAGGCCGTGTTCATAATGGCAAAATTAATCTCGGGAGATTCCGCCAACACGAAGTTCCTCATTTCTCTACTAGAAAGCGCTATGGTGTTCAAGGAGCTTAGATATCTAACCTCCTTGACTCAAGGAACAACGAAATCCGACATGCAAGCTACCCTCTGGGTGTCAAATTACAAAGCTTGCACCAGGCATCCGAGGCCATACGATATTAATATTATTAACCCCAAGCTTGCAGGTTTGCTCCTGGTCGTGGTAAGTGATTTTTGAAAGGGGGCAAAAATTTCCGACACGCATGTCATACGATGCTGGCATGTCAAAGAACCCATTTGAATTCAGTAGGCCGTGTTCATAATGGCAAAATTAATCTCGGCAGTTTCCGCCAACACTAAGTTCCTCATTTCTCTACTAGAAAGCGCTATAGTGTTCAAGGAGTTTAGATATCTAACCTCTTTGACTCTCATAGTTCATCAAGGAACAACGAAATTCAACATCCAAGCTACCCTCTGGGAGTCAAATAACAAAGATTGCACCTGGCACCCGAGGCCATACGATATTATTATTATTATTATTATTATTATTATTATTATTATTATTATTATTATTATTATTATTGAAGTAAATGCAAAATAACTGTGAGATGTCTTGTTTGTGGTAAGAATCATAATGTGTTAATGTGCCCTGATATGGCAAGTAATCGAAAGAAAGATGATTCTAAAATTAATTCAGACTGCAACCAAGAAAAGGGTGAGTAGAAAACGACCTCCCTTAATAGCACCACACAACACCATGTCCTGTCACGGTCGCCGCAACGGCTAACATAGGGCCGTTGCCTAAACCAGTGTGGTGTTACGAATGAGTGAGTGACTGACCAATGTATTTGGTGCTGTTACTACGCACGGACCGGGAGCCCCCCACATCTCTCCTCATCGTCCGCGACACACATTTTTCTCAGGTTCGCAGAGCTTGGACTTGAGCAGTAGCTTCAACGACGTGACGCATAAGTGTGTCAGAAAACACTAAGTAAGCACAAAGCATCCTTCTGTTTGTCACAGCAACATCAGTGTGACATTCAATAAGGTCGATCTTTCTGGTTGCGCTTGAAACTTTCTCGAGCAATAAATCACTAATTAGTACGCCCGTATGAATGATTTGTGTGTATCTGTTTTACTTATCCACTGCTTAAATGCCAACGAAGACATGAGAAAAGTAGTTATCGCAGGTTATGATCAATCGAAATTACCGTATTGGCCCGAAAATAATCCACCCCCGCATATAAGCCGCTCCCTTAATATTCGAAGAGGAAAAGGGAAAAAGGTTTATACCCGAAAATAAGCCTCATCCGGATTGAGGGAAGACACATTTATTTTCTTGTAGGCTACTTACCAACAGGTAAACATCCTTTTTTGCTGTCGTGTGATACACAACACTGGCACCTAACACATTGCCATTATTATCTTATTCACTGTCATCTCTGCCAGTATTCACTTCAACACTCTCACTATTTTCTTCATTCTTCTCCCTTTCTTCGCCCTTGTCCCACAAAACTACACCCTCTCTGCCATCCAACGCATTTATGCAGCATTTTTTTAAACCCTTGAATGATGGACTCAGATGATTATGGTGGACCATGCAGCAAGAATGGTCTAAGCCCCTGATGTGTATGCAACTTTACTGCTTTATATGTGCAAGGGAACGATCAAATAAAAGGCGAAATTTACAAATGTAACTACTCGAAACTTTTTTACAGTTTTTAATGAAACTGAGCTACAGTAGGTTATTCAAGCTTACGAAACAATACCGTGTTACTGAATAACCATTTCAACGCCAAAAGAAAAGTTCGCATTAGTGTCATTAAATGCTGCCAGTTTCTCTTACAGGCTGTATCGTTGCTGTGTTCTTGCTAATGAGCATTCCTTTTTAAACAGTATGTGACATATAAAAATATATGTAGCGAATTTAAGCCGCACCCAGATGTTTCACCCAAATAATTTTAATAAAGAGTGTGGTTTATTTTAGGGCCAATAAGCTAAATATTGACGACGATTGTCAGCAGTGGCGTAACTAGTGTTTGCTTCTGGAGGGGGAGAGCTGCGCCAAAATTACACCCTCTGTCTGAAAAGTTCGGTGAATGGGTCTATATTACGAACGGATTGTTGGCTTACCTGAAACGGCCGTTACTGTCCTTCGAAGTAATCCCCGTGGATGGTTATGCACTTCTGAGAACGACTGAACAAGTCCTGGAAACTCCTGGCATAGTCTTCTTTAGAAATAGCCTTCAGTTTGGGTCGTCAAAACTCTAAATTGAAAGCAAGAAAGAAGAGTGAATTTATACAACCTGCCTTGCACACCTGATAGACGGGCGGCAGTGAGAAGGGAGAATTTATGCAACATAACGTGCACACCTGTTCAACGGGTGGCAGTGAAAAGGGTGAATGTTACGAGGAATGGAATGGTCCTGAAAACCATCGTCACGGGTGACGAGACCTGGTGCCTGAAGTACAGCCTCGAAGGCAAGCGTCAAAGTATGGAGTATCGGTGTCCAGGGTCGCCGAAAAGCCCTGTAGGGCCTGAGATTTTCGGACATTTCGGACATCCAACCTATTGCGACGACCCAACTAAAGCCTTTCCCTCGGGAAGACTATGCCAGGACTTGTACAGCCGTTCTAAGAAGTGCATAACCATCCACGGGGATTACTTCGAAGGACAGTAACGGCTGTTTCAGGTAAGCAAACAATCCGTTCGTAATATAGACCCATTCACCGAACTTTTCAGACAGCGGGTGTATGATCCTGGAGTTTCACAACCTCCTACCCACAATTCTTTTATATGTTCGAATTCATTATCATTTGAGACGTTGTATCTGCACTTATCAATGTACAAATGCTCGAAAATTAACAATTTTGTTGACATTAAATTATTAAGACCAGTTTTTTTTTTTTTTTTCGCAAAATCATCTGGCTCTTTCTATTCCCCAGACATTGTAAAAACATCAAGCTGGAGTTTCCAACTAAAGTTTAATATAAAACAGCGATACAACTTAACACAATATCACCGGTATTCACTTTCCACAATTGAAGGGCTTCTCGGAAAAATTATAATGACGTCATCTCCTTCTCCTTGACTCTGAGCAACTACCGCGCATGCGCTGAACTGCCATGGCAGTTATTCCAGGGCAACGTATAAAAACGGAACTTACTTTCAGGAAGTGCCTAGTATTACAAATGAGTCGTCCAGTTGCAAAACTCGTTTATTCCACTTGTGAAAAAGGATCATGTCGTAAAATTATTTATTTATTCGTTAATTCTCCATAAGGAGAGCGTTACAACACAATAAATTTTCATGTTTTACTCTAGTCGTTTCTTCTTTTTTCCCAAAAACCTCTCATGTACACACTATGCTTCCTTACTTATTTTATTATTTTATTTTATTTTTTATTTTATTTTATTTTATTTTATTTTATTTTATTTTACTTTATTTTATTTTATTTTGTTTGGTTTAATTTTATTTTGTTTTATTTGTTTTATTTCGTTTTATTTTGTTTCAAATTGTTTTGTTTTTTGATATTTTTTTTGTTTTTTTTTTAATTTTGTTTATTTTATTTTATTTTATTTTATTTTATTTTGTTTTATTTTGATTTGTTTTGTTTATTTTGTTTTATTTTGTTTTATTTTGATTTTCCAGAAAAGAAACACAAAAACAAAAGCACGAAACACAAAAGCAAAATTCAAAAACAAAACCAAAAGCAGAAAGCAGAAAACAAAAAACAAGAAACAAAAAAAGAAAAATTCAAAAAAGCAAAAGCAGAAAACAAACACAAAACCAAAACCAAGAAAGAAAAGCAAAAAGTAAAATTCAAAAGCAAAAGCACAAAGCAAACACAAAACCAAAAACCACAAACACAAAGCAAAAAGTAGAAAACAACAAACACAAAAGATATGTGAGGTAAAGTCCAGAGAAACGTTTCTCATGAAAATGATTCTTATTCACAAGTGGATTAATCGAGTTTTGCAACTGGACGACTCAAATTGCCTTGTGTTTGGGTGAATCACCATATGTGGTGTTATACTGTATTCTGGTTTGATGCATCTGGCGAGAAGAATGTGTGATCCAATTAACATTGAGGTGGCCATAGTGATGATCGCTGGACCATTTCTCTAGACTAATTACATTCCATAATTGATCGTAAATTGATGTGCCACTTCCGATCAGCCGTCACGCTCACACATTATCTCCGGGCCCACTAATGGAACGCTCTCCTCTCCTGGATATTGGTTAACATTCATTTTAGACAACCATGACATTCCTCCTTTGACAAAAGCTGGTGAGTATACAGCGTGTAAGTTAGTTACTGTTGTTTTAAAGGGCTAAACAGCGAGGTCTTCTGCCCCTCAAGAACATTTTCTCCCCTCCGCGGAAATGTATAGAATCATGGATATGTCTAAGACTTTCTGACTTCTGAGCTTCATAGAATCATTGAAACGTTTTGTAGTAGTAGTAGTAGTATTTCTTTTGTCGAGTGGCCTCCTGAGAGGCCGGGTGCAGGTCTGTCTAGTCGATGCCCGTGGGCGACCTGCGCGTCGGGATGAGAGATGGAATGGATGAAGAGGAATGAAACTGGGCAAGGATATGGAAGGAATCGGCCGTGGCCTGTTAGAAGGTGCCTGGTGTTGAAAATGGGAAACCACGGAAAACAATATCAAGGACGGCCGACGGTGGGGCTCGAACCCACGCGTCTACCGAGTCAGCAGAGAGCTTGGCCCCATAACCTAACGCTGGGGTTTAGCCAGCGTGGCCACTACTGTCGGTGACGTAGTAGTAGTACTAGAGGAGAATGGCGTGTCGGGAATAAATTTATGAAACTCACTAACTTCCTTCTCCGAGGGGCAGATGACCTCGCAGTTCCGACCCTTAAAACAACAACAACAACAATCATCAATCTTCCTTCTTCACACGTTTCCGTTCGCGATAATTTTTACACTTTCCAGCGTTCAACATTACACGAAACAATTCCAATCGTATCTAAACAAACAACACTCAACCACAGTATAGATATCAATACAGTAAGGACACATCAGGCCTTTACCATGTAATTTTTCGTCATGGTTTTGAATCGGCCGGTTCCGGAAGTTCCGCACGCACGCACGCATTGCGGCGACGGTTCACCATGTATCCGCGAGAGAGCAGTCTACCCGTATTCATTGAGTGCGGCCTGTCGATTTTGTCTGATGAATAATTTGTTTGTAATTATTAAAATCACAGTATAGATACCAATACAGTATGGACACTTCGGCAAAACCGGAAGAACGGATTTTCAAAAAAAACAATTGATAAGGGGGAGCACCAATACACCTGTAAGCCGCTAGGTAGCACCACTTATGGACAAACATGATAAACAGCTGATTGATGAATGTATATTTTATGTCATTTATTTAACTCTATTTCAACACACTAGCTCTCTTTATAATCAGATATTTTAAGAAAATAAATAACAAGAAAATAGAAAGTGTTAATTCTAAGAAGTGTGGAATTTAATGTTTAACACCACATTCCTCCAGTCCTGTGGTGTCGCATTGTGATTGCATCGTAACGATGAAAGGTTATGATATGTTTTTAATGAATAAATTAACACACGATATATTGAAAAGAGTGGGGGAAATGTGGATTTTGTTTCTTAAACTTTTGTAGTCTGAGATAATGCAATTCAAGTTTTCTACAGTAACTGTAAATAAGTGTTAATTTTTAATGTTCTTAGCTTCCTAACGTAAATACCCGGGAATTTATTTAGTCAATAAAAAAGTCATGTTGATGGGTGGGGACAGCCTTATTTAAAATTTAATCGGTATTCTGCCCGAAGGCAGGACCGAGCCTCCGAAGAGGCTACCCCCAGCCGGAGTTTACGTGCGGTAGGGTGGCCAGGGCCTTTCCGCTCCTCCTTATGTTGGCCAACAGCGCGCAGTGCCTAGAACCGGCACACCATCCAAGTTCCGACTACGCCCAATGTTGCTTAACTGCGGAGTTCTCATGGGATCCGGTGTTTCAACACGGCTAGGCCGTTGGCCACAGCCTTATTATGCAGTGTTATTTTCACATTTCATGATATGCCTAGACTACTTCTTACTCCTCATTTCTTAGCCTACTCACACTTCTGTTCATTATCTTGTGTTCCAAGAAGAATTCAATACCGGTACTGTAAGTCATGTGCTAAGGAATCTCTTTTCATTACCTTTATTAGTTCCACGTCTTTGTATGGCTATTATAGGAGCAACAAGTAGCTTTCAGATTCAACAAATAGACTATACATTTACTGGTAGATTGTTTTGTTTAGCCTACAGATGGCCTAAAAATAAGTAAAGTAAAGCTGAAATACAAGCTCAGGGCTTACAGTAAGTAAACCGGCCAACCACCCTTCGTACAGGGGCCTGCTTCTTTAATCCTAGAAGCCAAGGTCACACCCAGATCTCCATTTGGAGATCCTAAAGTCGTCGTATTATAGTTTTGGATTGGGTTTTGATTCTTGGTTAATGCATGTTAGAATTTCAGAGTTGCATCCAGTGGTTCAAATTCCAAATATAAAAAAGAAATGTTCTGTAGTTTATGATCACGAGAGCCACGTGAAGCTACAAGTTTGCTTTGCTTTCTGTCGCTAGTGAATGTAATAAAGTAATATAACGGGTAAATAACACTATGTGCAATGGTGTCGCCAATCAATCAAGTAAAACGCTCAGTCCTAAACTTGCTCTAACCATAGCTTAACACCAATCAGACCTAACTTTAACCTCGTCACGACTAATAAGTTGCCATCGAACCGTACCGCACGTTTTACTTGTCAGTGGTATGTCAACTTCTTATTCTTCCCATTCTGCAGAATTGGAGATAATGTAGGATGAGTTTTCCATGCGATGGATGGTTTTTACACCTGGATGAGAGAAGTGTTAGGCTCATAATGCTGTGTTGCTTTTGGAGAGGCCTGGGGCAGGTCTTTCCAGTTGGTACCTGTAAGCGACATGTACATCATAGCAGAATTAATACTGGTCATTAGGAGGCCTAACTACATGCCATAGCTTCAGTTACTAGGCCCAAGAGTTAACAAAGGGCTATTGTGGTGTTATCAGTTCACACTCTGCGCAGAGTGCTGGGATTCAGTTTCAAGTCGTAACAGCAGTCTTATTTTAAACACTAAAGTTTCAAAGTATGTATAATTTTATTAATGCAGCCAATGGCCATGTACTTTTCTTTTCAGGACGGGTCAGGGAAGGGAAATTGGCCGTGGATTTATTGAAAGGAACCGTCCCGGCATTTGCCTGGTAGTGAAAATGGGAAACCACGAAAACCATTTTCAGGACGGTAGAGGTGGGATTCGAACTCACTCTCTCCCGATGCCAGCGAGGCACGAGGTAGCACATTAGCGCTCTCGGCCACCAAGGCCGGTTCAAAGTATGTATGCCTCTTGGTAAGCTATAATCTGGAGTCATTTATATAACCATATTTTTTGACATACCAGTACTGTATATATTATTATAGTTCCAATTAGGACCTCTTTGGTCTATGACCCGTGTACTTTTGTGTGCATGGTATTTGATAATCAGTGTTGTGGTGAATGTAATGGAATTGTTGTTTTAAGGGGCGGAACTTCGAGGTCATCTGCTTCTAGAGTGTTGTGGTGGTGACTAGCAGTGTTTGTAACTTGAACAGTACTCGAAAAAAGGTTTTGCATATTGCGATTTAGTGTTTTGCTATGTGTACTATCCTACCAGCGAATTGTTACCGGTGGCGGAAATCGGAACTAATGTGCTCCGCCCAGCCACACGCCTGCGATAGACGTGCTGTTGTCGCCAGCGAAACCTCATCGCATGTCATTTGTGTGCATGATTCGTGCTGGGTCGTGCGCTGTGAGGTGTGTTCTCATTGTACGACTGTGCATGCGTTCCCCCTCTTGCTCAGCAACCGATCGCGGCAGCCATAACGAGGCGAGCTGACGTAATGTATACACAACAGCCGTGCTCCACGTCTAGCAGTAACAATTCCCTGGTAAGGTAGTATGTAATGACATACAAAGAAAAACAACACACAATATGCTGTGCAAAAGAGACAAACACTAAAAGCATAACAAAAGTGGCAATCTTTTTCATGTTGGAGCATATCAATACCATGTATAGCCACCACGAGCCCTAAGGCATGCTTGCCAACAAAGAACCAACGAACCAACCTGGTTTAGGGCAGATTATCCCACTCTTGGAAAGCAGCTTCAATCAGTTGCTGAATGTTTGTTTGTTAGAGGATTTTGACAGTGCGAAACTGCACTCAATCTTTTCCCATGCATGTTCGATACTGTTCATGTCCGCAGAATATGCAGGCCACTCCATTCTCCGTATGCCCTGTATCTGAAGGAACTGATGACCACCCTAGCTCGATGGGCATTATCGTCCACTAGTGTAAAGCCCTCACCCATTGTGGCAGTGAATCCTGTAACGACAGGTTTGAGGATGTTGTCTCTGTATACCAGACCGGTCCTGTTACCGTGGATAGGATAGGAATTAGAGGCGTACGTCGACCAAACATGATCCCACCACAAAACATGACAATTTACTTGCTGTTGGAGGCGTTCCTGGATGAAGAGCTTGTGAAATCTCTCACCCACCCGTTGCCACACTCGACTGCTCCTGTTGTATGGGTTTCTTCTCACGCCCAAGTACACAGGGCTGACGACCATGATGTACAACCTCCTACATGAAACAACAAGCATTAGCATAGCCACCTGGCTATGGCTTCATGAGACAGTGACGGCAGAGAATCCCAATCTTCGTGCTCCAATAGAGGAACAGTTTGACTATGGTATGATAATGCACCAGATGTTACAGCCATTCCAATAGACCAAGAGGCACTAAGGAGCAATCTGGCCACAATTTTAGACAACTTCTGTACATCGACTGCAATCTGTTGTTTCATTCAGGGGCCTGGACATCGTGGTCATTTAGCCCCGTGTACTTGGGCGAGTATGGAATTTTGATTGATAACATGTGTTATTGTGATGCATGTCTTAGTATGTGTATTTGCAATTCCGGTGAGGATTGGTAAGGAGGCGGCATTGGCTTTAACTTAGGAACCATTACAGCATTTGCCTACAGTAGAAGTGGGAAATCTCGGAAGGCCACTTCCAAAATGGCTGAGGTGGGAATCAATCCTTCCTGTTCTCAGTTGAGCCTCACGAGACTGAGTGTGCCCTGTTGCAGCCCTCAGACCAGAATTACATTTCATGGCAGAGCCGGGAATCAAACCCAGACCTCTGGGGCAACAGCCAAGAATGGTAGTCACTACGCCACAAGGTGGTCCATGACTGCAATCTAGATCCGCTGTAAATAATCTCAGAATTGCTCATTAACATCACACATAGTATGGATAGTTATTGTTGTTTAAGGGGCTGAACAGCAAGGTCATCTGTCCCTCTTAACACAAAATAATACAAATTTTAGTTGAGTTAAAATTTATAGGTGGATGCCTAATATTAATAAAACAAACAAAAATAATATGTATGGAATAAAAATTCAGAAAAGAAAAAGTTCTTTGAGCAAATGCACATACAGGTACAGTATTTTTCTCACCAAGATAAGATGAACTATATTATTAGTAGGGCCATGATTCTTATGCAAGATATGTTTACGTAATAGTAATAATGTGTGAGTCCTCCAGAGAGACTCGTGCGGGTATTTTTTAAGTTAACACCCATATACTGTACATTCTAAGAAGACTATTGAAACCGTAGTCTCCGAACTAGCATTAAAACGAAACAAACAACAAACCCCGTGGCACTACAGTCCATGAAGGGCCTAGGCCTACCAAGCGATCGCCACCCAGCCATTTGGCCTGCAGATTATGTGGTGACGCATGGTGAGCGCCTCGGCTCCCCTCGGCCATTAATCTTGGTCTCCATGAGCGTAGCGCTGCCTCATTGTCAGACAGCTATTCAATTGTCCTTGCGAGGCTGTGTACACCCAGTTCCAGCCCTCACGCCGGTTTCTGAAATCCCTGACGGAGCCTGGAATCGAACCCGAGGTCTCCTGGTGCGAGGCAGGCGCGCTACCCCAACACCTCCCGAGCTATGTTACTCCATTTAATTGGGCATGCAAAATAATTTGAAGATGGAATGTTTGGTGCATGGAGCATTCTGGGAGGGGGGAAGGGGAATTAGAAACCATAAAAATTCACTTCTATTAGGACCAAGAGGCGAATTACAATCCATCCCTTTTCACTTAGATCACCTCGTGCCTCGTGGTGTAGCAACTAGCATTCTGGTCTGAGGGCTGGAACGGGATAAACTCAGCTTTGTGAGGCAAAACTGAGAAGAGGTGATTTTGATTCCCATCTCGGCCATCTTGTAAGTGGTTTTCCCTGGTTTCCCACTTCTACTGCAGGTAAATGCCGATACGGTAGGCTACCCCTAACGTAAGGCCATAGTCGCCTCCTTCCCTATCCTCACCTAAAATTATAAATGCACACACTAATACAGCCATCACAATAAATCAGTTTATGAGACAAATGATACACACATCCAAGTACACATGACTACAGGCCAAAATTTAAATTCTCCTTGGCAAAACCAGGATTCAAAACTGGGCCAACCAGTTAGAAGGCAGCTATGCTTACTTCTAGACCATGGCAGTAGCTGTGGAAACAATGGGCTTATATGTTTGGCTATTTTTATTTCTTGGATATGAATATTTCTTTTATCCCCTTACTTCACTCCCAAAGTCTTTTTCATCCTAATTGACAGTGTCATGGAGCCCTTTCATTCTAGAGAAAAGGATCATCCATGCAGCCTCAACTTAGATGGAAAGTAGAAGAGGCTAAGAAAGGAATTGGGAAGTGACTGTGGTCTATGGGAAAGCCACCATCTCAACATTTTGAGATGAGAAACAAGGAAGCTAACTTGAAATGACAGGTGAAGGGACATGAACCAACTTATTTCACAAACCAGGTCTTCAGTGTGGTGATGTGATTTGCAGTTAATGTTGTACAACATCCTTAGGTCTCAAACCCCAATCCTTCCATTTTCTAACGGGATGGGATAACCCAGAACTAATGGTTCGTTGCACCTGTCTAAAACCATGGAGGATTATGTTAAGTCCTTTGGCTGTCCAACAATAAAATTGTAAGTTATTCTGATTTAGAAGTTATTGCTTTATGAGATTACTTCCAAATCCTTTGTTGTAATGCAGTAAACAAACATTCCTGATATCGCCATGATCTCAGATCACTGATTTGATTTCTGATAGAGAAAGTCAGTTTTTGAAATAATGAACTGCTTCAGACCTGTCTATCACATTTGTTGACAACAAGACAAAACTATAGTTATCAGTCACAGAAGTTGCAGGTTATCTGACATGAATTCTAGTTTCTCTACTAAAAGGTAGCGATAAACAATATGTTGGTTTTTGGTGTAAAGATTTGCCTAGGTAGCTCCATTCAAAAATTGCACATTACTTTTCTTAGTAGGTAGCTAAAACCTTGCAGGTATAGTATTATTAAATTTCTTTCGTGTTAGACCAACTTAAATGTTACAGTATTTAGGAAGTTAAATTTGCTCCTCAATGACAATGCCAGGGCATTAAAAATCACTATTGAGAAAACCTCTTTACGATTAAACACTCGCTACCATATTTTATATACTGTAGGCTACTAGGCCAAGCCACTTCAGGATATAGTCACAAAATTGGTGAGCTTCGCCTCTGAAAATTGAAGACAGGAAAGAATAATGTTTCTTAAAAAAAAGTCAAATGTTTCCATGAAAATATATCAGAATACTCAAACATTTGCAGAAAAATATGCCTGTTGAGTTGGAATGTTTAGGCTTTCATGGCCAGAAAATAAATTACTGCAAATTCTTCTAGGTATGGTACTATGGATATGATGGGGCACAGACATGGCATAATACCTAGAAGAATTCACTGTAATATTTGTACGAGTTGTTTCTACATAAACCATGTAAACAAGTAATACTGTAATGCAGAAAAATGTGCGATTGCAAGCAGAAGTTTGTTCTTGACACTTTTCATTCTCTCTGTGGAGTTACTTCAGGAAGAATATAGTGATCGTAACCAAATGTGGCTGGTTGAACAATATAGGGGAAATCTGCTGGGACCTTTCCTTTTAATAGGTCACAGGCTTTTCCAGTACCTTGCCCAGTTTCATTCATCTCTAATTAACTCTGATGAGTATACTATTTCTTGAATTGTAATCTTCTGTAAATCTTTCTGCCTAATCAACCCCTAAATGAATAAATAATGTGCAAATAGTAGGACATGTTCTGGATATTAATTACATCCTTCATCAGCCATTACAATTTTAGTATGTCATTATAAAGACACACCACTCAGTCCTTCACACATCCTTAAAAAGAAAGGAGACAACTTTTCCTAGCATCACTTCTCAATCCATACGATTCCTGACCCCCACATAAATATGAATAATCAAGGGTAGAAATTAAAATTGATGCACATTCTGAAATTTATACCGTACCACATACTATGACAAGTGTAGCAAGCACAATGCCTATGTAACATTGACATAGAGGTACTGGTACTGGATACTTGTGATAAATATTTATACCAAATTCTACACCTTTAGCTTGTATCACATGAAACCTTGGCCGTGTTTACAGCTAGTATTAAACAGATTATTTCTGCAATGATGAGAATCAAGTCCTTGCCCAACAATAGAATAGGATGTGAGTTGCAGCTTGACATTATCTGAGGAATTTCCGACATCCCTGAACGGGTTTGAACAATGTGGCTTAATGTAAACATTGAAATCTGTTGCTATGACTTAAGATAACTGTACATTTTATAACCATTGAGCTTTAAAATGGTATATGAAACTCAAATTTATGAAAATGTTTGGATAGGCAGTAGGCTATTTTCATGTAGATTTATATAGCCTATATTTATGACCAATACATTACATTTTCGCGAGACCCTCTCGTGGTGCAGCAGATAGCTTTCTTGGCTGTCACCCCCGTAGGTCTGGGTTTGACTCCCGGCTTTGCCAAGAAATTTTGATTCTGGCCTTAGGGCTGGAATGGGTTACAGTCAGCCTCGTGAGGCAAAACTGAGAAGAGGAGGGTTCGATTCCCACCTCGGCCATCCTGGAAGTGGTTTCCCTACTCAAGGCAAATGCTGGGATGGTTGTTAACTTAAGGACACAGATACCTCCTTCCCAATCCTATCCCCAATTTACAAATACACACACAGCCACCACAGTAACACAGGTTATCACACAATATGCCCACACAATTTCTCAATTCCCGAGTGATAGTGTACGGCTTGTTGACACCCAGAGTTTGGTGTTACATCTCCTCACTTATGCAAGGCTCCACTCTTGTATGATTATTATGTACCGGTATTCATTTTCAAATAGCATGGACCTATACGGTATTGTAGTGGCACCATGTTCTGCATGTGACATAATGCCAAATTATATTTTAACCAATGGCAGAAATGTGGGAAACCAACATCTGTGCGGTAATTTTTTGCGCAGTTCTTGTCACACTGGACATAACAGCATTCCGGTTTCCTCGTGCATTGGAGGGGTAAATACAAATATCACACGTTTCATCGAATAATTCTGGTTTTAATACCCATGAGATATCAGTCCCTCAAACACCTATCCATTAATTCACAAATTCCTCATTCCTAATCCAGATATAATGACTGGATAAAGGCCTGTAATCAGGATGATTTACTGGCATACGTGACAAATCTACACGTCAATATATAGGGTATGTAGCCTTTATTTCTCAAAGGAAGTGTTTTAAACCACAAGGAGGGCAGTGCTAGGCGGATATTAGGTAATAATGCCCAACAAACATTAAATCTCCACCCTAGAGAAGCTATTGTCTCCTTTAAAGTGTCCGTTTTCTAACCCCAACTAGCCTAGGAGGCAAATGGTTTCCTGACTGAAGTTAGTTGATGTGTTTTATTAAATGTAATTTGTTAAGCTGCAGCCCTTTACAGTGAATTAAGTGCTTTAATTACAAGCTATAATGCAAATCAGATTTAACATTTGCTCCCTCACCTATGGGACTTTGTGCTATTCCTGAAGAGTTCTGGAGAAGTTTGGATTGTCGTGTACCCAAAGCTACAATCCCATGAAATGACTGAAGGTACTCCAGTTCCTCAAAATTGTAAATAGTGTTACTTTCAGAGACAAACTATTGAGGTTAGCAACCCCTCACTACGCTCGGCATGGCATTAAGGCTGTGCGACTTAAAAACCAGGGCTGTTAACCTTGATGTTCCTAGCTCATAGACATATCACAATGCCCTTAATTTTTTTTAATTCTGTGATACCACTAAAAGTGTGCCCACCCATGTAAATGATAAGTCTACCCAATTTCTTCTCAAGTGATACCTCCCTCTCATTCCACACACGCCCAAATACACTGGGATATATGACCACGATGTCTCAGCCCTTAAAATAAGCAACAACAACTGTATATTCGATACACACTAATCAAATTCCTGGATACTTCTATACTTTCAGCAACGATCCTAGGGATGATTTTTCTTCACTATGTCACATGCAGAACATGGTGCCACTAAAGCAATACCGTATAGGTCCATGTTATTTACAAATGAATACATAATAATCATACAAGAGTGGAGCCTTGCATAAGTGAGGAGATGTAACACCAAACTCTGGGTGTCAACAAGCCGTACACTATCACTCGGGAATTGAGAAATTGGGTGGGCATATTGTGTGATAACCTGTGTTACTGTGGTGGCTGTGTGTGTATTTGTAAATTGGGGATAGGATTGGGAAGGAGGTATCTGTGTCCTTAAGTTAACAACCATCCCAGCATTTGCCTTGAGTAGGGAAACCACTTCCAGGATGGCCGAGGTGGGAATCGAACCCTCCTCTTCTCAGTTTTGCCTCACGAGGCTGACTGTAACCCATTCCAGCCCTAAGGCCAGAATCAAAATTTCTTGGCAAAGCCGGGAGTCAAACCCAGACCTACGGGGGTGACAGCCAAGAAAGCTATCTGCTGCACCACGAGAGGGTCTCGCGAAAATGTAATGTATTGGTCATAAATATAGGCTATATAAATCTACATGAAAATAGCCTACTGCCTATCCAAACATTTTCATAAATTTGAGTTTCATATACCATTTTAAAGCTCAATGGTTATAAAATGTACAGTTATCTTAAGTCATAGCAACAGATTTCAATGTTTACATTAAGCCACATTGTTCAAACCCGTTCAGGGATGTCGGAAATTCCTCAGATAATGTCAAGCTGCAACTCACATCCTATTCTATTGTTGGGCAAGGACTTGATTCTCATCATTGCAGAAATAATCTGTTTAATACTAGCTGTAAACACGGCCAAGGTTTCATGTGATACAAGCTAAAGGTGTAGAATTTGGTATAAATATTTATCACAAGTATCCAGTACCAGTACCTCTATGTCAATGTTACATAGGCATTGTGCTTGCTACACTTGTCATAGTATGTGGTACGGTATAAATTTCAGAATGTGCATCAATTTTAATTTCTACCCTTGATTATTCATATTTATGTGGGGGTCAGGAATCGTATGGATTGAGAAGTGATGCTAGGAAAAGTTGTCTCCTTTCTTTTTAAGGATGTGTGAAGGACTGAGTGGTGTGTCTTTATAATGACATACTAAAATTGTAATGGCTGATGAAGGATGTAATTAATATCCAGAACATGTCCTACTATTTGCACATTATTTATTCATTTAGGGGTTGATTAGGCAGAAAGATTTACAGAAGATTACAATTCAAGAAATAGTATACTCATCAGAGTTAATTAGAGATGAATGAAACTGGGCAAGGTACTGGAAAAGCCTGTGACCTATTAAAAGGAAAGGTCCCAGCAGATTTCCCCTATATTGTTCAACCAGCCACATTTGGTTACGATCACTATATTCTTCCTGAAGTAACTCCACAGAGAGAATGAAAAGTGTCAAGAACAAACTTCTGCTTGCAATCGCACATTTTTCTGCATTACAGTATTACTTGTTTACATGGTTTATGTAGAAACAACTCGTACAAATATTACAGTGAATTCTTCTAGGTATTATGCCATGTCTGTGCCCCATCATATCCATAGTACCGTACCTAGAAGAATTTGCAGTAATTTATTTTCTGGCCATGAAAGCCTAAACATTCCAACTCAACAGGCATATTTTTCTGCAAATGTTTGAGTATTCTGATATATTTTCATGGAAACATTTGACTTTTTTTTAAGAAACATTATTCTTTCCTGTTTTCAATTTTCAGAGGCGAAGCTCACCAATTTTGTGACTATATCCTGAAGTGGCTTGGCCTAGAAGCCTACAGTATATAAAGTATGGTAGCGAGTGTTTAATCGTAAAGAGGTTTTCTCAATAGTG
The DNA here is from genome assembly GCA_946902985.2 of Meconema thalassinum. Lineage (NCBI taxonomy): Eukaryota > Metazoa > Arthropoda > Insecta > Orthoptera > Tettigoniidae > Meconema > Meconema thalassinum. The sequence continues at coordinate 98,474,080 of OX336396.1, read as the reverse complement.
ATTTTTAATGCCCTGGCATTGTCATTGAGGAGCAAATTTAACTTCCTAAATACTGTAACATTTAAGTTGGTCTAACACGAAAGAAATTTAATAACACTATACCTGCAAGGTTTTAGCTACCTACTAAGAAAAGTAATGTGCAATTTTTGAATGGAGCTACCTAGGCAAATCTTTACACCAAAAACCAACATATTGTTTATCGCTACCTTTTAGTAGAGAAACTAGAATTCATGTCAGATAACCTGCAACTTCTGTGACTGATAACTATAGTTTTGTCTTGTTGTCAACAAATGTGATAGACAGGTCTGAAGCAGTTCATTATTTCAAAAACTGACTCTCTCTATCAGAAATCAAATCAGTGATCTGAGATCATGGCGATATCAGGAATGTTTGTTTACTGCATTACAACAAAGGATTTGGAAGTAATCTCATAAAGCAATAACTTCTAAATCAGAATAACTTACAATTTTATTGTTGGACAGCCAAAGGACTTAACATAATCCTCCATGGTTTTAGACAGGTGCAACGAACCATTAGTTCTGGGTTATCCCATCCCGTTAGAAAATGGAAGGATTGGGGTTTGAGACCTAAGGATGTTGTACAACATTAACTGCAAATCACATCACCACACTGAAGACCTGGTTTGTGAAATAAGTTGGTTCATGTCCCTTCACCTGTCATTTCAAGTTAGCTTCCTTGTTTCTCATCTCAAAATGTTGAGATGGTGGCTTTCCCATAGACCACAGTCACTTCCCAATTCCTTTCTTAGCCTCTTCTACTTTCCATCTAAGTTGAGGCTGCATGGATGATCCTTTTCTCTAGAATGAAAGGGCTCCATGACACTGTCAATTAGGATGAAAAAGACTTTGGGAGTGAAGTAAGGGGATAAAAGAAATATTCATATCCAAGAAATAAAAATAGCCAAACATATAAGCCCATTGTTTCCACAGCTACTGCCATGGTCTAGAAGTAAGCATGTAACGTGTTTTTCGAGGCGTTTTTATGCCACTGGCATAAGTCAGTAGGAAGCCATTCTATATTTATTTACGCGGCAAATTGTTCAGCCTAGAGAATTTTTCATGTTAATTTATTATTATTATTAATTTATTATAATTATTATTAAGATATTTTTCGGAGCATTTTATAAAAATTATAAGCATACAGATAGGTTTTCTATGTCTTAGAAAACGCTATCAAGCAAATTATTACGAACGACAATATCATAGAAAATTATGTGATTACGGAATTTTACGGAGTTTCGTCAGTTAGGATATTATGAGAGACATGACTCACTGGAAATTCAGATACGGGCTGATTCTTGTCAAGAAGTATTACGCAAGCGGGGTTGCAGCGTCAAGAAAAGGCGGATAGTTGGTACGGAAATCGACTTCATCATCCGCGCGCCGTGTGTAATGAGCCAGAGAAGGGGAACTAGCGCGTAGGGAGCAGCCAATCAGTGGAGACCACGTAAGCTGGAAGTCGGTCCCGAGGTGGGGAGCCGACGTGTGCATATACCGTTCGGCGCGCCGTGGAACGAGGACAATCTGTGTAGAACTTTCCGAGTATGTTTGCACGCGGGAGTCACTCCGATGTTCCGTGGAGTGGAGAACTATCTGTTTAAAACTTAACCAGTTTGGTTGTACGAGGGTATGGCTCCGAGGTTCGGACCATAAATCTTCAAATCTACCAGTATATCATCAAACATCGACGAAGATGACGAAATCCAGGAGACTGTGGGAAGCTCACAGCATCATCCAGTACGAGGGAAATGCTTTAGCAATTTCCAGTGGTAAGCGCGAATGACGCAGAAATACGCAATCTCTCATTTCTCTTTGTTTTATATTTCATATTTCAGTAACTTCATAGCTTGGGAATAAGAGTAATATCAATAATTTATCAGACTCCGTTTTCACGTAATTTTCTATCGGTAATGTTAAAATCGCAACGCTCCAATTTAAATTTTAAACTTATTATTATTATTAATTTTGCTATACTTGTTTTATATAATAAATTCAATTCTTTTACAATGCAATCTTTGCTTTCAGTAGGTAGCATTAGATATAGACCAATTCCTTCTCCTGATACAATTGTTTGTTGGGTTAATGATCAAATCATACCACGATCTGAGTGAATAGATTCTTGAAGGTGTTCTACCAGAGCTAGACGTTGTTAAATACAAATTTAGATTTCAGCATTGCGTTGAGGTCTTGGCGCCCATTAAAACAACATAGCTTAGGCAAAGGTAAATAGTTACATTTATCACCCAACAGTTAGGGGCAGCCAAACCGTTACACTTTGTCGCTACCAACGTGGGGAAAAGTGAAAAATGCTACACTTGTCGCCGACAACTTGGGGCTGAAAACCTAATAACATTTGTGGAAGGAGAAGGGTATATATTTCTGTGCCTGTATTTTGGGGGTTATTTGCCTGTATCAGTGTATATCATTATGGGGGATGAGAAAGAAAGACAGATGAGGTTACGTAGTGGTCATCAACGGGAGAGTGATGATACGAGCAGTATGTCGAGTGATGGTAGTACCGGGGTAGCGGAGGTAAATCCCGATACTGAAACAGGGAGTGTAGGCGGCCAACCAGAATTAAAAACTTTACTTCTCGAGTTTATGTATCAGAACAAAGTTAGTAGTGATGCCTTAAATTCAAATTTAGAACAGAATAATGCAAGATTAGAACAAAACAGTAGGGAAAATAAAGAAAGTACAGATGCCTTAAACGCCAGATTAGAACAAAACAGTAGGGAAAATAAAGAAAGTACAGACGTTTTAAATGATAAACTGGAACAAAACAACGCTAAATTAGAACAAAACAGTACGGAAAATAGAGAGAGTAATGAAACTTTAAACGCCAGATTAGAACAAAACAGTAAGGAAAATAGAGAGAGTACTGAAACTTTAAATAATAAATTAGAACAAAACAGTAGGGAAATGAGTGACAAATTCGAACTGATTAGAGGTGAGATCAGGGGGGTGATGGAAGAAAAGGCTAAAGAGATTATTGCAGATGTAGACAGAAAATTAGGAAAAGTACAGGAGGAGTTGGAAATCAGAATCAGTACACAGGCTGAAAATTTAAAAGAACTAGTGCAACTGGAAACACAGCAGGTCAAAAAGGAATTGGGGGGAGAAATTAACAAAATTCAGGTAGCTACTAAAGATGTTAAGGAACAGCTGGGGGGTAGAATTGAGAAAGTCCACTCACAAATAGTTGCAGAAGTAAATGATTTAAGAGAGAGTAATAGAGAGAGCATTAGCAAGATTGAGGAGAAACAAGCAAAGCTATATGATAAAGTAGAAGAATCAGAAGGAAACATTAAATTAACAGTAAACAGTATTGAGAGGAAGGCTGAGGAGAAAATCGCAGAATTAGAGTTAAAATTAAAAGCTAGGATCAGGCAAGAAAATAGTCAGAATAGGCCAGTTTTTGTGAATAGCACACACAGGGAGGTAGAACTGGGTAAATTCAGCAATCGACAGGGATGCCCAATGGAGTTCATGAACACTATAGAAAATAAATTCGGGGAGAGGTTGGAAAATGGTAGTATTGAGTGGTGCCAGGTAGTTGAAATTTTAGAACAAGTGTTTGTGGGGGAAACGAGGAATTGGTTTGCTGTCTACAGAAACAAGTTTACTGATATCAATGATTTTAAAATGAAATTCTGTGAAAAGTTATGGAATGAGGTTATTCAGTCGCAGCATCGTGAGGGAGTAGTGTGTGGCAAATATAACCCTAAAGGAAGCTCCACCATGACCGAATACTTTTTAGGGCAGGTACTAGTGTGTAAATATCTGGATGGCTTGAAGGAGGAAAGTGATGTGGTGAGGTTGCTACTTAGGCACTTTCCCTATAGGATCAAGGAGGCTGCTTGTATCCAGAATGTAAAGACAATATCACAAGTAGAAAATTTGTTAAGCACATTTGATGCACTAGGGAGAGGGGGTTATGAGGACAATTTCAATAGGAACCAGGGTAATAATAATAATAGACCTAATGAAGCCAGGCATCAGGAAGTTCAAGGGAACGGTGGCGAAGTGGCCAACGCTCAAAATAGAAATAATAATAATCAGCTAAATCAGAACAGAGGAAATGGCTATGGTAATCAGTATCAAGGGAGGAACAATGATTACAGGGGAAATCAAGGGAGGAACAATGATTACAGGGGAAATCAAGGGAGAAACAATGATTTCAGGGGAAATCAAGGAAGAAATTATAATGACAGTAATTACAACCAGAATAGGGGTCAAGGAAGAGGACAGCCTAGTGGTAGTAATATACAGCCAAACAATGACAACACAGCCCAGAACAACCAGACCAGTGCCGTAGTTAGTAGTACTACAGCCAGCTGAAGCGGTTATTTAAACGCGAACCAGGCTGCGAAGTAAGGTCAGAATCTCAGTCTGTAGCATGCCCTGTCCATACAATTATACAGGAACCCTATGACCTAAATGTAAGAAATGAATTATTACATGAACTAAATGATGAAGGTATTATTCAGGAAGTGGTTAGTAAGAGCCCCATAGTTAAATTTAACGTGTCCGAGGCGTACACAGATGTTTTAATTGATAGTGGTTGTATGAAGAGTTGCATAAGTAGTGCATTTTATGATAAAATGAAAGGAACTGGAGTAAATTTTGAGGAGATGCCAATTAAAAGCACTTTTGTTATCACAGCTGTTGGGAAGAGGTCTAAAGTAATTTCTAAGCAAGTTTTAGTAGACATTAAAATTAATAATTATGAAGAGAAGCAGATTTGCCTTGTAATTCCAAATTTAGTATTCAGTGTTATCTTGGGTTCAGAGTGGCTAAGTAGAGTGTCTGGTAACTTATGTTATGATGTAGGGAGTTTGAAATTTAAATGGGGAGATTCTGAAGTAGAAGTAGCGTTCAATGACCATATTCAGAGGAGTAGTATTGTAGGTGTGATTTGTACTTTAAATGAGATATCGCCAGCCGTAGAGCGGGGTTCTCCATGTTTTGTGGGCAGTGTGATTACGAACGGAAGTCTAGAGGACTCGTTACGTGATGCTGCATTTCAGGGAAATATAGAGGATGAACAGTGTGTTCGGCTCTATGATGTGTTATTGTGTAATAGGAGAGTGTTTGAGGATCGCATTGGTATGGCCAATTGCTATACACATTCATTGAACGTTATTGATAGGTTAGTATTCACAGGACATAGATATCCTGTACCTTTCGCTTATCAGAGTGCAGTTGAGGCACAAATTAATCAGATGCTTGAAGATGGGATTATTGAGCACTCTAAGAGTCCATATGTTAATTATTTGATCACGGTACCCCAGACCGACGGCACTGTTCGTATTTGTTTAGACGCTCGTTTGGTTAACAGTAGAATTAGTTCAGATCAGCTGAAATCTATGTCAATAGAGGAATTAATGCAAACATTTGAGGGGAAGAAGTATTTCACTTGTGTAGATTTGAGTTCCAGTTTTTGGCAAGTGCCACTTATGTACGAAGATAGACCATTTCTAGCTTTTAGTCATAAATATAACCTTTATCAATTTTGTAGAACACCTTATGGGTTAAAGAGTAGTTCAGCAGCTTTAATTCGGGCTTTAAACATCGCATTAGGGGATGACACAGGAGAGTTTGTAACCATTTACATAGATGATATGGTAATTAGTTCACGCAGTTTTGAGGAGCATCTACGTCATTTAGATATAGTTTTTCAGAAGTTAGATCAGGCAGGGTTCATTTTGAAGCTGTCTAAGTCGTCATTCTGTCAGTCAGAAGTGACATTTTTAGGTCATAGAGTGTCGAGTAGAGGTGTAACACCAGAAGAAAGTAGGGTTAATAAGATACTTAACGCAGAGGTGCCACAGAATGTTAAACAGTTAAAAACATACCTCGGAATTTGCAACTTTTTCAGGAGGTTCGTTCTTAAATACTCAGGGTTGGTAGAACCATTCAGGGAATTGCTTAAAAGTGGGACTCGGTGGAGATGGGAGTCCAAGCATGATCAGGCTTTTAGAGCGCTGAAGGAAGGTTTTGAGAAAGCTGTAGTGCTGAAATATCCGTTAAAAGATAAGGAATATGTGGTTATGACAGATGCTTCACATATAGGCATTGCTGGAGTATTATGTCAGAAAGATGATGAGGGTAATCTGTGCATTGTATCTTTAGCCTCGCGAGGACTGACAGCAGCAGAGAAAAGATACACGATTACTGAGTAGAGCTGTTAGGTATTGTTTTCAGCTTAGGGAAATTTAGAATGTATTTAGTAGGGGGGAAATTTGAGATCCACACAGATCACCATGCATTACTGTATATGAGAACTTGTAAACTCAGTTCTAACAGAGTTAGTAGGTGGATTCTTGCTCTGCAGGAATACGAATTCACAGTAAAATATATTAAAGGTAAAGATAACATTCTTGCAGACATGCTATCGAGGGACACTAATTTATGTAGGGATTATCCTGTGGTTAAAGCAGAGGACGGTATTTTAATATGTGCATGTGTGGACAGTAGCAACAGGGCATCGTTACAGACACTGAGAAATATGCTAGTGGAGCAACGTGAGGACGTTAAGTTAAGGGAGCCACTGTCTAGGTTGGAAATAGGTGAAGAAGAGTATGTGAAAGTAGGACGGTTCACGTACAAGATGCAGGATGGGCTTCTTGCAAGGAAATGTAGGAATAATCGGTGGGCAATATGTGTTCCTGCCACTTTGCGGGAGGAGCTAATTTGGTTCATTCATAGGGAATTAGGACACTTTGGTGCTGCCAAGGTCTTCTATGAAATTGGTCGTGACTTCATTTGGAGTAAAATGGGAAGGGATGTTAGGAGGATTTTAGCTAAGTGTGACACCTGTCAAAGGCGTAAATATCCAGTTAAATATTTAGTGGGGGAGAGATCTGCAGTTCTCACCTGTAGTCCCGGCGAACTACTGTGTGTGGATTTATTTGGCCCGATCGTTAAAGGACAGTACGGTTACGAGTACATTTTTATAGTTATTGACGCTTTTAGTAAGTATGTCAAGCTATATCCGCTAAGGAAAGCCACGGGACTAGCGTGTAGCCGTCTGATCATTAATAAGTATATACCTGAGTTTGGCATTCCTCTCAGAATACTATCTGACAGTGGACCACAGTTTACTGCAAAGAAATGGAGAACCAGTATGCAGGAAGCTGGTATAACACACGTTCATTCCTCTGTAAGGTACCGTCAGGGTAATTCTGCAGAGCGTCCATTAAGGGAAGTGGCTCGTCTTTTTCGGACTCTAGTGCATGACAAGCATGCGGCCTGGGTTGGACATCTTCCCAAGGTCGAGACTTGACTGAATTCTGTCCAGCATGAGAGCACGAAATTGACGCCATGCGAAGTTCACTTCGGAAAAAGACCACAAAATGAACTAGCGAGGGTGTTGGGATTAAATGAGGGTAAGCAACCGGGGATGGATTACATTGTCCAGTTGGCGAAACAGAATTTATCTAAGTCAGCACAAAAGAGAATTCGCCAACAAAAAGAAACTAAATTTGACCTATTCGAGCCGGGAGACAGAGTCTTACTTAGAGTGCCGAAACAGTCAAATAAGCTAGAGAAAGACATGTCCAAGTTCTTTTATCTCTACGAGGGCCCATTTAGAGTTTCCAAACGTATTGGCAAAACAGCATATGTGCTGGAGAATAGTGAGGGAAACAGATTATACGGGACGTATAATATACATAGTCTCCGAAAGTATGTGACATAAAGTGAGGATGTTTATCTGGCGAGCCAGCCTATCAAATGAGTAAGTGTGGTATTTGGTGCGTGGGAGGAGTTGGTCTTCCAGGCAGGCGTATCAGAAGTCACACAAGGGGGTAGTATGTAAGTAAATGAGAGTTTTTAAGGTACAGGGAAATATGACGGGATTGTCGGATGCTCTTGAGCACTAAAATGTCTCGATACACCAAGGCCAGAATTTGGTAGCGCTGGTGAATTCCCATTTGTCCCCAAGAGATGGGTGAGCACTTGAACAGGGTATTTTTGCTTAAGGCGTCCACGGGACAAAAGATGGGCCATCAGAATGCGAGATAGTCCTTCATGAAACTCATACATAACGGCACACGTGATTTCTGTTTACGGCCTCGCCATGTAAGATTTTTAAGTGAGTAATTTAAGGTAATTTGTACAATGGTTTCTTTTGTGTGAGGAGGACAATCTGTGTTGAGAACTAGTATTAAGTAGAATATGGTCTACGGGAACTTAACAAGACAGGGCGATTACGGCACAGAAATATTTGGTGTTATGTGTAATGCGCATTTACTGGCTTTTTTTTTTTCAGAAGTCAATATTAATTTCATTTTTTATAAAGAGAGATCAAGTATTATGGTCACGAGGCGCTGCCACAATAGTGTGATCGTGTGCTCAGTGATAAGTGAGATTAAATTTCACCATAAGGAAGGGACCTCCAGTGAAATTAGGAAGTTCTATGGTGATATAAATATATCAGAACACCTTCAATGCGTGTGATATGACATCATAAATACATAGTGCTCACACATTAATTATGTCTATTTCTCCAACATAGAGAAATTTGAGAGGCGGAAATATCCGTGGAACACTATTCTATATGAGAAACATTGGACTGGTTGCAAAGTGCAATCCATAGTGACAACATACTTTGACGCAAAGTGCGTGAAGAAAAATTATGATTGTATATATCTGTAATTTAGGGTGATTTCATTTATGTAATATGTATTTTGGATGGGGATTATTAACGTGTCTGGGATAATCGGATAATGGACCGTCGTCACGGTAAATCATCCGATGATCCGAGGCGAATATGTAACGTGTTTTTCGAGGGGTTTTTATGCCACTGGCATAAGTCAGTAGGAAGCCATTCTATATTTATTTACGCGGCAAATTGTTCAGCCTAGAGAATTTTTCATGTTAATTTATTATTATTATTAATTTATTATAATTATTATTAAGATATTTTTCGGAGCATTTTATAAAAATTATAAGCATACAGATAGGTTTTCTATGTCTTAGAAAACGCTATCAAGCAAATTATTGCGAACGACAATATCACAGAAAATTATGTGATTACGGAATTTTACGGAGTTTCGTCAGTTAGGATATTATGAGAGACATGACTCACTGGAAATTCAGATACGGGCTGATTCTTGTCAAGAAGTATTACGCAAGCGGGGTTGCAGCGTCAAGAAAAGGCGGATAGTTGGTACGGAAATCGACTTCATCATCCGCGCGCCGTGTGTAATGAGCCAGAGAAGGGGAACTAGCGCGTAGGGAGCAGCCAATCAGTGGAGACCACGTAAGCTGGAAGTCGGTCCCGAGGTGGGGAGCCGACGTGTGCATATACCGTTCGGCGCGCCGTGGAACGAGGACAATCTGTGTAGAACTTGCCGAGTATGTTTGCACGCGGGAGTCGCTCCGATGTTCCGTGGAGTGGAGAACTATCTGTTTGAAACTTAACCAGTTTGGTTGTACGAGGGTATGGCTCCGAGGTTCGGACCATAAATCTTCAAATCTACCAGTATATCATCAAACATCGACGAAGATGACGACATCCAGGAGACTGTGGGAAGCTCACAGCATCATCCAGTACGAGGGAAAGGCTTTAGCAATTTCCAGTGGTAAGAGCGAATGACGCTGAAATACGCAATCTCTCATTTCTCTTTGTTTTATATTTCATATTTCAGTAACTTCATAGCTTGGGAATAAGAGTAAAATCAATAATTTATCAAACTCCGTTTTCACGTAATTTTCTATCGGTAATATTAAAATCGCAACGCTCCAATTTAAATTTTAAACTTATTATTATTATTAATTTTGCTATACTTGTTTTATATAATAAATTCAATTCTTTTACAATGCAATCTTTGCTTTCAGTAGGTAGCATTAGATATAGACCAATTCCTTCTCCTGATACAATTGTTTGTTGGGTTAATGATCAAATCATACTACGATCTGAGTGAATAGATTCTTGAAGGTGTTCTACCAGAGCTAGACGTTGTTAAATACAAATTTAGATTTCAGCATTGCGTTGAGGTCTTGGCGCCCATTAAAACAACATAGCTTAGGCAAAGGTAAATAGTTACATTTATCACCCAACAGTTAGGGGCAGCCAAACCGTTACACTTTGTCGCAACCAACGTGGGGCAAAGTGAAAAACGCTACAAGCATAGCTGCCTTCTAACTGGTTGGCCCAGTTTTGAATCCTGGTTTTGCCAAGGAGAATTTAAATTTTGGCCTGTAGTCATGTGTACTTGGATGTGTGTATCATTTGTCTCATAAACTGCCTTATTGTGATGGCTGTATTAGTGTGTGCATTTATAATTTTAGGTGAGGATAGGGAAGGAGGCGACTATGGCCTTACGTTAGGGGTAGCCTACCGTATCGGCATTTACCTGCAGTAGAAGTGGGAAACCAAGGAAAACCACTTACAAGATGGCCGAGATGGGAATCAAAATCACCTCTTCTCAGTTTTGCCTCACAAAGCTGAGTGTATCCCGTTCCAGCCCTCAGACCAGAATGCTAGTTGCTACACCACGAGGCACGAGGTGATCTAAGTGAAAAGGGATGGATTCTAATTCGCCTCTAGGTCCTAATAGAAGTGAATTTCTATGGTTTCTAATTCCCCTTCCCCCCTCCCAGAATGCTCCATGTACCAAACATTCCATCTTCAAATTATTTTGCATGCCCAATTAAATGGAGTAACATAGCTCGGGAGGTGTTGGGGTAGCGCGCCTGCCTCGCACCAGGAGACCTCGGGTTCGATTCCAGGCTCCGTCAGGGATTTCAGAAACCGGCGTGAGGGCTGGAACTGGGTGTACACAGCCTCGCAAGGACAATTGAATAGCTGTCTGACAATGAGGCAGCGCTACGCTCATGGAGACCAAGATTAACGGCCGAGGGGAGCCGAGGCGCTCACCATGCGTCACCACATAATCTGCAGGCCAAATGGCTGGGTGGCGATCGCTTGGTAGGCCTAGGCCCTTCATGGACTGTAGTGCCACGGGGTTTGTTGTTTGTTTCGTTTTAATGCTAGTTCGGAGACTACGGTTTCAATAGTCTTCTTAGAATGTACAGTATATGGGTGTTAACTTTAAAAATACCCGCACGAGTCTCTCTGGAGGACTCACACATTATTACTATTACGTAAACATATCTTGCATAAGAATCATGGCCCTACTAATAATATAGTTCATCGTATCTTGGTGAGAAAAATACTGTACCTGTATGTGCATTTGCTCAAAGAACTTTTTCTTTTCTGAATTTTTATTCCATACATATTATTTTTGTTTGTTTTATTAATATTAGGCATCCACCTATAAATTTTAACTCAACTAAAATTTGTATTATTTTGTGTTAAGAGGGACAGATGACCTTGCTGTTCAGCCCCTTAAACAACAATAACTATCCATACTATGTGTGATGTTAATGAGCAATTCTGAGATTATTTACTGCGGACCTAGATTGCAGTCATTAGCTTATTCGGCTTATGCTCCATTCAAATAACTTTCTCATCTCTTCACTTATTACGCCAAGGCCACGAGAGCCTGGGTTGCCCTGGTGTGTTTGATCAGCTATCTCAAGAGTTTAAAGTTTGGTGGGTCACATCGAGCTTAGATATTTAGAGGTGTTAGTGTCTGAAATGTATTTTGGATGGGGATTATTAACGTGTCTGGGATAATACAATGGCGTAGTGACTACCATTCTTGGCTGTTGCCCCAGAGGTCTGGGTTTGATTCCCGGCTCTGCCAAGAAATGTAATTCTGGTCTGAGGGCTGCAACAGGGCACACTCAGTCTCGTGAGGCACAACTGAGAAGAGGAGGGTGTGATTCCCACCTCAGCCATTTTGGAAGTGGTCTTCCGAGATTTCCCACTTCTACTGTAGGCAAATGCTGTAATGGTTCCTAAGTTAAAGCCAATGCCGCCTCCTTACCAATCCTCACCGGAATTGCAAATACACATACTAAGACATGCATCACAATAACACATGTTATCAATCAAAATTCCATACTCGCCCAAGTACACGGGGCTAAATGACCACGATGTCCAGGCCCCTGAATGAAACAACAGATTGCAGTCGATGTACAGAAGTTGTCTAAAATTGTGGCCAGATTGCTCCTTAGTGCCTCTTGGTCTATTGGAATGGCTGTAACATCTGGTGCATTATCATACCATAGTCAAACTGTTCCTCTATTGGAGCACGAAGATTGGGATTCTATGCCGTCACTGTCTCATGAAGCCATAGCCAGGTGGCTATGCTAATGCTTGTTGTTTCATGTAGGAGGTTGTACATCATGGTCGTCAGCCCTGTGTGAGAAGAAACCCATACAACAGGAGCAATCGAGTGTGGCAACGGTGGGTGAGAGATTTCACAAGCTCTTCATCCAGGAACGCCTCCAACAGCAAGTAAATTGTCATGTTTTGTGGTGGGATCATGTTTGGTCGACGTACGCCTCTAATTCCTATCCTATCCACGGTAACAGGACCGGTCTGGTATACAGAGACAACATCCTCAAACCTGTCGTTACAGGATTCACTGCCACAATGGGTGAGGGCTTTACACTAGTGGACGATAATGCCCATCGAGCTAGGGTGGTCATCAGTTCCTTCAGATACAAGGCATACGGAGAATGGAGTGGCCTGCATATTCTGCGGACATGAACAGTATCGAACATGCATGGGAAAAGATTGAGTGCAGTTTCGCACTGTCAAAATCCTCTAACAAACAAACATTCAGCAACTGATTGAAGCTGCTTTCCAAGAGTGGGATAATCTGCCCTAAACCAGGTTGGTTCGTTGGTTCTTTGTTGGCAAGCATGCCTTAGGGCTCGTGGTGGCTATACATGGTATTGATATGCTCCAACATGAAAAAGATTGCCACTTTTGTTATGCTTTTAGTGTTTGTCTCTTTTGCACAGCATATTGTGTGTTGTTTTTCTTTGTATGTCATTACATACTACCTTACCAGGGAATTGTTACTGCTAGACGTGGAGCACGGCTGTTGTGTATACATTACGTCAGCTCGCCTCGTTATGGCTGCCGCGATCGGTTGCTGGGCAAGAGGGGGAACGCATGCACAGTCGTACAATGAGAACACACCTCACAGCGCACGACCCAGCACGAATCATGCACACAAATGACATGCGATGAGGTTTCGCTGGCGACAACAGCATGTCTATCGCAGGCGTGTGGCTGGGCGGAGCACATTAGTTCCGATTTCCGCCACCGGTAACAATTCGCTGGTAGGATAGTACACATAGCAAAACACTAAATCGCAATATGCAAAACCTTTTTTCGAGTACTGTTCAAGTTACAAACACTGCTAGTCACCACCACAACACTCTAGAAGCAGATGACCTCGAAGTTCCGCCCCTTAAAACAACAATTCCATTACATTCACCACAACACTGATTATCAAATACCATGCACACAAAAGTACACGGGTCATAGACCAAAGAGGTCCTAATTGGAACTATAATAATATATACAGTACTGGTATGTCAAAAAATATGGTTATATAAATGACTCCAGATTATAGCTTACCAAGAGGCATACATACTTTGAACCGGCCTTGGTGGCCGAGAGCGCTAATGTGCTACCTCGTGCCTCGCTGGCATCGGGAGAGAGTGAGTTCGAATCCCACCTCTACCGTCCTGAAAATGGTTTTCGTGGTTTCCCATTTTCACTACCAGGCAAATGCCGGGACGGTTCCTTTCAATAAATCCACGGCCAATTTCCCTTCCCTGACCCGTCCTGAAAAGAAAAGTACATGGCCATTGGCTGCATTAATAAAATTATACATACTTTGAAACTTTAGTGTTTAAAATAAGACTGCTGTTACGACTTGAAACTGAATCCCAGCACTCTGCGCAGAGTGTGAACTGATAACACCACAATAGCCCTTTGTTAACTCTTGGGCCTAGTAACTGAAGCTATGGCATGTAGTTAGGCCTCCTAATGACCAGTATTAATTCTGCTATGATGTACATGTCGCTTACAGGTACCAACTGGAAAGACCTGCCCCAGGCCTCTCCAAAAGCAACACAGCATTATGAGCCTAACACTTCTCTCATCCAGGTGTAAAAACCATCCATCGCATGGAAAACTCATCCTACATTATCTCCAATTCTGCAGAATGGGAAGAATAAGAAGTTGACATACCACTGACAAGTAAAACGTGCGGTACGGTTCGATGGCAACTTATTAGTCGTGACGAGGTTAAAGTTAGGTCTGATTGGTGTTAAGCTATGGTTAGAGCAAGTTTAGGACTGAGCGTTTTACTTGATTGATTGGCGACACCATTGCACATAGTGTTATTTACCCGTTATATTACTTTATTACATTCACTAGCGACAGAAAGCAAAGCAAACTTGTAGCTTCACGTGGCTCTCGTGATCATAAACTACAGAACATTTCTTTTTTATATTTGGAATTTGAACCACTGGATGCAACTCTGAAATTCTAACATGCATTAACCAAGAATCAAAACCCAATCCAAAACTATAATACGACGACTTTAGGATCTCCAAATGGAGATCTGGGTGTGACCTTGGCTTCTAGGATTAAAGAAGCAGGCCCCTGTACGAAGGGTGGTTGGCCGGTTTACTTACTGTAAGCCCTGAGCTTGTATTTCAGCTTTACTTTACTTATTTTTAGGCCATCTGTAGGCTAAACAAAACAATCTACCAGTAAATGTATAGTCTACTTGTTGAATCTGAAAGCTACTTGTTGCTCCTATAATAGCCATACAAAGACGTGGAACTAATAAAGGTAATGAAAAGAGATTCCTTAGCACATGACTTACAGTACCGGTATTGAATTCTTCTTGGAACACAAGATAATGAACAGAAGTGTGAGTAGGCTAAGAAATGAGGAGTAAGAAGTAGTCTAGGCATATCATGAAATGTGAAAATAACACTGCATAATAAGGCTGTCCCCACCCATCAACATGACTTTTTTATTGACTAAATAAATTCCCGGGTATTTACGTTAGGAAGCTAAGAACATTAAAAATTAACACTTATTTACAGTTACTGTAGAAAACTTGAATTGCATTATCTCAGACTACAAAAGTTTAAGAAACAAAATCCACATTTCCCCCACTCTTTTCAATATATCGTGTGTTAATTTAATCATTAAAAACATATCATAACCTTTCATCGTTACGATGCAATCACAATGCGACACCACAGGACTGGAGGAATGTGGTGTTAAACATTAAATTCCACACTTCTTAGAATTAACACTTTCTATTTTCTTGTTATTTATTTTCTTAAAATATCTGATTATAAAGAGAGCTAGTGTGTTGAAATAGAGTTAAATAAATGACATAAAATATACATTCATCAATCAGCTGTTTATCATGTGTTTGTCCATAAATGGTGCTACCTAGCGGCTTACAGGTGTATTGGTGCTCCCCCTTATCAATTGTTTTTTTTTGAAAATCCGTTCTTCCGGTTTTGCCGAAGTGTCCATACTGTATTGGTATCTATACTGTGACTCAACCAAGAGCGTGGTTCTCATAGCAACGTATAGATGGAACTACTGACCTAGTATTTACAGAATGTCATGTAACTAAGAGATTTCGTTCTCATGGCAACGTATAGATGGCGCACCGCCGTCAGCTATGCTATTCGATCATAAACCACGATGAAGATGTGCACTCGATCACCGCCGTCTGCTATGTTCCAACGCCTCCCCACTTCACTCCAAACAGCGAACATCCAGGAGTACTAAAATTCTCCACCACTTACCTCGCAGCGCTAGTAGGATGATACTCCAGAGATTACGTCGTCACGACATAAGATTGGTATTTAAATTAAATAAACATACCTGTCTGTATATTCCATACGCATGACAAAATTATGGAGTCGTAGTCAAATGCTGTAGTTGAAGGAAAATCCACAGCCTGCTTCCAGTCTCCGGCCGGGTCAGGAATGGAATGAATGAAACCCCCATCTAGCGGCGAGGATATGAACTGTGCCGGCTGCCGAGGCCTGACGCACTCCTCTGGGGCAATGATTAAATGAATGACAGATGAAATAAAATGATAGTGGAGAGTGTTGCTGGAATGAAATTTTGACAGGGAAAACCGGAGTACCCGGAGAAAAAAAATATGTCTGCCTCCATTTTGTCCGAAATGCTGTAACTACTGTAAGTAATATAAAATATCAACGCATCAACACCAACACTTATTAGTGAACACCACTTTACTTCTCATTACACAACTCATGAAACAAACAAGAAAGGTGTCAGATATGAAAATTAGAGACGTAAGCGGAATTGCGCGCTTGGACAGGTTCACAATCGGTTCTAGCACAAAAGTCGCGCTGAATGGGAAGGCGTTAGAGCATAGCAGATGGCGATGGATGGTGTTACTGGCCTAGTATGCATAGATGAACAAACAACACGTAACTAAGGGCTTGCGTTCTCATAGCAATGTATAGATGACGCTACTGACGTAGAACACCAGTTACCAGGTCCCCAAGGTGTAGAGAAATTGATGACGCTAATTCCAGAAAAGCTACAAGCCTTAAAACATATTAATGTTAATATTGTGACATCAAGCCTCCGTGGCTTAGGCAGCAGCACGCCGGCCTCTCACCGCTGGGTCCGTGGTTCAAATCCCGGTCACTCCATGTGAGATCTGTGCTGGACAAAACGGAGGCAGACAGGTTTTTCTCCGGGTACTCCGGTTTTTCCTCTCACAATTTCATTCCAGCAACACTCTCCACTATCATTTCATTTCATCTGTCATTCATTTAATCATTGCCCCAGAGGAGTGCGTCAGGCCTCGGCAGCCGGCACAGTTCATATCCTCGCCGCTAGATGGGGGCTTCATTCATTCCATTCCTGACCCGGTCGGAGACTGGAAGCAGGCTGTGGATTTTCATTTTCATTGTGACATCAACATAACAGGAACTATAGAATTCCATTTTAAGGGGAGTCGTATAGGTTCAAACTGATAAATGTTTGCAATTTCATGTTTTTCATTTCACAAATATATGGAACTAATAGCCTGCTTATTTTGGTATTTTGTTATGAATGTAGTCCAATATTTACTGTTAAATTTGTGCTAACCTGTTTTTACAGAAAATCCCATGCAACGTTTCATAAGGAAGCACTACCGCAGTAAATAGCTGACCTAGACGTATCTGATTTGGCTAACTTTGTAGAGATGTTTCTTTTCCATACGTCAGTTACAGTATCAAATCCAAATGGCGGAATTGCATGGTTGATGGCTTTTTGTTTTATAATATTAATTCTATCGAAGAAAGTTGTGATGAAAGCATTGATTAAAAATCAGTTTACTTAAAAATACATTTTATTTTTATAAATGCCCCGTTTTCTGAGAAATAACAGGTTATATATCCAATTTTTTATCAAACATACAGAATGCACTCTAATTATGTAGATCTTCGGCAGATTAATTAAATTTAGAAGATCATTTGTAAAAAAAATGGAGCTCTATATAAAAATGACCCCTCTTTCTCTAATGAATATTTTTCAAAGATGTGAATCAGCGTATTGAAGAAGAGTGAATTAACATCTTGTGTAAAGAGTCACATCTCAAAACCAACAGTTCCTCAAATTGGAGATTTGAATCACAATTTTAACTTTGGTAAGTAAGGGCTTTACAACTCCCCTTCAACAAAATGACCAATTTACTAACTACCTACTGTATACAACAAGATGATCCGTTAAGACCTTCACACAAGGTTACAGTGGAGGATATAACTTCTGGTTTACTCTAGTAGTGTGTATAATCTCTGGTTTATTGTTGTATTCAGACTACACACCAGTTTTAGTTTAGGACCTTGTCTCTCATGAATCTCTTAAAATGTATTACATGTAGATATTGCCTTTGTTTAGTTTTCTTTCTTGTGGTAGAAATTTGTTGTATAGAATTATTATAAATTAGAATGTCGTTGGGGATTGCAGAAAGAAAGATATAGAATTATCAGGCGGTCTGTCATAAAACGAATTTTGTTGGCGGGGGGTGTTAGTAATTTTAAGAGGCATAACATAGGGGTTATCAGTCCCATACAATTATCATTAAATATGTTGTTTTAAGGATTAATTTCGACCTCTCGAAGAATGTGGGCATTGGGAAAAGAAAGTGATAGAGCACGAAATGAGGAAAAATTAAAGTATTCCCAAGGCTTGGATAACTCATTCCGTTGGGGTCAGGAGAGAACAAGAGTGGACCAAGGGTCTAAAGACAGGAAACATGAATTACGTGGAAGGAATGTCAAGTTTTTGGATTTTAAAAGAAATACAGCAGTGAAAATGTTACGACTGCACTACTACCTGCACAGCTTATAGTTCTCTCACTTCCCCCATTAACGACCAGCTCGCCTTTGAAACTTAGATGGGCGGCCATGTTTACATTCCATGTCTGCTTGGAGCCAAGTCTTTCCCAGCTCGAGGTGTAATGTTGCCAATGCTCCACTGTAGCCACTGGGAGCAGGCAGCGAAACTTGACAGAACTGCGTGCAACTGTGCAACACTAGAGACCTGACAAGCGATCTGGTAGCCAGGACCGGTCCCTGAACTACACGTGGAGAGACAGAGGAAGAAGCATGCTATAGGTCAAGAACCATCAGCTATTGGTCAGCACCGAACGAGAGTTATTGCTTAACGTTTTATTTTATCGAGACCCCAATTTGATTGACGTTTGTCCTTCCACAGTCACTGAATCTTATTTGGTTATTGGTAACATAAACAAGGAAGGACACTTTTTATATCTAGGCAAAAAGTAACTTTTATAGATTTCTATACATCGTTCCGAAAACAAGTGCAACTCAACGTAAGCGATGACCTCTCATCTTATATATATATATACACCACGGACAGGCCAACAAGGACCACGCAAATATCACTTCTTTATAGGTCTAGTTTCCTTCTTTCTCTTCCAGAAGTCTTTCATCCTGGTCGACTGTGCAGCTCTTCTTTCAGCAGTCCATTCTCCTCTGTTGAGATTTTTCTTCTCCCCGACAAGAATTTTGAGACCAAAAATTTTTTTTCTGTACTCTATTCGATTTAGACAATCTTCTTCAGTAATTTTGAATTTTTGAAGTTCTTCTTTCATTTGTTTTACATAGCCTCCTTGTCCTTTATAGTTCCAGATTTTATCAAAAATTTGTTTGTTTAACCTTGAGCAATCCATGCGGACCATATGTCCGTAGAACTGAAGTCGCCGTTTTCTGATCATCACTTCAAGGTTGTCGATTTTACTATAAATTTCTGCATTCGATCTCAGTCTATAACCTTCCTGTGTTTTCCTAGGACCATAAATCCTTCTTAAAATTCTTCTTTCTATCTTGAGCAAATTCTCCATTCCGGTTATATTTGTAGTTTCCATGCCGTACAAGATGACTGGTCTAACAACAGTATTAAAATGTCGTAATTTTGCATTGATAGACAGGTTCTTTTTATTGTATATATTTTTTGTACAAAAATTTAATCTTTCCAATTTCCCTTTTTTGTTCTCGATTGCCAATTTATCCGTCCCATTGCTACTAATTATTTCTCCAAGATATTTAAATCGGTCAGTGACCCTGGTGCTCCCATAATTTGTTTTTATCATTTTCTTAGTGTATTTCTGATCACTTGTCATCATCTCTGTTTTTACCAACGAAATCTGTAAGCCCGCTTTTTCCGCCGTTTCTTTTAACTGATCAATTTGGTTAATAGCTTCTTGTTCTGATTCAGCAAACAACGCTACGTCGTCAGCAAATGCTAAACCTTTGACTCTGAGGTTCTTATTCTTTGTACCAATTTTAGCACTTGAATCGTTCTTCTCCCAAAACGTCCTCATGACTTTATCCAAGACCAAATTGAAAAGCAGTGGTGATAGACTGTCCCCTTGTCTTAGCCCAGTTTTTACCTCGAAGGGCTCGCTAACTTCATTTAAAAATTTGACTCTGGAAATCGTATTAGTTAATGTAAGTTTTATTAAATTTATGGTTTTTTGATCAACTTGGTATTCCTTCAATGTGTCAAAAACAGTATCCCTATCCACTGAATCATACGCTTTCTGAAAATCAACGAATGAGATAAAGATATTCTTTGGCCTGTTGTTGTAATATTTTAATATCAATTTTAAACTAAGAATTTGTTCTGCACACGATCTATTCCTTCTGAAACCTCCTTGGAACTCGCCAAGCTGTGGTTCGATCTGTGGTTCAAGTCTGTTTAAAAGTAGTTTGGCAAATATTTTATATGTGACAGACAACAATGAGATCCCCCTATAACTATTGACATCAATTTTTGAGCCTTTTTTATGTAGTGGATGAATTAAGGCGATTAACCAGTCTTCTGGAATTGCTTCCTCAATCCAAATTTTCTGGAATAGATTTGTCGTCGCTATTAAAAATTCATCATCTACAAGCTTCCACATTTCTGCAATTATTCCATCTTTGCCTGAGGCTTTATTGTTTTTAAGTGAGTTGATAATACATTTAACTTCATTTACATCTGGGGGCGTAGAGTCAAAATTTTGTGTTGTAAATTTGAAACTCAACTTGTCTGTCGGTTTTGGACAATTTAACAACTTCTCAAAATACGCAGCCAAGATATCACAATTTTCCTTGTTGTTTAATGCTAGCGTACCATCTTCCCTTTTGAAATTTAAACTCGGCGCTGAATATCCAGTGATTTCATTCTTAAATGCTCTATAAAACAATCGGGTGTCATTTTTCTTAAAATTGTCGTCCATTTCCATTATTTGGTCCTTCATATATTTTCTTCGAATCGTTCTTAAAGTCTGGTGGGCCATTTTCCTTAATCTTTGTACTTCCTCTAAATTTTCTGGAGTCTTGTTCCCGTTCCACTTGTGCCAAGCACAATGTCTTTCTTTGATCACTCTTTCACATTGTTCATTCCACCAAGCATGTTTCCTATAAAAGTTCAACGGTGCAATTTCCTGAGCTGGTTCAAGAAGGTTATTAGTAACATCATTCCAATTGGTTGGTATTTTAAGTTTTCCTTGAAATTCTATCCTTTTTTCATTTGTAAGAACCTCTCTATTAATTTTCGGAATTTTAATTCTAGTTGTATTTTGTTTGCGTGTAAAAGGTATGAAATTCATCTTGATTTGAGAAAGGTAATGATCTGAAGTTACATTAATGGATTTTCTGACCTTGACATTTTGAATTTCTTTGAAACAATTTCGAGAGATAGCTACATGATCTAGTTGAAACTCACCCAGCAACGCATTTGGGGAGACCCATGTTTTCTTTTTACTTGGTTTTGCTTTAAAATGTGTGGACATAATCTTTAAGTTTAGATGTTCACAGAGTTTAACCAATCTCTCACCATTCCTGTTGGTTCTATTGTGAGCGGGATATTTACCTATTATATCAGCAAATTTTCTCTCAGATCCAAGCTGAGCATTGAAATCTCCAAGTAAAATTTTTACATGATTAGAAGGAATTTTGAGAATTTCGGCTTCTAACTCGTCCCAAAATTCATCAACTTTCTCTGGATTCGTTTTATTATCCTTATTTATAGGAGCATGGGCGTTGATTAGCGTGTATCTCTTATTGAGAGATTTTATAGTTAGAAAAGATAGTCTGGCATTCACACTTCTAAAAGCGATAACTGCGTCCAAAAATTTCTTGTTGACCATAAAAGCTGTTCCAAGATGTGGCATGTTCTTCATCACTCTCTTCCCAACTTTTCCTTTGAAAATTCGGAAGTTGTCAGATTCAAAGGTGTCCTCATCCAAGAACCTGGTCTCTTGAAGGGCTAATATTGTAATGTGATGTCTATGAAGTTCTGTTGTTAGTTGTTTTAATTTTCCAACCTGAATTAAGGAATTCACATTGTATGTTCCAAAAAAATATTTTCTCATTTTCTTGAATCTTGAACTGTTCTTGTGGTGCTCCGATTCACCATAATGTAACCCTAAACTGCTAGGCACCCTGGAATCCGATTTACGCCTAGCATTGTCTTCAGGGTAATCATGACCAATAGAAGCTAAATCCATGATATTAAAGTAAATGTGGGTTGGACAAAGTCCAACGTTATACAACTAAGATTGTGAGTCCTAGAGGTTGCCTCAAGATGTGTTCTGGCTCTTATTTTACGGCTTAAGCCAACCCTCCTCCTTTCTCCGGGCTTGGGACCGGCAACAGAAACTACTGAGCTACTCAATCCACCCAGTAGATCCTGCAGGCGGAGTTTCTCATCTTATATATTAAAATAGTTTTCAAAAATTTCACCCTTTACTAAAACTGAAATATCTCGGGAAGTATTTGCGCTACGACGACGTTTGTTGTCTTAAAATGTAATGCCCGTCAAGCACCGTCGATTGATACCCACATTACTTGATTATATCATTCGTGTATTAAAATAATTGCGAATATTACTTCCTTCAAGGTCTCATGAAAATAGAATCGAATGACTTGACGGATATATTGTCGCTAGGCGACAACGACTAACACTGTATCATGATATTCAGCGCCGCCCCAATAATAAATCTCACTTGATATTAACAGAGAGTTCCCTAATTACGTATTGATATCGTTAACTTCTACCTGCTCCACTCGGGCGTTAATGTCGCATGTATCCATACATGATATCGTAAACTTCTACCTGTTCCACTCGGGCGCTAATGTCGCATGTACCCATACAATAAGCAGAAGGGGATTCTGTGCACATAATTTAATTAAAACTTCTCAAAGAATGGATTACTTTGAGACTGAAATGCTCATGCACAATCAGCAGTCATTTTGCTATTGACACTGTCATGTCAACATCTCTTTGAATGACAACAAATACTGTATACGAAAGACAACTAATTTCACGAAGATGCCGCTAGAGTCGAATGTTGGAACCGCCATTTTGTATTGTGTATCCGATCTTTCTGTTATATAGACTTTGGTCTCACCAGCTACAAACTGTCTTCTTTTCGTTTCATCATTCGTCCTCATAAGTTGTGTGCTCAATCAATACAATGAATCATATTATGATGAATGAGAGGCGACACTCTATTACAAATGTTATAAAGATTAAAGGTGAAGGTAATTGTCTGTTCAGGTCATTGGCATATTGTGAGTACAACTATTAGAGTTTATTTACACAGGTTAGAAAGTAACCTATTGTAAATCATGTTACAGACAGGTGGAATAATTATTCTTCCTTTATTGTTGGCAACAGCGATATGTACGCAACTGCTATCAATACGAGCGATGATTACAAAATGCATATGTCTATGAATGGAGTTCATGGAGGTCATGTTGAGTTAGTTGTCGCTGCTCAAGTTTGCAAAATGGATATTTATTCGTGGATTACTACTATCGTATAGAAGGTGACCGGTTAAAATATATACGTAATCAACAAACGAAGTTACGAGTTGATACATATGCCGGTTTAACAGACGCCTTGCATGTACAAGCAGAAAATGAAAATCTCAGAGTCGGTCATATTGTAGTTTTGCCATCTTCTTTTACAGGTAGATCAGGGAAAATATTGCAAAATTATCAGAATGCGATGGCAATAGTGAGGAAGTTTGGAAAGCCAGATTTATTCATTACGTTCACCAATAATGCGGGCTGGCCAGAAATACTTAACAGCATTCATCTCTGGTAAACGGCTAATAATAGGCCTGATATTGAAGTGAGAGTTTTCCATTGCAAAGTAAATGAATTGCTACGATTGATTAATGTTAAGGAAATTTTCGGTAAAAACATATCTATATACAGTGGAATTTCAAAAACGATTTCTCCCGCACATCCATTTACTCTTAACATTAACGGAAGATTGTAAGTTTCGAGAAATTTCTGACATTGACAGTGTGGTGCCAGCCGAAATGCCAGATCTCGAGGATGAAGCGCTATACGAGTTGGTAAGGCGTCATATGGTACATGGTCCTCGCGGATCTTTGAATCCTTCTTCAGTCTGTATGAAAGATGGCGTATGTAAGAAAGATTTCCCTAAACAGTTTCAGCAAGAGACCAAAGATAGTGCCAATGGTTATCCTTCGTATAGGAGAAGAAATAATGGACGGATTATTATAAAAACAATTCGAGGCATTGACATTGAAATCTATAGTCGATTCATTGTTCCCTACAATCCATTTCTTTTACTTTCCTTGCAAGCTCATATTAATGTTGAAATATGCTCAAGTGCTCGGAGTGTTAAATACATCCACAAGTATCTTTATATATTAAAATCCACAAGTATGTGTATAAAGGTTATGACTGCTGCATTGTTAAAATATGTCCTAAAGGCGAAACGTTGAACTACGATGAAATTACTTCTTTCCTAAATGCTAGCTATGTTGGTCCAACAGAAGCCGCATTCGGGATATTTTCATTTCACATGCATGAACAGTCACATTCTATCGTACGATTACCAGTTCACTTGCCAAACTTGCAAAATATCTATTTTAAAAATGATAACGCTCCTGAGATTTTACTTCAAGCACAGTTGCGCAACACGGAATTACAAGCGTGGTTCAAGTTAAATCAAGATTCGCAAGCCAGAAGTCCGTATATATATCCTGAAACACCAGTACATTACGTCTGGAATAAGAGCAACTGCCAGTGGCAAAAAAGAAAAAATGTTTCAAAAACTATAGGCAGAATGTATAATGTTTCGCCTACAGAAACAGAAAGGTATTATTTACGCCTGTTATTGCTTCACATCATAGGTGCTACCAGCTTCCAGGATCTACGAACATACAAAGCAGTTGTCTATTCTACTTTTAAAGAAACAGCTAAGGAGCGAGGTTTGCTGATTGACGATTCTGAATGCCAGCGTTGTTTGGCAGAAGCGTCACAATTGCAGATGCCTTCTCAGTTACGACAACTGTTTTCTTACATATGTATCTTTCAGACCCCTTCAAATGTAAAATAATTATGGGACATTTTCAAGAATTCATTATCAGAAGATTATCTGCAGTTTGACGAACCTAACATTGCATATCAGTTCACTCTTATACATGTTTCTAATACATTAAAGCTCCATGGTCTTCCCATTACTTCTCTCGAATTGCCAGCTATTATTGATAATTTCCCTCAGACAATTTTACCAATGAATTATCCAAAACTTAATGAGGATCAATTAAGTCGGATGATAAACCAAGCAAATGGAAACCAAACGGCTATAATTACAGAAATTTTGTGGTTAGTACAAAACAGCAATGAAAGGATGAGTAATGTATATTTCATTGACGGTCCACGGGGCACCGGGAAAACATTTATTTACCAATGCTTGATTCACAGTTGCACAAATTTGGAGTTAAATGTAGTTTCTGTTGCATGGACTGGTATTGCAGCAATGTTACTGATGATGATGATAATTGTTGTTTTAAGGGGCCTAACATCTAGGTTATCGGCCCGAGCAATGTTACTACCTCAGGGGCGCACGGTACACAGCCAGTTCAAGTTACCTCCACATTTAAATGAAAGTTCTGTATCAGTAATAAAAGTTAACAGCAAAGAAGCTATTTATATTCGTTCAGCAAAACTTATCATCTGGGATGAAGCTCTTATGGCTAATAAGCACGCGTTGATGTGTGTAAATCGGTTGCTCAAGGACATCATGAATAACGACGTGCCTTTCGGAGGAAAAATTATCATCTTAGGTGGAGATTTTAGGTGGGTATTGCCTGTTGTGCCTCACGCATATAAAGCAGCATCATTCCAAATGTCAGTAAGGTTCTCTCCTTTGTGGCCATTATTCAAAATTTTTAAACTCAACAAAAATATGCGAGCGGATACAGATCAACGTGACTTTGCAAACTTCTTTATACAAATTGGTGACGGTGAATACCGTCACGTCGATGGAGAACATTCAGAATTAGTCCCACGGTGAAAAATATTTCACGTTTTTCAAAAATAGCGATTTTACCACCCAAAAATGAACATTGTAAAGAAATCAATGACAAAGTTTTAGACCTAATCCCAGGATCATCGAGAACTTACATCAGTGTGAATAATTTGATTACTGAAGATGAGAGTGAACTTCTACAATTCCCAATAGAATTTTTAGACAGCATAGGCATAAGTGGATTGCCACCTCATATCCTACGACTAAAAGAAGGCTCAATTGTGATTTTGTTGAGAAATATTAATGTTACCCAAGGTCTGTTTAACGGTACTAGACTGTTGGTTTGGAAGATGCATGGCGATTGCTTACACCGGAAATTATTACTGGCGTAAATGTTGGAAACAATGTCCTACTCCCTCGCCTTGACCTTACGCCATCAGATACTTCTATGCCATTTTCCTTCAAAAGGAGGCAGTTTCCAGTGCGTTGGGCTTTTTGTATAGCTATCAATAAAGCTCAAGGTCAAACACGAGATCAAGTAGGCATTAATTTACCTCAACCGGTGTTTGGCCACGGACAACATTACTGTATGTCGCACTATCGCGAGAAAAATCCTTTCATGACGTCAAAGTTCAAATAGAATCAAAAGGCAAGCGAACAGCAAATGTCGAATGGAAGGAAGTACTATTAGAAATTTGAAACGAATGTTGCGGAGGAGCACATACCTCAGCAAACGGGGCACAGATTAAATAACAACTATACAAGGACGTCCGCATCCCTAATACGATAACTGTCTTGTGGTAATGGTAAAAAAAATACTATTGTCCTGCATCGGTGATTACTATCCTATATCCGGTTGTTTCATTCCCTCAGTTCTATAACAAAGATATACTCAATCAAATGTACAGCTTAATAATTATCAATTCCTTCTGTGTGAGTTATCTTTTCATTTCTCATCAATCGCCTTTACTTACTATTCTATCTGTAGGGGTGGAGGCGATAGCTGTCTTTACAGAGATGTGCAAATTATTAGATTCGATGTCAGTTTTCCAAAATTGCATTTTTACTTTTCACGGTTTAATGCACTAAGTATGTTTACAAGGCGATGAAATTACTTCAAATGTTTAACCAAGACCCCTAATTATATTTTCATTTAAGAAACTCAAATTAAAATGATTTTTTAGAATTTCCACTAACAGAGGAGCCTTGCAAATGCAAAATGCCACACGTTACGTTTTTATTACTTCACTCTACTTTACGTGTGAATTTAGAGCGGGGGGATTTGGGGTCTTTTAACTGATGAACGCTATTGAACTATTCAAAGATTCATGAACTATGCATTGAAATCACCTGACTTGAATTCTAAAGTCAATGAAAAATTTAAAATGGACCCAGCGCAGATATCCCTCGGAATCCAATAATCCTAAAGTCTCCAGACGCAATTCCTTATGGGAAAAGGTGTAATTCCACGGGAGAGGAAACACTACTAAGTAGGACAACAAAGAAGTTGGTCAATAAAATGTTTTTGAATAAAAGTAATTATGACTAATTAAAATTATTTGTTTAATTCTATTAATGTGCACACCTCTATATGTTAACCAAGAGTTACATCTCTAAATTCAAATATAAGAGACCCATCTTTTATTTTAAATATATACCATTGTTCATAAGTAGACAAAACACCAAATTGTACCACTATAGCCTAAAATTGTGTGGATATCTCTATCTACTTAGTATAAAACAAAGTTCCCAATTCTTGGATGTAACGGGTAATCTCGAGAATAACTTGATGGATTTTGATGCGGTTTTCACCATTGGATTTCTCGATGAAGGATTAGGTAGAAAAACATTTATTTATGACCAAAAGAAGCCGAGTATTTACGATTTCAGTGAATTGAGTTGAAGAAAAACCTAACGTCCATGTGTCTTTTAAGCTTACACTGGGTAAACCGTCTAAAATAACGATATTCTTTGAGAATTGTTCAGCATGAAAAGTTCTGCAAGAAAGTCCGCGACATCTCCCACATCGACCACTGTAAGTGTTTTTACGTTTTCATTTCTTCAAGCAATCTCCATTCAGTGGAAATTTAAATTACTAGCTTCAGAGTGAGTTTACGAGCTTGCGAGCGACCTATCACCCTAGCTTCAGCCAGCATCAAACTGCCGAGTTGTGTCGAGTTAATTCTTCAGAGAAGAGTATAGCTTATGTGTTTGGAGTTAGCTGTTCACCTCGGCTTTTCAGAATTGCGTCTGGAACCTGACGTCCTTGCGCCTTTTAAGCTTAAGCAGGGTAAATAGTGGGACACACACACAGAGGACAGGCAAACACGCTCACATTTGATCTCATAAGTCTACTTCATCATTTACCCAAAAGCGACGGTACCGTAAATGTCTGTTCAGGTCACTAGCATGAAGACATGCAAATGTCATATGGACAGAAGTGCTGTAGGATTGTTGAAGTGAATGCTGCGGAGCAGCACGGGTCTTCTAGTTTAAACTTATTTTCTTATCTCGTGTCTACTAATCAATTAATCGACTCTTCGATTAGCCGATTAATCTATTATTCGGTTAATCGATTGAACGGTCAGTCGATTAATTGAATAATCGTTTTCTATTAATTTCAAATTGTTCGATTAGAACAGGACTGCCCAAACTACGGCCCGCGAGACTACTTTGTCCGGCCCGCCGCTCATAGCGTCCGCTCCGTGTCGCCACAACTTTGCACAACTAAAGTCAACTGGACACGGCAGTGCGCGCGCATCCCTGCCCAAGGTCATTAACTCACTGATGAACACTTAAAAACCTTATTAATGATTGGTACAACTAAGTTCGATCCTAAGTGGAGAGAAATTTTAAGTAGCCTATCGGTACAAAGCTTTTCCAGTCGTCGCACTGCTAATTTATCATGAACTTTATTTCATAATTTGATTAATAATTGTGTCAAATGAACATAAATACTCACTGTTTGTCATTCATGCTGTATGAGAGTATTGAATATGGTTGGTTCCTTAGTATAGGGGCTGCGACGACGCGGTCATGTAGCCCCGTGTACTTTGGGTGTGTGTAGAATCTGTCTGATAACCGGTGTTAAATGTGATGGCTGTATTAGTGTGTGTATCTGTTTTTTAATTCAAGGAAGGACTGCAACTTTGAATTTTTCAAATAGTTCCTCCTTTTGCCGCCAAACGCCACAGTCAACGACTACTAGGCCTAGTTCAGAACCAGACTACTAGAAGCCATCGCAGTCGGCTCTTGGCAACGAATGTAGAAACCTAAGAGCGTTGTTTACATTCCTAACCTATACAATTTAGCTTCACACAGGTGTAATTAGTGGAAGGTTCTTTAACATGTCATAAATCTATGACATGGGACCGCCGGCTTTACTTCCCCTCCGAAGGAAGGCATACTGAGGGATTTTAACGCTCTTAAAAATCCGACGGCTTCGGCTGGGTTTGAACCCGCTATCTTGGGCATAGAAGCTCAGCATGCTACCGACTACGCCACCGAAGCCGCCAGTATTGAATATCATCGTACTTCTATTTTAAAGGGATTTATTAAAAATATATATTTTGTGGTTTATTTTATATCCACAATAAATAAGTATATAAAACGGCAACAATACTAAGAAGACTAGGCTAAGACAGCCACAAAACTCACCAAATTGTTCCAATATTTTTCTATAAAAATCCATACCCCCCAAATCCCCGGAGTGTTATTAGCCCGCAAGGTCCCCCAACTATTTACAATGTGGCCCTTAGTCAAATAAGGTTGGGCACCCCTGGATTAGAACATCGCTTATTCCCAGCTTTAGTGACTACTTAGAAGATGGTGGCGTATCGGTGTTTGTATTCTGCAACTTGTTGATCCTGCCACGTAGCTCTGCGAGCATATGACAGCGTTATATTCACATTAACAAGCGCGGATTTTGCAAACAATCTGAGAGTGTGTTAAAATAATTATAGCTGTATTGGACGCGGCAACTGTATGGAAATAATAGCGTTACCAGTTCCATGAAGTTTGTATTAATTGTTCATATGACACACATCCAATTGTCGTGTAATTGCGTTCCAGGGAATAATAAAATAAGCGATCATAATATGATCTACTAATTATTACGAATTCATGGGCCGTTAACGAGATAACCCATAGCCAATAACAGTCGACATTTACCTGGATTTAGCAACCAGTTAGGCAAAGCCCTGCTGTGTGAATAACAGGCTATTGATCGTTACCGAAATATGGCACCAAATTCTTTTTGAAGCTACTCTATGGTCGCGCGGATAAACAAAACGTTATCTTCATCCGGCCCGCATCCGCACGACTGTTATCCGCATCCGCCACACAACCATACGACTTTAATCCATATCCGCACGTTTGTTATCCAAATCCACTGACATTACAATAATATTAGGAAGTTCATAAGTAATGTCGTTTTTTAGGTTTGGTGTTTTATAAGATGGTTGGTTGGTTCCTCAGTTTAAGGGATGCGACAACGCGGTCATGTAGCCCTGTGTACTTTGGGTGTGTGTAGAATTGTCTGATAACCAGTGTTAATTGCGATGGCTGTATTAGTGTCTGAAATCTGTTTTTAATTCAAGTAAAAACTGCATACATTGATTTTCAAGTAGTTCCAACTTTTGCTATCAAACGCCACCGTCAACGACCAACTAATTCTGCACTTTTTTTACTAGATGCCACCGCAGTTGGCTCCTGGCGACGAACGTTGGAACCTAAGAGCTTTAGTCATAACCTATAATTTAGTTTCACCTAGGTGTAATTAGTGGAAGGTTCTTTGTCATGCCATAAATTTATGACATACTCCTGCCGGCTTTACGTCCCCTCCGAAGGAAAGCATACCGAGGGACTTTTAACGCTCTTAAAAATCCGACGACTACGGCGGGGTTTGAACACGCGACCTTGGGCATAGAAGCTCAGCATGCTACCAACTACGCCACCGAAGCCGCATGTTTTATAAGATAGAATTGGTTTTCCTCAGTTCGCCATTGCTATTTACAAGAGACCATAACTAGAATTGCGAATATTGCGAGAATGTATCATCAAAAGATACCATACACAGGGCTTCCATCCACTCACTCGTCCAAAAATAGTGAAATAGTGAGTGCTTTTTCTTC
The DNA here is from genome assembly GCA_946902985.2 of Meconema thalassinum. Lineage (NCBI taxonomy): Eukaryota > Metazoa > Arthropoda > Insecta > Orthoptera > Tettigoniidae > Meconema > Meconema thalassinum. The sequence continues at coordinate 98,443,178 of OX336396.1, read as the reverse complement.
AAAAAAGTGAAAAAAGGTGAGTTTTTGTATGAAAAAGTGAGTAAATAGTGAGTTAATTCATAGCATTATTCGCATTTATGGCGGTATATCAGGTTCATAATTTTAACTTTTGTTGATATCTGTATGCGCAATTGCTAAGCTCCCCAAAACCAACCGTAGCCCCCCAAAAATGTCAACCAAATTGCGCCTATGTTAATATCTCTGACTACTCTTTGTGATTTTTCATGTAGTTAGAGGACACTTGGAAATAATGGTTAGGAAAATCAATGCAACACTCAAGAAATGTAAATCGTAAAACAAATATATAAATGTGAACTTTTGTTTAAAAAAACGCTTTGTTAAAATTTTCGGCGATCGCTGCACAGTTCCGGCTGTGGTATTGCACTATGGAAGTTTTTCATGCTTTCTGGCCGCCTGGCTCGCTGCCGGCAGCGTGCTCAGTCACCGGTGGCAGAAAAATGAACTACCTATTCATGGGTATATTATGGGTCGTTTCTAGCAATCTGATTGAGCACAAGACCATTTTTAACGCAGAATGTGACCAGTTTTGTAAAAAAAAAAGTGAGAATAGTGAGTAATTTTATCAAATCGTGAGAAAAGTGAGGCTGCTTTGAAAATAGTGAATAATAGTGAGGAAAGTGAGTCGCTGGAAGCCCTGAACATCACCAGATTAAGAAACTTGGAAAATCAAACAGAAGCTGTAGATCTGTACGTCATGAATTGATTCCTGAAAAGGCTCAACGTAGAGTCTGTCGTCAGATTATCAGTAACCCCATGGATGATACATTTATCAGGAGAATTGTCATATGTGATGAAAGATGAGTCTATTACCGCAACGCTGACTCCTCGAAACAGTGGCTCAGTCCTCGTCAACCTGCCAAAGTCATCGTTAAAAAGGATCTTGTTTGGCCCCAAAGTGATATTGTGTGTCAGGTGAAATTTTGAAAGAGTGATTCACTGGGAGTTGGTTCCAAACGGGCGTGCAGTCAATGCGGATCTTTATTCTCAACAACTGGAACGAGTTCATGAAATTTGGAGACGGAGATACCCAGCATTAGTTAACCGAAATAGAGTACTCCTGTAGCAGGACCGTGCGAGACCTCATACTGCACAAATAACCATTGCAAAAATTCAGGAATTGGGAGAATTCGAACTGCTTCCACATCCAGCATACAGCCCTGATCTTGAGTCTTCAGATTACCCTTTTTTTTTCGATCCATGATCCTTTTCTTGCGTGGAAGAAATACGAAAACATTGAAGCTGTGGAAGTGGATCTCGTCGAATTATTTGCATCGAACCCCAGAGACTGGTACCAACGCGGGTAAGAAACCTCGCTGAAAGATGGCTCAAGACCATATAATTTGATGGCCTCTACTTTGAAGAATAGTTTAATTTCTTGTCAGAAAACTTTCCAAATAAAATATTCTTTAAAAAACGACATTACTTATGAGACATCCCCTGTATTCTTAATTAATTTATCTAATAAATAAAGCAACCCATTTAGATATTTGAGGAGAAATTATTTCCCCTAGGCTATGTGTGAATCGCAAGTCAATGTTGACTGAGTTTCGTCCTTATGAGTAATGCCATGTCAAACAGCGAGTGGCTAATTATAGGACTTACTTAGTCGAGGCAAGTGCAGGTATAAAGGATTTTATTTTTATTTATTTTTTATTTTTTTAAGTCAACACTAATTGAGGGTATTTCCATGACTGGCTGCTCTCACTTCTCTATTATTCTTATACAATCCAAGCGAAAACAAATTGAGAAATAACAAGAAACGTGAAAGATGCAGATCTTAGCAAACAATAAAATTATTTTAAAAATATCCAGTTCAACATTGTATTCTAAAAACTATCCGCAAATTTACTCGAAACAATATCCGCTGTATAAGCTATCCGCACAGCCAAACAAACTGTATCCACATGACTAAAAATGTTGCGTATTGTACCCTTAGAATTTAAGGGCTCAGTATATCCGCGGGCTTATCTGCGGATATCCGCATCCGCGCAGGGCTTTACACATCACCACATAATACTGTCACAAGAATTTCTCACACCCGTCACATTCAGTGCTCGCGTACTAGAATTATGGAATTAAATTGAGAGAGGAAAGTCTGTTGTTGTTGTTGTTGTTGATTCATTTAGTAGCTTTGCGACATCATCATCATGTAGCCCAGTGTACTTGGGTGTGTTTATGGAAACTGTCTGACAACCTCTGTCATTGTGATAGCTGTATTAGTGTGTATTTGTAATTAGAGCTGGGATTGAGTAGGCGGCGGCCGTAGCTTTAAGATAGGTACCATTTGCCTGGAGTAGACGTAGGAAACCACAATAAACCACTTCTAGGATGGCTGAGATGGGAATCGACACACATCTTTTCATTTCTGTCACACGAGGCTGAGTAAATCTGGCTCCATCCCTGATAATAATATTAATAATTAAATATTTTCAAGCGTCTAACAAGAACTACTGAAGAAATTGAGTATCTACTTAAAATGTCTGTAGCGGCTGGCATTCGTGGCTGTCACCCCGGAGATCCGAGTTCGATTCCCGGCTCTGCCAAGAAATTTAATTCTGGTCTGAGAGCTGGAAAGGGTTACACTCAGGCTCTTGAGGTTCGATTCCCACCTCAGCCATCCTGGGAGTGGTTTTCTGCGGTTTCCCACTTTTACTCTAATCAAATGCTGAGATGGTTCCGAAATTAAGGCCATCGCTGCCTCCTTCCCAATCCAACCCCCAATTTGCAAATACACACATTAGTACAGCCATTACACAAATTCCATACTCACCCAAATACACAGGCCACGATGTCTCAACCCTTAAAATAAGCAACAACGACAACTCCTTCAACGTAGCTTCAGGGATTAAACGCAGATCTTCTATGCCTTGGTGTGCCGCTGGAACAAGTGCTTGGATAAGAACGGTGACTACATTGAATAGTAGGCCTACTGCGTACCAGTGCCCTATTATTGTGTATCCTTCTATTGTATCTGCCTGTGAAATAGTTTCTCCGCGAGAACGCTTGTTATCTTACATTTGAATCTCTTTTATACATTATTCCTGACTATTGTTTGGTTCTCTCTCTCTCTCTCGCAGAATGATCCAAAATGTCTCTCATTGCAGATGCAAATGCCACATTCACAGATGCCCTTTCCAGAACAAGCCTGTGAACTCCCTGGGGCGATACAGCTTTCTGTAGAACTCGCAGGCTGGTCCTCTCCACCCAACTAGACATGAGCACACGCCGCAAGTGCAGAAGCCGTGATCGGGACCAGAACACATGACTCCATTATGTCAATTGCACGAGAAGTTGTCGCACTCACAGTAAGTCCCGAGGAATCGCTGAAAAATAAAATGATGATAACATATTACAAACTGTATGTCTTATATACTGAAATCATATAATTGTGGTTAGTAATTCATTTTGGGGGCTAGGGACATTTTCGTCATCAGCCCCTATTGTACGTATTGTGTAGGTTTATTAGCTGGGTTGATCTGTAGTGAATGGAACAGTTTTGTTGCATTTATCATGGATAATAGCCGGCCCCGTGGTATTGGGGTAGCGCGCCTCCTCTCACCCGGATGCCCTGAGTTCGATTCCCGGCTCCGTTAGGGATTTTAGAAACTAAAAAGAAGGAAGGAAGATTGTAGTTTTACGTGCCGTGAATCTTGTGATTATGAGCCACGGGACCTCCTTTTTACGTGGAATCCGAACCACAGGACATGGCATTTCACTTCGAAAATCTCACATGCATTGACCGGGAATCGAACCCGGACCACCTTGGTGAGAGGCATACAGCTAGACCGCTGAGCCACCACGCCCCCTTTTTAGAAACTGACGTGCGGGATGGAACTGGGTGTACTCAGCCTCGTGAAGACAATTGAGTAGCTGTCTGACAGTGAGGCTTAGGATTAGGTAATAACCCATCTCTCTTGGGAGAAACTCGTGTTGACCGACTGAAAAGCATCAAACTTTCATTTGCTAAGGCAATACTGAAAATAGCTTCAAACACCATAATAATTAGGGCTCGGATTTTTAGGTGCTAAAAATCGGGAAATTATTTATTTTTTATGTATTAAAAATACCTGAGATATGTGACAAAAAAAAGTAAAAATATTTAATTATAATTTAGTTTATTAATGTGAATATAAACAATATGCAGCACTCGCGAATCCAATTTATTATATGTCTCACTGACTGCTGAAGGGTTACAATACACAACGAGATACATCTTCAGGTTCTCCATCACAAATGACCGACGATTATCGGGAAACACTTCTTCTGAAGGCGCGAAACTGTGGCAATATGTTTCTTGCCCTTGAGGTGTTGTGTAACTTCAGATCGCTGTTCAGCCTTGATTGCTTTCCCACATGGTTGGCAGAACAAAACGCCCCCAACAGAAGTAAAATTATCTTTAGATTCTGCAACAGACGATAACTTGTAGTTGTTTTTACTTTAGGCATCGTAGAACTGCCTTACACTTCACAGTGCCAGAAATGAACTGCATGTTCCAGGTAGCTGGGGGAGGAAGAGGTCTAGCACGTAGTGCAATATGGCTATAAATCCCCGGCTTCCACAGTGAGTGGCACGGGGCGACAAGTTAAGAATAAAAAAGTTGCAAGCTGACATAACGCTCTACATGAAGATCAGATAGCTCACAGGTTCTTCCCCGTTGAAGTAACACAAAACAAAAATGCAATAAATTGAGAGATCTAGCATACTGATTTTTTTAAGTATATATTTTGTTTTTTCATGTGCTAATAAGTGAAAAGCCGGAATTTATGTATTTATACAAAAAATGCTTAAAATACGTATTTACATAAAAAAATATGTATTTACTTAAAAATCCGAGACCTAATAATACTGTAATAATATTGTCAGTAAAATTGCCTATTTACAATTGAATAAGTGTGCAGGGATCTTAATTAGATTGTAAGATACTTTCTGTTGGAAAAATGAAATAGTTCCTGAAATTATTTAGTTTTTTGTTTTACTAAACTTTTCGATTCTTGCACGTATATCGTTTTCCTTGTCCAGTTCCCAATTGTTGTTCTAAGAGGCCTAACATCGAGGGTATCAGCTCCTACTGATGAGGAAGATTATGAGATTGAATATCAATAATGCTAGTCTACGCTGCTGGGTTTGACGAAATGCCACGGGCTATGTGGTCAAAACTTACATCGTCACAAATGCACACGCCACATATACAGTGGCCATGCTCTGAGCAGTCTACTGCAGAGAAGTTGTCCGGACGACAGTTGGCAACGCCAGAGTATCCAGTCCCAGCACACTCGGGAAAAATGTCTCTCTTGTGGCGTAGGCTCGTTTCTTCACACTCACAGTCGTCATTATATTCTTGCCCCAGCCCAAAACATTGTACCATGCCATCTCCTGGTAGCTGGAAACCAGAAAATGAAGAATTACTTTTTGCGGAATTCTCAATTGGTTTATAAGTTTGGTTGGTTCCTCAGTTTAGGGGCTGCGACAACGCGGTCATGTAGCCCCGTCTACTTTGGGTGTGTGTAGAATCTGTCTGATAACCGATGTTAATTGTGATGGCTGTATTAGTGTGTGTTATCTGTTTTAATTCAAGTAAGAACTGCAGACAATCGATTTTGAAGTAGTTCCAACTTTCGCTACCAAACGCCACCATCAACGACGGACTAGTTCTGAACTTGGTTACTAGATGCCACAGCAGTCGGCTCCTGGCGACGAACGTTGGAACCTAAGAGCGTTAGTCAAATCTAACCTATAATTTACCTTCACACAAGTGTAATTAGTGGAAGGTTCTTTATCATGCCATAAATCTATGACCGCTGGATTTACTTCCCCTCCAAAAGAAGGCATACTCAGTGATTTTTAACACTCTTAAAAAATCCGACGACTTCGGCCGGGTTTGAACCCGCGACCTTGGGCATAGAATCTCAGCATGCTACCAACTACGCCACCGAAGCCGCTTTATAAGTTTAACTTCAAGGATTGATGTGGATTCCAAACTGCGTTACGTCAAATTTCTTACCTTTTCACAGAAACTTTCTTGTTGCTTCATTTAAGGGCTTTTACATCAAGGTATTTTAGCCCCATGTACTTGGATGTGTATAGAATCTGTCTGATAACCTATGTCTGTAGTAGTGTGTGTATTTGTAATTCAGGTGAGGATTGGGAAGGAGGCGGTCGTGACCTTAAGTTAGGAACCATCTCGACGTTTGCCTGGAGTAGACGTGGAAAACCACGAAAAAAAACTCCAGGATGGGTGAGATGGGAATCAAACTCATCTCTTCTCAGTTTTGCCTCACGAGGCTGAGTTGACCCCGTTCCAGCCCTCAGACCAGAACTAAATTTCTTGGTAGAGGCAGAAATAGTACCCGGAACGTCGGGGCGACAGCCAAGAATGCTAGCCGCTACACCACGAGGTGGTCTGAAAGTAAACGTTCGTACTCTATCTGAAAGGCAAATAGGCAAAACTGAGATGAGAAAGGTACGATACCCACCTCAGCCATCTTGGAAGTGGTTATACGTAGTTTCCCACTTCTACTCCAGGCAAATGCCTGGATATTTCCTTACTTACGGCCACAGTCACCTCCTTCCCAATCCTAGCCTCAATATTACAAATAAACAATTACAAACACCATAATAGCACCCATTATCAAACAAATTCCATTCAAAATGTAATTCTTTTCAGTCGGTCAATACGAGTGTACCCAATTGTAATGGGTGTTTCCCAATAGAATAATGTAAGATTAATAAATCCTGAGCACAGTATCACCTATTTGAATATACACAAAGAATAATGCCAATCTCGCACTATGCAAAGGACGAATGTCAATGATATCTGTTATGTAATAATTCTGTACACATTGTGTTTAATTCCAATAATAAATAAATAAATTCACTTGGATGACAGGTTTCGATCATCATCAGATCCTTTACAAAAGAGCGTTTTTAATCATCCAAGTGAATTCATTAAGCTCTTGTAATTTCTTGCCGGGTTTATGGAAGCACCCATTACAATTGGGTACAATCGTGTTGACCGACTGAAAAATATTACATGTCGATTACTAAGGCAACACAAGAAACAGCTATCCAGGAATTCTTCTAGGTTTTTACCATGTATTTGCGGGGTTTCACCTAAGTGCACCAGCTAGCCACGGTGGGTGAGTGGATATCGTGTCGGTCTACTAACCCCAAGCTTGCAGGTTCGCTCCTGGCCCTGGTAAGTGATTGTTTTGAAAGGCGGCAAAAATACGACACGCATGTCATACGATGTTGGCATGTCAAAGAACCCATTTGAATTCAGTAGGCCGTGTTCATAATGGCAAAATTAATCTCGGGAGTTTCCGCCAACACAAAGTTCCTCATATTTCTACTAGAAAACGCTATAGTGTTCAAGGAGCTTAGATATCTAACATCTAACCTCCTTGACTTTCATAGTCAAGGAACAACGAAATTCGACATGCAAGCTAACCTCAGAGTGTCAAATAACAAAGTTTGCACCCGGCACCGAGGTCATACGATATTATTATTATTATTATTATTATTATTATTATTATTATTATTATTATTATTATTATTATTATTATTATTATTACCTAAGTGCACCAAGTTACTGTAGGCTCTCCAGTGGGCTCTTGGCACATTTACAATCATAGTTATGCAGCAATGCTAACATTGGACATATCTGGACTGAAGCGTAAACGTAATCAATTTGCAAGGCTAAAGCACGAGTGTCTCGTTAATTGCAGGCAAGCCTGAATATGTATTGTCTGCGCGCCAGGAGAAGTCTGTTCAACACGCTGCGACTGGGAGCCGAGTTTGGCAGTGTGTATGGGCGGCCCACGTATTCCTGAACTAAATGTATCGTCAGTCAGTTGCTGCTCCTCCCATATGGTGCTTGTTTATCCGGCATTAAGTGTGTATTGTTTCTTTCTACTCTCGACAGCCAAAGTAACATTAATACCACCGTGCTATATGGCAGCTTCGGTGGCGTAGTAGGTAGCATGCTGAGCTTCTATGCCCAAGGTCGCGGGTTCAAACCCGGACGAAGTCGTCAGATTTTTATGAGCGTTAAAAATCCCTCTGTATGCCTTCCTTCGGAGGGGAAGTAAAGCTGGTGGGCCCATCTCATAGATTTATGGCATGTAAAAGAATCTTCCACTAACTAAACGTGTGTGAAGCAAAATTTGTAGGTTAGGTTTGATTAATGCTCTTAAGTTCCAACGTTCGTCACCAGGCGCTGGTTGCGATGGCATCTAGTAGTAGCTAAGTTACAGTTAGGTGTCGTGGACGGTAGCATTTGGTAGCGAAAGAAAGAACTACTTGAAATTATCGTCTGCAGTCCTTACTTGAATTAAAAACAGACAACACACACTAATACAGTCATCACTATTAACACCGGTTATCAGACAGATTCTACACACACCCAAAGTACACGGGACTACATGACCGCGTTGTCGCAGCCCCTAAACCAAGGAACCAACCAACCATCATGCTATAAACAGTAAGCAAAATGATTACTGTTCTGATTGTCGTGAACAAACATCAGATACGGTTTGTTAATGATTGCATGATACATTAAAGCAGCCTAGTTAGTTAGTTATTGTTGTTTTAAGGGGCGGAACTACGAGGTCGTCTGCCCCGAATTAAAGCAGCCTCCAGCGTGTGCTGTAGCATTGTAACGGCATAGCAGTTCATATCAAAAAAGCTTGTCATCTCCTTACCACGTGGATTTTAATAATTCCCGATATATCGCGGTTCAGCTGTAACGCGAAGCATTAGGATGTTGCCCAACGAGCGCGTTATATAGGCTTTTTATTGTACTTAGGAGCGATTTTTCACATGGCTCATTTTATCTTGTTATCGGCGGTGTTTCATAAAACACATTACAACATAAATGTGAATTTGAAACAAAATGTCGCTTTGCCCGCAATATATTTTCACTCATCAATTAATTATAGCTTGAAGAATTGTCTGTGTTAATTATCCTGGTCGAGGTGCCGCCGTAGGGAGCGAAACAGTGCTAAAGAAGCAGAAAACTCTTAGCTCCTTTATCCATGAAGCGCTGCAAAGCGCTTCGTAAATTGGACATAGCAAGTACTGCTCGGGTCTAAGCTGCGTGAACCTGAGAGGATTGCGGATCGGAGACTATGACAAGTGATGGTGACGAGTGAGGAGATTTCCCGGTACGTACGTAGTAACATAACCAAATACACCACAGTGGTTTGAGCAACGGCCCTATGTTAGCAGTATTGGAATAAAAAGGAATACCAGATAACACGGCGAGCTGTTGACAGATCCTTCTCTTCTCGTCTGACCCTTCCCTGCCCCTTCCCCTCACCCCCACAGGTTCACAGAGCTTGGACCCGAGCATTAGTTGCTAGAGTGCGGACGGTATGTGGTGAGGCTTCAAGGTCAAGCTGACCGCTCTAGCCAGACAGATTTCTAACCACCTTTCAGTGGTGGGGGAACAACGACAACAGTTACAGTTCATGCCACGGTTTTTGGCCGGTCAGCTCCGGTTGCGCAGTCGTATAGAGGACTGTCGGTGAGTCTCAGGCATGTGCAATTGATACGTGCGTTGCTTTCCGCACAACTGACAACTTACGAATCAATTGCGCATGCCTGATGCTCACCGACAGTCCTCTGCAACCGTAGGTGACTGACCAAACACCGTGGCGTGAACTGTACTCGACGTCCGCCGTTCTGTCGACATCGCGTGTTAATGCTTAAAATATGTGCATGCAATCGTCTTGAGCTCGGCACAGTTAAGTTAGTACTCAAGCTCCCCACCGCTTGAGCGGCTTCGGTGGCGTAGTTGGTAGCATGCTGAGCTTTTATGCCCCAGGTCGCGGGTTCAAACCCAGCCGAAGTCGTCGGATTTTTAAGAGCGTTAAAAATCCCTCAGTATGCCTTCCTTCGGAGGGGAAGTAAAGCCGGTGGTCCCATGTCATAGATTTATGTCATGTAAAAGAACCTTCCACTAATTAAACTTGTGTGAAGCTAAATTATAGGTTAAATTTGACGCTCATAAGTTCAAACGTTCGTCACCAAGAGCCGACTGCGGTGGCATCTAGTAACCAAGTTCAGAACCAGTTGTCGTTGATGGTGGCGTTTGGTAGCAAGTAGGAACTACTTGAAAATTGAATGTCTGCAGTCCTTACAGTAATTAAAAACAGATAACATACACTAATACAGCCACCACAATTAACACCGGTTATCAGACAGATTCCCGCGAGCCTCCGTGGCTTAGGCGGCAGCACGCCGGCCTCTCACCGCTGGGTCCGTGGTTCAAATCCCGGTCACTCCATGTGAGATCTGTGCTGGACAAAACGGAGGCAGACAGGTTTTTCTCCGGGTACTCCGGTTTTCCCTGTCAAAAATTTCATTCCAGCAACACTCTCCACTATCATTTCATTTCATCTGTCATTCATTTAATCATTGCCCCAGAGGAGTGCTTCAGGCCTCGGCAGCCGGCACAGTTCATATCCTCGTCGTTAGATGGGGGCTTCTTTCATTCCATTCCTGACCCGGTCGGAGACTGGAAGCAGGCTGTGGATTTTCATTTTATCAGACAGATTCCCAGACACACAGCTACATGACCGCGTTGTCGCAGCCCCTAAACTGAGGAACCAACCAACCAACCAAACAACCAACCCCGCCACTTAACTGTACCGCGACCTTGAAGCCTCACCACAAACCGTCGTACGCTATCATACGAGTGTCCAGACAGGGTGTCTGCTGACGAGCCCAGTCGGTACTTCTGGGTGAAACCCCAAACAGACCTAGAATAATTTGCAGTATTAATTGAAAGTAATGTTGGACGCAGTGGAACCCACATGGTTGTTGGGTTAGTTGAGAGTTTCCATATACCTACCGTCCCATCACACGACCAGGAGCAGCTGCTGTTGCTAACACAGGCTTCACAGTCTCTTCTCAAGTAGCATGGAACACCTAACTCCAGGCAGAGCGCTTTGGAGCATAGCAGCACCAGCCACGTGAGATGGAACCTACAAGGCACCCGGAGTCTTTAGTGAAATTCCGGAAGTACCTCTGTTAGGAAATTCTGCTTAGAAAGATCAGAAAAGGTCAATAGCATGGCCACCAAATGCAGAATGAGCGAAAATATACAGTGCTGTACAGGGGCGGTCGCAGCCAGAACTTTGGGGGGGGGGGGGCTAAGCCTATAAGGAGGGGGCGGTATCCATCCTATTTTTATATAGCCTATATTTAATTTTTACTGGTAGCATGTCGCATAATATCATAAGGACTGAAATTCGTATAATAGCCTATTAGTTTTATATAAATCGAGGAGAGGGTCGAATAGACTTTAGAAAGAGAACACAAATAATAAAATGTAAATCTATTTATTGTAGGTATCTGATCAAAGAACAAAATCCAATCGCCTTGTCTTCATTTTGGCAAACCGATCAATTACTTTCTCCACACTGACTTTCGTTGACCGATGGCAATGTAACAGAGCCAGTCCGGTTAGCCTTTCTTCCGACATTCGGGACCGTAGCCAGTCCTTCAGCCGTCGCAATGTCGGGAGTGGCGTTACTCACAGGCAACGTCACCAAAACCTGCAGGAGAGTGTTGACTGTAGAAGCAGCTACCATTGACTCAATTGCAGTTGATGGTAATTTCTTTCCTGTCGACTTCAATCTCAACCATCGCTGTCTCCATACAGCATACTCTCCCAGCAAGTGGCGCCCGTCGGAAATTAGCAAAGGCTGATACTTGATTCGAAGAGCCTCCAAACTTTGCACCACTGTTGGGTCCACAGCCGGTTTGTCAACGCAGATTGCAGGCATCAATAAATTTAAGACGAATGCGGCCAAAGATTCATTTGGAAATTGTTCCTTGAGATCCTGCACCACATGCTCGATCAGCGGAATGAAGACAGTTTGGCGGTAGAACTCTTCGGGTGCGTCAATGTCAGCTGGAACGTTGGACCGCTTCCTCCTGCCTGCTCTTCAGGGCAACGCCACCTCAAACTCCAGTTCTTCGGCAAAATATTATCTCGAAGTACGGTTCAGCATTCTCACGTGCAATCGAAAGCGCCTCGATGGTGTCCATGACACCCGCGGAAGCCACCACCAAGTCCAATGAGTCGTCCTGAAGAAGAAGGCTCAAAGGCCGGGTTTTACCTAGGACGTCGCACAGACACAACATTGAAACCACAAATTGCGTATCACACAATGATTGAATGAGGGATTCGGCTGCACCACATGCTCGATCAGCGGAATGAAGACAGTACGGCGGTAGAACTCTTCGGGTGCGTCAATGTCAGCTGGAACGTTGGACCGCTTCCTCCTGCCTGCTCTTCAGGGCAACGCCACCTCAAACTCCAGTTCTTCGGCAAAATATTATCTCGAAGTACGGTTCAGCATTCTCACGTGCAATCGAAAGCGCCTCGATGGTGTCCATGACACCCGCGGAAGCCACCACCAAGTCCAATGAGTCGTCCTGAAGAAGAAGGCTCAAAGGCCGGGTTTTACCTAGGACGTCGCACAGACACAACATTGAAACCACAAATTGCGTATCACACAATGATTGAATGAGGGATTCGGCTGCACTCGATGTGTCGCTGTCCTCCCATTCTGCTATGATTTCTAAAGCTCGAATTATCTTAACTAAGAGTCTCTCGAACTGAAAATGGCATCATGTTTTTCACTCCACCTCGTTTCACACATTTTGCCAATGTCTTCGCCCAAAACTGACAAAAAAAACGTTGTATCTTTTAGGAGATGATCTAGCAAAATTCATTGTATTTTTCATCAATGCCGTAACATTACGAGTGGGCACTACTTTTGAAGTTTTCGCTAAGCTGCTGATAAGGGCGTGATTGTAGCATGGGCACCCAGAACCGCAAGGTGCCGCTTTCAAAAGTTCCTGTACTGCACCTTTCGTTTCCGATGACATCACCGAACAGTTATCCGTGCCTACCCCAACACAAAGCTTAAGATCGAGTGAGAGCTCTGTAGTGAGATCTTGTACAACGTGACCAAGAGCAAAGCCTGACAATTTGGGTTCCCCGCCTTGAATATCGTCCTCCCTAATAGACTCGTAGGCGTCCTCAAATGTCAAAAAATATTCGTGCACCTTCTCTTCGTGGACATAGCGAAGTGACAATGCAAGTTGTTCTTTTAGGGAAATATCTGATGTCTCATCGAACATGACGGAAAACATGCCTGCTTCTTTCACCTTCCGAACAATGTTTCCTTGGATTTCCTCACGACAGCACTTAATCAGTTCATTTTGTGTTCTATTACTAATATACTGTACCCGTTCGTCCTGGGGATGCGATGACCCATCTGCTATAACATCGCATTCCTGGAGTTCCGGGACAGAGCGGAGTTAAATGAACCTCTAGTCAAATAAGGAATGTGTCGGAAATTCAGCTGAGTTATCGAAAAAGCAGTGGGTATCACGAGACAAAGTATCTCTAGGGTCGTTACGGGCTTAAGTTAATAGAAATAATGCAAATATAAATGGGCGCCATCAACTGAATTCCTAGCAAACCACTTCCTTTCCGGATAAGCCTTACTCAAGACAAGGAAAGAAAAAGGAACATCACACCATCATCAGATCACAACTAAGATAAAAACAAATTTATTTTACTTTGATAGTCAGACAGACATTTTAAATATAACTCCTACCTAAGAGTATGGTCGAATGCCAAAGTTAAATTGTCATTGTCCAAAAATCGAACCATCTCATTTCTAATTCAAAATTATTTTTATCCACTTAACAAGAAAAATTTATAAAGTTCTCTTGGGTTCTCAGGATCACTGTAGCACTATGTCTTTCGTCACTGACATTTGTGAAACCTGAGACCTAATTTCTCTTTAATTTAACATCAATGTGGATTTAATTAAGTTATTAATCTGTCTAAACATACACATATAATAATCACACATATTAAATATCACGTAAATTTATGGTTTGCATGGCATAATTTGAATGTTGAACATGTTAATCAACTGCTCCTAAACATCGAATAATTAATTTACACTATTTACATCGTCATAAATAATCACTTATCTGTGAATTACAGAAAATTCAAATTCTCGTTGGTCATCATTATCGTCATTATCAAAATTAAACATTTCTCACATTAATTCTCACTTCAAAATTTTACGTATTCTAGTCAGAATCCTTAATTCATCACCATTACATCATTTAAATCTTCAACTCAAGTTGCAATTCCTTCAAATTATATTTCAATTCAATTTATTTAATTCCATGTAAATTCATTAATCATCAGCTTCTTTAGTTAATTACCACCTTCTAATTCAGTTATTCATCATCATTACAATCGTCTATTAATTTATTTCAATCAGTTTATTTATCCAATCTTTAATTCATCCATCTATTTAATTCATCGATTTATTCAAAAATTTAATTTATCAACTTATTTAAGTTTCAATCATCCGGTTATTTAAGTTTTCATTATTTCATCTAGTCATTCTGATTTTTATTTCATTAGGTCAGATCGTTAATATGCTTAATTTTCAGATTATTATTTCATTAATTATTATTTTCAGAAAATTTTGTATTATCAACTTTATTTATTTGTTTAATTTCCTAACAAATTGTTTAATATGGTTTATAGAACGTTGTCTTACAGTGTTATTACTTCCAAGTTATATCTCGTATTTAATTTATCATGCCAAAAAATATTATTGTCTTCACGACATCACGTTGGATCAAACTATCCACAACGACATTACATTTCTTCAATACTTCAAATATCACATTTGAATACAAGAATTATTCCACAAAAACTCCATAAATATTCAGCACATACAGCATGAATCTCAACAATTACGCTAGACTGGGTACGACGACCTCATGTCTGCTTCAAAATACATTAGCAACATTGCTACTATCACATGGCAACTTCCACAAAATGCCTATCACAAACTCCACTTAACCATGTTGCATGATCTACAAAAAAATATATAACTGGCTTCAAATTATCAACGCACACTATCTTCAATAACTGTAATTACTCTGATCACATCTAGACAACTTCTTAAACAATTGGAAAAATATTACTTCAGTAATTTAAGATCTGCTTTCAAATAGCATAAATTCTCTTACAATTTTCATAACTCACATCGCAGAAAAACACCAATGTGCTATAATCTCTCACATCAAAATCTGCAATACTGATCTGCCTTAAAATAAATCTTGACCATTAATGATTAATCTTATAAGATTCAATTACTTTAAATCCTTCTCAAAGGTATCAAACACAATTATAAAAATCATCAAAAGCATCAGCTGTAACAACTGTTAAACTGAAATTACTCTCAAAAGAGTATAGCAACAAAATATTGGATTGGCAAACAAGAATTACTAAATGCAATCCTGTTGACATTTATCGTTACTTTATTTAACAAAATTTCGACTGATATGTGACTAGTAGTTCCTTGTTTGATTCACTTACATCTCGTATACATTCGGATGATAAAAATGAGTCCCTCAATGGCAAGTAAGATGTGTAACCACCGTACAGTCGTATAAATACGAAAGACCTCGCCCCGTCGACTTGGATGATAGTTCCCTAAACGATGGGTAAGGTGAGTAGCCACCATACAATCGTATAAATACGAAGGACCCCACCTCGTAGACTATATGAGTGAATGTATCAGATAGGAATCAACAAGTTTCTAGTTGTCATATAAAAGCGATGTTCATTCACTAAAGTGAATAACTTCTTAATATCTCCAAACAATCCAATGGAAAAAAATCCCTACTGATGAATAATACACACTCGCTAGTATGCAATGAACTGACGAAGTAATTTTAGATAATCAATTGCAGATCACGAGTTCGAAATACTCGTTACACAAAAAAAACTATCTATTCATGAAAAATATCCTAGCTGGAAAAATCTAAAAGACCAAACATCTGCTTAATAAAGTCAATCAATGGTGAGAATTTCGTATAATGATGCCTGCCATATCATATGGTCACTCCATATTCTAGCAAATTCGAAGTATATAAATTCAAACCATGTCTTAATAATCGTATCACTCCTATTAGAAAAATATACATGTGTGCCCAGTATTCATGAAAATAATCGTATCAGGTAGACATAACTCTTACAGTACCTTTCATAATCAGCTGTAATAAATTTCCAAGATCGTCGATTTTCCCTACATAAAGAATTTCTCGAAAGATCGGCGTGAATATCATTTCATCCATGAAATGACGATTGCCTTCGAAATCCCAAGTGAATCAGCTGTTGGACTCCTCTCGTCAGGAATCGAATCCATCGCTCTGCGGTGCCATCTTGTCTCTATTTGCGTCTATTCGGACATGTTGAACTTCGGATTACCCATAGCGGATATTGTCCAACTCCTTCTCGAAAAAGTTCATGGAAACGGCGGACCCCCTACTCCTCTTCTAAGATACGCCACTGTTCCGTTAAATGTTCAGTTTGAGTATTGTAAGTTCAATCTCAAATGACTGCTATGTTCCACTTCCGTAAAATAAAATTTTACTTGAGAGTGTTCAAGATTACGAAACACCCTGTAGTTATCTGTATTAGGTAATTCATGAAAACTGCATAAGATAAAAATCTTATTAATGCACGATCTAATGTTCATCTGTGCCTATGCTAACAACATTCCGTATAATTGAAATAGTTAAAGTCGCTTTGAATGTGTTATAGAACAGCATAGTTATAAGGTTATTCGTAAAAGCAATGTTCAAACTGTGTTGAAATGAAGCTTATAAATAAAGTATTCAACTGCTTGCAGTTCGGTTCTGACATATCCCGGCCGTCTGCGATTGCTTCCTCGGCCAGCCCGCCTGGATCAATGAACCGCCTGGCCTTCGCTGCTCGGCGATGCAGGCACTGTCGCCTACACTCTTGCCGTGACAGTTTCTGTATGTTACGTGACCTTCACGGTGCGTCTCCCTTGTGCTATAGAGCTGCTCTTACCTGCTCGTCTGATTGAGCTCAACTGGATGTGCTGACACTGTCTTCATGCTTATGTGTTCGGCGCAGGCACGTGGCGTATTCCCCCACTACTGTGCTCTCACGTCACGGTCATAGTCTCGAACCCGTATCATCTCGGCTATTCCGTTATAAAATAACTTACTTCCATAAAATTATTTCCACATATAATGCATGTTATATATCTTCTTCTAAGATGATTAATTGCTATAATCCCATAAATATCTCAATAAAGCTTCACATCTCTATCCATAATTCTATCTTCTCACAGATATCAATGCCTCCTTGATTCTAGACCTCCTACGTCATCTTGGCATTCTTCTTGACGCGATCGGTGCGCTATCTTTTCTTAATCCTTTCCAAAACCTCAACTACAGCTTAATGTCTGCTGGCGTAGCCGATAGCCTAAACTAGGTATCGGGTACATCTCTCCCGTACATCTCCTTTTTTTTTATCAGGATTGAGAAAAAAATACACTCTCAGGCATTCTATATATAATTCATGTACACGATAGCTCTACAATCCCCTTACTCAGCATGATGGTTCTTTCTGACTCTCAATAATGATGATTGACTTCCAATGATTAGCATCTTGATTCCGTGTTATTCTGACGTTTATTTCTTCTTTCTTCACTCGTGCTTGCTCGATTGACATCTCTCACTGTCTCCTCGAGTGGTGTACTAGGCTGTCTATCTTCTTGCCTCGACCTCTCATGTCCACGATTATCCCGTCTGTCGTTAGGATCGTTTCTTCGGCCATCCTGCCTGTCGTTCCCATTATACTGTTGACCTTGGCTCCAGTTATTTCTGCCCCGATATCTATTGTTATATCGATTCCTGTCCTGATATCTGGAATTCTGGTTGTAATTCCTATATCGGCTATCTCTCGCTTCTTGATCGTATGGCCTCTCATATGGTCCTCTATATCGATCATTTCCTCGAGCGTTACGGATGTTTCCTCGATTCCCTTCGTTCCGTCGGTTTTCCCAGGAATCCCTTCTGTCCGTTTGAGCTGCATTGTCTACGACTACCGCATTCACTTCTTGCGTGTTTCTGTTGTCGTTTCTGTTACTTCTAGGCGTTACTTGTGCGCTTGTATAGTCCAATCGCCGTAATATGTCGTCATAGTGTTCCAGTGTATTGGCTCCCGACGCTATCAGTGATCGCTGTACCTCAATCGGTAACTGTCTCGCTATAGCTTGCAAAAGCTCTTCTTCTGGCAATGGAGGAATAAGGAACTGTAATTTAGCCAGCTGTGACGTGAAATAGTTGGCGTAATGCGTCGGATGTGACGTAGAATAGCGTTTGGAGTACATCTCCGCTCTTACGTTGAGTTGATCCTCGGCACTCCAGAATCTCCTCAAGAAAGCCATGGCAAATTGCTCCATGTTCGCAAAATTGCTTCTGAACGCTCTAAACCACGTAAGTGCAGATCCATCTAAGGCGCGTTCGACTATCCTTAGCTCTCTTTCTTTGGCTACCCTGTGTTCCGCCATGTAGTCTCGAATATCTCGCAGAAATTCGACTGGTGTGACTCCTGTATTTCCCGAAAACTTTCTCGGCTTGTCATCCAGGTTCCTAATAATGGTGACTGGACCTGAGTATCGTTCGCTTGGACCTAACGTACTCCTATTCGAACTTGGATTATCCTGAGGGGTTGAACTAGCCCTTTCGAATGTCACATTCGGTTGCATTTGACGGTCTTCTCCCATGCTCGCTTCCTGATTAGTCATACTGCGGTCTATCGCTGTTTGATTTATCAATGTTTCCCCTGATGTTATATTCTGACTGGTGAAACTGTAAAACATGGATTCTAGTTTAGTCATCCTGTCTTCTGCTAATTTCTCCACGGTCTTGACCTGCGTTTTCAGTTCATCTAACGATGTAACATCCTGCGTTTTGTTACTCTCGTCTAAGTCGATTCTTAACTTGTCAATTTTTCCCTCGCACGTGTTCTTTACTGACGCGACTTGTTATTTTAACAGATCAACATCTGTTCTAAATAGAGTTGAATCTATCTTCATCGCTTCCTTGTTTTCCGTGAACCTCGCTTCTAAGTTTGCCATACCTGCGATTAATTTTTCATCTAACCCTTCACGTTTCTCTTTTGCTTCGGCATCGACCTCACTATACCGTTCTTCCACAATTGCACCGACTCTATTTTTAAATAAAGCTAAGTTTTCATTAACCTTTTGCTCTATATCGTCGTCTATCTTCCTAATATCTTTCTGCAATTGATTTTCTAATGATTTTAAATTAGAATTGACCTCTCCTAAGACTTCCTCTTTAATGGTCCCAATTACTGTCTTTAAATCTTTAATTTCGTTACCTAGATTCGTTTCTAGACCTTTAATCTTAGTCTCGAAAGATACTTCGGTAGACCAATCTTGAATTTTGCCTACATCTGCCACTAAACCATCGATGTCGAATCTCAACTTCGATACATCTGATTTAATGTCTTTCTGTATGGACATAACGTCTGTTCTTAAAGTAAAAATATTTTCTTCTCCTCTACTTTCTAAGTCAATAATATTTTTTCTTAATATTTGAACATTTTCCTCTCCTTTCATGTTTACTGCAATTATGTCTAATTGTAAAGTCTTCAGCATCTCATTATTCTTTAAAGTTAAACTATTCTCTAATCTAGTTAACTTGTTTTCTAATTCAGTATTAGTTTCTTCACTACGAGACTGTAATTTCTCTTCCAATGATTTAAAATTATCTTTCAAGTTAGCTTCACTAGCTTTTAAATGACTTTCAGTATTTGACTGTAATCTTTCTTCTAATGACTTAAAATTGTCTTTCAAGTTAGCTTCACTATTTGACTGTAGCCTAGTCTCTAATAACATCAACTCATCTTTGCTATTTGACTGTAACCTAGTCTCTAATAACATCAACTCATCTTTGCTATTTGACTGTAACCTAGTCTCTAATGATTTTAAATTATCTTCATTAGTTGACTGCAATATTTTTAAATTTTCTTCAGTACTAGTCTGTAATGACTTTAAATTTTCCTCATTACTAGTCTGTAGCCTAGTCTCTAATGACTTTAAACTGTCGTTCAGATTGCCTTCGCTATTAGCCTGTAATGCTTGTACATTCTCTTTACATTTAGCTTATAATCTAGCTTCTGAATTATTAATTTGTTCTTTAACTTCCGTTTCCATCTTAGAAATAGTTTCTGCAATACCAGACATACCCGTCTGTAACTCTCCTAACACCTTCGCTAAATCTTCCGGCAACATAATTATATTTTCAATATAGGGTTTATATAGAGACGTTAGACAACAACACATCACAATGTCTCAATTCCTGCATTCACTTGGGTATAGGAAAAAATGTCTTATAATTAACATGATATTACTAATACGATTAACATGAACACTGGATTGGGCACACAAGTACATTGTCTGACTAAGTATAATAAATTTTGTAACACACTTAAATGAACTTGAGATCAATCTCTCAGTAATCTAAATCTGATGTGATTCCATAGAATAAACAAAATCGAAAAGCCCCACTAGTTGGATAAAGCCAATTCTCCCTCTCTCTCTGTACCCGTTCGTCCTGGGGATGCGATGACCCATCTGCTATAACATCGCATTCCTGGAGTTCCGGGACAGAGCGGAGTTAAATGAACCTCTAGTCAAATAAGGAATGTGTCGGAAATTCAGCTGAGTTATCGAAAAAGCAGTGGGTATCACGAGACAAAGTATCTCTAGGGTCGTTACGGGCTTAAGTTAATAGAAATAATGCAAATATAAATGGGCGCCATCAACTGAATTCCTAGCAAACCACTTCCTTTCCGGATAAGCCTTACTCAAGACAAGGAAAGAAAAAGGAACATCACACCATCATCAGATCACAACTAAGATAAAAACAAATTTATTTTACTTTGATAGTCAGACAGACATTTTAAATATAACTCCTACCTAAGAGTATGGTCGAATGCCAAAGTTAAATTGTCATTGTCCAAAAATCGAACCATCTCTTTTCTAATTCAAAATTATTTTTATCCAGTTAACAAGAAAAATTTATAAAGTTCTCATGGGTTCTCAGGATCACTGTAGCACTATGTCTTTCGTCACTGACATTTGTGAAACCTGAGACCTAATTTCTCTTTAATTTAACATCAATGTGGATTTAATTAAGTTATTAATCTGTCTAAACATACACATATAATAATCACACATAATAAATATCACGTAAATTTATGGTTTGCATGGCATAATTTGAATGTTGAACATGTTAATCAACTGCTCCTAAACATCGAATAATTAATTTACACTATTTACATCGTCATAAATAATCACTTATCTGTGAATTACAGAAAATTCAAATTCTCGTTGGTCATCATTATCGTCATTATCAAAATTAAACATTTCTCACATTAATTCTCACTTCAAAATTTTACGTATTCTTGTCAGAATCCTTAATTCATCACCTTTACATCATTTAAATCTTCAACTCAAGTTGCAATTCCTTCAAATTATATTTCAATTAAATTTATTTAATTCCATGTAAATTCATTAATCATCAGCTTCTTTAGTTAATTACCACCTTCTAATTCAGTTATTCATCATCATTACAATCGTCTATTAATTTATTTCAATCAGTTTATTTATCCAATCTTTAATTCATCCATCTATTTAATTCATCGATTTATTCAAAAATTTAATTTATCAACTTATTTAAGTTTCAATCATCCGGTTATTTAAGTTTTCATTATTTCATCTAGTCATTCTGATTTTTATTTCATTAGGTCAGATCGTTAATATGCTTAATTTTCAGATTATTATTTCATTAATTATTATTTTCAGAAAATCTTGTATTATCAACTTTATTTATTTGTTTAATTTCCTAACAAATTGTTTAATATGGTTTATAGAACGTTGTCTTACAGTTTTATTACTTCCAAGTTATATCTCGTATTTAATTTATCATGCCAAAAAATATTATTGTCTTCACGACATCACGTTGGATCAAACTATCCACAACGACATTACATTTCTTCAATACTTCAAATATCACATTTGAATACAAGAATTATTCCACAAAAACTCCATAAATATTCAGCACATACAGCATGAATCTCAACAATTACGCTAGACTGGGTACGACGACCTCATGTCTGCTTCAAAATACATTAGCAACATTGCTACTATCACATGGCAACTTCCACAAAATGCCTATCACAAACTCCACTTAACCATGTTGCATGATCTACAAAAATATATAACTGGCTTCAAATTATCAACGCACACTATCTTCAATAACTGTAATTACTCTGATCACATCTAGACAACTTCTTAAACAATTGGAAAAATATTACTTCAGTAATTTAAGATCTGCTTTCAAATAGCATAAATTCTCTTACAATTTTCATAACTCACATCGCAGAAAAACACCAATGTGCTATAATCTCTCACATCAAAATCTGCAATACTGATCTGCCTTAAAATAAATCTTGACCATTAATGATTAATCTTATAAGATTCAATTACTTTAAATCCTTCTCAAAGGTATCAAACACAATTATAAAAATCATCAAAAGCATCAGCTGTAACAACTGTTAAACTGAAATTACTCTCAAAAGAGTATAGCAACAAAATATTGGATTGGCAAACAAGAATTACTAAATGCAATCCTGTTGACATTTATCGTTACTTTATTTAACAAAATTTCGACTGATATGTGACTAGTAGTTCCTTGTTTGATTCACTTACATCTCGTATACATTCGGATGATAAAAATGAGTCCCTCAATGGCAAGTAAGATGTGTAACCACCGTACAGTCGTATAAATACGAAAGACCTCGCCCCGTCGACTTGGATGATAGTTCCCTAAACGATGGGTAAGGTGAGTAGCCACCATACAATCGTATAAATACGAAGGACCCCACCTCGTAGACTATATGAGTGAATGTATCAGATAGGAATCAACAAGTTTCTAGTTGTCATATAAAAGCGATGTTCATTCACTAAAGTGAATAACTTCTTAATATCTCCAAACAATCCAATGGAAAAAATCCCTACTGATGAATAATACACACTCGCTAGTATGCAATGAACTGACGAAGTAATTTTAGATAATCAATTGCAGATCACGAGTTCGAAATACTCGTTACACAAAAAAAACTATCTATTCATGAAAAATATCCTAGCTGGAAAAATCTAAAAGACCAAACATCTGCTTAATAAAGTCAATCAATGGTGAGAATTTCGTATAATGATGCCTGCCATATCATATGGTCACTCCATATTCTAGCAAATTCGAAGTATATAAATTCAAACCATGTCTTAATAATCGTATCACTCCTATTAGAAAAATATACATGTGTGCCCAGTATTCATGAAAATAATCGTATCAGGTAGACATAACTCTTACAGTACCTTTCATAATCAGCTGTAATAAATTTCCAAGATCGTCGATTTTCCCTACATAAAGAATTTCTCGAAAGATCGGCGTGAATATCATTTCATCCATGAAATGACGATTGCCTTCGAAATCCCAAGTGAATCAGCTGTTGGACTCCTCTCGTCAGGAATCGAATCCATCGCTCTGCGGTGCCATCTTGTCTCTATTTGCGTCTATTCGGACATGTTGAACTTCGGATTACCCATAGCGGATATTGTCCAACTCCTTCTCGAAAAAGTTCATGGAAACGGCGGACCTCCTACTCCTCTTCTAAGATACGCCACTGTTCCGTTAAATGTTCAGTTTGAGTATTGTAAGTTCAATCTCAAATGACTGCTATGTTCCACTTCCGTAAAATAAAATTTTACTTGAGAGTGTTCAAGATTACGAAACACCCTGTAGTTATCTGTATTAGGTAATTCATGAAAACTGCATAAGATAAAAATCTTATTAATGCACGATCTAATGTTCATCTGTGCCTATGCTAACAACATTCCGTATAATTGAAATAGTTAAAGTCGCTTTGAATGTGTTATAGAACAGCATAGTTATAAGGTTATTCGTAAAAGCAATGTTCAAACTGTGTTGAAATGAAGCTTATAAATAAAGTATTCAACTGCTTGCAGTTCGGTTCTGACATATCCCGGCCGTCTGCGATTGCTTCCTCGGCCAGCCCGCCTGGATCAATGACCCGCCTGGCCTTCGCTGCTCGGCGATGCAGGCACTGTCGCCTACACTCTTGCCGTGACAGTTTCTGTATGTTACGTGACCTTCACGGTGCGTCTCCCTTGTGCTATAGAGCTGCTCTTACCTGCTCGTCTGATTGAGCTCAACTGGCTGTGCTGACACTGTCTTCATGCTTATGTGTTCGGCGCAGGCACGTGGCGTATTCCCCCACCACTGTGCTCTCACGTCACGGTCATAGTCTCGAACCCGTATCATCTCGGCTATTCCGTTATAAAATAACTTACTTCCATAAAATTATTTCCACATATAATGCATGTTATATATCTTCTTCTAAGATGATTAATTGCTATAATCCCATAAATATCTCAATAAAGCTTCACATCTCTATCCATAATTCTATCTTCTCACAGATATCAATGCCTCCTTGATTCTAGACCTCCTACGTCATCTTGGCATTCTTCTTGACGCGATCGGTGCGCTATCTTTTCTTAATCCTTTCCAAAACCTCAACTACAGCTTAATGTCTGCTGGCGTAGCCGATAGCCTAAACTAGGTATCGGGTACAATACGTAGCCCGTGCTGATGCATTTTCAAGCTGGCTACGAAGAGATTCTTCGCCGCTTTCGACTCGAAACCGATGGAGTTCACGGAAGTTTCCTTCATTTTCTAAGCGGTCTGGAGGGCTGGTCTCACTCTCACAGGCAGGTCCTGTGATGTCAAAATTGGAACTGTAAGTCAAACCTTTGCTCTCTTCCCTCTCTCTCCTCGAGCCTTTCTCTTTCTCATTTTTCTTTCTCATTTTCATTTTTTCCCCTATTTTTGAAGACCGTCCCCCTTGAGACCGCCCCTGGTGCTGTAGCTGTTGTTTATTAATTTATTAGTGGGATGGCAATTAGTGCAGGAATATTAGACAGAATTTGGGCAAAGTGAGGAAAATTAATTTATCAAGCTAAAAATTGGTGGAGAGGTTTCTTGAATAGCATGGATCAAAATACTAATAGTCCCAAAAAATCCCTCATGGGGAACATGCCGCCATCTTGGAAAAATCGCCGCCACCATGGATTTCCTATCTAGCATCGCATTGAACGTCATAACTCGGTACCTAAGGGTGATAGGGACATGCGGTTTGGTCAGGATAACTTACCAGAATGCAGGCTATCATTTTTACACTACTTAACCTAGATAACAATCGAAATAGTTATTATAAATCACTTAAACAAACTCTCTTAGGGTAGCGTTGAAAGCCATCTTGATGTTCAATGTCGATTTTTCACCTTTTACAGTCATGGGATTGAGAAAAGTACCGAAATAAATGTTGTTAAGCACATCAAAAAGCACAAAAATATGTAATCAGCACTTTCGTAAACCAAAAATTATGGATGTGAGTAGTTGTCAAACATGCGCATGCAACTGGAGGAGCGGCGCGCCGAGGAGGGGGGCTTCACAAAACCGGTGCAACTGGTGATGTAAACATATTCTGTAGGCGCAACTATGCCCCCTTTTTAATGATAAGTAAATGTTGACACTTTTATATGGCAGGATAGCATCTTATAACCTAATAAATAATAAAATAAAAAACAATAACTGCATTTGCATTGTGTTCAGAAGATGCTGCCTTTCCTGCACACTGGTGGGCATATGAACTATGCGAAGTCTGCCCACGTCCATCTCCAGCAAATGGCGAACCTGGAGATGACCACGGCAACCAGAGATTTCGAGAAGTTTGTGGAAAGAGGATTTTTTACTGTGCGTAGTTCATCAAAATTCTGGAGTGGAATTTGGTCTGATATGACCATCGAACAAGTCCTGATGAAGAATTTTAAGACAACAGGAGGTTTGACTCGAGGGCATGGTTTATCTGATGCTATGCTTGCACGCTGGATACATGCAATGCCAGCTTCAATGAAGATGGTGGAAGCTTTGGAATCCTTTGCTGGCGTGAACACGCGCACGTCCCAGCAACACGTGGAACTTGGGCAAGCTTGCCAAAGGCGAGACTCCAAGCATCTCGAAAATTTCACTGGCTACGTATACATTCTCCTTTCAACAAACCTCAAGATATTTTGTTGTCGTATCAACCGGTGTTATAGGTGACGAAACGGTGACCTGCAACTCAGCTTGGGAGATAGGAACCGCGACTTTGAAGAAACTGGAAGGGAAATCGTTCGGCGAAGTTAAACTCCAACGAAAGGACAAAGTTGTCACTCTTGCAGCAATGAGCGATGTCGTTGTTGTCCGAGGTGAGACCGTGCCTGTAAATCCGAACCAGCTGTTTCATCGGATTGCGTGTGTCACTCGCAATGAAGAGGACCTTGAATCATGCTTTGTGGAAAGGGATGACTGGTTAGCACCCCAACTGGGAATTAGCAGAGGATTAGGTTTCGGGCACACAGTGGAATGTAAATAGAGCGACAAGGAAGAGACCAAACATTGATAACTAGAGTTATTACATTTATTTGATTTTTTTGAATCAATAACAAATATTTTCATTAGAATGATAATTAAAAGAAGGTAATTCAAAATGTATTGTTTCTCCAGGAAACTCAGAATAAACTTTGACTATAAAATATGAGTTTGCGCAATAGTTTTTGGAGCCGCTGGAGGTTGGAATACCTCGGTCTGTTTCAGCAGCGTGGTAAATGGCGTGTTTCCTGCTCTAAAAAGTATTAAAAAGTATTTTCAAGAAAAGATCAAAAAAACAAGCAAGAAGCAAAAAAAAAAGCTTGGCCTTGAAAAAATGTATTAAACAAGCTTGAATAAAGTTGGCGTTACCAATGGTTGGATACTTTACAGTATACCGAGTATCTTCCCCTAAAACCGTCCTGCAGGAGACTCGCTCAGACAGTAGCAGGAAGTAGTATTGTTTTACCCGTACAGGGCAGAATCGAAGCGTTGTGTCAGCACGATCCAAAGTTTCAAGTGAAATTCTGGAACACGGCCATGGGTTAGCTGGCCCGCAGGGAGCGGGTCGTAAAATCCAAGCAAAGGCTTCCTCCAGGAAGTCTCGGTATGCCTTCCGAAAAAGATAGATTGTGGCTCCTTTGGCGAAGTGTACCCAGCAGTAACAGATCTCTTGGCAGTGATCTGTCTGGCGGGTTACAAGCAGTTAAAATTTCACATTGCCGAGTTGTAGTGAGCTGGCGGGCTGACGGAGTTGCTGAGATGAAGGTCGTTGACTCATGACATGCCAAGCACGACAAAGTCCAAACGATGAGGCATGCCGCTTAGAGTGGTTCCAGCTACACGATGTTTATCAATAGTGCTGACCCAATAAGGGCCTTGTTGTGGTCAGGCCGGCAGCCATGGTCAGGCGTAGACCGAAGGAGACAGACACAGTAGAACGGCGATGAAGAGAATATATAGTGGAAATGACGTCATAGTGCGCCGAACATTCCAGATGAAAAGAGGGGTGTCAATAGCCAATCAACGCATAGCTCCATACACATTGCGAGGGTTACCGCTGATGTGAGCACAGTACTTGATGAGAAAGTGTGACAGTGTGGTGCGTCTAGAAACACACTTCAGAAAAAGGTGAGTAGACAAGAATAATAAAGAACAACAATTCAATTGAAACATAAGTAAACTAAACAATAAATAAACAGAACACCGCGTTCATACTGCAATTATAGCGAAATAAAATAATGGGACATAAAGATTAAACAAATGTTAAAAACCGTACGGGAAACAAAACCATTCGCAAAAGCGAACATGCTGGGAGGGGCGAGAAAAATTGCAGGAAGAAAGCGCAGAAGTCAGGCTTCGCGTGGTAAAGGAGCAAGCATGGTGATAGGCCTGAGAAAATGACCAGCAGAAGTCTGTAGTTTTACCACGCGGACCCTACCATCTCTGCCAGGAAAGCACTCAACAACCCTACCCAAATTCCACACAAGAGGGGGACAGGGATCTTTCAAAAGCACCAAGTCCCCTACCTGAAGGTTAGAGCAGGAAACACGCCATTTACCACGCTGCTGAAACAGACCGAGGTATTCCAACCTCCAGCGGCTCCAAAAACTATTGCGCAAACTTTCAATTTTGCGCCAAGAAATGGCTAAAGAAAATTCAGAATTAGAATATAACAAAGGGGGAGAGGACCACCGATAAGAAAATGGCCTGGCGTTAATGGCAGAAGATCTGAAGGATCATTAGATAAGGGTGATAAAGGACGAGAATTAATTATGCCCTCAATAAAAACAATTAAGGAATTAAATTCTTCATGAGAAAGGGGTGTGTGGCCACAAACACGTCTAAGGTGCTTCTTGGTGAGTAAAACACAAGAATCCCAACGCCCACCTTGATGAGGTGCATACGGGGGAATAAAGTGCCACTTGAAATTTCTCTGGTGAGCATAATCAGTAATTCTTTCTAACGCTGAATTATGAGTAAGAGCTTTCTTAATTTGTTCAGAAGCTCCGACAAAATTTTTAGCATTATCCGAGAACACTTCTGAAGGAAGACCTCGGCGGGCAGAAAATCTGGCAAAAGCTGCCAAAAAGTAAGCAGTAGAGGCATTGGTAACCAGTTCTAAGTGAACTGCTCCGGTGACCATACATACAAAAAGCGAAATATATAGCTTTCCAGAAATACACCTTTTTGCTTCAGGGGATTTTTTTATAAACAAAAGGCCCGGAATAATCCACCCCCGTAAAGGTAAGAGGTCTGGCAGGCGCAGATCGAAACGTGGGAAGATCACCCATTAGCTGAGCGGTAATCTTAGGGTTGGATTTAAAACATGGAATGCACTTCCGGATAACAGAGGTGACTTCATGCACACCGTTTATGGGCCAATACCTTTCACGAATGACAGAAAGTAATGTGCGAGTGCCAGCATGAAGATGCTGGTAATGATACTGGCGAATAATTAAGGAGGTGACATGATGCTTCGAGGGAAGAATAATTGGATGTGTTTTATCCTCAGAAAGTTCAGACAAAGATAAACGTCCTCCTACTCTTAGCAAACCATCAGCATCCAAGAAAGGGGCGAGTGAGGAAAGCCTACTAGATTTCTTAAGTGATTGACCTTGGGACAATATCTGACAATCTTCAGAGAATATTTCCCGTTGAGTAAGCCATAAGATTTGTATAGTGGCTAAACCTAGTTCAGAAAGGGTTAAATATGGTTTAGGGACAAGAGGTTGATCTACCGCACAATATTTCCATCGAAGGAGATAAGCCAGAACCCTTACCAATTTATGGAAAGAGGAATATCGCTGCAAGAGAAGGGGAGAGTTGGAAACGAGAAAAGAAGATCCAGTGATCTTACCAGCATCCGGCAAATCTCATAATTCCGGAAGAGGAAAATTTGGCCAAGTGGAAGGCTCTTGCAGAAGCCAACGGGGGCCGTGCCAGTATAATGTCAGGTTAGCCAACATAAGAGGGGAACATCCCCGAAAAATGACATCTGCAGGATTCTCCTTGCCAGATACATGACGCCATTGTTCAAGATTAGATAATTGTTGAATTTTGGATACTCTATTAGCTACAAACACCTGCCAATGTGAGGGAGGTTTGGCAATCCATGCCAACGTGATGGTTGAGTCACTCCAAACGTAAGTTTTAATAAATCGAAATTTTAAACATTGACGGATTTTGACCGATAATTCAACCGCCAGAAGGGCAGCACAAAGTTCCAGGCGTGGCAAGGATAAAGGTTTAAGAGGGGCCACTTTAGACTTGGCGCAAATTAAATTGGAAAAGAAATATGATTGGACAAAATTACGGCAAACAATATACGCACATCCATAAGCTTTCAATGAGTTATCGGCAAAAATATGAAGTTCATATCCTCCACAGGAGGGAAAGGGAATAATCACTCGCTGGATAATAACATTGGAAAGATCTACCAAACTATTTCTATAAGAAATCCAATTTTTTTGCAATTCTGAAGGAACTGGTTCATCCCAACCAGTTTTCAAGGACCAAAGGTCTTGCATAAAAAAACTTTGCCGTGACGATGATTGGCGCCAAAAATTGGAGAGGATGAAATATCTTTGCAATCTCAGACAAAATTTGCCGCTTAGTTTGCGGTTGAATGTCACTGAGATTGATTTTGAAAAAGAAAAAATCATTTTGAGGACTCCAATAAATGCCTAGAGTTTTGATAGAATTACTTTCATGGAGAAGTTCTACTGAATCATTATAGATTGCAGTTAAAGGAAATTTAGAAAGGAATTCCTCCGAATTAGAGTTCCATTTACACAGGGAAAATCCGTCTCCCAAAAGCAAAGCTGTCAAATATTTAGAGACTTGAAGTGCTTCGGATACTGACTCAAATGAATGAAGAAAATCGTCAACGTAAAATGATGATTTTAACACTTCAGAAGCCTTAGGAGAATGCAACGGGCCATCCTGGTCAGCAAGTAATTTCAACGTACGTATGGCTAAAAAGCAGAAGGCTTTAAGTTAGTCAATATGTTAATGTTTTCAATCGGAAAATCTTGACAGGTTTAGTAGGCTCGTCGCGCCAAAGAATTCTCTGAAGGTCGCGCTGTTGTTGATCAATCAAAATCTGTCTATACATCTGTTTGATATCGGGTATCACTGCGATAGGAAACAAGCGAAAATTCATCAAAACAGAAGAGATGTCAGATTGAATTGGAGGGCCAGATAATAAAGTGTCATTCAGAGAAGTTCCGTTGGCATCCAATGCAGAGCCATTAAAGACCACTCTTATGTTTTCCTTTAAAATTTCATTCTTCCAAACAGGATGGTGATTAAAGTAAATGACTTCAGATGGGGTATAGGAAGCATCATCTTTCTTGGTAACAACCTCCATGTGATCGAGTGCCTCATATTCTTCCATAAATGTGGAATATTGAGTTTTAACAACAGGGTCACGTTTAAATTTGCTTTCAACAGCATAGAGTGCTCTAAGAGCCCTAGGGTGTGTTTCAAGTAGAAGAGGTGGATTATCCACGCGGGGCATTGTTACGACAATTTGTTTGATGTGTTGGCTAGGAACTGATGCTGCGACGAGACCACTTGCACTTCCAAATCCACCAAAATGGTCTCGTCGCAACATCAGTTCCTAGCCAACACTTCAAACAAATCAAGATTCGTCGCACTTTTAGGTCATTGTATCGAAGAAAAGGGGATTCCAGCTATTCATGCAAAGTGTGATGCTGATCGTCTCATCGTGACAACAGCGATCAAGGAAGCAGAGAAGGGAGGTCATGTGGCAATTGTTGGAGATGATACCGATTTGTTGGTACTTCTTTCGAGCCTTGCAGAACGCGATAGAAACGTCTATATGCTGGTGCCACCATCAAAAGCCCATCCGAAGAAACTCTTTGGCTCTACGGAATTGCAGAAGGCTCTTGGGGACATGACCGATAATCTTCTCTTCCTCCATGCCATGTCCGGTTGCGACACAACTTCGGCTCCCTACAGGTAGGGGAAAGTACACGCGTTCAAGACTTTAAACATTAACCCAAGTCTTCGCCAAAGAGTTGCTGTTTTAACAGCGCAGACGCTGCAGTGGAAGAGATCGTGAAGGCAGGGGAAGAATTCTTCGTAGCGTTATACGGAGGTAGAACTACAGATAGCCTAATCAAGACAAGGTATAGTCAGTACCTTAAGACCATTGCCAATCAATGTCTCCATGCAGACTTCGACCTCTCAAGTCTTCCACCAACATCAGCAGCATCTCGACAGCATAGCCTAAGAGTTTACCACCAAGTGCAGGAATGGCGCGGAATCTCTCTTTCACCTACAGAGTGGGGATGGAAGAAGAACAGAATCGGCAAATTTTTACCGATTCAAACAGAATCTCCTCCCGCACCAGACTTCCTCCTAAACCTCATCAGCTGTGAGTGCAAGACAGGATGCGGCAGCAGATCTTGCGGTTGCCGAAGACAAGCTCTCTCCTGTTCAGCAATATGCAGCAATTTCACTGGTGATGGTTGTTCTAACAAGCCAGAGCCAGATACTCTTGACGATATGGCGAGTGAGGAACAGGAAGACAACCCCGAAGAATTGTCATGCAGATCCTCGCCACCTCTTCCCGCAGAGTCGGCTCTTCTGAAAGTTTAACCTTACCAAAGAAAAAGCGTCAAGATTAAGGCAAGTGTCAGGATTTTTTTTTTGTTTTTTTTTACCAACACATGACCAATATTAAGTGCGTACGATATAATTAATAGTTGGCCTTATTCCTTTACAGGCACACCGCACTACAGCGTCCCGTGGCAGCTGAATCGCCTCTATTCCGTGTTTGTCGTGTTTGTACAAAAGAAATTGTTATGTGCTTAAACGTTAGTGTGTTTATGGTGTGGTATAAGATAGCGAATAAGCAAATAGCTGCTTAATTTATTTTCTAATAGTAACGTTTATCTTTCCCTTTCTATACAAATATAATACACGTAGCTAAGAAAGAAAGTTTTAAAGCGCAAAGTTATTGTATTGACAAATTAATTATTGCTTTTATATTATTTATTAGGTTATAAGATGCTATCCTGCCATATAAAAGTGTCAACATTTTACTTATCATTAAAAAAGGGGCATAGTTGCGCCTACAGAATATGTTTACATCACCAGTTGCACCGGCTTTGTGAAGCCTCCCTCCTCGGCGCGCCGCTCCTCGAGTTGCATGGGCATGTTTGACAACTTCTCACACCCGTAATTTTTGGTTTACGAAAGTGCTGATTACATATTTTTGTGCTTTTTGATGTGCTTAACAACATTTATTTCGGTACTTTTTTCAATCCCATACTGTAAAAGGTGAAAAATCGACATTGAACATCAAGATGGCTTTCAACGCTACCATATGAGAGTTTGTTTAAGTGATTTATAATAACTATTTCGATTGTTATCTAGGTTAAGTAGTGTTAAAATGATATCCTGCATTCTGGTAAGTTATTCTGACCAAACCGCATGTCCCTATCACCCTTAGGTACCGAGTTATGACGTTCAATGCGATGCTAGCTAGGAAATCCATGGTGGCGGCTATTTTTCCAAGATGGCGGCATGTTCCCCATGAGGGATTTTTTGGGACTTTTAGTATTTTGATCCATACTATTCAAGGAACCTCTCCACCAAGTTTTAGCTTGATAAACGAATTTTCCACGCTTGACCCTATTCTTCTTACACTAAATATAATTGTTCAAAATGTGCGCCATCACGCTGTCGACAGTGTTCATAACGGCCACGCAGAAATGTAGCCTGGAACATAGGTTGCTGCATATTCCTGAAAAATGAGATGAACTTCTCACGTAATGCTGGCACAGTTCTAGGAGAATCTGTACAGCTGAACACTGTCTCCTTTTAACATTCCCCACAGATAGGCGTCAGGTGGTGTAAGGTCAGGGGAACGTGATGAGTAGTTGAGCTCAGTCCCACGGGAAATGATTTATCCTGGAAAGGTTTCTAGCAGCATGGCCAGATGCTGTCGAGCAGGTTGGCAGGCCGCCCCATTCTTTTGAAACCACTTTCTATCCATACGAAGGTACCTGGCGCGACAAACCCCTCTTAGATCCTGAAGAAACTGCCTCACCACCATGTTCCTGTATTGTTCCTGAGTAACGAACAAGCACACTATTTACTGACACTGCACACCATAACGTCACACGCTCACTACAGTATGTAGACGTTTCTGGTCTACCAGACCTTTCCTTACAATGATACTGTAACGTGCACGGGGTTCGTGCAATTGCCGAGCGGTCGCCATTCTTTATCCTCGTAGTGACGGGCAGGCGGGGTGGGTGAGCAATGCGGAATGGCCAGTCCGGCCAGGCTAATTGGGTAAGCTCCTCCCAAGGCCGCCAGGATAACAATAGCCCTACGAAGCAGGTATACTATTGGCGCAAGACCCACCAGACTATTCTGTCTCTCGAACCTACTGGAAGAGGAAAGGCAATCCGGAACATCGCTGGGAGGGGCTCGAGGGTTCTAGAATCCACCTGATTGGGAACAGCCAACTAGAAAGAACTGGGTGGTCCCAGCATAGAATCCACTAGAACACTCTCAATGCCGCGAGAGGTTGCGACGCCCAGAACATTCCAGTCCAGAGGCCGATTGTTTATATACGAGCGATGTGCGCGAGCAGGGAGTCAGTGTGAGTCCTGAGTGAGTCCGCGCTGTCGGTGTGTGCCGAGCGACCAGTAATAAATGTGAAGCAGTTTGCCGTGCCTAGCGCGATGAGTGGAAATAAATAATGGAGGACTGTAAATAGTGAAGACAGGGTGTGAAGATAAATGATGTGGAAATAAATAGTGTAAATAGTGACTGTGGAAGATAAATAGTGACAGCAAGAGAAACTGACTTGTAGAGATCAGTGTAATTAACAGTGACTGGTAGCTGTATAAAGTGAGATTCTGTGTATGTGTGTGTGGAAGTAAGTAGGCCTAATTTGTGTAAATAATTTGATTTAGTGTTAACTAGTGTAAATAACACTAGTGTAAATAAAGATTTAGTACATTATAGCCTGACCAGTATTTTTAACGAACCCTAAAAACGTAACAATTGGTGTCAGATGTGAGGGTCAGGTTATACGTGAGTGCTTCTGTATGCAACAGTGCGTACTTTTGAAACGGCCTACTTTAAGGAAGTGTGTACGATAGTTAATTGCTAAGTGACTGTCTGGTGTGTACCGTCTGTAAGCCTAGTTCATCGTGTGCTGACTGTCTGAGTGTCCCGAAGTTTGGACTGTAAAATGGCGACAAGGAAAGTAAAACTTTCAGAACTGAAGGTGTCAGAATTGCGTGAAGAACTGGAAAAGAGGGATGTTGATGCAACAGGAACCAAGTCTACGCTACAAGTGCGGTTACGTCAGTTACTGCTGGACGCTGGTGAGGATCCTGACACATTTCTGTTCGAGATTCCATGTAGCATGTGGGAGGTGTTGGAAAATGTGGAAAAGAAAATGTCAGAACATTTCGAAAACCTTGGAAATAAAATTACAGAACATTTCGAAAACCTTGGAAAGAAAATTGCGGCAACTCCAGAAAATTTGGAAAAGGAAACTGAGAAAAGTTCTGGAAATAAAGTGGAGCATTGTGGGCATGAAACTAGTCAAGACGAGCCGAAACCAGTCCTGAAGTCAAAACCGGAGTGTAACGAGCTTGGAGGCGGTATGGAAAGTGGCGCTGCAGAGGGTGCTGATAACCGAGCCGAATGCATCATGGAGTCCGGAGGTCGGAATTCTGAGCGAGATGGGGTCAGTGCCACGAGTGGAAGGACCCCGCACGTCGATGAGGCTACATCACGGCAGATCTGCGGGACCGGGTTCGACACTGTGGCAAACCATGCCGGGTGCACGCAGGAGGACGGAACAGTTGAGCTCATCACGGGACTTCAGGAACGCATGGCGGAGGTGCTACGCGACATCCAGTCGGGGACCGGCTACAACGGGATCGTCGCGACGCTGGAGGAGCATCATGTGGGCCACCAGCTACCGCCCATGTACCAGCTACGGCTAGAAGATAAGGACAGTTGCGCGAGTAAGTCACTTCAAGAACTCGCGCTAGCTGGCTTGCCTCCCGAGCACGTACAACGAGAGGCGGAATACATCTTCGCGGATGAGCATCGCGACGCCATGGTACCTCAGCGTTCGATGCTCAGTGGAAGGCGATACCTGCGGCAGGCAAAAACCATCACGTGGGGAATGGCGGCGGCGAAGAGGACAGATTGCGGAACGCCACCGAAGAGGAGTGACGCCGCCGGAGAAGAGGAAACGGTAGAGGTTGGCTACCCTCCACCAAAGCGACGTAAACCACCACAGGGACGCCGTCGCAGTAGAAAGGTCACCTGTTTGCTACGGACTGTACGATGTCATCTGTCGCGAAAATGCAAGCAAGGAGCTGTATCCCACCTACCGAGACGAGAGAGAGCCAGCCCAAACGGGGGCTTATCAGCGCCGTCAATGCAACCCCTTCGGACCTCAGATAGCCTCACGATAAACAACTCGAGGCGAGTTGCTTTGAGGAGAGGGGGCAGTGTAACGTGCACGGGGTTCGTGCAATTGCCGAGCGGTCGCCATTCTTTATCCTCGTAGTGACGGGCAGGCGGGGTGGGTGAGCAATGCGGAATGGCCAGTCCGGCCAGGCTAATTGGGTAAGCTCCTCCCAAGGCCGCCAGGATAACAATAGCCCTACGAAGCAGGTATACTATTGGCGCAAGACCCACCAGACTATTCTGTCTCTCGAACCTACTGGAAGAGGAAAGGCAATCCGGAACATCGCTGGGAGGGGCTCGAGGGTTCTAGAATCCACCTGATTGGGAACAGCCAACTAGAAAGAACTGGGTGGTCCCAGCATAGAATCCACTAGAACACTCTCAATGCCGCGAGAGGTTGCGACGCCCAGAACATTCCAGTCCAGAGGCCGATTGTTTATATACGAGCGATGTGCGCGAGCAGGGAGTCAGTGTGAGTCCTGAGTGAGTCCGCGCTGTCGGTGTGTGCCGAGCGACCAGTAATAAATGTGAAGCAGTTTGCCGTGCCTAGCGCGATGAGTGGAAATAAATAATGGAGGACTGTAAATAGTGAAGACAGGGTGTGAAGATAAATGATGTGGAAATAAATAGTGTAAATAGTGACTGTGGAAGATAAATAGTGACAGCAAGAGAAACTGACTTGTAGAGATCAGTGTAATTAACAGTGACTGGTAGCTGTATAAAGTGAGATTCTGTGTATGTGTGTGTGGAAGTAAGTAGGCCTAATTTGTGTAAATAATTTGATTTAGTGTTAACTAGTGTAAATAACACTAGTGTAAATAAAGATTTAGTACATTATAGCCTGACCAGTATTTTTAACGAACCCTAAAAACGTAACAATACAATACATTACCAGTACAACAAAAGTTCATAACAATGGACAGCATAACTGTGTTGTTTGGTGTCGACTTACTGATGTGTAACATCTTTCCACTCGTTTGCTAGATGTTTTTGTGGGAGTGATTTTGGAAAAGGGACGGAAATGGGACAGAAATGGAACGGAAACAATGAGCGCGCGCGGTGGCGGAGATTGGTACCACGACGTACTGTTGGCCATGTGGCATGTATATCGCATACGGTTTACTTCAAGGTTTGGAGGCCCCATTAAAGATATTCCTACAATAAATCATCTTCAAATTTTAATAAATGTAAAACAAAAATACTGGAATGCAGCCGAAATAAATCAGAAACCTCTATGGAGATCAAATTGGCCGGTGAAAAGCTGAAGGACGTAGGAGACTTCTGTTACTTAGGAAGCAGAATAACCAGTGATGGACGAAGCAAAGAGGATATAAAAAGTAGGTTGGCTCAGGCAAGGAAAGCCTTTCTACAAAAAAGGAATCTGTTGACATCGAATATAAATTTAGGTATTAGGAAGTCATTTTTGAAAGCCTTTGTCTGGAGCGTGGCGCTCTATGGAAGTGAAACTTGGACTATTGGTGCAGCAGAAAAGAGGAGAATTGAAGCATTTGAAATGTGGTGTTACAGGAGAATGATGAAGATCAGATGGGTAGATAGGGTTACAAACGAAGAGGTATTAAGGCGAGTGGGAGAGGAGAGATGTTTCTGGCGACTGCTAATGAAGAGAAGAGATAGGTTGGTAGGACACATACTAAGACACCCAGGAATAGCAAGCTTAGTTATGGAAGGAAGGGTCGAGGATAAGAACTGTAGGGGTAGACCAAGGTTAGAATTGCCTCGGATGTAGGGTGTGGTAGCTATGTAGAAATGAAACGATTAGCTCAGGACAGGGAGGCATGGAGAGCTGCATCAAACCAGTCAAATGACTGAAGACTCAAACAACAACAAATCATCTTCAAGTTATCGTTCTTTGGTGTGAAAATATTCATTATTTCATATTTACCTCGCGCATGCGCGCCGGTCAGGATTTGACACTGGAGTTTTACAAGTTGTTGTTTCAATGACCAACAGAGTTCACTGTTAACAAGGGATTTTCGCTCCCGGCAGACACATAGTAGGATAACATGTCAGATGTTACACATCATATGCGACTACTGTAAGGCTCGTATTTTTTGTTTATTGTTTCCTATATTGTTCCGCTGCTAACTTCAAACTCGGTCCACCTTGAGAGCCATTTCCGTACGAGCTAAAATAATACACACTGGAAATGTTTTCCTCCGATGTGGGATCCATTTGCAACCCCAACCTCACAGCACAATGTATTTTGCACTGCACTACTAGGGACACATGATGCTGATGCAACGATACGCCTACGAACGAACATGCACATGGGAACTGCGCAAAATCCAGTACTGTATATTTTGGTGCATACTGTACATAGGTCCCAACACGTTATAGAGTATTATGAAATAATAATATATTATTATTACTATTAAATAAAAGGGAACTGCAATGGTGGCCGGGAGCACAAAACTCTATAGCTTGTGTCTCGCTGGCATGGGGAGAGCGTGGGTTCGAATCCCACCTAAAAATGGTTTACGTGGTTCCCAATTTTCACAACCAGGCAAATGCCGGGACGGTTCTTTTCAACCGTTCCACGGCCCGGTCACCTAGGCGATCGGCCTGTCACCATCCCCAGTTTTATCTACTTACAAGGTGGGTTCAGCTCCCAGACACCGACCTTGCGACGGTAGAGGAATGATCCTTCGCCGAGTCCGTGGCTGAAGCCGAGCTTGGAGGATATGAGATTTTTAAAAAGATATGAACTATTTGTTGGTCATCAACCCCGTGTATTTAAGAGTGTGTTGAATTTGTCTGTTAACCTGTGGTGACTAAAACAGGTTGTATAACTGTAATTATCACGGTCTAGGATTGGATTAGGTACTTCTGGACTTGAAATAAAATACCATCCTAGCATCTACTTGAAGGGAGAGTGGAAAATCCGAGGGAAACCTCACACAAGACAGCCACTGCCAGTAATCTATCGATCTCTGGACTTCCAGCTCCCCACCCCTGTAGTCACGGAGTACGACTAACGCCTACGGCTACGCCTACGCTGTGGTGTTTTAAAATAAAATAAATTGATTTGCATCCTTGAAACTTTAAATCCACCCGTTAACAGAATGGAAAGTCAGCGTCTATGTTTGTTATGGTATTAGAGGTCATGGTATTGGACTCATGTTTCTAAGTAATGAACTAGGGCGCAGGAAATGTCTCACCTGGGCTGCTGAGACTAAAATAAATACCAACCCGAAAG
The DNA here is from genome assembly GCA_946902985.2 of Meconema thalassinum. NCBI lineage: Eukaryota > Metazoa > Arthropoda > Insecta > Orthoptera > Tettigoniidae > Meconema > Meconema thalassinum. The sequence continues at coordinate 98,404,003 of OX336396.1, read as the reverse complement.
AAATCCCTGGCTGCATTTCATGCGTAACCACAAAACGAGACTTGACAGTAATATTCAAATAGTTAACTTACCCATGTGCATTCATGCTTTCCATTGCGTACGACTCCCTCACAGTTGTTCGTTTGACAGAACACTTCGATGGGACGTTACTAATGTTGACAAATGAATAACTGGAAACTCACTTGAGGAGACATAGCTATCAGTTCTGACCTTAACCTTTGACTTCTGGGTGAAAGCTTTATACTGATACAGTGCCTTAATGTACTCTCAAAATAACCAACATTTCTTTATTGTACATATTCTTGAAAGTAGTAAACGTATCGATGAAATAGGTAAGGTGCCATCCCGGCATTTGCTTGGAGGGAGCGTGGAAAAAAACGGGGGAAATCTCACTCAGGATAGCAGCTGTCAGTGCCCAGATTCGAACCTTCGATCTCCGGGCTTCCAGCTCCCCCTCGCAATTGGCAAGCTTACTATCATCAGGATTGGTTGGTTCCTCAGTTTAGGGGCTGCGACAACACGGTCATGTAGCCCTGTGTACTTTGTGTGTGTGTAGAATCTGCCTGATAAGCGGTGTTAATTGTGATGGCTGTAATAGTGTGTGTTATATGTAATTCAGGTAAGGACTGCAGACGATCAATTTCACGTAGTTCCTACTTTTTCTACCAAATGCTGCCGTCAAAGACACCTAGATGTAAACTTGGCTACTGGTTGCCACCGCAACCGGCACTTGGCGACGAACGTTGGAACTTAATAGAGCGTTAATCAAATCTAACCTACAAAGTTAGCTTCACACAATTGTATTTAGTGGAAGGGCCACCGAAGCCGCCTATTTACAAGATTGTGTACAATATACAAACGTTGGGTATTTTGAAAGCAGTCCCGCTGTCAAAAGAAAGTTTACAACCAGACTCCGTTTCATCTTCCTCTAGAGTGCCGAGGAGCGGCTTCGGTGGCGTAGTTGGTAGCATGCTGAGCTTCTATGCCCAAGATCGCGGGTTCAAACCCGGCCTAAGTCGTCGGAATTTTAAGAGCGTTAAAAGTCCCTCAGTATGCCTTCCTTCGGGGGGGGGGGAAGTAAAGCCGGCGGTCCCATATCATAGATTTATGCCACGAAAAAGAACCTTCCACTAACTAAACTTGTGGAAGCTAAACTTTGTAGGTTAGTTTGATAACGCTATATTAGTTCCAGCGTTCGCGGCCAGGTGCTGACTGCGATGGCATTTAGTAGCCACATCCGCGGCTAGGTGTCGTGAACAGTAGCATTTGGTAGCAAAAGTAGGAACTACTTGAAAAAATTAATCGTATGCAGTCCTTCTACCTGAATCACAGATAGCACACACTAATACCTCCTGTTTTCAATATATATAAACGACATTCCGTCATCAATCACTAAATGCAAACACCACCTATATGCTGATGATGTACAAATCTACCTGCATTCAGCACCAGAAAAACTATCGGAAGCAATCGGCACCTTTAATGAAGACTTAACTGAAATCTGTAACTGGACTCGCTTACATGGACTACGACTCAATGAGGCTAAAACCCAAGCAATCATAATCTCCCACCCGAAAATCCTCCTAAAACTAAAAAATGAACCCACATTACCAAAATTACGCTTGTGCGATTCCCCAATCGAATTCCGTGAGTCAGTTAAAGATCTAGGCGTTATTATAGATAAACATCTTTCCTGGACGCAGCACGTCTGCAATGTTTCCAGAAAAGTATTTTCCGCATTGAATTCACTTAGAAGATTCTGGAATATTTTCTCTTGTGTATTAAAGGAACGACTTGTTTCCTCCCTAATATTGCCTCATTTTGATTACTGCGATGTGGTATACAAAGATCTCACTGTTACTCTTAAAAACAAACTCCAACATGCACAAAATGCCTGTGTACGCTACATATTTAATTTACGGTACTATGACCATGTCACCCCCGCTTATGAGCAACTTAACTGGTTACGTCTAAATCAACGCCGCGACCTCCATTCTTTATGTATTCTTCAACAAATACTCTCAACTTCAACTCCAGCTTACCTGCACTCTCAGCTTCACCGCCTCTCGTACGAGCATACTCTTGGAACACGGTCAAAAAACGATACACTCTTGCTGATACCCATACACCGCACAGTACGCTATACCAACTCCTTCGTTGTTGCTACTGCACGACTGTGGAACAATCTGCCTCGCTCTGTCAGAGGAGCAACCCCGTCCAGCTTCAAGCAGCGTTGCCAGCAGTACATACTCACTAAGTAAATGAAAGTTGAACTCAACATTTATGCTTATATTCTTACGTCGTATTACATATATTCAAACTTTCCAATTCTCACTTTCTCATTTACTCTCTATTTAGATATCTAAATAACCTCCTTCAGTAACGACTAATTATCTTCATCATCATCTTCATCACCATCATTAGTCTACTTTTTTTCAGTAGCCTATTTCATTTACCTTACTGTAATTTTAAACTTACTCCTAAGCATCTTAGTTATTCGCCCTAACAATGCAACAATTTACAGCCTACACCACCAAGCTAATCCACTTAATATGTATTTTATACTGTATAAAAATTGTAAAATTGTTAGATTTAAGTTGTATTTATATTGTATATTATCAAGCTAATCCATTTCATATGTATTTTATATTATATCAACATTGTAATATTGTTAGATTTAAGTTGTATTTGTATTGTTCATCATTTATTATTTGTATAATCTGGTTAGATGGAAGAGAGGGCCCAATGGCCCTAATCTTGCCAGTCAAAATAAATCTATCTATCTATCTATCTATCTATCTATCACGATTAACACCGGTTATCAGACGGATTCTTCACACACCCAAAGTACACGGGGCTACATGACCGCGTTGTCGCAAACCCTAAACTAAGGAACCAACCAACCAGAGTGCTGAGGTGTAAACTCTTCGTTGTTTGGAACTCTAGAAAACAGATGCCTTCGAGATGTGGTGCTGGAGAAGGATGTTTCGCATTCACTGTTCAGTTCTCTGAACCAGGGAGTCTATTTTGAAAGAGTTACACACAAAGACCAGGTTGTCAACAGTGAGTATACAAAGTCATGGAGACTTATCTCCCTCATTAAGCCTTCCTTCGGAGGGGAAGTAAAGCCGGCGGTCCCATGTCATAGATTTATGGCATGTTAAAGAACCTTCCACTAATTACACCTGTGTGAACTAAATGGGATAGGTTAAGAATGTAAACAACGCTCTTAGGTTTCTACGTTCGTTGCCAAGAGCCGACTGCGGTGGCATCTAGTAAGTAAGTTCTGAACTTGGCCTAATAGTCGTTGACGGTGGCGCTTGGCGGCAAAAGTAGGAACTATCTGGAAAATTCTAAATTGCAGCCTGTACTTAAATTTAAAAAAACAGTTAACACACACTAATACAGTCATCACAATTAACATCGGTTATCAGACAGATTCTGCACATACCCAAAGTACACGGGGCTACATGACCGCGTTGTCGCAGCCCCTAAACTTAAGAACCAACCAACCTTCTCTCCTCAGGAAATGTTCCTGGATGAGAGATCATGGACGAGCTCCCACACGCTGGACCACTGGACGGACACCATCAAGCGAGTAACCAGATATCCCTCTCACAAGCACTGCAACTGCTGTTGTTGTGGATTGATGGGCTTTACGACATCGTAGCCATGTAGCCGCGTGTACTTGGGTGTGTGTGGAATTTGACTGATGGCCTGTGTTATTGTGATGCCGTAAACCTCCTACTCTCGCTGAAACTTAACACAAATCGTTTTGGGGTGTGACTATGAAGAACTTTGCTCTCTAACTTGCATTGTACCACTGGCATATTTTAACTAGGAAATGCTCACACTGAACGCTCCATCTGACACGTTGCAGGCGACCGACAGAGCGGGCCATACCGGACCTGTAGGTCACGTTGCGCATAGACAAGGTGCTTTTACTTTGGACTTCCGCGTTCTCACTGTTAGGATCGTCTCGAACTAGTTTTAAAAATGAGCTATTCTAATGTGTCTCTATTCCGGGATAATGACGATGTATACTTTAAGGGACATTCTGCAACCCAGGAGTTTAAAGTTCTCAAGCATAGTGGAAATAGGATCTTTGTAATTCTCAGCTTTCTTATTTCCAAGGAAGCCATGGATCACTGCTTTAAGGCTGTACCATGCTTGTTTTTCGTGGGTGTTGAGTAATTGTGGAAATTATTCGCTGGCCATTAGTTTCTTTATTTGAGGACCGACGAAAATACCAACTTTAATTTTAGTTTCTGGAAATTTAGGAATAAAGTATTTAAATATTGAAAAGCTTCAGAATCTTGACAACGAGCCTTTACAAACTGATTCATGGGACTCATTTTATATACAACGTTATTTTATCATTGCATAAAGTACAAACTCAAACTTTATTAATTATGAATGGCGTTCCTGGTTACTGTTCGATGTAGACAGTCAGAATATGCATTAAATAATAGACTCAACAAAAAATGATTTGTTTGTTGACGTATGTAATCAATCGCGTACAATTTTGTCCTCTCTAGGGATAGCCCAAGCGAATTTGGGGGTGTAATACCATAACAGATGCTTTCCTAATCCACTGACCAATATGTATGCAAAGTTTCAGCTAACTCCGGAGATTCACATTCGCGATATTTCCTGAACACGGGCGCACCTGCACGAAATGTAAGAGGTTTGAGCTCGAATCTCGATTGCGCTTTCATTCTATGTCTAACTCAACAGTTATGCTCACTCCAAGCGGGAGCTATTCTAAAAACAAACTATGCTTTGTTAAGAGAGCCTTTATTACCTGATAACACATACGCACATAAGCTACATGACCGCGTTGCCGCAGCCCCTAAACTGAGGAACCAACCAACCAGTCTATCTGTGATGCGTGAACAAATTTCCGACAGGTAGTTACCATGGCAACAAGTATTGGCCATCTAGGCCTCCTACATGGTTACCAAGGCAACAGGTATTTATCATCCATGGTTCGATATTTCTCTGTGTAGCGGAGAAACTTATAATTATGAAAGAACGCTGTCATCGCTATCCCCACCCCCTCGTCGTCCAGCAAGGATCCTGCTGGCGGCTTCGGTGGCGTAGTCGGTAGCATGCTGAGCTTCTATGCCCAAGATAGCGGGTTCAAACCCCGCCGAAACTGTCGGATTTTTAAGAGCGTTAAAAATACCTCAGTATGCCTTCCTTCGGAGGGGAAGTAAAGCCGGTGGTCCCATGTCATAGATGCATGGCATGTTAAAGAACCTTCCACTAATTACACCTGTGTGAAGCTAAATTGGATAGCTTAAGAATGTAAACAACGCTCTTAGGTTTCTTCGTCCGTTGCCAAGAGCCGACTGCGGCGGCGTCTAGTAGCTAAGTTCTGAACTTGGTCTAGTAGTCGTTGACGGTGGCGCTTGGCGGCAAAAGTAGGAACTAATTGAAAAATTCTAAGTTGCAGTCTGTACTTAAATTAAAAAACAGATAACACACACTAATACAGTCATCACAATTAACACCGGTTATCAGACAGATTCTACACATACACCCAAAGTACACGGGGCTACATGACCGTTTTGTCACAGCCCCTAAACTTAAGAAACAACCAACCAAGGCTCCTGCTGCTATAAACAGCAAACGCTGACGCAGCCAAGTTCAGCGGCACTCGTATCTTGAAAGACTAATAACAAGGACAAAAATGAAAATAGACATGTTTTTATGAAACACTTCCAGATATCCTAGATACTAAAAACTGGGTACCATGGAAACTGTTGTCCTCAAGATTCCTAAACATTTTTTAATATCTAAAATTTTTGCTCAGGGACCGAGCAGGTGAGCTTTGAAATCAGGATTCAGAAGCAGTTCGGGGTAAGTACGCTAGCATATTTTCCCCTATAGGTTAATAATAATATATTACGGTACCTATACCGACAGTAGTGGCTACGCGGGCTAAAGCGCTGCGTTAGGTCAAGGGGCCAAGCTCTCTGCTGACTCGGTAGACGCGTGGGTTCGAGCCCCACCGTCGGCTGTCCTTGAAATGGTTTTCCGTGGTTTCCCATTTTCAACACCAGGCAAATGCTGGGACAGTACCTTCTGACAGGCCACGGCCGCTTCCTTCCACATCCTTACCCAGTTTCATTCATCTTCATCCATTCCATCTCTCATCCCGACGCGCAGGTCGCCCACGGGCGTCGACTAGAAAGACCTGCACTCGGCCTCTCAGGAGGCTACACGGAAAAAGAAAAAAAAAAAACGGTACCTATAGGTTAACTTTCCTTCCAACGCAATAAACCTATAGTTTTCGTGAGCTTAAATGTTTCATGAAAGTCTAAATTAATTTTTAACATCAACAGACCTACTTAAAGATAGACTAATTAAATCACAAGAACACAATTTAAACTTACTGCTTGCAATTCACCGTCAATATCCAGTCTTTAAAAAATCCATTTCACGAGCTCGTGAAGGAATACTATGTAGAACATTACATTATTGCAACCAACATTTGAACATTACACAACGTTTTGACATCCTTTCTGTATAAAATAATGAATAAATGCTCACGCGTTCTCAATGTATATCTATCACTCAGCAGATCGCGTCATCACCGTCAATATCCAGTCTTTAAAAAATCCATTTCACGAGCTCGTGAAGGAATACTATGTAGAACATTACATTATTGCAACCAACAAATGAACATTACACAACGTTTTGACATCCGCCGGCCCCGTGGTGTAGGGGTAGCGTGCCTGCCTCTCACCCGGAGGCCCCGGGTTCGATCCCCGGCTCCGTCAGGGATTTTAAAACTGACGTGAGGGTTGGAACGGGGTGCACTCAGCCTCGTGAGGACAATTGAGTAGCTGTCTGACAGTGAGACAGCGCCCCGATCACGAATACCAAGATTAACGGCCGAGGGGACCCGACGCGCTGATCACGCGTCACCCCAATATCTGCAGGCCAAATGGCTGGGCAGCGGTCGCTTGGTCGGCCTTAGCCCGTCATGGGCTGGATAGTGCCAGGGGTTGACTTTTTTGTTGTTTTGACATCCTTTCTGTATAAAATAATGAATAAATGCTCACGCGTTCTCAATGTATATCTATCACTCAGCAGATCGCGTCATCCCGCAACAGCTTCTTGGAACATCCGCTTACAGCAGCACATCAGTATACAGTACGCACGGAGCTATTGCTGGTCATTAATGTCCCACATTCCAGGGAATAACAGATTAGGAAAGGTAGGGAAAACTATGTTTTAGAAGGGAAATTCTGGAAATTTTTCCCATAAAGTTTTATTTACCAAATTTAATTTCATGTTTTCCTATAGGCCTACCTGCACTACTAAAACTAGAATGAATATGAATATTGAATAGGCTAGTAAGCTTAATATATGATTTTGTTGAATACCATTGTAGGAATTTGTCACAGGTGCGACAAAAGAGCAGGGAGTCAGAGAATGATTTACACGCCACATTCAAGTTATCAAGTAAATAGAGCCCTGCGCGGATAGACAAAACGTTATCCGCATCCGCCCTGCATCCGCACGGCTGTTATCCGCATCCGCACGACTGTTATCCGCATCCATCCCACATCCGCACGACTTTTATCCCCATCCGGCCCGCATCCACGTGACTTTTACCCACACGTTTGTTATCCGAATCTACTAGCATTACAATAATATTTTCAATGTGTTGCTTTATACTTTATCTTTTAGACATTTGAGCAGCAAGTCGAACCCTTAGGCTATGTACTGTACAGTATGCCATGTGCTATGTCTAAAATGAATGTTACACAACCAGAATTGCAACGCTATTCAGTTTGGAGTGTTGATTATGCTTAATTACATAATTTGAATGGGATTCGCGTAAATCATCATCTTGCATTTGTCATGAAAAACCATAACGGAACAAGTAGTTCCGTGAAGAACTATACAGCCTATTTTCATATATCCTGCTCATGTCAATTGCCTCTATCAACATACAAAATTTCAGTTTAATTGCTGTAACAGATTCGTAGATATTGAGAACCGTCTAAATATTTCAGATGGTCGCCAGGTTGGATTTTTATTTTTGTACTATTACATTAAGATTATTGTGTACGTGTGGTATTCAAACTTCAATCGCATGATTAAACAACAAGAAGTAAAAACGAGATTTTAAAATTACGCACAGCAGCCATCTTGTGATTATGCAAACAATTGAAATAAATTAGATGCCAGTGGATCAACATTTGTATAAGCATTTAACGTGAAACGTTTCACGGCACTCGGATAGTCAATTCGCGAGAAACGTCCATTTAAATATTTATACTTCGCGTCGCCGCCATGTTGGATTTGTGCTCACCAGGTTACTCAAAGTCCTATAGGTGAACATATGTTCATAGTCTCTATGAACATTAAAAAAATCTGTTTGGTTGCTGTAAAAGATTCATAGATATTGAGAACCGTCTAAATATTTCAGAAGCTCGCCGTTTAGGATTGTTATATGTATATGCCATAGAGTTATGTACCATTCAAGGACAATTATTGCCTAGGTTCATTATTCAAACTTTCACTTCAATCGCATGATTACGACACAAGAAATAAAAACATAATTTTAAAATTTCGCACAGCCGCCATCTTGAGGTTTTGTAAAC